>CM031242.1:1014449422-1015674422 GCA_018340775.1 Taxus wallichiana var. yunnanensis
TATTAATAATGAAGATAATCAAGTCAATAAATTGGTTCATACTCTTCCCTATTAATATATGTGGATAAATGTACACTAATGGGTGAATTATCCAAATACTAAAATACAACTAATATTACAAGTGCACCTTAATTATATACAATAGTGTATGGTTATTTAAATACACTGACATCCCCCCTTAATATGTACTTTAATAAAGGGAATGAAGGAGGAACACTGAACTATCCCACCTTAATGAAAATTGCCTTCACTCCCAAAAGTTTCCTAAGATGAAAAAATTGATCCTCAAGCAAGGGATTTATGAAGTTGTCTAAAACCAAATTTTTTGTTCGAAAAAACTTAAGGTTGAGAGTCTTGTGATAGATTAACTACCAAAGATGATGCATTTTTATATCAATGTTTTTTAATGTGTTGGTGCTCCATCATATTGTAATAGATGTGGATGACCCTCTAATTATTTTTCACATTTCCAATAAACTAGCCTTTTATACTTACAATAGTCATCTTTTCAAATTCACACATTACCTTAGTCAACTTATATTTGATTGATCAAGAATTAATTTTCATAAGTCACCATATATCTTCTTACCCTTATCACATATCTCTATCCCTTAATTAAATACAAGCCAAGCAATGTTACCAAGTTTTGAGGATAAAATTAGGGCTCCATCTTCATTTACACTTTTCTAACCTCTACTCTTCCATGACACTTGGAGAACTACAAGTAGTTTAATCCTGTTTTGGTGTATTTGGTGCATAATTTCTAGCACTCATAGGTATCGAAGGGGGAATGATGAGGTAAATCTAATGTATATAATTAGAAACACTTTTTTAGGCTAATAGGTCTAAAATACAAAGAGATGATATTTATAGTTGTAGAAGAGTCGTTGAAAATATTCATACACATATCCTAGATCAATAAACACGTGTGAAGTATGTGTTAGATATAGATTAGATATCTTAGTATCAAAGGACACATTCAGTAGCCCTATGACACATTCATCAAGAAAACTTGTTCTAAAATAGATGAACATTTCCTCTGATTTTAGGATCCCAAATCTCAAAGGAAAATTTATGACACTCTGCACAACATCCTTATCCAGTTTCAAATCACTGTTATACCCCTACATCTGGTAGAACGGTGAATTATTTTTAACCCTAATCCTAATTTAAGCTATATACTTTCTGGAATTAGTGTTGATAGAATATTATATCCTTACACAATTTAGGACTTTTGTTTCTATATTTGATGTTTTCAATAATCTTATATACACATTGCAATATCATAATTGAATTACCTCTTAATGTTGACATTACAAAAAGATAGGAACGTTGAAATTACTATTCATCTCATTGTTTGTTACTATTCATTTTTTTCAGCTCTGGTTATCATTAAAGATGTTACAGGTCTATGTATTTACATTTAGTTAAATACAATCTTTTTATTTTTGAAAAGCGTGGGTTGACATCCGTCAGGAAGTTGTTACTTCTCGGGGTTGTGATGTCAAGCAACTCACCCATCTATCTACTAATCCATTTTTGTGTTGAATTTTTTTAAGACAAAGATCTAGCACATTCTTGGTGATGATTTCAATTTTAAATAGGTATCTTCTTCAACATAATCTTATTGTTTGTTACTTTACATTTTTTCAGCTCTTGTTATCATTAAAGATGTTACAGGTCTAATTCTATATATTTACATTTATTTAAAGATATTGTTGGTCTATATATTTAAAGATGTTGTTGGCACTTCTCAGGACTGACAATGTCAGGCAACTCACCCCTCTATCTACAATGCAAGGTAAAACAAACCCTATCATATACGCAAGATTTCACAGCAATCTAATACGCTTACCCTTGATGATTTCATAGCACGTTACCCTTGATGATTTCACAGCAATCTAATACGTAGGAGGTAAGCTAAACCCTATCATATTTGCAATTATGTTTAATTTCTTTCCAGTGATGAGTCTTTCTTGATTTCTTAGAATTATATTTAATTTATTTTTTATATGTGCAAAATCCTTTGATATATTTTTTTAACTGTGGGATAAACAATACATTATACAATTTTAAATATAAGTCCACATAAAATTCCTCACCATCCATATATATCATATCATCACCATATCATTATCATATCCTGACTCCTGACACTACAATTATTATTAACACAATTCAGTTTTTTTAAAATAATTCATAATCATATCATTACAATTCTATTCGTTCTAATGTCATCTATATCCTTTCTAATCATTAATGTCATATATATCCATTATAACACATTCCATTTATTTATCATCTATATCCATTCTAGAGAAGAAGAATTACAAAAGTCTAGAGAAGAAGAATTACTGTGCTTGATGATAAATCTACGTCCACATTAAATTGATCATCGTCCATATATATCATATCATTATCGTCATTCATCATCTTTCAGCATCATCTATCATTAATTATCAATTATCATCATTCATCATCTACGTCCACATACAATTCATGACAATGCAAGTAAACAAGAAACATACATATAATTCATAATAATCACCATCTAATGCAATTAAAATTAAAGACTGTATATAAATCCATATAATTAAATTCAAATACCATAGTACATACTCAATAGTAGAAGTTTTCAAATTCAATATTTAAAGTTTCCTCAATAATAAAAGTTTCTAGTTTTCAAAACCCTCTTTTTCTTTATTCAATTCTACTCTGCTCTCTTCCCCAATGGCTTCTTCCACTTTGTGGTTGTACCTCTTTCCCCAAACACAGAAATAACCCATGAACTTATAAGATCTTGCAAAGACTTTGCCAGATTTTTTAAAATTCTTTCTTCTTGATTTGTCGCATCTCCTGTGACAGCAAATTTGGATCAGCTCTGCTTTAGCTTTGAATAATATGTGGTCGAAACCATGCTCTTTAATTATCCGCTTTAGTGTATTGTTTTGTTTGTTAACCAAAACAATATTTTGCTTCAAATTTTTTGCGGATAAGTCATTTTCTTATTTCCAAGTGAACTTTCAAAACCTTTGCTGACTCTTCAAATTTTCATATTTCATTTGCACAAAAGAGTAATGTCAATTCAAAATATTACTAAAACATGAAAATTTCATATTAACAAGAATGATTGTTTGAATGTAATAGTACTTACAATTTGCTCTATCTCTTTCGGCATTTGCGATTGCTACCAAATCCTTGTCCTTGGACCATTTGTTAAAATATGCCCAGGCCTCGACACTAATATTTTCCAATTTGTTTAATGCCTTATCTAAAATGTCATTTTTATAGTTGTTATACGTGACATGTCCCACTTCTTACTTGGGTAAGTAAGGAATCCATCTTCGCGAGTTGATTATGGACTGCGGACCGTTGCCAATAATTTTCATAACGACTAATAATCTCATTGATAAGAACTTTAGCCCTTCTCTCCCATTCTATAAGTTGTTTGATATGAGGAAGAATAAACTCATTGACATGGGATTGACAATCATAACCAATTAAGTTCTCCAAAGGAAAAGGTGGCAACTGTTCACTATCTGAATCTGATGAAGACGATCTTGCTGGAGAAGTATGGGGGCTTTCACCAAGATCAACTGCTACTTGTTTCTACCTTTGGGTGGGCTGATCCTGTTTGTGAAAAAATTAATCAAGATTTAGATAAATAAATTTAAATCAAAATGTAATTCAAAATTGTAAAGCATATTTAAATTGAAATTTGAAGTATACCTGCTGGCCTTGAATCATCTCGCGCATTTATCGAAAAAACCAGTTGGGTCATTCTTATCAATGCCTAAATAATTTTCATCTAAATTTATATTGTTCAAAACAGATATGCCGTTGCTTTGTTTAGGCGAAGTATAGTTGTGAAGAAAGTATGCCCGTTGAACTTGCAGTTGGGAAGAATGTGAAGTCGACATTATAGTTGTACTTGCATCTTTGACAACGATTGAGACTGTAAAAATTCAAAAGCGAGGAGGAGAAAATGAGAAAATGACCGGTTGAAGGGTATTTATAGGCTAAATAAGGGCGTCATCGGCTCCGATTGGCGCGTCGCTCCAGCTCGACGCTGCGCGTCAACGGCCCAATTACTGGCGCATCACGGTTCCAATTAACGCCGCGTCGGTGGACATTGGCCCGCGGCGTCGGCGAGCGGCGGCCGCGCGTCATCATGCGAGCGGTGGCGTGTCAAATGGAGCGGCGGCGCTAGCGTCGGTGAAAGCCGGCAATCTGCTTGTCGATTGGAGCGATGCGCGCGTCGATTGGAGTCGGTGGCGTGCGTTAATTGCATCGATTGTCGTCGGCGTCGAGAGTGATTATTGATGTCTTGTTGTCGCGCGTCAATGATGGAGCCATAAAAAAGCAGGTGAAATTTTTGTTTTAGAACACATCAATTTGCCTTTCCTGGCGGTTAGGGGATATTCGCGAGTATTTTCCACCTATAATTTTATAGAGGTGTCTTAAAATGAACCCACGATCCAACGTATACACAAATAGAGAACTCTCACATTTTCCAATAATAAAAATAAAATTAGCATATTATCGGTGGTAAGTAAGACAAGTCGCTTGCACACATGGTATTGATGTTGGGAGCTTTCACAACAATTTAACGACACCCACACTTTGTATGCCTTATATCGATATTTCATTGATAGGATAAGTATAACAATGAAATTTTTGATTACATGTTCATAATTTTTGAATATTCGCAATCCCTAACAGTGAATATGCCGAGCCCTAACCGCGACCTCTCAAACCCTAAACGAATCCTTCCTAACCCTAACTTTGTTCCTTTGGATCAGGGCGGCGGCTCTGGTTTTCCAAGCATAAGTGGTTGCATGGACAATCTGGTGGCATCGTGGGCCTAGGTGGTCATGTTCCGCCTGACTATGCTCTGGTTTCGGCGAGGAATGGTGACATTGCTCTGACTGGGAGACATTTTTTTCCTCGAGCTATGGCACGGATGTCAATGGAGATGATGTTGTTGATGGGAAGAGGATGGATGACCTTGTTTGCGACCACGTTGGCAGACTTGGTTTTTCCCGCGATCTATTTGGTTCCCAGCATGCGGCTCTTGGTTCTGCCCCTACTACCTCCGGTTATCATACTAGTGCTGGTAATGACGTTGGGAAAGGGGTTTGCCACAGTTCTAGCCGTGACTACCTCTGTTCTGGGATGATTGACACTGCCTCCAATGGTGGCTGCGGTCATCTGAGCTACCGAAAGCCGTATCCTGCTACGGCACTTTTGGCTGGTGGTTTTGGGTCTTTTTTGCGCTGGAGAGGTGCTCTTGAAGTTAGGTGGTGTCGAGCCACAGGCAGCTACCCAAGGGAAAGGCTGCGTGCATCGTTTTGGTCAGCCTGTGTTCGAACCCCCTGTGCAGTGTTCCTATGTTGTGCTATGTCTAGACAGAGACCTCTCAAGGCGGCCATTAACAAACCTTCGATTACCTTTGGTGCCCAGGTGATAGAAGCTGAGGAAACATTCATCAGAAAAGTCCCGATCTATAGATTTAATGGTATATGGCCTGGTCTACCACAGCTACATTCCTGGATCTCTACTTAATGGCGCCCTATCTTGTCAGGTAGAGTGGATATTTATCCCTCTGTCAAAGGCTTTTTCATTGTGGTGTTTAAATTGATTGAAGATAGAGATACAATTTTCTTTAAACTTTGGGAACTTCAGAATCACCTCCTTCTCATGAAATTGTGGTTCCCTTCCTTCAATCCACTCACTGAAACCTTTCATGTTAAGCCTTTTTGGATTCAATTGTCTCACCTCCTGCTGTAATTTATGGGGGAGGAGACCCTGATTTCAATTGGCAATGCTCTGGGAAAATGTTTGGACATTGATTCTAAAACAGAATTGTACACTCATACCACCTATGCTTGTATCTTGGTAGATTTGGATACCTCGGTTGATCTACCGGCCTCGATGGAACTTAGGGTGTTGGATCAGATTTGGTCCCAACCGTTGGATTATGAAGGGTTACCGTTCAAATGTAGGATTTGCTTTAGCCTAGGTCACTTAGCTTTAGACTGTAAGATGTGAAACAAAAAGTGAATGGGCATGTTTCTTGGTGGAAGAATGCTTAGCTGAATATGTTGGTTGTGGAAAATGAATCTATTTATTCTTTGGAGGATTTAGACACTGAAGACGGTGAGATTCAGATTTCAATTGAAGAGGTGGAGAGTGATGGACCGAATTACTCTCTGCCTATCTTGATAAGTAGTTGCCTTGGATTGGACTCTAAAAAAGGACTCTTGATGATGGACTCAAATGTTGAGAAAAATGAGAGGTTGCGAGGTTTTGATCCCTATTCATTTAGATGAAAACACTAATCCTAACAAGAGTGAGGGTGGACAATTGTGAATTGAAAAAGGAAAGGAAAGAACCACTCTACTCCTCTTCAGATGAACTTAAGATCTATGGTAGGGTGCCCCTTGGGTAATCCTTTCCTTGCCTTTGGTTATGGTTGTACGTTAGGGATTTAGGGTGCTCCTTGAGGACGATCGACTACTGTTTGACATTTTTTCTTTTTAGGCTCGTTGTCCTTTTTTGTTCTCTCCTAGCCATGGCGTTGGTTTGTGGTTTTTGGGGTTCTCATTTTTATGGTCACCGACCAAGTTTTACTTTGTACCTTGTTGAGCCTTGATGCTTATCTTTTGGTTGTACAGGGTTCATGATCCCCTTCAAAATCATGGATGTTTCGTTTTGTCCTTTTTGTGACCTAGCTTCATTTCTTTACAAAGTTTTTTAGTCTCTTCAAAACCAAATCCTTTTTACCTTATCCAAAAAAAAAAGATTTAGGGTTTGCAAGTTATAGATCTTTTAGATTTGTTTCTCCATCTATTTAATAGCAAAATAAAAAGTTGAGAGGAAAAATAAACCCATGTCAAACAAACCCACCAACCACGTTAAGCACTCTTCAAAACCCAAAGCAAAACACAGAGAGTGACACACCTAAATGGCCTTTCAGACCTATCATTTTCCTTACATAATAATAAAAACACTTTATTTGAGATTCGAAGGCATTAACCATGCTGAAACCGAAGTTAACATTGTAAATTTAGGAGTAATTGGATAGTTGCAGTGAGAATTAAATTTAGATTAAATATGTGCCCATTGCCTCAAGATCGAACATTGTTATCTCAAAACATCTGCTCGCGTCGCGTCATTTTCTCACCAATTTCCACCGAATCACCACCATAACCTCTCTATTCCGAATGCCACCTCTTCCTTGACCATTTGCTCCTCCATATGCGCCACTACTATGTTTATCATTTTGACACGCGCTAAACATATCTACATGAAATGTGCTTGCTATTTTGATGGAAGGAGACTCACATGAATTACAAAAGCGTAAAGAAATAATAAAGTGGAAAAATGGGCGATGAGATTCCGAAGATGAGGCAGTCGACAGTGAAGGCTCGCAAGATAAAGCAAACAATCTTCACATAATGTGGCACCAAAATCTAAACCCACCCCAACAATTATTGAGTTCCCAAGCTGGTATTTCCCCTTCTTTAAGGAATTCACCTATAGTAGCGACACCACATTATGCGCTGCTCTCATTGATTTCATGGTGGACAAGGAATTGATCATCGGAAAAAACAAACTACAGATTATAGAAGAAGAGATTCAACAAGCCACATGACTGCCAATCTCAGGTAAACATGTACCTCCCTCTACATATTATGACCGAGTTGAGATTACAGTGAAGCTTACCAAATTTAAAATCGATGCAAATATTTGGGATTTATATCTCCTCATTTTACTATATACAAATTGATTAATGTCTCTGTATATGTATCTGGAGGAGGTTCGATGGTTTCAAAGAGGAAACTATTGCCTTCTGCTATTTTCTTTGATGTATGCAGAAGAAGAAGAAGAAGATTGAGGATTTGGAGGTGCTTCATTCGGGGTGTAATGTCTAGTTGTATTGATTTTTTCTTCTTCTGCTTCTAAGACCACCTGTGCCACATGCACTGTAACCTTTGCAACACCATTCTCGAGGTACACGACATTATTCCTATGGCAGATGTGGACTGCAGTGTGATAGTCCATTCAAGGCACTGGTTTACAGTGGCGCATAAGCGTTGGATTTCAACGCATGTACTACAACCTCCTTCTACACCATATATTTACTAAAATATGCCAATCTTGGAAAGCCTCCACCCATATACATTCACACTGTGTATACGCCTTCGGCGTAAATATAGTCTACCACTAACTCACAATGCTCAACAACATCCACTACCACAACAAAATCTCAATAAAATATATCTACATCATAAGACTAAATTTTGAAAAACAAGCCTATAATCCTATATTGACACGTAAAAACAACTTAACCAACCTAGTAATTTATCTAGATTTTCAAGTATGGATAACCTTTCTCAATATAAAGACGGAAAGAAAAAGAACTCCAAGGTTCTAATGATGGAGCAAAAATTCTCTAATACAAATAAGCATTGTTTGAAAAAAATTCTTGAAAAATATTAAGGAAAAGGAAATTCTAATTTTTCATTTTTTTCTATAATCCAATCTTAAATAAACTCCATTAATCAGTCTATAAAATAGTCAATTTCATCTCCAATTAATGAGTTTCAAAACACCCTTGAATCTTTGGAATCATCGACTAGATCTCTTTCACAATACTCTTGATATTCCAAGCGTTCATATTATGCTCTTATTGGTTAAAATACCAACAAATAATTACCTTACAAAATAATATTCCTCCAAAATTTATGGAGAGTAAATTGCATTCCAATAAACAACTCCGTAACCTTTTTGAATTTATTTCTAACATTTCTTATATTAGAAGAGAAAGACAATATAGGTTACCCATACATATCATGAAAATGACCACTATATGATGTCAAACTAGGTCTACCTCTTGCCACCCCATAGAAATTACAAATGATTTTATCCTAGATAGGGGCCTTCAAAACAATAGTCATAATTGATACATCTTTCTCAAAATCAAATTCCCCACATATTAGAAAGGAAAAGTATCAATCAAGTGCGATGCTATCCTCCCACACATAGATAGGAAGAGGATTAACACCATGACTAGTGGCGAGATCAAACACAAGTTTTACACTTCACCAAAAACTACAATTTTAGTAAAATGCACACCCATAATTGTTTTTACGATTTCTCATATCATAAATGGTAATCAACTTAAGAATAGATAAAATTTTGAATCTCCTTCTAGATTCACAACACCTTAAGGCCTCAATTAAGGATATTTGAAAAACCTATTATGTCTTAAATTTCCTACAAATGTTTAGAAAAGGGGAAAAAAGCGATATTATGATTATAAGACTCCTTATCATGATTTTAAAAAAAACATATAGAAGGCACATATAATCTTCTTCTAGAAATTTGACTGTAGGTATGGATTTTTATGAGAAGTTGTATACAAAGAAAAATGATACAATGAAAGAAACAAGCAATACAAACAAACTTGATTCTTTTTCACATTCTCTTACAACCTCAGATGAGATGGATGAAGTGTGGAATGAAGTACCAAACTTGTTGAATCTCCTTTGATGAGTTGTTTGTGGATGCTCAATATTAATTCCAAATGGAAGAAAGATATGTTATGAGAAATGGATGGATTTTTTGATCAATGGGAAGCCTCATGACATGCAAATTCAAATGGAAAATTGACAAAGTAATGCTACAAATGCCTTAAGATTCCAAGAGATGATTTGTGAAAGACAAAGCCTATTATTTATAGCTAAAGGAGAGGCCATGGATTGTGGATCAAGCATTGAACAATTTTCATGTTAATGAATGCAATTTATTGATTTAGCAAGTTGATTTTTTCTATCCCGGTTGGCTGGTTTGAATAAGAATTAAAGGGGAAATGAGTATAAATAGACGGCTCTTCAATTATTCAATTGTATGTGTAATTTTTCTTCCTCTTTTGTAGGGTTTTAGAACTTGAATGGAGTGAACTAGTGAAGTGGATTTGAGTGGGAGGTGAGTGGATAAATAGTTTTTATTTTATTTAAATAGATTTAATTAAATTAGCTAAGGAGTATAAGTGTATGTTTTATGCATGATATAATTAATTAAATTAATTCTAGTGAGATGTGGGTGAATAATGGTCTAGAATGTATTCTAGAACTTGATTTGACACATTATGCAAAGAATAGGGATGATTAGAAATAGGTATGTATTTTTAGGGTGTCTACATTTTACCCTCTTTAAAGTGTTATTACGAAATAATAACGTTTTAAAGATAATAGACACATGTAGATCGATGAGCGGATGATAGATAAGTGTGATGGACCTACCTGATTTTCCTCGGTGAAGCATTTGGTTGACCCAACGATTCTAAATTATGCCAAGGGAGTACCCCATCAAATGGATGGGTGACACAACAAAGCATTGGACAATTGCTTGATAGAGGAGAGAGAAAGATCCACATATAATCATAGGAAGAAAGGGCTTATAATGTTAGTTAAAGGGTGCAAAGGAAAAATTCAAGAAAATTTAGATGAATGGGTTTAAATAGAAGGGTGGGAGGTTAACAAAAATCATTGGTCATTTTTTATATTAGATCCTTTGATTCCTTTGAGATATTTTTTATCTCTACATTTTGGGAGAGATGGTGCAACATCCACCATGAGTTCATCGTGTGAATCACACTTGAGATTTTGGTCGGGCTCCTTGCAATGACGATTCGATAAGTGCACAAAAAATTAAGTTATTGAGTCCATTTATTGCTTTTTAGATATGACACTGGAAAAGGAAAAGTAACACTAGTGAATGCAAGTAGCTACACTAGTGTAGTGCATAATGTGTGTTATGGTAATGTTAACTTCAATGTGATAACATAAATATGTGTGTTAGTGTTAACATGGATGTATTAGTGTATTGAGTGTGCTAGCGTTGTAATGGATGGACTATTATGCTAATGCACATGCTAGCTTAAAGTTAGTTAGCGTATTAGTGGATGTACTAATGTTGAGTTATGTGCGTTAGTGTTAGTATATGTGTGCTAGCATGAACTAAAATATATGTATGAGATTTTAAAAATGGAATTAGAATAAAAGTTAATTTTTAAGAACTAACAAAGTAGTGTGATGTTTGCGAGGAGAGATTATACGCCTTGGATGCATGGGAGAAACATAGATGACTACAATCATTTGAGATATGAATGACCACTTCATAGCGGAGGAGACTAGTAGTGATATTGAAGGTGACCGGATTGACATACATTGCACATATGCCATATATTAGATTTGATCACTATTTTGTTATTGCATTAGTAGAGTGATGACATATCAACTCACAAACTTTCGGGGCCCACTCGGAGATATGTTGGTAACTTTGGAGGATGTATACCACATATTGCAGGAGTTCTAATACGAGGAATAATGATTGATGGCATAGGAGTGCAACACAGGTGTAGATCAAGAATTTTGCGCTTGTTACTGTCCAAGTTAATGCACCAAACTAAACACAAAAACCACGAAAAACTCCAGTAAATCGATGCACGATGAAGATGTAGACGGATGAAGAGGAAGCGATGTAGACAAAGGCAGGCGCACACGAGCAATTTGCACAATAGATCGAGTAAACTTGCAAAACACCTGGTGCTTGTGAGAAAAAGATGGCGTTAGAAGATATTTGGGTGGTGCCCGAGAAGCGGGTCAGGAAGCGAAGAGCTTCCTTGGCGGATGTCGATCCACATTTTCAATAAAGAAAAGAAGCATATATGATAAAAGATGTAAATAAAGACTAGATTCTCGATTGCGGTAATAAAAAAAAGCGAGCAGTGACAGAAAATACTGAAAACGAGGAAGCTGCGAAATAATCTTGGATTTGTGTTACTGTGACCTTTACTGTCTGACGGTGAAATCGGCGTCGGCCCAGGTAGAATCGGCGGCGGCTAATGTGATCGCGTCGGCCCGATCGGGACTGATCGGCGTCATTGGATAAGATCGGTGTCAGCTGAAAGGGTGACCAATCGAGGGGCGTGCGATGAGATTCGGGGATTGGAAGGTGAATGTAGTCTGCAGATGATGCGAAGATGGAGAGACGGCTGGAGCAGAGTCACCGAGATGATAGATGGTGGTGTATGATGTTGATATGATACGGGCGAGTGCGGTGCTCCTCTCGGGATTGATTAGGACGAGGATCTGCCTAATTGAGACAATTGATGCTAAAAAGATCTCTCTTTCTTGCTGACTGAATCTTTCTCGCTCTTTGTTCGTGCGTAAGTGCTTTCTTTCGCTCGTTAGTCTCTTTTCGGTCTCTTGGTTCTTGAGAACCGAGCTATGGACATGCTTTTATAATCGGCGCCGCTCCTAAAATGGCGCCCGACCATATGGGTCGGCGCCGATCGCGGAGAAGACTCGAGATGGCCAAATTGATCGATTCGAAAAAGACAAGACCTATCCCGACCACGGGAAATATCCCGCTTAGGGAAGATTAAAAATGGATGTGATGCATAGATAGAATAAATTTGGGGTAGATAAGTGATTAAGATGCATGGGAAGAAGCGTAATTAAATATTTAATATTTAATTACTCATGGGTAAGATGTGATGTGATGAATTAAATTTAGAGTAAGTGATTAAATCACAAATTGGAAAACTATCCCAAGGGGATAGTTGGTGACGTAAACGTGCCCCAGGTTACCTAAGTAGGAAAAACGAATGTGAGGGACACTAAATTGGATAACCAATTTTAAGTGTCTACATTTTGCCCCTTTTTGTCAAGTAACTTGCGATAAGCAAGGTTATGAGACAAAAACAAGGAGATGGAAGAAGAGAAGAATTTGTGGTGATGTGATCCCCCTCAAACTAGGGATGGGATGGATAATAGAACAGACGATCCCGAGTTTGAAAGAGGTAGATGAAAATGCGAGGATGCCCGGTCGGATATGGAGTAGAGGCCCGATCATTGAGGCGCATAAAAATAAAAAAAGGCAGCAACTAAGGAACTCACATTGGTAGGGAAAACTAGCGGTCTCCTCGTGAGGCAGCGTTAGTGCCTCTGAGACCCATGAGTGTAAAGAGAACTACAAAAAAGCCGGCATCTAAAGAGAGACACATTGGTAGGGACAACTAGGCGGTCTCCTCATGAGGCGGCGTTAGTGCCTCTGAGACCCGTTTAACTCTAATTTGCCGAAGATACGAGTGTCCCACGCAAAGGAACAAACCCAAAATAGACAATGACATCTAAAAGATGTGCCAAAAGGCAAGATTGCACACAACAATGATCGAGATAGATGAGAAAGCCAAGTATCAACACTATGGAAAAAAAGCAGAATGCAGATGAAAAAATCGGCGCGATCGGGAAAAAAATTAATCGGCGTGACCAGAGATGAATCGGGTCGACATAGAAAAAATGGCGCCGACCATGCTTGATAGGCGGATTTAATTTGGATGAGGAGAGATATAGGGATGGAGGAGGGTGGAGGAGATAGTGTCCTCCACGCTTGATTTTACCATATAGAGATTGGATAGATTTTGTATTTGTATAGTGATGTCGCCTCGATTGGAAGGCATTGTATAGATGGCTTGATTGGAAGCCACCCATTTTTGTACAAACACACATGTATATATAGATTGATCACGTTATTTGTCATATAAGTGTACTTATGCTTTTAATTTTGATATACATGGATAGATGGATATAGAAAAATAGATGTGATTAGAGAGATCTGACTGATGGATGATGGAAATAGATGTGATTAGATAGATTGAAATGTGGATAAAATAGATGCGATTGGATAGATATAGACGGATAGATGATAGATGGATGTGATTAGATAGATTGATTTAATTTTGATAGATAGATGTGATGTATCTTGGATGGACATAGCTTTTAAATATTTTGATGGATAGATATACAGATGTACTTGATGTATGGATTAGATATAAATAGATGTCATGTACCTGAGATGTACGTATTTTTCGATATTTTGATGGATAGATAGATAAATGTGTTGGATATATGGATGTAATTATAAGGAGAAATGAATACAGATAGGAGTTTTGATAGATAAGATGAATTTTGATAGAAGATAAATTTTGATTGAATTAACATGTGAAATGCCAATTTAACAGGATGCAAGACAAAGAAATGGGGAATACTCCTTACAAGAGCCAAAGATGAAAGCGGAAACAACCGTGACTTAGAAGAGAAGATACTCGGAGAAGAAGAAAAATGATAAGTTGGACTTCCAACCGACCATAGATAAAATCCAGAAAGGGAACCAAAAGACCAAGCATACTGAGGCCCTATATAAGATTAAAATAAATCGACACTAACTAGTCATGCAAACCGGATCTAGGATAGAAACGGAAAGAAAAGTAAGTAAGTATCTTGTCGGAACTTACAAGAGGACGAGAATACATGTCCATAGTGGGAAAATAGGATTCTCCATATGATCGACAAAAAGGTCCTAAATCTCGGCTTCATGATTTTGTGAGAAAAGCAAAGCTGATCAATGCGGGAAGTTTGCTTGATATGGAAAAGCCCGATCGATGCGGGAAGTCTTTGGTGATCTAAAAAGTGTATAAAGCGATTTGGAAGGCTGATGATTACAAGAAGCCTTGAATATTTCTTTGAGAAAGCAGCCGTCCTTGAGGAGCGATGCAGTATTGTATTTTAATGATAGCCATCCTTCGAGGTATGGTCTATTTTCTTTTTGATTCATTTGATAATGTATGGATAGCTGTCCTTGAGGATCGAGTCTATCTTTTTGGATAGCATCTTTTTCTTTTTTTTTTTTTTTTTTTTTTTTTTGAAACTTTTTGGAAGAAGTGAGTTTAGACCTAGATAGATCGGATGGAGGAAGAGAACATAGAAGAACATGCACTCATGACCCGAGTAGATCCGATGAAGATAAGTACTTGGGACGAGATGAAGTGGTGATTAAGGTATTCCTACGATGAGGAGGAACATATCGAAAAAAGCGTCGATGAGTAGAGCGCGATACTCATATTTAAGGTAAGCGAGGCAATAGGCGGAGAACCACACAATTTCAAATCACCACGAAAGTAGATGACTGGTTATTAGGACGGATGGAAGATCTGAGTTGCGACTAGATTTGTATAAGATAGATTTTAACAGTAGAAGGGCCGTAAATGCAAGGCATTAAGAGGTTCCGCTTCAGGGATACCATCCATGGAAGATAAACGATAAGCCCCAGACCCATATTTATGAGTGATAATGTAGGGGCCCATCCAGTTGGGAGCAAACTTACCACGTTGACTTCTTTCGAGTGTAGTGACATTTTGATTTTCCTTAAGAACAAGATCACCAATTTTGAAGTCACGGTGTTGCAAGTGCTTGTTATAAGCACGTTTGACACGCTCGAGATAGAGACGATGATGCTCAAGAAGCGTTAAGGCGTCGCTCATCTAATAATTCAAGTTGTCTTTAGACGATTTTGCGATAATCCTCATCGGAGACAAATTCTCACGAGAGAAACACGGAGAGATGGGATTTGGACCTCCAAAGGAAGGACGGCCTCAGACCCATAGACGAGAGAGAAGGGAGTAGCACCAGTAGGAGTACGAATGCTAGTCCGATAAGCCCAGAGAGCAAAAGGGATATGTAGATGCCAATCCCTACCAGCTCGACTAGTTACCTTTGCGAGGATATTACGCAAAGTTTTATTGGAAGCTTCGGCTTGACCATTAGCTTGAGGGTAGTATGGAGAAGAAAAACTGAGCTTGATATTGAAAGCATTGCAGAGATTCTGCAAATCAGCGTTCTTGAAAGACTTACCATTATCTGCGATTAGCTTGTGTGGAACGCCAAAGCGACAAATGATGTGTTGATAGACAAAATCAACTATGGGTTTAGCCTTTGTTGAAGAAAGAGGGATAGCTTCTACCCACTTAGTAAAGTACTCAGTGGCGGTAATGATAGAATGATGACGTTGTGAAGAACGAGGATTGATGAGACCAATAAGATCGAGACCCCACTGCGAAAAAGGCCACAAATCCGCCGCAGGTTGCAAAGCCTGACTAGGGATGTGCGTGAGATTGGAATGTTGCTGACACTTGACGCACTTCTTAGTGTATTCACAACAATCTTGATTAAGAGAAGGCCAATAATATCCCAACGTAAGATGCGGCAGCTCAGCTAAGCCACTAAAATGTCCACCACAAATACCGTCATGGACCTCCTGAATAGCTTTAGATGATTCATGGGTTTTGAGGCATCGAAGCAAAATACCATCAAAGCCGCGTTTGTAAAGAAGGCCGCCTAGAATAGTATAGCGGTTGGCGCGTTGGACAAAAGACCTTCTACCATTGGGAGTCAGATCTGGAGGAAGGACCGAATAAGATAGATAATCAACTATCTGTTGATACCACTCATCCTGAGTATGGGTTGTGACGGCATTGATTGGCGTTAGTTGCCCAAGATGAGATGGTTGATCAATCGTTGCCTGACCACATAAAACGCGAGTCTTGGTAAAAAGCGGGATAAGGGAGGCTAAAGAAGCCATGGTATCGCGAATCGATTTGCGATGCGAGGAATGGCTTGGATAGTGAAGTTATCGAAAGATTGGAGTTAGGCAAACGATGTCGCGATATTTTTGAAGGATATCATTCTTGCATTGATAGACACCGTGACACAGTTAACGATGAGTTCAGAATCACCAAAGATGTCAATATGACGAGCGCCGAGATTAATGGCATTTTGAAGACCTAAGACAAGAGCTTCGTACTCAGCCATATTATTGGTGCACTCAAAGTTTAATTTGTGTGCGACTGGGATAGGCGTACCCCAAGGAGGAATCATCACGAAACCCGCACCTCCCCCTTGCTGGCATTTGGATCCATCAAAGAAGAGCTTTACTTTAAATGGAGATAGACCAAAATCAATTTGTTGGATATACTCATCGGGAAATTGAGCAAGGGGGTCTTGAGTGTCCGGAAGAGGAGCATCAGCTAATTGATCTGCAATAACCTGACCCTTGATAGCCTTTTGCGGGATAAACTCGAGGTCAAACTCAGTCATAAGCATAAGCCAACGAGTGATGCGATCATTGTGATAAGGTTTTGCATGGATTGTCTTGAGGGGATTGACACTTGTGACAATGTAAGTTTTGTGATTAAGGAGATAATGACGAAGCTTAGAAGTTGCGAAGAAAGAGCACAACATAGTTTTCAGCTCAGAGTGCGTGTCTCATACTCATGGAGGTGCGGCGATGTAATAGACAGCTTGTTCTTTACCACAAGTGTCCGTCGAGATCATGGCTCCCAGAGCATGGTCAGTCACAGAGATATAAAGATAGAAAGGCTCCCCCTCGCGTGGAGGTGTAAGCACAGGTGGAGAAAGAAGATAAGCTTTGAGATCATCAAAGGCCTTTTGGCAATGTTCATCCCACTCAAAATGAACATTCTTACGGAGGAGATGGTGAAAAGGTTGACAACGGTCCGACAATTGGGAGATAAAAGCAGCCTTACTTGGTGAAAGCGTCCTTGGAGCTGCATGAGTTGCTTTAAGTTAGTTAGAAGGAGGCATCTCAAGGATAGCTTTTATTTTTGCGGGAGTCGACTTCAATGCCCCGATGGAAATGATAAAACCTAAAAGTTTACGGTGAAGCATGCCAAACACGCACTTAGCTGGATTTAGGCGAAGACGAAGCGGACAAGCCTCTCAAAGAGAGGTGCGAGGATGAAAAGATGATCTGACGGGCGTTTGGACTTGCCGAGGAGGTCGTCAACATAATCCTCTACAGTTTTGTGTAAGAGGTCATGGAAGATGTATGTCATTGCTCGTTGATAGGTTGCCCCTGCGTTCTTAAGGCCAAAAGGCATGACACGATAGCAAAAGGTCCCCCAAGGGGTTATGAAGGAGGTCTTATGTTGGTCTTACAGTGCGATGAGGATTTGATTATATCGAGAGAAACCATCCATAAGAAAGCATCTCATGACCCTTGATTAAATCTACGAGTTGGTCGATATGAGGAAGAGGAAAATCATCCTTTGGACAGGCAAGATTAAGATCCCGGAAGTCGGTACAAATTCGAATTTTCCCAGTAGCCTTAGTTACTGGTACTACATTGGACACCCATTGCGGATAATCGATGGGTTGGATGAAGCCAGCCGAGAGCAAGCGTTGTAATTCTTCTTTAACAAGAAGGGCTACTCTAGGGTGCATTTTACGCAATTTTTGCTTAACTGGTTTGATGTTGGGAAGGGTAACGATATTGTGGACCACAATATCGGGATCGAATCTGGCATATCTTCATATGACCAAGCAAAGGCTTGCGATGTTTGGAAAGAAAAGCGGTAAAGTCCCCTAATTCCTGTGGATTAAGGGATTGGCCGACCTTGATGATGCGAGGGTCTTCAGAAGTCCCTATATTAAGGTCGATAGTGGCTTCGTTGAGAAGGGTAGACGTGTCAGAAGGAATAGTCTTGGGAAGATATGAATCCTCTTTGAGATAGGTGAGGACAGAATCATCATCCGCACAGTGGATAGTGTTGATAGTAGGAGAGTCGTCTCCAACTATTTCAGGGAAGATTAATGGTATAGAAGCGGACCGATTGTTAGTCTCATAGACCAACGGCCCTAAGGAAATGGTATTGATCAAAAAAAAAAGTTAGGTGGGATGGAAATGTCATCGTCCACATCAAGTGATGCTTCTGACTTGGTGGGGGAAGATGGTTCTTCAGTAGGAAGAGACTCATCAAGAATAGTGACAGTGGCCTTTGAAAGAGGTTTAAATCCTAACCCAAATTTCTGATGTGGCATGAGAGTAGGAATGGATTTGAGGTCATGTATACCTTGTTCATATTTTCCAAGGCCAAAACCTTTCCACGCGCATCGATGTAGATAAGTCTTTGCAAACGTGGGATTCTGTAGGTGATCAAACCCTGTTAGGTAAGGTTTGGCTCTAGGAGGAGAATCCGGGTGATGATGAGGCGTATCAAGACCACCGTAGATGAAATTGGTCCGTTGATTGGGCAGACCAATGGTGACGATGCGGCCAGAGACACTGGTTGATATTCGGGTTGCTTATGCGGTCTACCATACTCATTAGGTTTGAGATGGGCATCGAAAGATAAGAGAGGAAGCTCCCCTAGTGAGAAACGCTGCAATGTCTCTTCCAGATTTTGTAAATCCGGTAGTTTGGTTGCAGGTATGGAAGAAGATGAGGCCCCATCTGGAGAAGATGTATTTTCTTTTAAAGGGGCAGACCTAGTGGTCATGTCGCATTGTGCGGAAGGAAAAGGATCTCCTGGATGAGTATATATTTTGCCCTCATATTGATATTTTAGGCATCGATGGAGGGTGGATGGGACACAATGCATTGCGCGAATCCGGGAGGCGTCAGGATCATGTTATAGTGGAATTTTCCTTGACAATATAGAAGAGTTCATGGAGCGACTTCTTACCTACTCGGATGGGTAAGACCACGGTTCTAGAGTATTTGCTAGTGATCGTTAAATGATCGAAGGCGAAGGGTGGAGGTGACACCACATTCTTTGGTAACTTAAGTTGTTCGAATGTGTGCGAGGAGATGGCGTTGAGTGCAGCTCCACTATCGATCATAACACGTTTTAAGGTAGTGTTATTGATTTGGGTGTGATGAAGAGGAGCCTCGAATCTTCGGAAGAAAGAGAAGGAATTTCTAAATCTTCAAAAGAAATGGTAGTTGATGGTCATTCGGTCAACAACCAACTCGAAGGTCAGGGCTCATCGGAATTTCTTTGCGATCGCGCATGATTATCAATCAAAGCTTGGCGATGTTGTGGAGAGGATTGGATGAGGTCAAAAGAGACATTTTGGCCGAGCACAGGTGAGTTGTTTCATAACACTCTCCTCAACAGACACGGGAACTTGAGCCCGAGGTGCAGCACGAATAGAGACTCTAGGTCGTGGGGCTGATGAGGAAGGAGAAACGTCTTTAGGGGCTGCAGAAATGACAACCCGTGGTCGAGATGCTGAAGATGAAGATGGGTTATCATAGTGTTGGGTTCTAGTGGCGATATGGATTGTGTCAATTTGGGAAGGTGGAAGATCAAGTGGGATGGAACCACTAGAGGTCTGAGTGGATGGTTGAGGTTTGGATGGGGCTAAGGTGACAGGAGGTAATTGTTCCTCCTCCAGCAAAAGGTCACTTTCTTCCAGAAGGTTCTTGATAACGGCTTGAAGAGCTTTACACCCCTCAGTGTCATGACCCGGGGTACGGTGGTAAGCACAAATCAGATCAGAGTTAAACCAAGTAGGTTTCACTCCTTTAGGATTATAAGGTTTAATCGGAGGAAGGGTTATGGATGAAGATTGGATGAGTTGATGAAGGATTTCGGTATAGAATCCGGTAGACGAAGAGGAGGATAGAGATGATGAAGATGGTTCTTTTACCTTAATCGACTGCCGAGGTAAAAGAACTTGCATGTTAGGTTTAACAGTCTTATTAGGGATCCTCTTATTTGTTTGGACATTTGGAGGAGCAGTCTTGGGTGCTTGGGATGGGAGTAAATGAGACATGATTGACTTTGGTGGAGGGGGAGCCCCTAAGATAGATTTTGAGGAGGATGGAGATGTGACAGATTTTGCGGTCTTTGGAGACAAAGGGGATTGCTTAGTCGGATTTACGGATGATTTAGATAATGTTGATTTAGATGAGGAAGAAGTCCTCAAGGTAGGTGTAATAGGAGGAATATAGGGTGCTTTGGTTTTTGGTAACGAAGATGAGGATCTTGATAGAAGAGGTGCCGTCTGTTTAGTAGGTAAGTCTACTTTTAGGGGTATTGATGAAGAATGTGTTGTGGAAGAAGATGATGGCTTTGATGGATGTGTAGAAGAAGACGCCTTCTCAGCGGGCAAATCCAATCGTTTATGAGGCGTAGAGAGAGATTTTTGTGGAAGAGCACCAAGGGTCTTGATGGTTCGAAATATGGGTTTTCCTTTTTCAGGGATGGTAACGACTTCAACGGCATAAGGTGATTGTAACCTTTTTGGGGGAAGTAAGTGGGGAGATACTGATGGTGTAGTGTTAGATTTTGGTTGTCGCGGTTTAGGTTGAGGAATCGAGTGTATAGGTGTTGGTGCTACTTCTTTTGATTTTTCCTGAATAGGTGAAGTAACATTGGTGATGGAAGAAGGGGGTGATGACGAAGCAGTTCCTAGCGAAGGGACTACTTCTGATGCAGTAATCATGGGTGAAACTACTGTAGGAAAAGAGATAGGAAGGGTCAAGATTGAAGATGCTTCCGTTGAAGTTGGCACAATTATGGGTACATTCACCAAAGGCATAGTTGCGGCGGGAATGGGAGCAACAGAAGTGGATGTGTCCGTAGTGGAAACTCGGAGGGATGTAATTGCCTCGAGCATTGAAAGAATGTCTGATGATGAGACAGATGAGGATGACACTGTCTCGGGTATAGATGGAAGGTCAGACAAAGGAGCGGAGAGAGATAACTCCGTGCTTGGTAATGTAGGGATATTCAAAGATGGACTATCTGAAGATATTGGAACTCCCGTGATTGATGAAGAGGAAGGAGGATCTGATTCGATTGATGTGTTTGCAGATGGATTGGTTTCAGAAGAAGAGTCCTCGGTAGAGATGAAATTAATAGTGTGGGTGTTTGGTTTTTGAGATTCCGAAGAATTATGATTTGGGGCATGATTGGGGAAAGGTTGTTTAAAAACGTCCAGTGCTTGATTTGGGGGAGCATTTGGGTTATCCAGAATGAGCTCGCCTTTATCAATGAATTTTTGGACAAGATTTTTGAAAGTCTGACATCGTTCGATGTCATGACCTTTGGTTCTGTGATAATGACAGAAATCATTTTCCCTATACCAGAAAGGGCGTTCTCGACTTTCATCAATATCCCTAATGGGTGGAAGTTCGATCATGCGAACTTCCAACATTTTTTCTAAGATAGAGGCGTATGATTCCCCCAATGGAGCGAAGGATCGAGAAGATGAAGGCCCTTTTCGAGTAGATGAAGGGTCTCTTCGTGATGGTTGATTAGGAGTACTATCGGTTCTTGGTGTTTTTAATACGATAGCATTTGTGGACCCTTGATTCTTATCTTTAGGAGGGAAAGAATTTGGTTTGGTGAACCGAGAGAAATCTGGTTTAGATTTGGAGCGAAGTTTTAACTTTCCTTGTTCAATGGCACGAGATTCAAGTTTGCGTGCCATCGTAAAGGCCTCTTCAAAGGTATGAAAAGTTTGGATCCTTAGAGTGGAAGAAATGTGATTAGCACAAGATCGGGTGAACAACTCGATTTGTTGGGATTGGGGAAGGGAGAAAGACAATTGGTTGATTATCCCTCTCAACGAGCGGCAAAGTCTCTTTATAGACTCATCGTCGAATTGGCGAATGTTATAAAGATCTGTGATTGAGATCTTATGCGCGATATTTATTGAGAAGTTTTCAACAAACATCTGGGCCAATTGAGAGAAGGAAAACAAAGAATGTTGAGGGATGTTATTGTACCAGTCCAAAGCGGGACCCGCTAGAGACATAGGAAAGGTACGGAGCATGAGTTCCTGATCCTGGACGATAAGGTAGCAAGCATGTTTGAATGCTCGCGAGATGTTGTTGGGGTCTTCATTTATGAAATTTTGAGAATTTGGGAAGTTCCCATTGGGGAGGATAAGGCTTAAAAGCCTTTGAAGGATGAATGGGTTCATTGCACACTTCTTGAAGAGGAGTATGAAGGACGGGTTCCTTTTGTGGAGGCTTCCAAGTCTGCAATTTTCTTGAAGAGAATTTGAACTACGTCGGATTGGGGAGGAGGTGCATTGGTATGTCCTACATAAGAAGCAAGTGGTGGATGTTGTTGAGATGTCAATGGGGGATTCATCTGTTGTTGGATAGGATGATAAGAGGAATAACCGGTGTTTGCAGGTGACCTTTGGTGGGGTATTTGTTGTGAAGTAGCTTGCGTATAGGTAGAAATTTGTGAGATAATGAGTGGATGAGAAAATATAGGTTGGGTGACGGATGGACACTGTGATTAGTGGACTCTATGTTTGTTGATTGAATAGGGACAGATTGAGGAACATGGGTGTTGGTTAGATTGGACATGTTGGGAACAAGACACGAAAGGGACCTTCTACCGCGGATTTGGTACGAGGGTGCCGATACTTAGGGGATGGGCGAAGGTCGCGATTCTTTGGAATATTGGAAGAAAGATTCACCGGAGGAGGGCGAAGTAGGAACCAACTGGCTATTCGGAGGGTTGGCTCATGAAGAGGTATTGACCTTGGGACACGATGGAGGGCATAGCGAATTGGCGGCGATGTGCGGGTGTGCGACGCATTCATTATAGCAGGCGAAGACCTCTCAGAAATGGGTTGTGGAATATTCGAGGTAACTGCAGTGTTAGGGATAGGTAAGACTAATTGAGAACTAGTCGACATGGTAGGTGGAAGAGAAAAGGGGGCATAGGGGCCTCGCACTTCTCCGTGGCTCGAGAGACAAGAGATGGTGTTGCTCTAAAAAGGCCTAGGATGATCCACGAGGATAATCGTACACTTGTCGGATTGGTGGGTCTTGGTCGAGATATTTGGATCGACTTGTGTCTAGGTAGTCCATGAGGGCTATTGGATTGTGATCGAGGAAGCACTGAAAGTCGGGATCCCGCGAGGACATACTCAAGAGCGAGATGATATCTCGGAGATGGGCTAGGAAATTTGGGACGTGATGGGCGCTTTGGTTTGATAGAAAGGATTATACGACCATGAGGGGGAACCAACTAACGGCGGTCCCGAGGAAGATTGGAGGGTGCCGAAACATCCCGCATTTGGTGGTGATTTCGGAGGAAGAAGGAACTGTTGGGCCATTTTCCTAGATTGTGGACCGGGTGATATCGCGTCATAAACAAGCAAGAAAGAAGATTGTCCTAACTAATGCACAAACAATTCAAGCAGCGCAAGTGATTATCTCCTTTAAATTTTGATGCTTTTAAGAAAAGAAAATGTTAGGGAAGGCTTTTTAGAACAGGAACTACTCAGATAGCCAAACTAAGGATGGTTTGGGTAATGTTTGGTGAGGAGTCGAAGGCACTTGATAAAAGACCAGTGCGTGGCTTGATATGGGCCTACCCCGCACTTCACACACACCGCTGCGATAAGGGAGTCGGGTGCTTTGCCAATATATACCAAAATCTTCCGTGAATTTATAGCGCGGCCGAGTACCGCGTAGGCTCTTCCTCTTGGATATCACTTCCAAGTAGGCGAGGCCGGGGAAGGAGTTTTGTTTAGATGCTTTATACCTAGTGATTTTGGCTTTGTGTGCGAGGGTGAAAAATAAAAATCAAATAGTGTCACTACCGATTTTGATCAATTCTCAACCTAATTAAAACTAGATGAAAAAGCACGCATGCAATGACAAAGAAAAGGTTCTTTTTAAGCACTTAAAAGCGAAATGTTTGATTTCGATGAAGACAAGTCAAACAAGTTCTTTCCCAAATGCGATTAAGTTCCTTTTAAGCACCAAAATTGAAGTGTTTGGATGTGATAAACAACCAACAAAGAAATCCTAAAAAGGAGAAAACAGAAAAGAGGAATACTGTAGATTTAGCTCTCAAGGTGTGTGGACTTCAAAAAGCGCGTTGTTGAGCTCTTCCCCTCGAACAATCCACGATCAAGCAAAGTGCTCCATGAAAAGATCAAGCAAACAACAAACAAGATCCGGAAAGATACATCCGAGATAGTGGTGAAGCGAAAAATTTCTATTTAAAGGAAATAAAAAATAAAAATAAATTTCAAGATAATGATTTCGCCTAAAAGCAAGATTGAAATGATGAATGAGAAATGCTCAAATAGGGTGATAGAAATCGGTGAAGAAAAGGAACAAAGTTCAAAACTAGAAAAGAAATGAACTTACCAATAAGGGACTTTGGTTGGGTCCCCCCACAGTGTGCGTGAGAATGTAGATCAAGAATTTTGCGCTTGTTACTGTCGAGTTAATGCACCAAACTAAACACAAAAACCACGAAAAACTCAATGAAATCGATACGATGAAGATGTAGGCGGATGAGGAAGCCGATGTAGACAAGGCGGGGCGCACGAGCAATTTGCACAATAGATCCGAGTAACTGCAAAACACCGGTGCTTGTGAGAAAAAGATGGCGTTAGAAGATATTTGGGTGGGTGCCAGAAGCGGGTCGGAAGCGATATGAGCTTCCTTGGCGGATGTCGATCCACGTTTTCAATAAAGAAAAGAAGCATATATGATAAAAGATGTAAATAAAGACTAGATTCTCGATTGCGGTAATAAAAGCAGAAAAGCAGCGAGGCGAAGAAATGAGAAAGCGAGGAAGCTGAAATAATTTGGATTTGTGTTACCTATGACCTTTACTATCTGCTGAGTGAAATCGGCGTCGGCCCAGGTAGAATCGGCGGCCCGATGTGATCGAGCGTCGGCCCAGGACTGATCGGCGTCGACTGGATAAGATCAGTGTCAACTGAAGGCAGACTGACCAATCAGGGACTGTGCGATGAGATTCGGGGATTGGAAGGTGAATGTAGTCTGCAAGATGTGCCGAAGATGGAGAGACGCTGGAACAGAGTCACCAGATGATAGATGGTGGTGTATGATGTTGATATGATACGGGCAGAGTAACGGTGCTCCTCTCAGGGATTGATTAGGACAGGATCTGCCCTAACTGAGACAATTGATGCTAAAAAGATCTCTCTTTCTTGCAACCTGAATCTTTCTCGCTCTCTGTTCGTGCGTAAGTGCTTTCTTTCGCTCGTTAGTCTCTTTTCGGTTTTTCGAACTGAGCTATGGACCTGCTTTTATAATCGGCGCCGCTCCTATAAAATCGGCGCCGACCATATGGGTCGGCGCCGATCGCGGAGAAGACTCCCGAGATGGCCAAATTGATCGATTCGAGAAAGACAAGACTTATCCCGACCACGGGAAATATCCCGCTTAGGGAAGATTAAAAATGGATGTGATGCATAGATAGAATAAATTTGGGGTAGATAAGTGATTAAGATGCATGGGAAGAAGCGTAATTAAATATTTAATATTTAATTACTCATGGGTAAGATGTGATGTGATGAATTAAATTTAGAGTAAGTGATTAAATCACAAATTGGAAAACTATCCCAAGGGTACAAGCTCACATACATCGACTCTTCGAATTAGAGGACATTCAAAAAGAGGGATGGAGGTACACCTTTGGAGATTTCATGACACTAAAATTGGAGTTTGCCCGAGGTTACCTAAGTAGGAAAAGCGAATGTGAGGACACTAAATTGGATAACCAATTTTAAGTGTCTCTGACAGTACAAGCTCACATACATCGACTCTTGAATTAGAGGACATTCAAAAGAGGGTATGGAGGTACACCTTGGAGATTTCATGAGAGATGATGAGATATCTCGACTTCAATTTATTTGATGCCTTTTATTAGCGAGACACTTATTACATGATGAGACCGAGAGGTAGTTTCAATTGGGTTTGATTAGTGTGGTAGTATATTTGATCGATACATCCACATTGTTTGCATGGTGGCCATGCATATTAGCACACCTATATAAATATATGCACATGGTGGTATATAGGAGTCAAAGGAACTTGGGTCCAACCACGTAATCGCAGATTTGGGCATGGGACCATATCGAAGTTGGTCGGTCGATATGTATGCTTAGAGATAGGCGCACGAGGAGCCATCAACTTATGGATTGGAGATAGTGGTGGACATAGAGGTCATCGAGGAGATATAGGATTCTATAGATGAGCCATGGATGATTTACAGTTGTGTATGATCACATGTAGACCGTAAAAATGACACATATGGGCTATAGACGGTGTTGATTTGGGGACAATGGAGATTGAGCACTATATTGTCAAGAGACAATAATATATTATGGAGAGGTCAACACCACACATGGTTGGGGAACAATTGGGAGTGATACAAGACATTCATGGTGGAAAAAGTGGTATGTATGGGTAACGAGAAAAGTTGTGGATTTTGTGCCACACATCCGTCTAGTGTAGTGAGGACTAGTTTTGGGTGCCGTATTAGCATAGGCATGTTATGAGTGAGATGATGTCATATATCCTAGAGTTATAACATAGTATGCGATATGGTATGCATGTATTGTGCCACTGTGTTTCACCATCCCTTTGGAAGTTATAGCAGTAGTTATATCGGAAACAATGAAAAATGCTCTATGATGGAGAGATAGGTGGAGGGGAGGCTAAAAGGGCTAGGGGAAGACAACATATGTACATGCACATGGATTGGGACAAGATGTACATATATAGGTATAGGTTTTAGTGCATGGATTATAGGCACATGGTGTTTAGGATTCATTATCGAGTCTAGGAGGAGGAGGAGGAAATGAAGACAAAGATGGAGATGTTGATGATGTTGATGGATGGTAGACATAAGGGATAAAAATGTGTGGAGTTAGATTCCACTATTACCACCTCCAGGGCCTTCGGTGTTAAGAGTTACATGTGATACAAGTCTAGAGAGATTAAGCCATTTGAGATAGAGATGTTGCACTTATTATGGCTCATATATGGCACACACGGGTATAATGGAGAACATGTGAGAGAGATCAACTTACATTATAGGTGTAACATGTGATAAAAGAGAGAGATATGACACAACATGTAGTTGAGGCCTTTGGGATGGGATACATGTTACAAGAGCTATTGGTATCCACACATGATGTGGACTACTACAAATATTTATATGAGGCGGTCGTTCCTAAGGGCCAAAGAGCTCCATGATATAGTAAGAGGAAAGTTAGTAGATTGGGGAGATCAACGAGACCACATGAGCCATCTAGATCAGTTAGATCAGTCCAGATGCCACTACTGAGGTGAGATGATAAGTCAGGCAACCCAGGAGTAGGAGAGAGTTAGGGATGACTCGTGTGCATGCGTGTGTGCGTGTGTGTGTGTGCGTGTGTGCGCGTGCGTGTGTGTGCGCGTGCGTGCGTGTGTGTGCATGGGTGTGTGCGTGTGCATGTGTGCGTGGGTGCGTATGTGTGTGTGCGCGTGCGTGTGTGCATGTGTGTGTGTGGGGATACGCCTTGTAATGCGAGACATTTTTTATAGTTTCCTAGATGACACATCGATGTAGATGAAACTCTTTGTAGAAATTGTACATAGATTATATATATATATATATATATATATATATATATATCAATATCATGACCTATTTTGCACATTTGTAATTATTCATAGATGGATGCTTATTAATTTAATTTTTTTATTTGAAGAAGATGATATGGTAGACATGATAGTGATGATGAGATGATTGATTTTTCTCATAGCACGAGCTTCCATTCAAATATTTGTATTTTATAGAAACCTTATTTTTGTTGCCTTATAAAGTTGACACCATTGTAATTAAATATTCATGATGTGTAACCAATTATGTGCGTAAAAAAAACACACATAGAGCAAACAATGAGATAAAATGTAAACCAAACCCAATATAAACAATAAATGTATGCACAATGGCTATAAATGAACCAAGATGATAACAAAATACATGTAATTGGTGCAAAAATAAAAGATAAAAAGTAAAGCAAACCCAATATACACAATAAATTCTAGACCATGGTTATAAATGTACCAAGATGAGAACAAAATACTTGTAATTGGTCAATAAGTAATAGTAACAATTCTACACAACTATAAATAATGAAAATTATCTATGCCCTTAATGTGTTCCATATTGATGATTAAGTAGATTTAGATGCATGTGCAAGAAATGATGCTTGTAAAGGGGATTGGATCAGACTAAAAGACTAGGGCCAAGTGAAAATATTTGTTGGATCTGCATTGAAGACTAATATGAGATTGAAGTGGGTCATTGCCCCTAAGAAAGAATGCATGTAAGATAGAATATGAGAGCTGAGATTTCCCCAAGCAAGGATACATGCATGAGATAGGATTTATTTGACTTACCCACAAGTAAGGATACATGCAAGGGTATGATGATTTGTATTTAATAATCGTAGGATGGGTGTAATTATTACTAGGATATGAGTTAAATGTTTGATTTGGTTGAGTCATTTTGAATTTTTGTTGGGATTTTAATTTTTGTAAATTTTTAGGATTTTGTGATTATTTGAATGTTTTTGGATTTTGATTATTTTATTATTTGAGTTTATTTATTATCTTAATGTTTTTGGATTTCGTTTATGTGATTTTTTTATTATTTGAATTTTTTTGGGTTTTAACTATAACAACTAGTGAGATTTTGGTTAGGTGATCTAGGACCCACCCACACATGTACACAAACATGTAAAGGCTTATGAATTTCAAGGGAAGGATGCGACGAAAAATGGATAGGATGAAATATGGTGCACATCCTAAATACAAAGAACAAGTGACATAAACTAGTCTGTAATGAAATAATAAAATGAATAGGGTGGAGGAATTATATAGGTGGATGTGTTGAAATGCACCCAACACAAAATGTATGTATATATGTCCCAAGAATAAAGTATCTTCAAGCGAGCCACATTCATGGGGTTTTTAATCTCTTCATCATCTTGAGTGGATAACTTGTATGCACTTGATCTAAATTTTGTAGTAATAAGATAAGGACCCAACAAATTTGGATCAAAATTTCCTTTTTGTCGTAATATTTGGTTTTACTCTTTTGATTTAATTTTTAAAAAAGTTTGTCGATCTTAATTTTTCTTCAATTGATATTCTTGTAGTAGTTGGGATGAAGTCGGTTCGATACACTTTGAGGTGATATAAAGAGTTGAGCCACTTCCATCTAGGAGATCTAGCTCAACAAGATGAGCATGCTTATAATCATCTTCGTTGATCAATTGTTGAAGTCGAGACATGATGTGATGGGATCTTGACCTCTATAGGTAATACAACTTCAAAGTCATGTATAAGTGAAAATGGAGTGACTCCTATTCACATGCAAAATCATGTGTGGTAAGCCTAGAGGGCATGATAAACTTTTATGCCAATTGCAACCATACTTATCAACAATTTTTTCCATGATGGATTTTAGTATCTTGTTAGAAGCTTCAACTTGGCCATTACATTGGGGATAGTAAGGGGTAGACTAGTGAAGGAAGATGTTGAAGCATTTGGATAAGGCTTTAATGTTTTTTTAATGAATTACCGTGATCACTAACAAGAGGATAGAATTCCAAAGAAAATAATAATAATTGTTTGAATATGAATTTGGAGATATTACTACTAATTACATAGGTAAGAGGCACTACCTCTACCCATTTGGTAAAATACTCAATGGTAGTGATAATAATCTTGTGGCCATCACATGAGGTGGGGTTGATTTTTCCTTTAAGGTCGAGCATCCATCGAGAGAAAGGAAAAGGTATATTAATTGGTTGTAAGGCTTGAGAAGGTGTGTGAATGATATTACCATGTGTTTGGAAAGCATCACACTTCTTGAAAAAAATACATGCATCATAATCCATAGTGGGCTAATAGTAACCGACGCATAAGATCATCTTTGCTAAAAACATGTAGTTTGTATGCACTCTGCAAATATCAACATGTACTTATTCTAGGGTTTGTAGTACTTCATCTTGTTGAGACATCTTAATAGAGTTCTATCATAGCCTCTTAATAAAGGGTATCGAGAAAGTATGGTATAACATGGAGCACATTGTGCAAAGGCTCGTTTATTCTAGGAGTTCATGTTTTTGGGATAGGCGCGGTCATGGATGAAATTATAAATGTCGTGATACCAAGAATTTTCAAGACCAACTATTTCATACACCATGGTTTCTGAGGAAAATTGTAGGCGAGAACTTTAAGATTTTCAACAAGAAACTTGGTATGTGTTTGATGGGAGTTTAACTCAATAAGATATCTTCTACTCATCACTTGCATATGCTGATTTATTTTGAAGGAAAGGACCTTGTTCAAATGTGATCAACTAATAGTAACCTTTAAGACTATCCACCATGATTTTGTAAGGAATGAGCTTCTTATATTCTACTTGGTATTCATTTGTGACTTATTTTATGATAAAAAGTGAATCAAAAAATACTACCAACTCTTTGAGATACCATGATATAGCCAATTTTAGACCAGATATGAGGGCTCCGTATTGATACGCAATATTATTTTATAGGAAAAGCCAGCGTAATGATTTTGAAATAGCATTTTGGTTTAGTGTGATGAGTAGGATAATAGCTCTAATCCATGGACATTACATGATCCATCAAATTATAAGGTCCAAGAAGACACTATATCCACATACATACTTTCTTCCTCCGAGAAATTTGAAATGAAGAGGTTGAGATCCCGATAGAGGTGCTACAACAAGTTGATCGGAAAGAGCGACCTTTGATTTTCTTTTGACTAACAAAATCGATATAAAAACTCACTTTGAATATAACGACCCAAGTTAACATTCTACCTATGAGAATTGGTCTAGATAGTAGATATTTGAGGGGATCTAATTTTGCAATGATTTTTTTTGTATGATTGAGAAAATAGTTTTTTAGTTTTTGAAATGTGAAAGTTATGGCTAAACACACTTTTTCAACCTGTGAATATTTAAGCTCATGATCAATAAGTGTTCTACTAAATACTAAATTTCTTTCTCTTTCCCTTCATCATTATGTTGTTCTAACGATGCTCTATTGCGTATTCTATATCAAATATGTAGAGAAGCATTGGTTTATCTAATATCGGTGGCATGAGAACTAATGAACTTGATAGATATTATTTTAACTTAGCAAAATAATCTTGACATTCTTAGTTCTACTGAAACTGTACATCTTTTTTTAATAATTGATTAAAGTGATGAAACTTATATTCCAATTGTGAAATGAACCTTCTGATTGACTAGATATTTCCTTGAAGACAAGATGTTGTGATATATTCTCAACTATCCATCCAAGATTAGATTGTCTTCAACTTCATTTTCCAAAGTTTAGGCAATGTTTAAATTTGGCACATGTGATATTCTCGGGAAAACCCAACTTTGGGAAGTTTAATTTTGATGAAGTACCTTTTCGATTCTTTCCCATATTTATAGCTTCTTGAGGTATCCCATGTAAAAAAATTAATTCAGAAGAAAAGTTTCTTATATGTTCATGCAATTATTTCCTCATGTGATATAATTGGTCAAAGAGGGAATTTTCATCTTTTGTAGATTTCAACCTATGCTCAAAATCATCCTTCATGGTTTGGTAGTTGGTGATAGAATAATCCAAAAAGTGATATAACTACTTAGACACACCATCCTATAATTATTCAAAAAAGACCAGACATCTATGTCCTCATGCTAAACACCAAGAATACCACATGTAACTATGAAGGATATGGTATTTTAATTCTATATCCCATCACATGTATACTATGGAAAGGTTTTCTTAAACCCTAAAAATATATCGTGTAAAGGTATAACTAGAGCAGCAACCCTATAATTGGTCCCCAAGGTACAACAACCATATTCTATATAAAAACAATATTATAAAACTAAAACTGCTTGAAAATAAAGATAATGAATCTTCATGTACCAAAAATTCTTCGTAGGATGCATGCAAGATGCTAATGTTACCTAGTAGAGTCATAAAAAACTATTCGAAACAAATTATGTTGTATCTTGTCAACACTATGCAAGTCCAAGTCCCTCCTCTATTATAAGAGGCACCATTTATTGAAAGCTAAGATGAAAAATAAATTAAAAAATGTTTACAATAATCTAACTATTGGGGTGGGATTTTACTCCCAAATAAAGGAATACAAGAAAATATGTGGGAAGAGAGGATTGAAAGAGAGAATATTATATTTTGATTAAGTAAACCAAGATCTTATCCTAGTTTGCAAGATCACTTAGAAGAATAAACACTTCTATGTCTAGAATATTTCATGCATTAGAGTAATGAAGAAATACAAACACATGAAATAGGAACCCGTGATTTCATTAAATATATACTTAAACATGTAGTTCAAAAAATATCTTCACATTTCATCAAGAAGAAAAATATGAAGTTTCATACATTATCCTGTCAAACAAGAGCTTGTACAAATTCAAGGGTAGTAAAATGTGTAGTCGACAATTTTCTCAAGTCTCAACAATTTGGATTTTTAAGAGCCTCAAAATTGTCAAATTGTCCTTCTACAAAATCTCAAGAAGTACAAAGTGTTACCAAGAATCATTAAAGAAAATTTCTCTAGAGGTCTCTCTACTTACCTCTTCAAAACTTATTCCTTTAGTTGGGATAAAGTATTGTATAACTTGACTTAATTTAGTATCTATAAACACATTACGCAAGTGTAATTTTTTTATAATTGGTAAAAAGGGGGGTTTTACCATGATCCCCACCCTGTTACATATTAGGATCTAACATCAAGATAAATAAATGAACATTTAATAGATCAATTATGAGACAAAATTCAAAACATTAGAAATATCGAGTCCAAGGATGACCAAAAACCAACATAAAACCACTATGAAACCTAGACTAGAATAGAAGAGAAGAGACGCCTAACATTTTGCATTAGTATCACGACTCCTAGTCACTCTCGAGGGGTGACATAAAGAGCGTGGTGTTTTCTCCTTTACACTCTTCCATCCATCTTCCCCTCGTGTGTAGGATGTGATCTGAAATTTACCCAAAGTTTTGGAGATCATTGATATTACATTTCTAACCCCCTTTGTAAGGGGATCCACTTCTGTCACTATTCCACCCAAACCATTAATGTTTACATAGCTGTACTTTTGTGACCCTTCAAATTATCTTTAATAGAAAATGATGGTAATTTGGATGTTACGATTTATATGTACTTTATGTGGACCTCATCATGACCTGAATGTCGTAGGTGGCATGGGTATATGCAGAAATAGTCAGTGCATGTGGGTGCATAGGGGAATTTATATTATTCATTTTCCATCATCCCTAATACCTTGCATGTGTGTACCTACGAACACTTATGTTAGACTCGAGTTCTCTACGCTTGTACTCTAACTCTTGCGAGGCTTGAGTGTACACATTATGGTTATCTCTTATGCACATTGATGGACCTTACCCTAGATGATGACCTATCCTCATATATTTTACCAATTTCATATTCATGTGATGAGGTTAGTGACTTAGGTCTCCATACTCATGGGTGTATAATAATTATCTTATTTCTTTTTCTTGAGCTCTACATCACACCCAAATGAGCCTTTCTTTCATTGCGCCTTATATTCGCATAATCACCTTCTTCTTGTGGGTGTGGCTGGGGAAAGTTATTGGATGTTGATGACCTTGGATAGGTTATTTTATAGTGTGGGAAAAATATTTCTACCAAAATATTTCTAAAGAGTCACTAATGTGTGTGTGTGTGTCATGCCTTTAGTACTCTTTTCCTATATTTCTTCCTTCGTGCTAGTGTGAGTAAATAAATACTTAATTTACGATGTGTAAAAATTAATCATAATGTGCATCAATATTGGGTTGATAATTTTTCATGGATATGTGTGTAAATATGACAAGAAGAACAATATATACCATGAGTGCTAGGAAGTAAGAAAATCCTATAAGGAGAGAAAGGTCACAAATGACAAGTGTTGCAGTAATTAGTACTTGGAAGTGTGTGAAAGGTGAAAAAAGTTGAGAAGGTGGAGAATGAATTGTGTGGGTGTGAGAATAAGGATAGTTCATGTGCTCCTTTAACATGAAATGAGGTGCTTTAAAATGTAGCTAGTGATTCCTTCTTCTAACATGAATCATCCTTCACCACATGTAGGTGAGAAATTATCCTTTCAATCTAAAGATGGAACAAGATCATATTTTTTAATATGGGTATGAAAAAACAAATTTAGAGGACAACATACTCATATCTTTAATTTACATATAACTCTAGACTAAATGAAACTTTTGGAATTTTACCTATAAGTTTAATAAAATGTTCAATTCCATGTCAATTCTACTCATATTTAAGGTTTATTATTTTATTTTAGATAAGGCAAAAGAGATTTTATTTTGAAGAGATATTAAAAAGTTATACGTTAAGAGCAGCCAAGTCATAAGTAACCAAAAAGAGAATAATGATAATAACCGAAAAAGAAACAAGGCCAAGCTGATGATAGATACACTTTGAAATATGGGAGAAAGAAACTTGACCCAAACCAAAGAGAGAGCTAAATGACAAGAATCAACAATAGAAGCCACAAGAATATGACCTCGCGTCATACAAGCATACCACATGAATTTGTGTTTCTTGAGTGCGAGACTCTAGTCAGCCATCCCCATCAAACTTGGAGTCTCGATGTCCCCATCACCTCCCCACCATGAAACTCACCTTCGTTTAACTCGAGGACCACTTCCAACCTACCCCCATGTCACCCAAAACCACTAACCCTTCTTTAAGCTATTGCCACATGTCTTGGTATGGTTCACTCATGTCGAGAAACTACTAGGATCAAAATTTGAATTGGATATAGATACACCTGCCAAATTAATTCCAAATTTTAAATTTTCAACGGGCCCATCCCACCCATTGGGCCTTGCCAACCTGTCACTGATGGAATGGACATCAACAATGCTCATCTCGTCCTCTATCATGCCAACAACACCATCGCCATTGCAAGATCCACACCCTCAAATGTCATATGCTTGGAAGGAACTTTCGAACAATCAACTATCTCTCCATCCTCCTCCATGTCATCTTCTTCATCAGTCAAATACAACTCTCCTAACTCATCATCAACTTGAGAAACATGCACACGGAGGTAAAACTATTCACATTCTCTAGCTAAATGAGAAGAGCACCACGACAACATGTCTTTGTCTCATATCCAAACACTTTGCACTTGTCACAAATAATTGGTGAGCTCTCAATATCAATCACATGTTCTCATTTATCATACTAAGAATAAAAAAATCATTTGGGAACCTTGGATCCCACGAGAACATGATACATAGTCATGTAAAGACCAACCTAGATCTAGCTTGTTACAAGATTGACAATGATCAACACCCCATAGATCTCATAATCCCTAAAAAGAATTCATGCTCCCACAAATCCAAGGGAAGAGTTGGGAAGAAAATCCAAATAGGGAGTTCTTGAAATGTAAACTCAGATGACAACCCAGGTCTCTAGTAGAAGAGGCTAAGAGAAGCTTTTCCATAAAACCACACGCCCCTTGAAGCACTTTTTATAGATCCAACGCTTCTTGGAAGCGAAAAGGAATCCATCCCCGTAAGAGCCCTAGCGTCCACCTTGCAGGATTATTTCCTCTTACACCAATTTCTCACAAAATCAATGTTTGGTCTAAGGCCAACAAAAGCGCCAACAACTATATGTTTGAATCTAGCCTTATCCTTATCCTTATCGACAATGGCCTCTAGGATCTCCAGATGTGGAACATCTTCACACCAAGAAGGCGAGATATTTAAAGGCTCTAGATGAGCTTCGTCAAAGATTTTTTCTGCCCAAGTCTTGTCTGCAATAGGGGTATTTGAATCACTCATTGTTGCTGGTCTCAAATAGTCACTCCCATCCATAGAGGTTAAATTCCCATATATTAAAAGGTTCAAGGTTTTTAGTTTCATCCACAAATTATGTGTTTGTAGCACACTTGAGTTTAATATATTCAAAGATGTAATACTTTCACTCTATATAATTATTAGATAGATTTTTGGAATGACTATGTATAATGTTTGGATAGATGTTTCAGATCATCTCCTATTATCCATGATTAAGAACAAATTTCATGAAAGAGCAACAAATGAAGGTTCATTATATAACCTTATTACAATAGTTAGTATTTAAGTCAATAAAATATTTCTTGAACAAAGTTATAGGAGTGGACATTGAAAAATGAAAAAGGTTAAGAGAAAATGAATATAGGTAAACCTTTATCAAGGACCAAAAACATATAGTTTATAAGAAAGGACAAGGATGGTAAAGTTAAAAGAGGAAGCTTGAAAAAACAAAATTGGTGTAATATTACCTAAGGATGGATGAAAATAAAATAAACTATTATCTTTTAAGATGTATTTTTAAATTGTTGATAATGGGTCTTTAAGAAATATTGAGGCCCATCCCCTCATCCCTATTTAGGTCACAAGTTTGTTTCCCAATTTCAACCACTTGTCAAGAGTTTGCATTTTTATAGTGATTTGAAACAACAACAAAATATTTTCCTTTGATGAAAATAGAATGCTTATTGTTGTAAGATTTCTCGACCAAAGTTGAGTTATCTTTCTTCTCTAGGTGAATGTCAATAGTATGTTATTTGATCTGGTTTGAATAGACCTTTTATCTCATCGATGTAGGGATCCCACAAGAACACTATTTTGTGAGTTTTAATTTTAGACTAGAGGTCTACTTGGTCTCTTTTTCACCTTACAAAGTTTACAATTTTCTTTAAAGGTAATAATTTTTTTAGAATTATGCCACTTACGTATTTCGACATTATTTTTGAAACATATTTGGCATAAGGTAAGAAATCCACATGATCAATGTTCAACAATCTTGTGGGTTGGTATTTATGATCTGAATCAATACTCTTTATGTCTCCTTATATCCCTCATGATTTTCATACCATTGTACTAATTCCTCTTGAACACCAATTTTAGATGTTTAATTTATTTCTCCAAGTGGTTTTCATCAGAAACCTTGAACACTCTAGTGAAAAAAGATTTTAAAACTCATACTTATTGTAATAGGTGATAAAGCAAAGTGGCATGTTGTAAAAATCTGTGTGGGTGCATTTTCTAAACACATTTCGATCCAAGGAGCCATATATTTTATGCATGAGGAGGAAATCCAAGAAGGGTATGCTTCCATCCACCTCCACCTCTTTAGTGAATTTTATACTAGGAGACAAACTATTAGTCTAAGTGTACAATCATTCGTGATTCTCAAGACCATGTTACCAAAATAAAATCATGTTGCCAACATATTTCTTTCACCATTTGGGATTGAGAGGGAAGTTATTGAGAGATATTTCCTCTAAGATTATCATGAATAAATTTTATACCGAGAAGGTAGGGGGACCGTTTTACATACCTTCATTATGTTTGTAGATGATACACTTAAAAAGAGAATAAAGTTGATGTGGAAGTTTACTAATCCAAATATTTTATTATCCATGTGATCCATTACCACCTCAATTGCCTCTTCAATGGAAACCTTAGTGAAGAGGGATACAATGTCAAAACCAACAAGTAACTTACCTTCTTAAACCTTTTTATATTTCAAAAAGTGGACAAAATTGATTGAATCTAGAACATAATATGATGTCTTATCAATAAGGTGGTTCAAATTATGATCTAATAAGGAATCCCAATTACAATTAGGGGAATCAATAATCTCAACAATTTGTTTGAGAGGTATGCTATGTTTTTGGATATTTGGAGCACTAGAAATTTTAGGGGTGGCATCTTTGTTAGGGATGTGTTTTCTTAACCACATCATCCAAGGTTGAATAAATAATTGTTTTTATAACCATTTTAGTGATAGAAGGCACTTTGGTCTAGTGTTGGGTTTATAATATTAAGTGGGAAACATGATTAATAAAAACCCGTCAAAATATAAGAGGATTTGTTTATGAATATATTTAAAATACAATGCATGGAAGAATCAAACAGGGGTTGGAATTTGAATTTAAAATGTAAGAGTGACCAATTGATCAACCACCATGTATAAAACATGGTGATATCATTTATATCAATTAATTTCAAGTACAAGTGAAAAAATAAGAAAAAGTAAGTAATGTGTTTGAGAAAGCATGATATGCGATCTAGAGAAAGAATACATGATGCGAATGGAGTCATGATTGATCTTAACCCTTAAGTGAATCCATTGATTGTTTGTAATTTCTCCATGAATGTGTAATAATGAATTGTGGAAATAGTTATAGTGTTGGGAGAAATGTTTATTCTAAATAAAGATAGATGATTTTAAAGTGGGTTTTTAACATTATGATTTTCCGGCTTAAATATTGTCTCTGGTGTTGTGTTATGGTTCATTTTAATTTAATGTTTATGCACTTAACCTAATTCATATTGTGAACTAAATTGATATAACTTATTGTTCAACCTCAAACTATAATCTTTTACTTTTTAATATGGTGGATATACAAATTTGTGTTATTGTTTATCCCCTCTTTTCTTGACATGGTATCGAGCTTGATGTTTGTGTTTGAGCATGATAAATAAGATTTTAAAGTTACATGATCAATTAGAGGAGAAAAATTTAAGTTTTCATAACCTGCAAACCTATAAGTGCGAGTATACGTATCTTTTCAAAATTTCAAGGTGCAAAACTCCAATTCCTTTCATTTAGATTAAATTTGGAAGTGTTAAAAGATTAAATTGAGTGTGGATGACAAAAATCAATTATTTTCTTGTGTTTTATTCCTCGATAGTCTTACGTGTGATTAAAATTTTCTCATAGGACATATGTGGCCTTCCTTAGCATTTATAGCCCTTCATGGTTTTTATGTGTGGGTAAGCGCACCAAGTTGGGGGCCCAAAAAGTGGACAAAAACTTGAAAATAACCACAATGTGTACGCATTTTTCCATAACGCGATCACATTTTATTTTTCTTGGGTTGGTAATTACCGAGCCTAAAATGCATAAACGTTTAACTTTTATTATTTCTTATACTTTAAATTTATTTTAGTAAATATAAGAAGTTATGGTCACTCTGCACTTGATGGAAGTGGTCCGTAGCTCCAACAATTATAATTTACATGATAATTTTTCAAAATCTAATCTGATTAGTACTTAACTCATTTTCAAGATTTTAGCAAAGGACCTAAAATTTTTAGGGCATATATATTGTAGTCAGTCTTTGTTTTGGGAAAGCATATACTCATTTTGTAGGTTTTTTGACCTTCTAAATTGGATTTTGGCCCTACCACTACTTGAATTGGTACCATTTTTTAAATTTGTTCCCTAATTCACTTTAGTGATCATGAATCAACTCTATGATGCTTGTCTACTTCTTCCTAAAATGAGATATTGACTTTGTAGATAGAGGATCCCTCCCTGAATGGGATTCTGTCCTATGGCCAAAATGAGGTGATTGTAATGTGCCTCCTCCTTAATGTTTGATCACACTACTAGGAGTTGAATGATTTTTTATGAATAGTACTAAGTGAATTGCATCAAGTAAACTCAGATGATTTCTCATTCTTAGAAACATGGTGCTCCATATAAAGATCATCCCCTCACCTTTCCTAGCTCTAAAATTATCCTTTCATGGAATCAAATTCACAATTCTCATACATGTTTTTGCTCATATGTCTCTCATGGAGACAAACGATGCCTTAATACTTCACACATGATGGTCCTTGATACCTCGATGACATGACTAACTCATTTTAGCTTGTTCTGAAGGGTGTTCAATTATCTACAAAATGACCAAAAATGGCCTTTTTAGGCCTTCAGAGGAAGTAATCTCTCATCAAATCTAAATGAGTTGATCAATCATCTTAGACATTATTCCCTACACAGTGAAACACACTGAATGATCTTATTAGGACTTTCCTTTGGGTTAGGGTTTATGATTTAGGGTTTAGGGTTCAGGGTTTAGGACTTAGGGTTTAGGGTTTAGGGTTTAGTGTTTAGGGCTCATGGTTCATATTTTAGGGTTTAGGGTTTAGAGCTCAGGGTTTAGGGTTCACGGTTTAGGGTTTATGGTTTAGGGTTTAGAGTTTAGGGTTTATGGCTCAGGGTTAAGGGTTGAGGGTTTAGGATTTAGGTTTTAGGGTTTAGGGCTCAGGGTTTAGGGTTGAGGTTGAAGGTTGAGGTTTAGGGCTTATGGTTTAGGGTTTATTTTTAGGGTTTAGGGTTGAGGGTTCATGTTTCAGGGTTTAATGTTTAGGGTTTGAGCTTAGGCTTAGGGATTAGGGATCAAGGTTCAAGGCTTAGGGTTTAGGGCTCAAGGTTTAGGGTTTAGGGTTTGAGGCTCGGGGTTTAGGTTTTAGGGTTGAGGGTTTAGGATTTAGGGATTAGAGTTTAGGGTTTAGCGTTTAGGGTTTAGGTTTTAAGGATCATGGTTTAAGGTTTAAAGGTCAGGATTCAGGGTTTAGGGTTTAAGGCTCATGGTTTAGGGTTTAGGGGTTAGGGTTTAGGGCCCAAGGTTTAAGGCTTAAGGTTTAGGCTCACCCATTCACTCACTGTAATGTTCTATGTCTTACCCATTCTTATAAGTATGATGAGAGAATATTCAACAAAAATGGTTCATCTACTTTGTAGGTAGAACATTCAAAGGGATTCATCACAATTTGATGCCTTTCATCTACTGATATTTTGAAGGAGGGAAATGTCAAATATCCAAGAAAAATTTGGTACAAATAAATGTTACCCAATACATCTATCTTCTTTTTCCCATCGCATGGGAACTATTTCACTCATTGTAATGTTTTTGTGTCTTACCCATTCTTATTAGTATTAACACAGAGTATTCAACTGAAAAGGGTTCATCTACTTCCTAGGTAGAACATTTAAAGAGAGTAATCACAATTTGGTGTCTTTCATCTGTTGATATTTTGAAGGAGGGAAATGTTAGATATCCAGGAACAATTTGGTACAAAGAAATGTTTTTGATGCTCTTTTGAATAATTATTTCAGTTACAAGTTGTTGTGAATGAAGGTTTCATTTGAAGAATAAAGCTTGATATGTCTAGTGCTTGTGTAAGCTAGAAATTTGAGAGGATTTCTGAGGTTCAAGTTTATTTTCCAAGATGCATTACTCTAATGTTTGAAAATGTTTCTCTAGATGCAATGACATTTTGATTCAGACACTCAATGATTCTTGAATGTCCATTCTTCCACATACCCCAGTAGTCCTAGATCCTTGGGTATAAAGAGACACTGTTACTTAGATTCCATTTATAACAATAGAGATATTTGTAAATTCATGTTATGACCTCTAAATCTATATTAATTTCAAGTTGTTTGGAAATCACATCACACCCTTCACTAGGATTGATGACTACCCCTATCTTTTTTAAGGCACTTTTGAAAGAATCCATGGGTTTATCATAGAAGGAATTATCAATGAATGGAAGGTCACTAAGTCGTAGGCAGTTGAATCCCATTCAGAACTAAACAAGAAATATTTACTAGGGGATTGATAACTAATTTTTTTCTTAGCCATTCCCCAATTGATATGATTATTTTAAACACTTCGGGAAGTTCTGTCAAATTTACTATCCATTCTAGTAATAGAAGATATTTCTCTTTCTCCAGAGGAGAGGATACTATAGGTAATTCGGTTATGATCCTACACCTCCGCGTTGGTATACTATCTGTGTTTCTTCCATTTCCTTTGAGATTAATTTTTGTGTTGTGATGGTTATTTTTTCTAGCTTCCAATGGGTCATCCTAGCTTGCATAATACCATACATGGAAATATGAGAAATGTGAAATTTATTTCAGAGTGTAAAGAAATTGACATTCAAGAATGCAAGTATATGTGGGGAGAAACAAGTTTGGTAGAGATGTGTAATATGCATTGCAAGGCACAAGGTAGATGTCATATCCATTTAGTTTCTTGTCCCACCTCTCATAAACAAGGTAGTTGTACAAGAAGACTCAATGATGGTTCTAGGCATGACTAGGAAATAAGGTCCTAATATTGATATTCAAAAAGATGAACTCACTCATAAGACCTACTGGAAATATATGAGGTTTAGAGGTTAGAGATTAGGGCTCTGGATTTAGTGTTTAGGGTTTAGGGTTCAGGGCTCATGGTTTAAGGTTTAGGGTTTAGGATTTAGTGTTCAGGGTTTAGTTTTTGTCATTTTGGTTTTAGGGTTTAAGGTTTATAGTTTAGGGTTTAGGTCTAAGGGTTAAGGGTTAAGGGTTTAGGTTGCAGAGTTTAGAGTTTAGGGTTTAGGGCTCAGGATTTAGGGTTTAAGGGTAAGGGTTTAGGTTTTAGGGTTTAGGGTTTAGTTTTTAGGGTTTAGGGTTTAGCATTTAGGGCTCATAGTTCAAGGTTTAGGGTTTATGGTTTAGGATTTATCATTTAGGGCTTAAGGTTTAGGGCTCATGGTTTAGGGTTTAGGGCTTATGGTACATGGTTTAGGGTTTAGGGATTATGGTACATGGTTTAGGGTTTAGGGCTCGGGGATTAAGGTGTAGGGTTCAAGGATTAGGGTTTATGGTTTATGGTTTAGAGCTTAGGGTTTAGGGTGCATGGTTTAGGGTTTATGGCTTAGGGCTCGGGGTTAAAATTTAAATGTTTAAGGTTTTGGGTCAAAGCTTAGGGCTATGGATTTAGGGTTTAGGGCTCAGGGTTTAAATTTTAGGGTTTAGGGCTCAAGGATCAGGGTGTAGGGTTCAAGGCTTAGGGTTTAGGGTTTAGGGTTTAGGGATTATGGTTTAGGGTTCATGGTTTAGGGTTTATGGCTCAAGGTTCGGGGTTCGAGTTATGGGTTTAAGGTTTAGGGGTTAGAGCTCATGGCTATGGATTTAGTGTTTAGGGTTGATGGTTTGGTTTATTATTTATTATGGTTTTAGGGTTTAGGGTTTATATTTTATGGTTTAGGTCTTAGGGTTAATGGTTGAGGTTAAGGGTTTAGGTCGTAGAGTTCAGGGTTTAGGGTTTAGGGCTTAGGGTTTAGGATTCATTGTTTAGGGTTTAGGGGTTGGGGTTTAGGGTTTAGGATTTAGTTTTTAGGGTTTAAGGTTTAGCATTTAGGGCTCATGGTTCATGGTTTAGGGTTTAGGGTTTAGGGCTTAAGGCTTAGGGTTTAGGGTTTAGGGCTCATAGGTAAGGGTTGAATGTTTAATGTTTAGGGTAAAGGGATTAGGGATTAGGGTTTAGGTTGTAGGGTTTATGGATGATGGTTTAGGGTTTAGGTTTAGGGCCTCATGTTTAGGGTTTAAGGTTTAGGGTTTTAATTGTAGAATTTAAACGCTAAAAGCTTTAGGATGAATGTTGAAATCCTGAAAATTACCTATGTATTGACCAAATTATACTATAAAAACTATCTCCTAAATCGTGACTAATGGAGCTGTGAGACTAGTTCCATAAGGTGCAGAGTGGCCCTAATTTCTTATATTTACCAAGTTTTTCATTTATTATTATTTATATTTTATTATTTCTTATACTTAACATTTTTTTTTGTAAATAAAAGCATGCTAGAAGCACATGTAATGTTCATACTATATAGAACATGTATGCGTTATAATGCATACACATTTTGTGTTTTCAATTTTTCCAAGCCATGCCTCAAGGCTTGGATCCGGTTTGGATCCCCAAGTCTGAGGCATGGACCTATACAAACATAGCAAACAACGTGTTTTTGCAGGAAAATGTGAAAAATTCGACTTCTACTATGATAAATCAACATAAAATGATCAATTCATTTTAAAAAATTATACCACAACGTAGAGGAAAGTTTATTCTTTCTAAAAATATAATTTTTCAAATTTCAGACTAATATAATGTTTCCATATTATTTATTTTCTAACTACGTCTTTTTATAACTTTTTTCAAAGTTTAAATATTCCTATCTTTTATCGTGTATCTTTTTTTTGGCTCATCAAAATTGAAAAAAATATACTAGCACAAACTAGCATAATTCTATACATTATATATATATATATATATATATATATATATATATATATATATATAATTTTTATATTTTTGAGGTAGTTTGGGGGCACGGTGGAGCTCCGTTATTTTTCAAAAATTTAAATTTCTGTTCTAGAAAAATCACAAAAAAATAAATACTCGCTAAACAAATATAAAAAAACTCTAGCACAAACTAGATGCTCCTAGCTATATTTCTACAAAAGGGGTTTTAAAAATACTAAATGGTGCTCAAAAAATGGTGGGGGGCACGAAAGTCACTATATTATGTTTTTTAACAAAAAACAAGAGCCACTGTTGGTATTTTAGTTATTTGACCCACTTAAACTTATCCATTTTGAATAAAATTTAGTAGCTTAGAAACTAGACTCAAAATGCTACAATTCATGTTTTTAAAACATCTTCCAATTTTGAATGTAACTATTTCAAAACAATCATACAAGTTGAAGTTTTTTATTTTTTTTTAAAATGTGTCCACTTAAGACCCCCTTTTAGTCCCCCAACTTGGTGCACTTACCTGTGTCTTATGTGTCTTTTTAAAGAGGTTCACTATGTTTTGCATTTTATCATGGATTTTCTGTAAGTTCTATGGCTGTTATTTATTTTTTATTATTGGTAAATGGTTTTTTGATGGGGACCATACCCCAGTAAAAAAAAAGGGTTAAAACCCAAATACAACAAAAAAGCACTGATGAAAATAGGTCTAGAACCAAGATATAAAATGTGACGCCAAACAAAGCAGCAACCAAATTGCTAAATAGAGAAAAACAACAACACAACAGGCCCATAGCCAAACAACAAGCTATTCATAGCAGATAAACAACCCGAAATAACAAGCCCCCAACCCAGATAAAGTGATAAAAACAAAAATCAAGATAACACTCAATGCTTGTTTGCAACCATGGTGGGTTTTATCTTGTTATGTTTTTTTTGCCTCCTTTCCACTACCGTCCAATCCTCGTTACCTTCTTCTACAAATATCGGTAGTACAATTTAAATAGTTTTGATAGGAATGTGTCCCTTAATGAGGGACGAGGCACAATCCATTGTAGATTTAGCAAAGACCTCTTGGGTAGAAGAAACTGTGTTATCTTAGTAGAGACGAGAGAATTAGAGTTTTTTGGCTCTTTCTCTTGAATGGAGGGAACATCTACCCTAGAAAGGTTTGATGGTTCCTCAATCAAATCAAAATGTGGGCTAACCATAAGATGTTCTAACAAATATTCCTTCCACCATGCAAGTTGTTCCTTGTGCCTCTAATGCTCATGATCATCCGAGAGATGCCCAGTTTGAAAGAAACGTTAGCATCGAAGACTAAACCCTCGTAGTTAATCCTCTAAACTCAATATCTATCAAGTATTTATATATTAGTTTCTACTCTTGGAAGGGCTTGCATGAGGTGTCAAGTCTAAAAAAATTATAGTATAATTTTTATGTGTATGATAAAAGGTTTTATCATCAAGTTTCACAAAAGATCCTAAGGTATCTCCAATAGCATTGAGAGAAGATTTGTTCCAGATCTGTAATGGGAGTCTTGGAAAGTGGATCCAAACATGGTAGGTATCAAAGGAGTCTTTTAGAAGATCAAAAGATAGATACCATGGCTTGAACATGAGTCCATGTTTACCCCAAACCCAATATTGATTTGTTATTAAATACCTATCCTCGGGTGTTTCAAAATAAGGAATAAAATAAGCTTTAGCACATGGGTAGAGTTCAATCTTACCCTTAATCATTTCCCTCCATATTTGAGAGATCCAATCGTGAAGTTGCGATAGCTTTGGCTAGTTCTCTGTGCCTTATTCAAGTATATTGTGGCTTAGTTTAGGTTTTGTACAATTTTAAAATTGTTTCACGATATTTTTGTGGGTTGTGTGACATTTTTAGCCTTGTGCAACATTTTCAAGTTTTGTGCATCATGTTTTAGTCTTGCATGGTTTTTTAAAATTTTGCGCAACCTTTTTTAGTCTTGTACAATTTTTTCAAATCTTGGGAAAAAGTTTTGTTTGTTCCACGGATATCTTATTTATGCATAACTTTTCTAAGTGTTGTGTGGTTTTTCATAGTTGTGAGTGGTAGTTAAAATCCTTGTGCGTAAGATTTGTATTTTTCGTGTCTTTATGGTTTTTCTTTTGTTATGCGGAAATCATTTGTTTATTCCACAGATCCATGTCTGTCTTTTCTATGGAATTAATTATTCCATGGACTCCTTATACCGTGGAGTTATGTGTTTTGTGGACTTATTTTTCCGTGATTTCTGAAATTGGACTTGTAATATCTTTGGAGATATTACATTTTAATATAGCGGCATATTTTTGATACTTCGCGGTTTCTCTTTAATTATCACTTATATTTTTAATTTTTCATCATTGCAAAAATACTCCTTTTCCAAGTCCATGAGTCTCTGTGTTTATTTTCCTTGGGATTTCTTGTGTTCCAAGGATTTTACCTAAAGGTTTTGCATAACACGAAAAGTTCAAGAATTCCACAAATTTTAGTTTCTTTGTATCTTGGCTTTTAAAATTTTGGAAGTGTTATCATGTTTTGTTTACTTCCTCATGGATCTTATGCAACATCTTTGTTGTGTTTACGACCTCTATTCTAGGTTTACATACATTTTTTTGAATATTTTCTCATATTTTTAGGAATCCTTAGTTCTCTAATTGTGTGGGACAACTTTGTTTCTTTGTTCCTCGGCTTTTGAAAATTTGACATTGCTTTGTGGCCTCTCGTGGCCTATTTTTTTGTTTTCTAGTCTATCTTCTAGGTTTTCATACCTTGGTTGAGTGTTTTTATTAAGTTTTTGTTGTTATAACACTATTTTTTCAATATTTGTTAAGTTTATTACGTAATGTCTAGTTCTTTTAATTTCTTCGTGGATAAATTTAAATTATTAAATGGAACTAACTATAGCATTTGGATAGTTAGGATTAAATACATCCTTATGGCTAGGAAGCTATGGGATTTAATTAGTGGTGTTGAAAAGAGACCCACTGGGAGACAAGACAACCCAGACATCTTGAGTGTCTTCTCCCAAAAATCCGAAGAGGCCATGTCAATCTTATTACAAAGTATCAACGATGAATTCTTGTTGCATATAAGACACATTGAGTCTCCAACTAATGCATGGAATCAATTAGAAACTATGCATGAAGGTATTTTCCTTCCTAAAATAATTAAACTAATCATGGAATTTTTTACAAATCCAATGAAAGGAGATTAGAACATAGTTAATTACTTAGTGAAGATTAAGAATATTAAGGATCAATTAGATGGATATAATTGTGAATTTTTTCAAGATAAATTGTTACCGTGTTCAAAATGTTCGATCGTATAAAAGAGGAAAATAGTTTGGAGCTTCATAATATTTAAAAAGGTTTGGCTCATTTTAGAAAATTTAAAAAATATAAAATATATAAAAATAATAAACAATATAAATATATGATAATATAAAACTCATAACTACATACACATAGAGACACTACAAAATATATTTGTTTGGAAACAAAAAATTAAAAATTTAAGCTTTAGCATTCATGGTTGGCTCAAGAACTACCTAGGTTGTTTTTCATGGTCATCCCATGCCCTAACATGTTGTGTTGTGACCAAAGTCACGGATTATTTCATGTATGGTCCATCTTATGGTGTATGGTGATCTTTATGGCCTTTATGGCCAAAGTAGTCTACTCGGCCACCATAGCCAACCCTTGTCATAGTTGGAAAAGCATTCAAATACCCTTAAGGCCATAAAATATTTCCTTGGATTCTATACCCTACACATCCATTTTATAGAGCCTAAGGCCCTTACACTTTGTTAAAATCATTCTTGCCTTTGCAGAAAAACTAGATTTTCTTTGGGCTCCACTCGGTCAAGTGCACTCACCGTGGCATCCTCCCTATCCTGTAAGAAAAATAAAAATATAAAACAAATATTTTTTTTTAATTGCTAATTTTTATACATAAACCAAATATGTAAATTATTTCAAATCAAAAAAATTATAAACAAAACTAATAATTATTAAAAGTTTAGACAACCTAATTTTTAATTTTATACGTTAGAGGTGTTGCTAAATTATATTGGGGTGGATATTTTTGACATCATCTAGCAAGTGAGGTGGTTCGGATTGAGTTTTCATGGACATTAATGGTGAGAAACACTTTTCATCATCTTCATATGTTTGTTTTAATGTATATACCTCCCTGTCTATAGTAGGATTTTCATCAACAACGTATGTATATAACAAGAGATCCTTATCCAACAATGCCTCGTCCACATCACCAAAACCATTTGACATGTCATGCTCACAATAAAATCATGCCATCATTTTCCTCTTCTCTCTCCTGTGGATGCATGTAGATCTAAGTTGCTTAAATTTTAAAATGATACATTAATGTAAAAATCGAGTGAACATTTTCCCTCTTATCTCTCCATGTGCATGCATGTAAATCCAAGATGTTTGAAGTTTTCAACCATTCAATTTTAGTCTAACTATAATTTTCCCTTTCTCATATAAAATATTATAACATATAAGGACTATTCTCGTGGACATTAAATGTTTTTTCCGTAGAGGAAAATCCATGTTTAACAAGCCTAACATGAATTAAGTACAAATCCATGAATACACCTTACATTTGATTCTCCATGATGATGGACGTTTTGGTTCCCTCTCGTGATTTAAATAATTTTTGTTGAACCTGATTTTGCACCACATAAGACAAGAAAAATGCCAATATTCATTAAACATGATTTAGAGCATGGCCTTCTAACAATTATGGAAGATATTTTTCAAATTCTTTAGCAATACCAAAATGACGACCTTCTAGATATTTTAATGCATTTTAAAACCAATCTTCATGGAACCCAAGATGATTGGGATACTCAATGATGGAGAAACCAAAACAATGTTTACAACCCTCTCCTTGTCTCCACTTAATTGCATCAAAGATGCACAATATTTCGTAAGGGGGTGCTCTAGAAACATCTTGGATCACATGACTATTGGAACGGGTAAATAATTATATAAAGGAAATAAGAAATTACTTTGGCATTTTCATTTCCGCATGGAACCCTAGGGGAATCCAACAACTAATACCAAATGTTGGTTAATCCTCTCTCCGACCTTGAATGTTGGTTAGTTGAGTTCTATGCCACACCAAATGTTTATACAACATATGCTTGATAAAAGGTGATTTAGAGGTTGGGGTGTGATCACACATTCAACCTCATAGAAACTCACTTAATTATATTCAATCCACGCAATACATATAAATAGGATTTTCCCCTAAAAATAAAGAATGTTGTTTTAACAAAATTAACTAAAATAATATAATACGGGTGTTATCAAACCACCCTATATGACTCCAACAAACAAATAATAACCTTTTTATATTTCAAAAGTAGACAAAATCGATTTAATCTAGAACATAAGATGATGTCTTATCAACAAGGGGTTTTAACTTATGATCTAATAAAGAAGCCCAATTATAGTTAAGGGAATCAATAATGTCAACAATTGGTTTGAGAGGTATGATATATTTTTGGATATTTGGAGCACTAGAAATTCTAGGGTGACATCTTTGTTAGGGTTGTGTTTTTATTAACCACATCATCCAAGGTTGAACAACTAATTATTTTTATCACCAGTTTAGAGATAGAAGGCACCAATTTAGTGTTGGGTTTATGATATTAAGTGGGAATCATGATTATTAAAAACCCGTCAAAATATAAAAGGATTTGTTTATGAATATATTTAAAATATAATGCATGGCAAAATCACACGGGGTTGGATTTTGAATTTGAAATGTAAGAGTCACCCAACCAATAAACCACAATGTATAAAAATGGCGATATCATTTGATATCGTTAATTTTAAGTACAAGTGAAAAAAATGAGAAAAAGTAAGTAACATGTTTGAGCAAGCATGATATGCGAGCTAGAGAAAGAATACATGATGTGAATGGAGTTATGATTGATCTAAACCCTTGAGTGAATATATTGATTGCTTGTAATTTCTCCATAAATGTGTAATAATGAATTGTTGAAATAGTTGGAGTGTTGGGAGAAATTTTTATTCTCAATAAAGATAGATGATTTTTAGTGGGTTTTTAACATTATGGTTTTCCTACTTAAATCTTGTCTCTTGTGTTGTGTTATGGTTCATTTAACTCTTATGTTTATGAACTTAACCTAATTCATATTCTGATCTAAATTGATATAACTTATTGTTAAACTTCAAACTATAATATTTTACTTTTTAATATGTTGGATATACAAATTTGTGTTATTGTTTATCCCCTCTTTTCCTAACATGGTGTCGAGCTTGATGTTTGTGTGTGAGCATGATAAATTATATTTTAAAGTTGCATGATCAATTAGAGAAGAAAAGTTGAACTTTTCATAACCCGCAAAACCTATAAGTCCGAGTATACTTATCTTTTCAAATTTTCAATGTGTAAAACTCCAATTCCTTGCATTTAATTAAAATTTGGAAGTGTTGAAAGATTAAATTAAGTGTGGATGATAAAACTCAATTATTTTCTTGTGTTTTTTCCCTCCATAGTCTTCTATGTGATTGAAATTTTATCATAGGCCATCCACGATCTTCCTTAGCATTTTCTAGTCCTTCATGGATTTTATGTATTTTATGTGTCTTTTATAAGAGTTTCACTACTTTTGTATTTTATTGCGGATTTTATTTAAGTTCTATGGATTTTATATTTTTATTGGTAAATGGTTTTTGATGGGGACCATACCCCAATACAACAAAAGGGTCAAAACCTTGATACAACAAAAAGAGCTGATGAAAAAGGTCTAGAACCAAGATTTACAATGCGACGTCAAATAAACAACCAAACTACTAAAGAAAGATAAAAATAACACGAGAAGGCCCATAACAAAACAACAAACTATCCGCATCGAACAACAACCCGAAATAACAAGCCCCAACCCAGATAAAGTGATAAAAACAAAAACTACGATAACACTCAATCCTGGTTTGCAACGATGGTGGGTTTTATCTTATGTGTTTTCTTCCTCCTTTCCACTATCATCCAATCCTCGTTACCTTCTTCCGTGAATATCGGTAGTACAATTTCAATATTTTTATAGGAATGTTTCACGTAACGAACGATGGAGCACAATCCATCAAAGATTTAGCAAAACCTCTTGGGTAGAAAAACTGTGCTATCCTGGTAGAGATGATAGAATCGAATTTTGTGGCTCCTTCTCTTGAATGGAGGCAACATCTACCCTCGAAAGGTTTTATAGTTTATTAGTCAAATTAGAATGTGGGCTAACCATAAGATATTCTAAAAAATGTTCCTCCCACCATGTAAGTTTTTCTTTGTGCCTTGAATACTCTTAGCCATCCAAGAGATTCATAGTTTCAAAGAAACGCTAACATCCGAAGGCTAAAATCTCGTAGTCAATCCTATAAACTCAATATCTATCACCTATTTGTAGACTAGTTTTTGCTGGAAGGGCTTGAGAGGTTTCAAGGTCTAACAAAATTCTAGCATAAGTTGTATGAGTATGATCATAGGTTTTATCATCAAGTTTCATAAAATATCCTAGGGATCTCATAACAATGAGACAAGATTTGTTCCATAGTTGTAATGTGAGTCTTAGTAAGCGGATCCAAACATGGTAGGTATCAAAGGAGTCTTTTAGCAGATCAAAATACGGATACCATGGCTTGAACATGAGTCCATAGCCACCCCAAACCCAATATTTGTTTTTTATTAAATCCATATCCTCGTGTGTTTGAAAACAACAATAAAATAAATTTTAACACGGGGTAGAGTTAAATCTTACCCAAGTTAATATTTTTCCTCTGTCTTTGAGAGATCCAATCATGGAGATGAGATATCTTCAACCAATTCTATCGCTTATTTCAATATATTGTGGCTTAGTTTTAGTTTTGTGTAGTTTTAAAAGTGTTTCACGATATTGTTGTGGGTTGTGTGACATGTTTATCCTTGCACAACATTTTCAAGTTTTGCGCATCATATTTTAGCCTTGTGTGGTTTTTTTTAAAATTTTGGGCAACCTTTTTAGACTTACACAATTTTTAAAATCTTGGGAGAAGTTTTGTTTGTTTCGTGGATATCTTCTTTATGCATAAATTTTCTTAAGTGTTGTGTGGATTTTCATAGTTATGAGTGGTTAGAATCCTTGTGCATAAGATTTGTAAGTTATGCGTCTTTATGGTTTTTCTTTTATTATGCGGAAATCATTTGTTTGTTCTATAAATCTCTTTCTATATTTTATATTGAATTAATTTTTCTATGGACTCCTTGTACCATGGAGTTATGTGTTTTGTGGACTTATTTTTTCCACAAGTCCTAAAATTGGACTTGCAATATCTTTACTGAGATATTACATTTCTAGCCCTTGGTGGCATATTTTTAACACTTCGTAACTTCTCCTTAATTGTCACTAATATATTTTAAGTTTTTCATCGGTTGTAAAAATAATAATTTTTCCAAGTCCACGAGTCTCTGTGTTTCTTTTCTCGTGGGATTTCTTGTGTTCCATGGATTTTACCTAAAGCTTATGCATAACACGAAAAGTTCAAGAATCCCACAAATTTTAGTTTCTTCAGTATCTTGGCTTTTAAAATTTTGAAAGTGTTATCATTTTTGTTTACTTCCTCATGGATCCTCGCAACATCTTTGTTGTGTTTTCATGACCTCTATTCTAGGTTTACATACATTTTTGAATATTTTCTCAAATTTTCAGAATCCTTAGTTCTCTAATTATGTGGGACACTGTTTCTTTGTTCCTTGGATATTGAAAAATTGACATTGCTTTTGCGGCCTCTCGTGGCCTAATTTTTTTGTTTTGTAGCCTCTCTTTTAGGTTTTCATATCTTGGTTGAGTTTTTTTATTAACTTTATGTTGTTATAACACTAGTTTTTCAAGATTTGTTAAGTTTATATTGTAATGGCTAGTTCTTTTAATTTCTCCGTGGATAAATTTAAATTATTAAATGGAATTAACTATAGTATTTGGATACTTAGGCTTAAAGACATCCTTATGGCTAGGAAGCTATAAGATTTATTTAGTGGTGTTGAAGAGAGACCCACTAGGAGAAAATCCAACCCAGAAATATTGAGTGTCTTCTCCCAAAAATCCCCAGACACCATGTCAATCTTATTACAGAGTATCAACGATGAATTCTTGTTGCATATAGGAAACATGGAGTCTTCAACCGATGTATGGAATCAATCGGAAACTATTTCTCGAAGGTATTTTCCTTCCAAAATAATATAACTAATCATGGAATTTTTACAACTCCAATGAAAGGGGATTAGAAGATAGTTACTAAGTGAAGATTAAGAATATTAAGGATTAGTTTGATGGATATAATTGTGAATTGTTTCAAGATAAAATTACTTTATGTTATCATGTTCAAAATGTTTAGAAGGAAAATAACTTGGAGATTCATAATATTTCAAAAGGTTTGGTTCATTGTAGAAAATTAAAAATATAATATATATATATATAATAATAAACAACATAAATATATGATAATGTAAAATTCATAACTACACACGTACACTACAAAATATATATTTGTTTGGAAACAAAAATTAACAATCTAAGCTTTCGCCTTCATGGTTGTCTTGGTGACTACACATGTTATTTGTTATGGCCATCCCATGCCCTAAAATGTTGTGTTGTGTCCAAAGTCATGGATTATTTCATGTATGGCTCATCTTATGGTGTATGGCGATCTTTATGGCTCATGTGGCCTAAGTAGTTGACTTGGCCACCATAGCCAACCCTTGTCACAGATTGGAAAAGAATTCAAATACCCTCAAGGCCATAAAATATTTCCTTGAATTCTATACACTAGACATCCATTTTATGGAGCCTAAGGCCCTTACACTTTGTTAAAATCATTCTTGCCTTTGTGGCAAAACTAGATTTTTCTTTGGGCTCCACTCGGTCCAAGTGATCTCAATGTGGCCTCCTCCCTATCCCCGTGATAAAAATATGTTAGAGTAGGTATTTACCTTAGCTCATGTTCACCTAGGTACTTTATTTACCTTTATTTTATTTATCCTCACCCACTTATGTGTGTGGATATTTCTTTTATCTTATTTAGATATTAGGAGATATTATCTAGTTGTTAGGTATAGTTCTTTCTTTGATCTATGGTATTGACTAGATCCTTGATGTCTAGTTCTCTCCTAAATCTATGGTCTTGACTAGTTCTTTGATGACTAGTTATTTCCTTGATTTATGGCTTGATCTACGACCTTGACTGGTTCTTAGATTGTTATTTCTTTCCTATTTAAGCAAGGCCCATTCTCAATGTATTGCATTGAGTTCCATAATAATATATGATATTTTTGCTCATTTGTTTGCAAAGGTTTATGTAAAGTTATTCGACGAATTACTTTTATCTTCTTGTGTTCTTGGTTTGACACGATCTGGTTATCGTTCCTTTTATGGTATTAGAGCAAGAGATTACTATTGACATTCATCTGTAAGTTTTATTTTGTAAATAAATTCTTTATATATTCATATATTCGGGATTTGCTCGTATTTTGTTGCTTTGAATGTATTTTTATGCAAAATAGAGGCTTCCATTGGATCCGAGAAGGTAGCAAAACCCTAAGATCAGCTGTAAACTTGACCATTTCGGGAGGCAATCGTTTTTTTTTAATTTTTTTATTATGCAGAGAAACATACTGGATTCGCCTCAGGATTCACACCGTACGAAAAAGAAAATCTAGAATTTTTTTTTCGGGTTTCTTTGGGTTACGATGCAGGTATTTCTTTGCCCATTGAAATCCTTAGCCCTTGGTCATATGGTATGGTCATATGAGGGCTTAAAGCTTGTGATTTCTACTAGTAGGTGCTTAACTCCATCCCCCTTTCATTTTATTTGTGTGGTGAAGGCAAGAGAATTTTATTCTATTTTAGTGGAAACTAAAATAAATAGTAGAGCATATTATTGAAAAACTTGTATCTTTTAATCGGTAACTCCGTATTGAGTGCCGATTTTTACAAAAGTACGTGTTTTTTATGCTCTTTCCATTGGAAATATTGATTTTCAGAATCACACTATAATTATAAAGTTTCATATTGTAACATGCACTCATTATAAAGTACTAAAATCTAGGGGGCTCTTGTTGCATTGTTTAGGGGTCTTGTTGCATTGCTTGGTTCTTGCATTTCTTTTGGTGATTTTTTGAGGATGACATCTTTATCTACTGCATTAGATCATGTTGAGGCATTAACAACACATAATTATCACACATGGAAACTAAGAATAGAAACAATAATTAAGTGGAAAGGATTATGGGCTTTAACTTCTTGTAACAACAGTGTTCACTAGAGAATATGAGAAATTTCAGTACCAGTGCAAATTTGATGAGTGTATGGGTTTGATAGGAACTTATGTAAGTGACCGTCTTTTATTTCATTTAGAAAAATGTGACTCTCCTTTCAAAATATGGGAGAAATTGGAGGATTTATTTGGTAAGGTGGATCATATAAGAGCCATGCAACTTGAAATTGAGAACACCTCTCTTAATCCTGAAGATTTTCTAACAATTATAGACTATCTTACCAAGTTCAAGCATTTGTTGACATAGTTGAAGGGGAGCGGAAGAGATAAGAAAGATAAAAAGTATGTTTACTTGATTCTATCCAAGTTAAGAGGACCATTCCAAATTTTTGCTTCTACATTTTCTCTAGCATGGATGCCTTAGGTGACACCTTGAAATGTCTAACTTAGAAACATTTTGTGAAAGAATTACTAGGAATAATCAAAATTATCTCACCTTGAGTCTTCCACCTCTCAAAAGGCATTAGTTGCATCTAATCCTAAGGGCAAGGGAAAACAAACAATAAAACCAAATCCACACCTTCTCTATCTCAAAATGCTCCTAAACCCAAAGAAAACAACTCAAAACCTAAGGAGTCTTCTAAATCCAAGAATAAGTCTAGCCATTCATGCTCTTTTGTGGGGGTAGTAATCATGAAGAAAATAGGTGTTATAAGTGAATGCAAGCCTTAGAGGATGCAATCAAGAAACACAAATTTTCTATCTCCACTCCACTTCCTTCTTCTTCTTCTTTCTCTTTCCTTGTAGCAGGATTCTTTCCTTCTTTTGGTTCGAGATTTCTTCATGGATATATTGTACATGAATACCTCATCAGGCCTAGTTTCCAAGACTCATATTGTGGACATGCCACTTCTATTTTGGCCCCCTAGCTTCACTTGAGGGGGTGTTAGAGTAGGTATTTACCTTATCTCATGTTCACTTAAATACTTTATTTACCTTTATTGTATTTATCCTCACCCACTTATGTGTGTGGATTTTTCTTTTATCTTATTTAGATATTAGGAGATATTATCTAGTTTTTAGATATAGTTCTTTCCTTGATCCATGGTATTGACTAGATCTTTGATGTCTAGTTCTCTCTTAAATATATGGTCTTAACTAGTTCTTTGATGACTAGTTATTTCCTTGATTTATGGCTTGATCTACGACCTTGACTAGTTCTTAGATTGTTATTCCTTGCTTATTTAAGCAAGACCCATTCTCATTGTATTGCATTGAGTTCCATAATAATATATGATATTGCTGCTCATTTGTTTGCAAAAGTTTATGTAAAGTTATCTGGCAAATTGCTTTCATCTTATTGATCGTGATGTTTGATTAGCATCGTGTTCTTGACTTGGCACGATCTGGTTATCATTCCTTTTAAAAATACAAATGTTATTTTTGATTATTAATTTTTATACATAAAAAATACCTAATTTATTTCAAATAAAAAAAACAATAAACAAAACTAATAGTGATTAAAAGTTTACACAACCTAATCTTTTAATTTTATACGTTAGAGGTGTTGCCAAATTAGGTTGTGGTGGATATTTTTGACATAATCTAGCAAGTGGTGTGGTTTGGATTGAGTTTTCATGGATATTAATAGTGAGACAAACTTTTCATCATCTTCATATGTTTGTTTCAATGTATATACCTCCCCTGTATATAGCAGGAGTTTTGTCAACGGTGTATGCATATAACAAGAGATCCTTATGCATCAATGCCTCATCCACATCACCAAAACCATTTGACATGTTCTACTCATAATAAAATCATGGCATCATTTTTCCACTTCTCTCTCCCTATGGATGCATGTAGATCTAAGATGCTTAAATTTTAAAATGATACTTTAATGCAAAAAATCGAGTCATCATTTTTCCTCTTATCTCTCCATGCGTATGCATGTAAATCCAAGATTCATGAAGTTTTCAACCATTCAATTTCGTTCTCACTATAATTTCCCTTTCTTGTATAAACTATTATAACATATAAGGACTTTTTTAGGACATTCCATGTTTTTTTCCCTAGAGGAAAATCCATGTTTAACAAGCCTAACATGAATTAAGTACAAATCCATGAATACATCTTACATTTGATTCTCCATAATGATGGATGTTTTGGTTCCCTCTCGTGATTTAAATACTTTTTGTTGAGCTTGATTTTGCACAACATAAGACAAGAAAAATGCCAATATTCATTAAACATGATTTAGAGCATGGCCTTCTAACAATTATGGAAGATATTTTTCAAATTCTTTAGGAATACCGAAATGTCGACCTTCTAGATATTTTAATGAATTTCAAAACCAATCTTCATGGAACCCAAGATGCTCTGGCTACTTAGTGATGGAGAAACCAAAAAAATGTTTACAACCCTCTCCTTGTCTCCACTTAATTGCATCAAATATGCACAATAATTCGGAGGATGCTCCAGAAACATCTTGGATCGCACGACTATAGGAACGAGTAAAAGCTTATATAAAGGAAATAAGAATTTACTTTACATTTTCATTCCCGCACAGAACCCTAGGGAATCCAATAAAAAACACAACATGTACACTGCCACATATAAGATGATCTTATCTGTTGGATACATCCCATATACTCTATGTTAATCCTATCTCTCGACCTTGAATCTTGGTTAATTGAGTTCTATGCCACACCAAATGTTTAGAAAACATGTGATTGATAAAAGGGTGATTTAGAGGTGGGGGCTCGATCACACATTCAACCTCACATAAAACTTAGTTAATTATATTCAATCTATGCAATACATATAAATAGGATTTTGTCCCCTAAAAACAAGGAATGTTATTTTAACAAAATTATCCAAAATAATATAATACGGGTGTTATCAAAACCACCCTATATGACTCCAACAAACAAATAATAACCATATTAAACATATGATAACAAATTCATGAGTAGTAAATATTATTTACTCACATGTAAATAAACTTGTGAAAACGTGATGAAATGGTATGAATAGGTTATCAAACAGAAAGCTCACTTAATTATATTCAATCCATGGAATATGTATAAATAGAATTTGGTCCCCTACAAAAATAATTTTTTTAACAACATTCTCCAAAATAATATATTACGGGTGTTTTCAAAACCACCCTATATGCCTCCAACAAATAAATAATAACCATATTAAACATACTGTAACAAATCCATAGTAGTAAATATTATTTACTCACATGTATATAAACTTGTAAACAATATATTTCCTAACATTCCCCCCTTAGTGTTTATATGGGAAGAAAACACATCTCAAAAAATGGAAATAGAATCATATGCTTTTGCATACTTTTAAGTCTCGCATCTTGATTTATGGATCTTGTTGCACATGATCATCCACTTCACCACAGTGAATCCCTCATTTGGATGATAAAAATTCCACCAAACAATTGGTGAAGAAGTTCAAAAGTTAGTTAATCTCAGCGGTCAAAGGATCACCATAGTCAACATCCCTCCTATACAACCTGCATTCGAGCATCCACAATGCACATTCTCCTCATTTCAAACTTTAGTAAGGAATGAATACCTTGTTTTATTTTTTCACACACATGTCAAAGAAAACAACTGAAATAATATATAAAAGGTTCCACCAGTGTTACATGCGACCACTGTCGTTGGTAATCGATAAGAGGTGATAATCGTCCTCAAACCTCTTTTGCCTCTATCCTTTAGTATACATGTTGCTCATTGAGCGAGAATGTGTACATGAAGCACATTTTTTTCAATGTTGCATTTATTATTTTCTTCCCCCTCAATATGAAACATTGATTTTATTAAGATGTTAGATAACACTAAAAAACGTCGTAAGAAAAAAATAACAATTCTAGATTTTTTTAATCGAGAAAATGACATGTTTGATAATGAATCACTAATTTACACTTACCGACAACGTTAGTATTTGAGTCTAACAATTTGACATTGACTAAACACATATTGACAACTTTTACAATATGTGACTTTAATGGACTAGAGTAATTGAATATTTTTGACTCTTTTTTTATAGTACAATGCAGCGATGAGAGACTTAATGAAATGACTATTTAGAGGACATTATTTACTAGTGATCGACTCAATTTTGACTCGAGAAATTTAACAATTTCGACAATATTTTAACCGACGTATAAAACATGTACTATTACATACTTCAACTTATAATAGCTTTTGAATAAAAGGAAAAATAGATGAATTGCATACTATTGACACGTTATAGTATAGGACCAAAATAAGACTCAAATACAAATAGCTAAAAGCTATTTTGAAATTGCATTGATGTACGACTTTGTTATCCAATTTTTCCCCTCGGGTGAAATTGGACAAACATAAGACTCCACAAAAAGAAAATAAGGGATCAATTCGGCTGTGGGAAATCACATTCCAGGATTGGCCGAACAGTTGAAGAGGACCAAACACATTGCAAAGGAGCTCAAGAATTTGAGCTAGTTAGGAAATGAAGAAATTTTGAAGTCCGAATTCAAACTTCGGAGATGTGGTCATTTGGTGGTAGGCCGAATTAAAATTCGGGACTCGCGGAAAAGACGCAAAAAGGAGCAGAATACTTAAAGCTGAAGTCTGAAATTAAGACTTCGGTGGTCTCTAAGTTTTAGAGGTTTCATGAGCTTGTAGTGAACAATTCCACTCGGGGAGAAGAAAAGGTCTGAAAAACTGAAGTTTGAAATTTGGACTTCGGGATTTCAGAGGTTTCATGTGATAGATGGATAATAGAAGTCCCGAATCCCCAAAACCAAAGTTTGAATCCCCAAAACTTGAAGTACCGAAAACCACGAAACCTCGTAATGTCGAAATCCTGAAGCCTAAACCCTGAAACCTCGAAACCCTCGAAACCCGAAAACGAAAACCTAAACACCGAAACCCAAAGTTTGACTTTCAAACTTCAAGTGTTTCATAATTTGGAACTTTTGTTGCGACAAACAGATGAATAGTACCGCGTAATACAATTTGAGAATCCAAAACTGAAGTTTGAATTTTGGACTTCGAGGTTTCGGAGTTTAGGAGGCTTTACGAGCTTTTAGAGTGATGAATAATAACAATGATCTATGAAGCACAAACGACCAAAGTTCTAAATCCCGAAAGTCCAAAATTTTGGATTTTAGAGGGTGTGATGCAATTTTGGAGTCCAAAAGACAGAGCCAACCATCTCGCATTTATTGTAGTGTGGCACTCTCATCTTCATATGGCCATAAGGTTTGACTGGGAGCTCAAATTTTCACAAAGTAGGACTTTTTGGAAAGCTCTCAGTGTCCTCTACACAACAACAAAATCTTGAAACCCTGAAACCCAAAAATCCAAAACCCCGAACACCTAAAGGTCCAAACCCGAATTCTGAATTTCAAACTTCGGGGTTTTGGCATTTTGAAAATTTTGCCGTGTCAAGAAAATGAACAATGCCGCACAATACAATTTGAGTCCGAAACACGAAGTCCAAATTTTAGAATTAAGAGTTTCGGAGGTTTCACGAGCTCAAAGATATGAAATATAATGTTGATCTCCAAAGTGCAAATGCTCAAGTCCTTAATCCTGAAAGTCTAAAATTTTGGATTTCGAGAGGGTGCAATGCAAATTCGAGTCTAAAAGATAGAGCCAAGCATCCACATATAATGCGGTATGACACCCTCATCTTCAAATGGCCATAACTTTTGACTGGGAGCTCGAATTTGTACAAAATAGGACATTTTGGAAAGCTCTCGGTGTCCTCTACACAATAGCAAAATTTTGAAACCTCAAAACCCGAATCCCCTAAAATCCCAAAACCCAAACCCCCAAAACCATGAAACTTGAAAACCTAAAGGTCCAAAACCCAAACTCACAATTTCGGACGTCGAGGTTTGAGAATTTCAGAAATTTTTTCGCACCAAGGAAATGAACAGTCTTTGCATAATACAATTTTGGAGTCCAAAACAAGAAGTCTGAATTTTAGACTTCAAGGTTTGAGTTTCGAAGTTTCACGAAGTGAGAGTGATGAATAGTAACTTTGATCTACGAAGTGCAAATGCCCAATGTTTTGAATCTCGAAAGTCCCAAATTTCAAAATTTGGATGGTTCGATGCAATTTTGGAGTTTGAAAAGATAGAGCCAACCATCCATATTTATTGCAATATGGCATCCTCATCTTAAGATGACCATAACTTTTGATTGGGAGCTAGAATTTTCACAAAGTATGACTTTTGGAAAGCTCTCAGTGTCCTCTATATAAGGGCAAAATCCCGAAACCCAAAAACCAAAAACCTAAAACACCTAAATGTTTGAAACCAAAAGTATGAATTTTAGACTTCGGGGTTTTGAAATTTAGAACTTTTGTCACACCAAACAAATGACCAAAGGTGCCTTGCAAAATACAATTTCGATGTCCAAACATGAAGTCTAAATTTCAAACTTCGGGGTTGCAGAGTTTCAGAGGTTTCACGAGCTAAGAGCGATGAATAGTAATGAAAATCTCTAAAGCACAAATGCCTGAAGTGCCTATCATGAAATTTCGAAGTTCAAAAAGACAGAGCCATCTATCTACATTTATTGCATAGTATGACACCCTCATCTTCAAATGGCCATAAAGTTTCTTGGGAGCTTGGATTTTCAAAAAGTAGGACTTTTGGAAAGCTCTCGGTGTCCTTTACACAAAAAAATCTTGAAAACCAAAAACACGAATCCCTTGAAACTATGAAACCAAAAACTCCTGAAACCCTCAAAACCTAAAGGTCTGGAACCTGAAGCCCAAATTTCAGACTTTGGGGTTTCGACATTCAGAACTTTTTTCGCACCAAGAAAATGAACAAGTGCCACATAATACAATTTCAAAGTCTCAAACCAAGTCTAAATTTTAGAAATCAGGCATTCGGAGGTTTCACGAGCTTAGAACAATGAATAGTAATGATGATCTCCAAAGCGCAAACACCCAAAGTTCCCAATCTTGAAAGTCTAATATTTCAGATTTCGGAGGGGGCAATGCAATTTGAGTCCGAAAAGATAGAGCCAGCCATCCACATTTATTACGAGTATGGCACCCACATCTTTATATGGCTATAACATTTGACCGGGAGCTTGGAGTTGCACAAAGTAAGAAATTTAGGAAAACTCTCAAAGTGTCCTCTACACAATAGTGAAATTATGAAACCCCGAAACCTAAAACCCTAGAATCCATGAAACTTGAAATCCCCAAATCTCCAAAAACCTAAAGGTATGAAACTCAAAGTCCAAATTTTAGACTTTGGGGTATCGATATTTTAACTATTGTTGTTTCAAGAAAATGAAGAGTGCCACACAATACAATTTCGAGTTTGAATTTCAAACTTTGAGGTTTTTGAGTTTTGGAAGTTTCACGAGCTAACGATAATGAACAAGAATGCGTCAATCTCTCAAGCGCAAATGCTTAATGTTTGAATCCCAAAAGTCTGAAATTTCAGCTTTTGGAGGGTGCGATGTAATTTTGAGTCTCGAAAAGATAGAGTGAACCATCCACATTTATCACAAGTATGGCACTCTCATCATCGGATGGCCATAACTTTTGACTCGGGACATTGGATTTTCACAAAGTAAGAATTTTTGGAAAGTTCTAAAGTGTCCTCTACATAACAGTGATATCTTGAAACCATGAAACCCTGAAAACCTAAAGGTTAGAAAGCCAAAGTCCAAATTTTGGACTATGGGGTTTTGGAGTTTCAGAGGTTTCACGAGCTCAGAGAGAGACAAGAGGGACAATCTCAAAAATGCAAATGCCCGAAGATCCGTATCCCAAAAGTCCAAAATTTCATATTTTGGAGGGTGTGATGCAATTTGAAGCCTGAAAAGACATAGAAAACCATCCGCATTCGTATATAGTATGGCACCCTCATTTTTAGATGGCCACTAATTTTGACTAGGAGCCAGGATTTTCACAAAGTAGGACTTTTTAGAAAGCTCTCGGTGTCCTCTACACAATAGTGAAAACCCGATACTCCCAAAACCCCAAAACCCAAAACCCATAAAACCTCTAAAACCTAAAGCTCTGAAACCCGAAGTCCAAATTTTGGACTTCAGGGTTTCGGCATTTCGTAACTTTTGTCACGTCAAGTAAATGAATAGTGCTACACAATACAATTTTGAGTCTGAAACCCAAAGTCCGAATTTCAGAATTCATGGTTTTAGAGTTTTGGAGTTTTCATGAGCTCAAAGAGATGAAACAGTAATGATGATATCTAAAGTGTAAATGCCTAAAGTTCTAAATCTCGAAAGTCTGAAATTTCAAATTTCGGAGGGTGCGATGCAATTTTGGAGTCTGAAAATACAAAGCCAACCATCCACATTTATTACAATATGGAACCCTCATCTCTAAATGGCCATAAATGTTGACTGGGAGCTCGATTTGCACAAAGTAGGACATTTAGGAAAGCCTTCAAAGTGTCCTCTACAAAACAACAAAATCTTGAAACCAAAAACCCTCGGAACCCTAAAAACCTAAAGGTCTTAAACCTGAAGTCCAAATTTTGGATTTCGAGGTTTCAAAATTTTGAAACTTTTGTAACACCAAGAAAATGAACAGTGACATACATTATAATTTTGGAGTCTAAAACCGAAGTATGAAATCTAGACTTTGGGGTTTCAGAGGTTTCATAAGCTTAAAGCAATGAACATTATTGGCGATCTACGAATCGAAAACGCCCAAGTTACAATCTTGAAAGTTTGAAATTTTGGATTTCAGAGGGTATGATGCAATTTCAGAGTGCGAAAAGACAAAGCCAACCATCCACATTTATCGCTGAGTATGACACCCTCATCTTTAGATGGCCATAACTTTTGACTGGGAGCTTGGATTTGAGCAAAGTAAGAATTTTTGGAAAGCTATCGGTGTCCTCTACCCAATATTGAAATCTCGAAACTACGAAACTGAAACCCCGAAACATTGAATTTTGTAACCCCTGAAACCCGAAACATGAATACTCTATAAACCTCAAGGTCTGAAACCCGTGGTTTGAATTTCAACATTTTGGAACTTCTGTCACACCAAGCAAATTAACAGTTCCTCACAATACAATTTCGATTCTAAAAGTGAACTTTGAATTTTGGACTTCGAGGTTTCGAAGTTTTAGAGGTTTCAAAAGCTCATACCGATGAATAGTAATGGTGATCTCTCAAGCACAAACGCTGAAGTTACGAGTCCTAAAAGTCTGAAATTTCAGATTTCAGAGGGTGCGATGCAATTTTAGTCGAAAAGACCGAGTCAACCATTCACATTTATCGCAGTATGACACCCTCATCTTCGGATGGCCATAAATTTTGACTGGGAGCTTTGATTTGCACAAAGTAGGACTTTTTGTAAAACTCTCGGTGTCCTCTACAATAAAAATCTCAAAACCTCGAAATCCAAACCCACCAAAACCCCGAAACCTCGAAATCCGTGAAACCTCAAAAACCTAAAGGTCCAAAACACGAAGTCTAAATTTCAAATTTCAAGGTTTAGGCATTTCAGCGCATTTTTCATGCCAAACAAATGAATAGTGTCACATAATACAATTTTGGATTCTAAAACCCAAAGTTTGAATTTCAGACTTCGGGATTTTGGAGTTTCATAGGTTTCACGAGCTCGAGTGATGAATAGTAACGACGATCTCGAAGCGCAAACACCCGAATTTATGAATCCTGAAAGTTTGAAATTTCATATTTTTGAGGGTGTGATGTAATTTTGGAATACGAAAAGACAAAACCAACCATTTGCATTTATTAAAGTATGATACACTCATCTTCAAATGGCCATAATTTTTTACCAAGAGCTCAGATTTGCACAAAGTAGGACATTTTGGAAAGCTCTCGGTGTCCTCTATGCAATGGAAAAATTTGGAAACCTCAAAACCCTCAAAACATAGAAACCTGAAACCCCCAAAACCTCGAAAACGTAAAGGTCCAAACCTAAAGTCTGAATTTTAGACTTCGGGGTTTTGGCATTTTGGAAGTTATGTCACACCAAGAAAATGAACAGGTCACACAATAGAATTTTGGAGTATGAAACCCAAAGTCATAATTTAGGATTTTGGGGTTTTAGAGTTTCAGAGGTTTCACGAGCTTAGAGCGATGAAGAGTAACGTAGATCTCTAAAGCAAACAAACACCTGAAGTTTAGAATCTTGAAAGTCTGAAATTTCAAATTTCGGAGGGTGAGATGCAATTTTGGAGTCCGAAAAGATAGAGCCAATCATCCGCATTTATTGTAGTATGGCATGAACACATCCTCAAATGGCCATAACTTTTTTCTTGGGAGCTAGGATTTGCACGAAGTAGGAATTTTGGAAATCTCTCGGTGTCCTTTAGAAAATAACGAAATCCCCAAACCCCAAAACCTAAAACCCCGAAACTTGAAACCCCTAAAAACATAAAGGTTTGAAACCCAAAGTCTGAATTTCAGACTTCGGGGTTTCGGAATATAGGATGTTTCATGAGCTCGGAGAGAAATGAACACTAATGATAATCTTCAAAGTGCAAACCCTTGAAGTTTCGAATCTCGAAAGTTTAAAATTTCAGATTTCAAAGGGTGTAATGTAATTTCAAAGTTTGAAAAATAGAGGCAACCATTCGCATTTATTGTAGTATGGCACCCTAATCTTCAGATGGCCATAACTTTTGACTAGGTTCTCGGATTTACACAAAGTAGGACTTATTGAAAAGCTCTCGAGTGTCCTCTACACACTACACTAAGCAAAATCCCGAAACTTTGAAACCTAAAATCTTGAAACTACGAAACCGTGAAATCTTGAAACCCTAAAACCCCTACGAAATACGAAACCTCTAAAACCTCGAAAACCTAATGGTTGAAACCCAAAGTCTGAATTTTAGACTTTGGAGCTTCGTAGGTTTCACAAGCTCGAGTGATGAATAGTAACGATGATCTCTCGAAGCCCAAATGGCCAAAGTTTTGAATCCTAAAATTCTAAAATTTTAGATTTCGGAGGGTGCGATGCAATTTTGGAGTCCGAAAAGATAGAGCCAACCATCCGCATTTATCGCAGTATGGAATCCTCATCTTCAAATGGCCATAAGTTTTGACTGGGAGCTCAGATTTGCACAAAGTATGAAGTTTTGGAAAGCTATAAGTGTCCTCTACACAACAATGAAACCCCAAAAACCGAAACATTGAAAACATAAAGGTTTGAAACCTGAAGTCTAAATTTTAGACTAAGGGGTTTTGGCATTTTGGATCTTTTATCACGTGAAACCAATGAACGATGAGCCGCACAATATAATTTTGGAGTTTGAAATCCGAATTCTAAAATTTAGACTTCTGAGTTTTGTAGTTTCAGAGGTTTTATGAGCTCAGAGTGATGAATAGTAATGAATATCTCACAAGTGCAAATGCCTAAATTTTGAATCTCCGAAAGTCTAAAATTTTAGATTTCGGAGGGTGCGATTCAATTTGAGTCCGAAAAGACAGAACCAACCATCTGTATTTATTGTAGTATGGAACTCTCATCTTTAGATGGCCATAACTTTTGACTGGGAACTTGACTATGCACAAAGTAGGACTTTTGGAAATCTCTCATTGTCCTTTGTGTAACAACAAAATTTCAAAACCTTGAAACTTGAAACTCTGGAAAACCTGAAGCCCGAAACCCCCAAAACCACGAAATGTGAAAACCTTGAAATTTTAAAGGTTCAAACCCAAAGTCTGAATTTCAGACTTCATGGTTTCGGCATTTCGAAACTTTGTCGCACCAAGAAAATGAACACCGCCTCATAATACAATTTTAGAATCAGCTCGAAGTCTCGAATTTGAGACTTCAGGGTTTCAGAGTTTTGAGGTTTAAGAAACTCGAACAATGAACAAGAACGATGATCTCCGAAGCGCAAAGCCTTTGAAGTTCTCGAATCTTGAAAGTCCAAAATTTTGTATTTGAGTTTGAAAAGACAAAGCTAACCATCCACATTTATTGCGATGCGACACCCTCATCTTCAAATGGCTATAAATTTTTTCTTGAGTGCTCGATTTTTACAAAGACTTTTGGAAAGCGCTCGGTGTTCCCTACACAAAACTAAAATCCTAAAACCCCAAAACCTGAAACCACCGAAACCTAGAAACTGAAATCCCCGAATCCCCAAAACCTCAAAAATCTAAAGTTTTGAAACCCAAAGTCCAATTTCAGATTTCGTGGTTTTGATATTTTGAAACTTTTGTCACACAAAGAAAATGAAATGCGATGATCGCACAATATAATTTTGGAGTCCAAAACCCAAAGTCATAATTTTGGACTTCATAGTTTCAAAGTTTCGAAGGATTCACGAGATTAGAGTGATGAATAGTAATGACGATCTCCAAAGCGTAAAAGCCCAAAGTTATGAATCCCAAAAGTTTGAAATTTCAGATTTTGGAGGAGCTCTTTTGGAGTCTCGAAAAGACAGAGCCAACCATCCACATTTATGCAATATGACACCCTCATCTTTAGATGACCCTAAATTTTGACTAGGAGCTTAGATTTGCACAAAGTAGGTCTTTTTGGAAAGATCTCGGTTTCCTCTATACAATAGTGAAATATCGAAACCCTCGAAACCTCAAAACCCAAAACCCCTAAAACCCGTAAAACCTAAAGTGTGAAACCCGAAGTCCAAATTTCGACTTCGCGGTTTGGGCATTTCAGTAACTTTTGTAGTGCCAAGCAATGAACAATGCTTTGCACAATACAATTTCGAGTTTGAAACCTAAAGTCCGAATTTTAGACTTTGGGGTTTCGGAGTTTCTGAGGTTTCATGAGCTCAGAGTGATGAACAAGAACAATGATCTTTGAATCACAAATGCCGAAGTTTCATATCACGAAAGTCTAAAATTTTGATTTTAGAGGGTGTGATGTAATTTGAGTCGAAAAGACAAAGAGCCAACCATCCGCATTTATTACTAATGATAACACCGTCATCTTTAGATGGCCATAATGTTTGATTGGGAGCTCAATTGGCACAAAGTAGGACTCTTTGGAAAGCTCTCTTGTTGTCCTCTACACAACCGCAAAATCCTCGAAACATGAAACCCAAAACCTTGAAACCCCGAAAACCTAAAGGTCCAAAACTAAAGTCCTAATTTAGGACTTCGGGGTCTTGGAATTTAGGATGTTTTGTCGAGGTAAGGAAATGAACAGAGTACACACAATACAATTTTGGAGACTTAAACCCAAAGTCTAAATTTCAGACTTCATGGGTTTGGAGATTCTAAGGACTCACGAGCTTAGAGAAATGAATTGTAATGACGATCTTTGAAGTGCAAATGCCCAAAGTTCCAAATCCCGAAAGTTTGAAATTTCAAATTTCAGAGGGTGTGATGAAATTTCAAAGTACTTTTTGAAAAGATAGAACCAACCATCCGCATTTATCGTAGTATGGCATCCTTATCTTCATAAGGCCATAAATTTTTACTGGAGCTAAGATTTTCACAAAGTAGGACTTTTTGAAATCTCTTAGTGTCCTCTACACAACAAAAATCCCAAACCCAAGAAACCTGAAACCTTGAAACCCCCAAAACCTCAAAAACCTAAAGGTCTGAAAACTAAAATTTGAATTTTAGACTTCAAGGTTTCAACATTTCTGAAATTTTGTCGTGCCAAGAAAATGAACAATGCTGCACAATACAATTTCGGAGTTTTGGATCTTTCACGAGCCGAGAGCGATGAACAATAAGGGCGATCTTGAAACACAAATGTTCGAACTTTCGAATCCTAAAATTATGAAATTTTAGATTTTCAAGGGTGAGATGCAATTTCAGAGTCTGAAAGGACAGAGCCAACCATCAGCATTTATGACAATATGGCACCCTCATCTTCAGATGGCCATAACTTTTGACTGGGAGCTCGAATTTGCACAAAGTAGGAATTTTTAGAAAAATCTTAGTGTTCTCTACACAATAGCAAAATCCCAAAACATTGAAACCCGAAACCCAAAACCTGAAACTCTAAAACCCAAAACCCACAAAACCCTGAAACCTAAAGGTTTGAAACTTGAATTCCAAATTTAAGACTTCGGGGTTTCAGCATTTTGGAAATTTTTCATGCCATGCAAATGAACAATGCCACACAATACAATTTTGGAATCCAAAACCCGAAGTCTGAATTTTGGACTTTGGGGTTTTGGAGGTTTCACGAGATGAGAGCGATGAACAATAACAACAATCAATCTAAGAAGCACAAACACTCGAATTTTGGATCCCGAACGTCCAAAATTTTGGATTTCGAAGGGTGTGTCAAGAAAATTTTGGAGTCCAAAAAGACAAAGCCACACCATCGCATTTATGACTAATAAAGTATGGTACCGTCATCTTCAGATGGCCATAAGTTTTGATTGGGAGCTAGGATTTGCACAAAGTAGGACTTTTTCAAAAGCTCTCGGTGTCCTCTACAACACAAAGAAATCCCAAATCCAGACGCCCAAAACCCATGAAACCCGAAAGGAAACCCGAAACCCTCTAAACCTCGAAAATCTAAAGCTCCGTAACACGAAGTACAAATTTTTGACTTCAAGGTTTTGGCATTTCAAATCTTTTTTTCGTCAAGAAAATGAACAAAGGTGCCGCATGACAATACAATTTTGAGTCCAAAACCCAAAGTCTGAATTCGGACTTGGGGTTTCAAAGTTTCAGAGGTTTCGCAAGCTCATAGCGATGAACACTAACAACAATCTCTCAAGCATAAACACCCAAAGTTCTAAATCACGGAAGTCTAAAATTTCAAGTTAAATTTTGGAGGGTGCCATGCAATTTTGGAGTTTGCAAATCTAGAGCCAACCATTTGTATTTATTACATTTTGACACTCTAATCTTCGGATGGCAATAATGATTGATTGTGAGCTTAGAATTACATAAAGTAGGAATTTTTGAAAAGCTCTAAGTGTCCTCTACTCAACAAAAAAATCTCGAAACACCAAAACCCAAAACCTCGAAACCTGAAACCCATGAAATCCCCATAAATTTTTGACGAAAACCTAAAGGTTTGAAACCCAAAGTCTGAATTGCGGAAAGGTTTCAGCATTTCAAAATTTTTGTCGTGCCAAGTAAATGAATAGTGCCACACAATACAATTTGAGTCCGAAACCTAAAGTTCCAAATTCGGGCTTTGGGGTTTCAGAATTTTGGAGGTTTCACGAGCTCAGAGTGATGAACAATAACGACGATCTTTGAAGCGTAAAAGCCTGAAGTTTTGAATTCTGAAAGTCTGAAATTTTGGATTTTGAAGGGTGCGATGCAATTTTAGAGTCTGAAAAGACAGAGCTAACCATCCACATTTATTGCAGTGTGGCACCCTCATCTTTAGATGACCATAACTTTTGAGTGAGAGATCAAATTTGAACAAAAGGACTTTTTTGAAAGCTCTCAGTGTCCTCTACATAAGAACGAAATCTTGAAACTACGAAACCCAAAATTTCTGAAACATTTTGAAAGCCGAAACCCAAAAACTTGAAAACCTTGAAAATCTAAAGGTCAACTGAAACCCAAAGTCTAAATTTCAGACTTCGGTGTTTTAGAATTTTGGAACTTTTTTCATGCCAAGTAAATGAACAATGCCATACAAGAAAATTTCTAAGTCCAAAACTTGTAGTCTACATTTCAAACTTTGGGATTTTGAAGTTTTAGAGGTTTCATGAGCTCAAAGAGATGAACAATAATAGTGATCTCCAAAGCACAAACACCTAAAGTTCTGAATCTGGAAATTCTGAAATTTCAGATTTTGTATGGTGCGATGTAATTTCAGAGTCCTAAAAGAAAGAGCCAATAATCCTATTTATATGACTAATGTGCAGTATGACACCCTCATCTTTAGATGGCCATAACGTTTTGTTGGGAGCTCATATTTGCACAAAGTAGGATTTTTTTGAAAGCTCTCAATGTCCTCTACACAACAATGAAATCCTAAAACCCAAAAATTCCAAAACACAAACTCGAAACGCCATAAATTTTGAATCACGAAACCCAAAAACCTAAAGGTTTGAAACCCAAAGTCTGAATTTTAGACTTTGGGGTTTAGGAATTTCAGAACTTTTGTCGTGCCAAGAAAATGAAGAGGGCCCCACAATACAATTTGAAGTCCAAAACCGAAGTCTCGAATTTCAAACTTTGGGATTTGAAAGTTTCAGATGTTTCACGAGCTCCGAGTGATGAATAGTAAAGGTGATCTCTGAAGCATAAATTCTAAAGTTTCTACAATGCAGAGAACCCAATTTGGGTAATCCGAAAGTTTGAAATTTCAGATTTTGGAGGGTGCGACGCAATTTCAGATTCTGAAAAGAAAGAGCCAACTATCCGCATTTATTGCAATATGGCACCCTCATCTTCAGATGGCCATAATTTTTGACTAGGAGCTCAGATTTGCACAAAATAGGACTTTTTGGAAAGCTCTCAGTGTCCTCTACACAATAGCCAAATCTTGAAACCCTAAAACCCAAAATCCTTGAATCCCTAAAAACCTAAAGGTCCAAAATGTGAAGTACGAAATTCAAACTTTGGGGTTTTGGCATTTCAGACCTTTTGTTGTGCCAAACAAATGAATAATGCCACACAATACAATTTTGGAGTCCGAAACTTGAAGTATGAATTTCAGAAAATTCAGGGTTTCAGAGTTTTGGAGGATTTATGAGCTCAAAGTGATGAATAGTAATGACAATATTTGAATTATAAATGCTTGAAGTTCAAAATCCCAAAATTCTGAAATTTCATATTTCAGAGGGTGAGATGCAATTTCAGAGTCCGAAAAGACAGAGCCAACCATTCACATTTATTACATTATGGCACTTTCATCTTTAGATGGCCATAAATTTTGACTAAGAGCTCAAATTTTCACTAAGTAGGACTTTTTGAAATCACGAAACCTCGAGAAACCCATGAAATCCAAAACCTGAAACCCCCAAAAACCTAAAGGTTCAAAAACAAGTCCGAACTCGGACTTACGTGTTTTGACATTTTGGAAATTTTATCGCGCCAAGTAAATGAACAATAACACACAATACAATTTCAGATTTCAAACCCAAAGTAACTGGGAGAATTTAGGACTTAGGGTTTTTGGTGTTTTGGATATTTCATGAGCTCAAAGTGATGAAATGAATGATGATATCTCGAAGTGCAAATGCCCAAAGTTTGAATCCTAAGAGTTAAAATTTTTAGATTTCAGAGGGTACGATGTAATTTCAAAGTCGAAAAGACAGAGCCAACCATCCATAATTATTGTAGTATGGCACCATTTTCTTTAAATGGACAAAATTTTTGATTGGGAGCTTGGATTTACACAAACTATGAATTTTTGGAAAGATCTCAAAGTGTCCTTAACACAAAACCAAAATCTGAAACCATGAAACCCGAAAACCCCGAGACACCGAAACCTAAAACCCCAAAGCCCCGAAACGAAACCTCAAAAACCTAAAGGTCCAAAACTTGAAGTCTAAATTTCAGACTTTGGGGTTTTAAAATTTTAGAGGTTTCACAAGCTCAAAGAGATGAAAATTAACGTTGATCTCTGAAGCGCAAACTCTCAAAGTTTTGAATCCTAAAAGTCTAAAAATTTTTATTTTAGAGGGTGTGATGCAATTTTGGAGTCTGAAAAGACAAAGCCAACCATCCACATTTATTGTAGTATGAAACCCTCATCTTCAGATGGCCATAACTTTTGACTAGGAGCTCAAATTTGTAGAAAGTAGGACTGTTTGGAAAGATCTCAGTGTCCTCTACACACCAACGAAATCCTAAAACCTTAAATCCCCAATACCATGAATTCCAAAACCCCTGAATCCTTGAAACCCTTGAAACATCGAAAACCTAAAGGTGCGAAACTTGAAGTTTGAATTTCATACTTTAGGGTTTTGGCATTTCAAAAATTTTGTCATGCCTTCAGAAATGAATAGTGCAACATAATACAATTTTGGAGTCGACACCCAAAGTCTGAATTTTAGACTTTGGGGTTTTGGAGTTCTGAGGTTTCACAAGCTCAGAGAGTGAATAGTAACGACGATCTCGAGCACAGATTAATGAGTTATGAATCCTGAAAGTTCAAACTTTCAGATTTTTGAGGGTGTGATGCAATTTGAGTCAAAAAGATGAGCTCCAACCATCCAAATTTATCACAAGTATGACATCCTCATCTTCAGATGGCCATAAATTTTGACTGAAGCTCGAATTTGAATAAAGTGAGACTTTTTAGAAAGCTTTAGTGTCCTCTACACAATAGTGAAATCCTGAAACCCCTGAAACCCAAAAACCATAAAACCTAAAGGTCTTAAACCAAAAGTTTGAATTTCAGACTTCAATATTTTGGAATTTTGGAACTTTTGTTGCCCCAAGTAAATGAACAGTACCACACAATATAATTTCAGAGTCCGAAAACCTACAGTCCAAATTTTAGAATTCAGGGTTTCAGAGTTTGCTGAGGTTTCACGAGCTCAGAGTGATGAACAGTAATGACAATTTTTGAATCGCAAATGCCTGAAGTTCTAAATCTTGAAAGTTTGAAATTTCAGATTTCAGAGGGTGTGATGTAATTTCGGAGTCCGAAACGACAGAGCCAAGCATCCACATTTATTGTAGTATGGGACCCTCATCTTCGGATGGCCATAACATTTGACTAGGAGCTCAGACTTGCATAAAGGAGGACCTTTTGGAAAGTTCTTATTGTCCTCTACACAACAGTGAAATCCTGAAACCCCGAAAAATCTAAAGGTTTGAAACCCAAAGTATGAATTTTTGACTTTGGTGTTTTGACATTATGAAACTTTTGTCGAGCCAAGAAAATGAATAGTGCCACACAATACAATTTCAGATGGCCTAAAACACTGGGAGTCTAAATTTTAGACTTCAAAGTTTTAGAGTTTCGGAGGTTTCACGAGCTCATAGCGATGAACAGAATGACAATCTCCAAAGTGAAAAAGCCCTAAGTTACAAATCTTGAAAGTCCAAAATTTTTGATTTCAGAGGGTACGATGCAATTTTAGAGTTCAAAAAGAGAGAGCCAACCATCACATTTATTGTAGTATAGCACCCTCATCTTCAGATGGCCATAACTTTTGACTCGGAGCTCAAATTTACACAAAGTAGGACTTCTTGGAAATCTCTCGTGTCCTCTACACAACAACGTAATCCTAAAACTCCAAAAGTTGAAACCCCTTAAACCCCCAAAACCTAAAGGTTTGAAACGTTTGAATTTCGAGACTTCTGGGTTTTGCAATTTCAAAACTTTTGTCACGCAAAGAAAATGAATAGTTCCACACAATCAATTTACAAATTTTGGAGGTTTCATGAGCTCAAATTGCTAAAAGGTAATGGCAAGTCTCTAATGAAGCAAAAATGCCCAAAGTTATGAATCCCAAAATTTTGAAATTTCAGATTTCAGATGGTGCGATGTAATTTTGGAGTTTGAAAAAGACCCAACCATCCCTATTTAGTGTAGTATGGCACCCTAATCTTCAAATGGCCATAAATTTTGAGTGGGAGCTCAGATTTGCACAAAGTAGGAATTTTTAGAAATCTCTCAGTGTTCTCTAAAAACCACGAAATCTTGAAACCCCGAAATATGAAACCCCAAAACCCTAAAAACTTAAAGGTGCAAACACGAAGTCGAATTTCAGACTTTGGGGTTTCGACCTTATGGAATTTTTGTCACACCAAATAAATGAACAATTCCACACAACATAATTTCAGAATTTGAAACCTAAAGTATGCATTTTAGACTTCTTGGTTTTGAAGTTTTGGGGTTTCAAGATCTCAGAGAGAGAGTAGTAATGATGATTTCTAAAAGCAGAAACACCCAAAGTTACGAATCCTGAAAGTCCGAATTTTCAGATTCCAAAGGAAAGTGCGATGCAATTTTAGAGATTGAAAAGATAGAACCAAACATCCGTATTTATTTCAAGTATGGAACCTTCATCTTCAAATGGCCATAGTTCTTTATTAGGAGTTCGGATTTGCACAAAGTAGGAATTTTTGAAATCTATTAGTTTTCTCTACACAACAACGAAATCCCAAAACCCCAATACCGAAAGGTCTAAAACCCGAAGTATGAATTTTGGACTTTAGGGTTTCGATATTTGAGAACTTTTGTGATGCCAAGAAAATGAACATTTCTACACAAACAATTTTGGAATCCAAAACCCGAAGTTTGAATTTCATACTTCGGGGTTTCAGAGGTTTCATAAGCTCAAAGTGATGAGCATGAATGACGATCTCCGAAGTGAAAACGCTCGAAGTTCTTAATCCTGAATGTCCAAAATTTTGGATTTCAGAGGGTGCAATGTAATTTCGAGTCCGAAAAGACATAACCAACCATCCACATTTATTGCACTAAGGCACCCTCATCTTCAAATGGCCATAACTTTTGACTAGGTGCTCGATTTGTATAAAGTAGAATTTGGAAAGCTCTCGGTGTCCCTCACAACAGCAGTGAAATCCTAAAACCCTTAAATTTGAAACCTGAAACCCCAAAACCCGAAAACCTATAGGTTTGAAACTCAAAGTCTGAATTTTAGACTTTGGGGTTTCGACATTTTGGAAAATTTGTCATGCCAAGAAAATGAATAGTGCCACACAATACAATTTTCATGTTTGAAACTCGAAGTCCAAATTTATGACTTTGGGGTTTTTGAGTTTTGTAGGTTTCACAAACTCAGAGCGATGAACAATAATGATGATCTCCAAAGTGTAAACACCCAAAGTTCCAAATCCTAAAAGCTTAAAATTTCAGATTTGAAGGGTGTGATGCAATTTTGGAATTTGAGAAGAAAGAGCTAACCATCCACATTTATCGCAAAGATAACATCCTCATCTTCAGATGGCCATAAATTTTGACTGGGAGCTCAGATTTGCACAAATTAGGAATTTTTGGAAAGATCTTAGTTTCCTCTACACAACAAAAAAATCCCAAAACCCTAAAAACTTGAAAACCTAAATGTTTGAAACCTGAAGTCGAATTTTGGACTTGAGATTTCGACATTTCGTAAATTTTGTCAAGTCAAGCAAATGAATAGTGCCACAAATTATAATTTTAGAGTCGAAAACCAGAATTCCTAATTTCAGAATTTAGGAATTTAGATTTTCCAAGGTTTCATGAGCTCAGAGCAATGAACAATGTTTCCATGCAAATGTGCAATAAGGAAATTAACAATTTCTGAGCATGACAACTATACCACTTGTGTTAATTTTTTCAAGTCTTACCATTCCAAGGCACCTCAGGTCTTCCTAGTTAATCCAAGTGACCTCCCAAGTAATGTTATCTCATCCCCCTAGGTGATTTGGGAAAGTCCATTCATTCCTGTTGGTGATTTTACGAGTTCATGAAAGCCGCAAGCTTCGGGTAGTTTCGAGAAGGGCTATCACTAGATTTCCTAAGAATGGAGCAACCTGTGGAGCGGAAAAAAAAATCCAAAGCTGGACATGGAGGTGATTAAAAGGCCTTGGGAAATCATGGAAGTGGTTCGGGAAGATTTTGGAAGGACTTGGAAAAGTTGGGGTAGTTTAACCAAAATTAGGGTTCACAGGCCTTGGCAGTGCACATGCCAAAATAGTTGTTGAGCTTTGAAAGGTGATTTTGGGAGCTCTAATGGAGTTAGGATAAAAAAAAACATCTTCAGAAATTTAATTCCAATCCCTAAAAGATGGGGAAATTATTTTTTTCACAACAATTTTGCACAATGGTTTCAGTGCACGGTGTTTCTCATGTATAGTTGGAGTAATAGATCAACTAAATGATTTTTCAAGGAAAAAATGGATGAATCAAGACCTAAAATACCCACCATTAGATTTAGAATGAAATTTATTATAAATATAATATAAAATTTCATCAAAAAATTCCATCGGGAGCTCAAGAAATTGTCTTCGCAAGTTGTCGTTAAGGTTCGGGAGTTAGTCAAATATTTAGCTTTAGGAGCATGTCGGGATTTTTGTCCCTCACGTTCCTCAAGGTATGGGACATCAAGGATGGGAAAATACACCCGTCCAACATGAATCCATTTGGACCCACATATGACCTCCAGGATTACCAGTTCATCCCCTAGGTGTTTGCGGGAGCTCAAAGCCTTCACTGTTGGATCGCTGCCACATGTCATCACCTAGAGCACCATGGAATTTGATGTCCCTCATGTACCTTTGAGGTGAGGGACATCAAACATGGAAAAATTCACATAGACCCTAAGGAGAATCCTATTCACTCATGTGACCTCTTCAAGAGCGAATTTCTAGCCCCTAGGTGTTTGTCGAGGCCTCCATTCTCAACCATCAGATCTCTACCATGTGTCATCACCTTGCTTTGTGGAATTTGATGTCCCTCATGTCCCTTTGAGGTGAGGGAAATAAAACATGAAAAAATTCACCCCACCCTTTTTGTGCATTTTTTTTTAATAATTTAAATCCGACACTTAGCCATTGCCCCCTCCCCCCCATTTCTTCTTCACAGCTTCATACCTTGCCATGGCTTTGTTCATGATTGTCCAGACACTCGGTCCACCATTGTTGCTCTAAACTAGCTCCACCATGGACAAAAAACAATCCACTCCATGAAAATGCATAGGTCTCAAAGAAAAAATGGGTCAAAAAATGAGAAACAACAGAGAAATGAAGAAAAATGAATATTTTTCGCCAGATAACCACAAAGTCACCGAATTGAAAAATCCTCATATCTTGAAAAATACAAGTTGGATTGAGGTTCCGTCTTTTGAAAAATTTCACATTTTTTGAGATGATAAAGATAAAAGAAACATGAGTTCAAATGGTTCCCTGAAACATTTGTTACAACAAAATTTCCATTTCGTGTATTGACTCACATTTGTCAGATTTCCCATCAATCTCGTAATGGAAACAAGATAAAAAATTTTACACGGAATTTAAATGGAAAACCTATCATAATGGAGTTGTTTTCTTTGTGAATGGAGACAAAAACTAGATCTGCAAATTTTGTGCTTGAAGCCACTCCCAGGCAAAAATGTTAAATTTTATTTCCAAGCATTCTAGTGGGTGAAATCAAGTGAAATTCGAAGGAAATGACCATAACGACAAGCCAATTCTTGAAAAATATGTTCCTTTGTAAACCAAGAAATGGAAGTCCACTTTCTAAAAATAAAAAGTTTTCCTATATAGACTCGCTATGTTTGGAAAGTCGTCATCAAAAGCGGCTATGACAAAGGCAATGTGCACTAAAGATCACCAGGAAGCTAGAATGATTGTCTGGAGCATAAAATAGTGAAAATGACCACTTACTAAAAAAGTAAGCTCTCTATATGGGTGTTTAGTAAAAATAGTAAGTCAACCCAAGAAGTTCCCAAGGTGAAGGTAGTGTGCATATAATTGAATGTAGAACTTCATCACATCAATATGGTCAAGAATCACCTCTTACTATAAATAGTAAGTTTCCCATGTGGGTACTCGCTATCAATGGTAATTCATACTCAAGGGCGATTTTGGAACAATGGGACATAAAGGGATGATCATTTAGGTCAATACCATCATTTAGGATCATCCATGGGCATTTCTCATAGGGAATTCGAGACTCATCTTAGAGAATTCAACAATATCTCCCGACACTCACTTCATGGCTCGAGTTGTAGGAGTATCTTATGCGGGGTGGAAGTTGTGGTCATTGGTAGAACCATTCAAAAATGTTTTTAAACACTCATTTCAAATCATCTGTGAGCTAATTTGAAGGAGTTTCACATGAGTTTGAAGATTCAGAGTTTCATCGCATTAGGGCTTTCCATCAATGAGGATCGTCGGAATTCATCAGGGGAAATTCTCTTCTTCTTCTCTCTCTCTTCTCTTCATACCCCCAACTTTATCTCTCTTCTCAATGTTCTAATTTTGTGTTGGGGTTGCAATTTTTCATATGTCTTAATGTTTCTAATGTAATAAGTCACCTTTATGTTATAAAAAGGGACTTAACATTTTCCTAGGAAGTTGAAAAGTTTTAAGTTGTGAGAGGAAATATGAAATGGAATTGGGGGTAGATGACGAGACACATCTCATTCTATAAATTGTAAAGCTATTCCCATTTCAAAGGGTTGGTTATTAATTTTCTAAACTCAAGAGGGCATTTAGAGAACAAAGGAGATAGCCAAATTCTTTCATTCCCCTCATTCTCAAATTTCATCCATTTCCCCACTATGTACAAATTTGGTTTTGCAATAAATACAAGAAGAAGGAGTTTATAACTTTCTTTGACTAAGGGATTTCATGATACTTTTTACTCATCAAATTCTATTTGGTCTTATTACTACTTGTAGAGTTGTTTCCTCTTAATTTAGTGCATGTGATGAAGTTTCTAACTAGTGTGTGTAGGAATATGATTTTCTACCTACAACATTAGTTCCCCTACCTCATATTCTCACTCCCTTTCCCACTTCCAGACAAATTCCTCTCTAGAAATAAATTGTTAGCGTTTCCATAGGGTCATTGGAGTGCCCCTGTTGGATCCTTGGCCACAAGGTCACCAAGTAAAAATCCACCCTTTTCACTTGTTCATGCATATACAGTAGTTGCACCAGTTAAGTAGAGGGATTTAGACTCCCATAGCGTTGGAAATAAGTCCATCAATTTGTACCTAATTTTTTTTTCCGCCAACAGTTTTTAACACCCACCGTGGGGCATATTTAGCAATATCTACACCCAAAATATGACTGCAAGGTCCAAAAATTCAAAAATAAAAACAAATATTGAAAAAACAAAAAAAGAGTTCCTGAAAATCCATTCTTTGAAAGATACACTATCAAATTCCTACACGTGACCTTTCATATTCCACAATGTCCTTTCATGTTCCCACTGCAAGAGTTTCCAAAATCTGGTTGAAGGAAGATACACCAGGTTGAGTAGGTCGAAAGGTGTTGTAGATTCCAATTTCTAGGCTTTGCAAAATCAGCAAGAACAAATTAGAGATAATCCATACTTCTTCTTTCAGACCTCCTCTCCATCTGGCTCTTCAATCAATTTACCTAGAAATCCTATCCAAACTCCTATTGATACTCCCTCTTCAAATTATCTCATTTTTCTACCACCCTTGAGCATTGAGTTCCTAGAAGAAGAAGAATTTGTAGAAGTAAGAGTTGAAGAAGAAGTAGAAATGAAAATGGAAGATAAAGTAGAAAGACCCCAACCCATTGTTCCATGGGGAAGAAATACAGGCCTGCTTTCTCTTGAACTCCCTCTTCATGATCTACCAACAGGTTCCCGTAAGAACTTTCCAAAGTTCAAAGGTGATGGCACATAGATACTTGAAGAACACATCACCACTTTCACCACATCATGCGAGATTCTTAGAGTTGAACATGAAGACGTTTTTGTAAGATTGTTCATGGAATATCTCCAAGAAAAAGTAGAAAAATGGTTCTACCTCCTTCCTGTTAGATCTATCACTGGTTGGAATGACATCAAGACTTCCTTCGAGGAAATATTTAAATCAATTGAATACTATCAGGACCTCTTGGTGCAGTTGGCTCAAATGAAGAAAGGAGAAGGTGAAACTATGAGAGACTTCATGACTCATTTTGAATAGTTACTTCATAGGATACCGAAGAGGATTCATTGGCTTAAAACAATGTCAAGAGATTCTTCATCAATTCTCAATCACCATAGGTAGGATTCATCTTATAAAGATGTCAACTAAGGAACATTGTAGAAGTACAAAGGATGGCCATTGAACTTGATGATGATCTCATCCTCTTTGTAAATATCAAGAATCCATCGAAGGGAAAGGCCCAACATCCTGGAGATGAGAGAACATATTCATTGCTGCAAAAATTGGTGAATGAGATGGAATCGTTGAAAAGGGAATTTTCTAAACGAGTATTTTCTCAACGAAACCATAAAAATCAAATTGCATGAACACCCTGAAGGCTTACTTTGGAAGGCCCACCCATGAATGTAAATTACATGGTTTAGGAAAGTGAAGCAGAGCTTGAATAAGAAAGCAAAGGTGATGATATCCTATAAGTTTATGAGCTTGAAAACGATACAAAAATCAGATTATGTGAGTATTCTAGAGGTGATGAAGATGACAAAGAAGATGCACCTAGTTTCTCATGTGTGGTATTCACTTGTTCTTAGTTTGAGAAATGAACACCTCCCTCCATTGTTGCAAAGAAAAAATAATACGATGATTCTCCTATGGCAACTCCACGAAAAAAAAAAAAAATCATTTGAGGATCTCTCTGCTCCAACCCTCCATAGAGTTTGCATTGTTGAAGCCTGATCATGTAGCAAGTAAGAAGGCTCCTGAAATTCCAAGTAAGTCTTTTGATGCCTCTTCCAATTCTAAATCTAAATATGACCCTCTAAAACCTAGTACTTTGAAAGCTCTTAGTGTACCTTTCAAAATACCCTTCATTCCCCAAGCATCAAACACTGATTCCAAACCTACCCCAACTCCAAATTTAGCCCCTTCATTTACCTTGTCCTCATACGCTCCCTTTGACTTCGTAGAATATGTGAAAAGAGTCAAGGTACAGACATCTGAAACTCAATATCTATGGACTCACCCTAAAAAATTCAAGAGGTTTGTTCAAGACATCAGGAGTTGTAGTTTAACATCCAATGATGTAGCTCCTAGTTCCAAAGGAATACTACCAAACCCACTTGCACCTCCCTCATAGAACATGCTTTCCTTGAGCACATCTAAGACCGACAAGGACGATCATTTCTATATATCCCTTCTTGTTGGAGAATATGCACTTTGAACAATTACATAATAGATTCTAGTGCCTCAGACAACGTGATGCCTTTAAAGGTTGTAAAGGATCTCAAACTCACCATGACTCCACCCGTTGGATCTTGTTACTCTTTGGAGTCAAAAGAGGTCCCACTTGTAAGGAAGGTAAAATATGCATAGGTGGATCTCGCTAGATTTCTAGACAAGAAAGTTTCAGCAATGATTTTGGTAGCAAACATTCCGACTTCATTTGGAATGTTGCTAAGAAGGGTTTCGTCAGCAATTGGGAGGTAAAATTCAGATGAATTGGTCTTCTATAGCCATACCAGTGAAGGGGGATGGAGAGATTGCTTCCAGAGAAGAAGACGAGGAACATGGTGCAAAAATATAGAAGTCTAAGAACCAACATCTTGTGTCAAAATAGCAGGCAGATGAATCACTTTGTGACAACCAAGGAGAAAGATGATAATCCCATCTTGATAGGGCCATCCATGAATTCTCGGAGAGGCATGAACCTTGAAGAAGCATTGAGGAGATTTGAGTTACAATATGGCACCCTGAATTTCCAAATGATGTAAACCATGAAGAAGAGGAAATAGTTCTTGATGATTTTTAAACGAGAAAAATCAGCTTCAAGGTAGCGATGAGATGCTCAATGAAAAATCAGCTATGTGGATAAACATGGAAGGCAACTGACACTATGAAACCGATTTCAAAGAACATGAAGGCATTGTAATTTCTAAGTGAAGGCTTGGGCATCAAAAATATCACATGGACTCATTCCTACAAAAACACACATGGTTATGAAAGCACCCAAATTTCATAAGTTGTTAAGGAGAGGAGGCTACTTTCTATAACTAGTAAATAGCTTCGCAGAACAACATCACTCAGGGTTTCCTACTAAAGGGTAACTTTTGAGGATTGAAAAGTGCTTCAGTGAAAGCAAGTTGTCCCCTACCTTGTACCATAGGTAATTTCTAGGCGAATTTCCCTTTTTTAATGTGTGTTTCCTTTCCTTTTATGTGTCGTGTGTTTTATTTTCATCGTTGTGTGTGTGTGTTTCCTTCTTCATTATCTTTCTCTCTTGTAAATTGTATATGACTCCACAAGGCCCAAAAGGATAAGAAATTGTTCAATGGATCATATGGTCTAAAGTTAAGATTATGGATTCCCCATGTCATGTATTTTATGCACTTAGTCTATGTCATCTCCCCAAGATAGAGCCAGTTGTTGTCATGCAAATGTGAAACAAGGAAATTAACAATTTTTGAGCATGAAAGCTATACCCATGTGTTAAGTTTTTCAAGTCTTACCATTCCAACACACCTCAGGTCTGCCTAGTTAGTCCAAGTGACCTCTCAATTAATGTTATCTCATCCCCCTAGGTGATTTAGGAAATTCCATTTATTCCTCCTTGGTGATTTTAGGAGTTCATTAAAAGTAGCAAGCTTCAGGCAATTGTGGGAAGGGTTATCACTAGCTTTCCTAGGAATGGAGAAACCCCATGGAGTGGAACAAAAATCCAAATAGGATACCAAGGTGATTTAAAGGCCTCGGGACATCATGGAAGTGATTTAGGAATATTCTGGAAGGACTTGGAAAAGTTGGGGCAGTTTCACCAAAATTAGGGTTCAAAGGCCTAGGTAGTGCACATGACAAAAAAAACTGAGCTTTGGAAGGTGATTTTGGGAGCTCTAGATGGAGTTAGGATAAAACCAAAACATCATCGGAAAGGTAATTCCAATCCCTACAATATGGTGAAATTATTTTTTTCACAAAACTTTGGCGCAATGGTTTTGTAAGTAGTTTTTCTCATGTATAGGTGGAGTACCAGATCAAAAATCTGATTTTTAGGGATAAAATGGATGAATCAAGACCTGAAACACCCACCATTGGATTCATAAGGCCATTTATAGTAAATATCATATAAAATTTCATCAAAAAAGTCCATCGGGAGCTCAAGATATTATCGTCGCAAGTTGTCCTCAAGGTTCAGGAGCTCAAGATATTTTTCAGCTCCAGGAGCATGGCAGGATTTTGTGTTCCTCTCGTCCCTCAAGGTTAGGGACATCAAGGTTTGGAAAATGTGACCAACCCCCGTAAATCCCTTTGGATCCACATATGACCTCTAGGATTGCTAGTTCATCCCTTAGGTGCTTATGGGAGCTCAAAGCCTTCATCGTTGGATCACTGCCACGTGTCATCACCTGGAGCACCATGGAATTTGATGTCCCTCATGTCCCTTTGAGGTGAGGAACATAAAACATGAAAAATGTGCCCAGACCCTAAGGATACTCCTATTCACTCATGTGACCTCTTCAAGAGTGAATTTCCATCCCCCAGGTGCTTGTCAGGCCTCCATTCTCAACCGTCAGATCTTCGCCATGTGTCATCACCTTGCTCGCCATGGAATTCAATGTCCCTCACGTCCCTTTGAGGTGAGGGAAATAAAACATGAAACTATATGCCCCACCCTTTCTATCCATTCTTTTGAATAATTTAAATCGGCACTTAGCCATTTCCACCCCCCCCCCCATTTCTTCTTCACAACTTCATACCTTGTCATGGCTTTGTTCATGATTGTCCAGACACCCGGTCCACCATTGTTTCTCCAAACCATCTTCGCAATGCCAAAAAAACCATCCACTCCATGAAAATGTATAGGTCTCGAGAGGAAAAAGTGTCAAAAATGAGAAATGAAGAAAAATAAATATTTTTCGTTAAATAACCACGAAGTCACCGAATCAAAAATCCTCATATCTTGCAAAATACAAGTCGGATTGAGGTGTCATATTTTTAGACTTCCACTTTTTTCAAGACAATCAATATGCAACAAATGAGGGGTCGAATGGTGCCCTAAAATATTTGTTCCAAAAAAATCCCCATTTCGTGCACCAACACACATTTGTCAGATTTCCCATCAATTCGGTAATGGAAACAAGCTAAAAAATTACACACAAACTCCAAATGGAAAACCTATCGCAATGGAGTTGTTTTTCATTGTGAACGAAGACGAAAACCAGACCTACGAATTTCAAGCTCCATTAATGTCTCTGCTCATAGTGGCTCCATGCTTAAATTTTGTTTCCAAGCATTCTAGTGGGCGAAATCAAGTGAAATTTGGAGGACATGACCACGACAACGAGCCGAGTTTGGAAAAATATCTTTCGTCACAAATCGACTAGTGGAAGTCCTCTTTCTAAAAATAGTAATTTTTCCTATGCATACACTTTGGCTATGTTTGGAAATTTTTCATCAAAAGCGGGTATGTCAAATGCGGTGTGCACCTTTGAAGATCACTAGGAAGATAGAATGATTGTCAAAGCATAAAATAGTGAAAATGACTACTTACTAAAAATAGTAAGCTCTCTATATGGGTGCTTACTAAAAATAGTAAGTCAACCCAAGAAGTGGCCAAGGTAAAGGTAGTGTGCACATGATTGAATGAATAACTTCATCACATCAAGATGGTCAAGAAGAAGTAAGAATCACCTCTTACTATAAATAGTAAGTCTCCCATGTGGGTACTTGCTATCAATGGTAAGTCATACTCAAGGGGCCATTTTGGAACAATGGGGCATAAAGAGATGATCATTTACATCAATACCATCATTCAGGATCATCCATGGGCATTGCTTATAGAGAATTTGAGATTCATCTAAGAGAATTCAATTGTATCTTTCAACACTCACTTCATGGGTCGAGTTACAAGAGTATCTTGTGCGGGTTGGAAGTTGTAGTCATTGGTAGAACCATTCAGCAGTGTTTTTAAACACTCATTCCAAATCATCTATGAGCTAATTTGAAGGATTTTCACATGATTTTGAAGATTCAAAGTTTCATCGCATTGGAGATTTCTATCACTAAGGATCATTGAAATTCATTAGGGGCAACATATCCTCTTCTTCTTCTCTCTATTCTATTCATACCCCCAACTTTCTCTCTATTCTCAATGTTCTAATTTTGTGTTGGGGTTGCATTTTTTCACATGTATTCATGTTTCCAATGTAATAAGTCACCTTTATGTTATAAAAAGGGACTTTAAAGCTTCCGAGGAAGTTGAAAATTTTTAAGTTGTGTGAGGACATATGAAAAGGCATTGGGGGGTAGATGATGAGTCACCTCTCATTGTATAAATTTTAAAGCCATTCCCATTTAAAAGGGTTAGTGATTGAGTTTGTAAACTCAAGAGTGCATTAAGAGAACAAAGGAGATAGCCAAATTCTTCCATCCCCTCATTCTCAAATTTCATCCATTTCCCCACCATTTAAAACTTTGGTTTAGCAATCAATACAAGAAGGAGTTTCTAGATTTCTTTGACTAAGGGATTTAATGATACTTTGTGCTCATCAAATTCTATTTGGTCTTATTACTACTTACATAGTTGTGTCCTCTTAATTTAATGCATGTGATGAAGTTTCTAACTAGTGTGTGTAGGAATTTGATTTTATACCTACAACATTAGTTCCCCTACCTCATATTCTCACTTCCTTTCCCACTTCAGACAAAGTCCTCTTTAGTAAGAAATTGCTAGCTTTTCCACGGGGTCAATAGAGTGCCCTGTTGGATCCCCGGTAGCAAGGCCACAAGGAAAAATCCACCTTTTTCACTCGTGCATGCATATACGAAAGTTGCACCAGTTAAGTAGAGGGACTTACATTCCCAAAGCATTGGCAAGAAGACCATCACTTTTTCCCTACCAAAGTTTCTTGCCAACAAACAGTAATGACGATTTCGAAGTGCAAATTCCCAAAGTTTGAATCCCGAAAGTCCAAAATTTTAGATTTTGGAGGGTGCAATGCAATTTCAGAGTCCGAAAAGACAGAGCTAACCATATGCATTTATCGCAGTATGACACCCTCATCTTCAGATGGCCATAAATTTTGACTAGGAGTTCATATTTACACAAAGTAGGACTTTTAGGAAAGCTCTCAATATCCTCTACACAACACAAAAATCATGAAAACCTAAAACATGAAACCCCGAAAAACTAAAGTTCCGAAACGTGAAGTCTGAATTTCAAACTTCAAGGTTTTGGCATTTTGAAACTTTTGTCATGCCAAACAAATGAACAATGTTGCACAATATAATTTCGGAGTTCAAAACCCAATGTCTAAATTTCAAAATTTGGGGTTTCTAATTTTCATAAGTTTCATGAGCTAAGAGCGATGAACAAGTAATGGCAATCTTTCTTGCGCAAACACCCGGTTACGAATCGCAAAATTTTGAAATTTTAGATTTTGGATGGTGTGATGAAATTTCACGGATTCGAAAAGACAGAGCCAACCATCCACATTTTTATAGTATGGCACTCTCATCTTCAAATGGTCATAACATTTGATTGGGAGCTCATATTTACACAAAGTAGAAATTTTTGGAAAGCTCTCAGTGTCCTCTACACATGCATCAAAATCCCAAAACCCAAACATGAAACCCTAAAATATTTGAAAACTGAAGTCATAATTTCAGACTTCGTGGTTTCGGCATTTTGGAACTTTTTTGCACCAAGAAAATGAATAGTGCTTTGCACAATACAATTTGAGTCCAAACCCAAACTCTAAATTTCAAACTTTGGGGTTTCGGATTTTGAGCTTTCACAAGCTCATAGTGATGAACAGTAATGATGATCTCCAAAGCGCAAATGCCTAAATTTCGAATCTCGAAAGTTTGAAATTTCATATTTATGAGGGTGCGATGTGATTTTAGAGTTTGAAAAGATAGAGCCAACCTTCCACATTTATTTTCGTATGGCACCCTCATCTTATGATGGCCATAAATTTTGATTGGAAGCTTAGATTTTCACAAAGTAGGAATTTTTGGAAAGCTCTATGTGTCCTCTACACAACAGCAAAATCCTAAAACCCTCAAAACCCTAATACTTGAAATCCATGAAACCCCAAAACCTAAATCTCCACAACTTGAAGTTTGAATTTCAGCCTTTGGGGTTTCGACATTTTGGAACTTTTGTGCCAAGCAAATGAATAGTACCACACAATAAAGTTTTGGAGTCCAAAACCTAAAGTGGGGTTTCAAAGTTTGAAAGGTTTCATGAGCTCAGAGCTATGAACAATAACAATGATCTCTGAAGCATAAATGTCAGAAGTTCCAAATCCTGAAAGTCTGAAATTTTTGAATTTGGAGGGTACGATCAAATTTTGGAGTCTCAAAAATGAGCCAACCATCTGCATTTATTGCGGTATGGCACTCTTACCTTAAGATGGCCATAAATTTTGAAAGAGACCTCGGATTTGCACAAAGTAGGACTTTTAGGAAAACTCTTAGTGTCTTCCACACATCATCAAAATCCCATAACCCCAAATACCAAAATCCGAAACCAAGAAACCTTGAAAACATAAAGGTCGAAAACATGAAGTCTAGATTTTGGACTTCGAGTGGTTTTGTGATTTTAGAACTTTTGTCACCCCAATCAAATGAAAAATGCCCCACAATATAAATTTTGGATTCGAAACCCGATGTTTGAATTTCAGACTTCGGGGTTTCAGAGTTTTGGAGGTTTCATGAGATCAGAGTGATTAACAGTAATGGAGATCTCTGAAGTGTAAACGCCTGAAGTTTTGAATCCTGAAAGTCCAAAATTTTAGATCTCAAAGAGTGCGATGCAATTTTGGAGTACGTTAATAAAGAGCCAACCATCCACAATTATTGCAGTTTGGCACCCTCATCTTTAGATGGCCATAAATTTTAACTCGGGAGCTCAGATTTGCACAAAGTAGGAATTTTTGGAAAGCTCTCGGTGTCCTCTAAAAACAACAAAATCTAAAAATCCTAAAACCACCAAATCCCCGAAACATGAAATCCCCAAAACCCCAAAAACCTAAAGGTCTAAAACTTGAAGTCCGAGTTTGGAATTCAAGGTTTCAGCATTTGAAACTTTTGTCTCACCAAACAAATGAACAATGTTCCACAATATGATTTTGAGTCCAAACACGAAGTCCGAATTTCAAACTTTGTAATTTCAGATTTTTGGAGGTTTCACGAGCTCGAACAATGAAGCAGTAAGGATGATCTCCGAAGTGTAATGTCTCAAGTTCCAAATCCAAAACTCTAAAATTTTGGATGTTGGAGGTTGTGATGCAATTTCGAGTCCAAAAGATAGAGCCAACCATCCACATTTATCGCATATGATGGCACCCTCATCTTCGAGATGGCCATAACTTTTAAGCTGGGAGCTTGGATTTGCACAAAGTAGGACTTTTGAAAGCTATCGGTGTTGTCTACACAACAAAGAAATACCTAAACCCTGAAACCTAAAACCACCTAAACTCCAACACCCAAAACCCCTAAACCCCAAAAACCTAAAGATCCGAAACTCGATTCGAATTTTAGACTTGAGGGTTTCGGAGGTTTCACGAGCTTAGAGCGATGAACAAGAATAACGATCTCATATGCACAAACGCCTTTGAAGCTCCAAATCCTGAAAGTCCAAAATTTTAGATTTTAGTGGAAGTGATGCAATTTTAGAGTCCAAAAAGATAGATCCAACCATACGCAATTATTAAGATGGCACTCTCATCTTGAGATGGCCATAGCTTTTGAATGGGAACTCAAATTTGCACAAAGTAGGAATTTTTGAAAGATCTCAATGTTCTCTACAGAATGGAGAAATACAAATACCTGAAATATGAAGCCCCTAAAACCTCAAAACCTAAATGTCCAAAACCCAAAGTCCAAATTTCAGATTTTAGGTTTTCAACATTTTGGAACTTTTTTCATGCTAAGAAATGAACAGTCTACACAATACTGATTTCGGAGTTCAAAACCCAAAGTCTGAATTTCAGACTTTAGGGTTTTGGAGTTTTTGAGGTTTCACGAGCTCCGAGTGATGAACAATAATGTCTATCTCGAAGCAAAAATGCCAAAATTTCTGAATCCTGAAAGTATGATATTTCATATTTCGGAGGGTGTGATAAAATTTCGTAGTTCGAAAAGGCAAAGCAAACCATCTACATTTATTTCACTATGGCACCCTCATCTTCATATGGCAATAAATTTTGACTGGGAGCTTAGATTTGCACAAAGTAGGAATTTTTGAAATCTCTCAGTGTCCTCTACACAACAGTGAGAATCTAAAATCTTGAAACACGAAACCACAAAACCGAAACACCAAGACCTAATGGTCCAAAACCCAAAGTCTGAATTTCGGACTTCGAGGTATTGACATTTTAGAACTTTTGTCACACCAAGCAAATTAACAATGCCACATAATACAATTTTTGGAGTCTGAAACCCGAAGTCATATTTCAAACTTCGGGTTTTGAGTTTCAGAGGTTTCACGAACTTAGAGTGTCAAACAATAACGACGATCTCCAAAGAGCAAATGCTCGAAGTTCCAAATCTTGAAAGTTTGAAATTTCAAAATTTGGAGGGTGCGATGCAATTTTGGAGTCCGAAAAGATAGAGCCAACCATCCACATTTATTGTAGTATGGCACGCTTATCTTTAGATGGCCATAACTTTTGAATAGGAAATCAGATTTGCACAAACTAGGAATTTTTGCAAAGCTCTTGGTGTCCTCTACACAACAATGAAATATTAAAACCCTAAAACCTAAAACCCTTAAATCCTTGAAAACCTAAAGGTTTGAAACCCAAAGTATGAATTTAAAACTTAAGGTTTTGGCATTTCAAAATTTTTGTCGCACTAAGTAAATGAATAGTGCCGCACAATACAATTTTGAAATTTGAAACCAAGTCGAATTTTAGACTTCGGGGTTTTAGAGTTTCACAGATTTCATGAGCTCGGAGCGATGAAGCATTCAATGATCTTTGAAGTGTGAATTCCCAAAGTTTTGAATCCCAAAAGTCCTGGAATTTTGGATTTTAGAAGGTGCGATGCAATTTGAGTCCGCAAAGACAGAGCCAACCATTCGAATTTATTGCAATATGGTACCCTCATCTTTAGATTGCAGTAAATTTTGATCTGAGCTCATAATTTCTCAAAGTAGGACTTTTTGGAAATATCTTAGTGTCCTCTACACAACGGTGAAATCTCAAAACCATGAAAATAGAAACCATTGAAATCTTGAAACCCAAAACCCCTAGAACCTTAAAGTACGAAACCCCAAAACCCCGAAAACCTAAAGGACAAAAAAACAAAGTGTAAATTTTAGACTTGAGGTTTTGACATTTCCAAACTTTTTTTGCACCAAGAAAATGAATAGTGCCACACAATACAATTTCAGAGTCAGAAACATGAAGTATGAATTTAGTACTTGAGGGTTTGAGATTTTCAGAGGTTTCAAGAGCTTAGAGTGATGAACAATAACGAAAATCAAGAAGGGAAAACACTCAAAGTTCCGAATCTCGAAAGTCTGAAATTTCAGATTTCAGAATGTGCGATGCAATTTAGGTGTCCAAAAAGACATAGCCAATTATACACACCCAAATTTACATGTGCTACATTGTCGGAAAATAGTTACAAAAGTCCCCAATGATGATTCATGTCCTTTTAGAAGATGTTCGAGCTCCTAAACCCATATGCAGTGTATATTTTTAGCCTAGACATTCTTACTTAGCTTTGCCACACTTTTTCCTAGCTTCTCGCTTCATTTTGTGCATGTTTTGGCCTTTAGTGTTAGGACCACCACCCTGCCTAGGTGGCGGTTCTTAAGCTAACTTGCCTGCCTAGGCAGGCAACGGTCCTAGGTAGGGCAGCGGTCATGAATGATTTTTCTAGAATTCATCATGCATTTTTTTAACATGCGACGCTTCACTTAACTTCACTTTTAGGATGCATTTGTGAACCAATTTGTCTAAAAATAGTTTTGATTGTTTGGTTCTCCTTCCCTCTTCTATTTTTAAATAGATTTAGTTAGTTGGAACTACCTCTTCTTGCCTTGTGCATGAAGGCACATCCCAACCCCAATTCCTATATATTCCATGCTTGTATTCAAGTAAAAGGCTGAGAATTTTTGTGTATCTTGCATAGTATTGTTGCCACAATCCTGCTAGGAATTACATAGCCAAGCTTAGATCTCTTGTGTTATATCTCTTCTACTTGCATTGCAACCAGACTACCTTCAAGCTACCATTTCTCAAGCGTCTTCTTCTATTGTTGTTCTTGCATTCCCAATCCCTTGGACTCATATGGACACACAAAGAAAGAAAGGAAAAAACGAGGGGCGACATACAGATACAACTAGATTTGTAAAAGCTCTTGCTTATCCAGGTTGGAATTACTTGTTTGTTTGCTTCATTTGTCAAATTTCCAATTTTGAATCATTAGTTTCAATTACATATCAAATAGAGTAGAAAAATTGTTCATTTTAATTTTTGTAAATTGAGCAACAGGGGTGGAAGCTTGATTAAGTTTATTAAACTCAATCAACCAAGTACAATAGTTCAAGCTACAATATGTATACATATTGGATAGCCTGGATACAAACAAATGAGAAGTTGCATCAATGCAACAAAAATATAGTAGCTTCCAATATTACATCTGGGAAACATATAATTGTTATAACAATCATAAAAATTATATCCGCGAAGAAATAAAACAAATATGGTTAATAAAACCAAATAACAACAATATTTAATTAATAACATTAAATAAATAAATAATTATATAATGCATAATTAATTAACCTAACATTCCCCCTTAATTGTGCATTGTCTTAAGGGATGAGGAGAGGAACTCTTTGAAAAACTCAAACTTGTCACGTGCAAGTGACTTTGTAAAGATATCGCCCGTTGTTCAAATTTCTTTGGAAAAATTTAAGTGGATGTTGTTCTTCAAGACATGATTGTGTATAAAGCTGAACTCGTACCTCAAAGTGCTTTGTTATCTTGTGAAAAATTGGATTGCGAATAATTTTGAGAACACCTTCATTGTCAACATACATGGTAGTTAGTTTATCCTTTGGTATTCCAAGTCCTTCTAGTATGAGACATAGCCAAATTGCTTCACGTAAAACTTCTCCTGCATAACGATACTCATCTTGTGGAAGAACAAGAAACAAAGTGTTGTTTCTTACTTCCCCATGATATTGGTCTAGATCCCATAAAAAATACAAATCCTGAAGTGAATTTTCTGTCATCAATGTTGCCTGCATGATCTGAATCCAAATATCCCAACAATAAGAAGTTGTCATTCTTCTTGTATTCTAGACCAAGATCTACTAATCCTTTGAGATATCTCAAGATGCACCTTTCTACCTTCCAATTAAAAACTTTGGGTTCTTTCATGAACTTGGATAGATAGCTTACTGCAAAGCTTATATTTGGTCTAGTGTAGGTTAGGTAAATGAAACTCCCAATCAACTACCGATAAAGAGTGGAATTTACCTTAGTAGATGGATCTGAACGAGATAACTACAATCTGTTCTCCATCGGTGTAGCAATTGGTGTGAAATCTATCATCCTAAATTTATCGAGCGTTGTCTTGGTATATTTCATCTGAGAAACAAAAATGTGATTTTCTTTTTGTCATACTTGCAATCCAAGACAATAATACATCAGTCCGAGATATTTCATGTCGAATGATCGATTAAGATCTTTCTTCGTTGCATTGATCATCCTCACTGAACTTCCAGTGATGACTAGATCATCGACATAGACAACACAATCACAATCTCCCCCCCTTTCTTTTTTAGGTAAATATTGGGATCGTATGGATTTCTAACAAATCCATGTTGTATGAGATGCTCATCAATCTTGATGTACCATGCCCGAGGTCTTTGTTTAAGGCCATACAGAGATTTTATGAGTCTGCATGCCTTTTCTTCTTGACTAGGTACCACATATCCCTCAAGTTGAGTCATGTAGACTTCTTCTTGTAAATATCCATTCAGGAAGGAACTTTTTACGTCCATCTAATGGACTTTCCAACCAAATTGTGTAGCTAGAGAAAAGATCATCCTGATCATCTTGATCTTAGTTTTGGGAGAAAATGTCTCCTCATAGTCAATGCCTTCTTTTTGTGTATACCCCTTTCTACAAGTCTTTATTTGTACTTGTCCAATGTCCCATCTACTTTGTACTTCATTTTGAATATCCATCTACATCTAATGGGTTTCTTCCCAGTGGAAGATCGACAATTTGCTAAGTGTTTTTTCATTCCGGTGATATTCGAGTCCATGGCATATTTCCAAGATTTTTACTTGTAGGGCTTCCGGTGAAGAGGGCTCATCAGACTTGATAACTCTACTCATCAAAGAAACATTAACTTCTTCTTTTGCTTTACTGCGATTTTGTGGTCTAGGGGTGGATGTATCCGGTGGAGCATCCATTCTTGCATCTCGTAATATGCTAGTACACATCTTGGGCATAAGTTGAACTATTCCTGTGGGTCTTGGTTCTATCATATCAAAACCATCATCCCCATCATCACTTTCATCATCTGTGGGAACATCAGCTTCAATTTTTACAACTGGTGAAGAATCTACATCAGGTGAGTTTGGAGGAGGAGACTTTGCTTCCTTCTTCTAAAAAAACTCAACATCTCTGCTGGTGTAGACATTTCTAGTCTTTGGATCCATTAATCTATACCCAAGAGTCTCTTCACTGTACCAATGAAGATGAGTTTATGTGACTTCATGTCCAATTTATATCTGCATTTTGCTTGGGTATGTGCATACTTACTTTTGCACCGAATACTCTAAGGTGTGCAATAGATGGTTTCCAATTTGACCATGCTTCTTGTGGTGTTACTCCTTCAAGATCAATGGTGTCAAATCTATTTAACAAATACACTGCTTTGTATTTGTTGCTTCTGCCCAAAATTTATTTGTAAGTCCAGAGTCATCAATCATGCATCACACCATTTCCATGGTAGTAAAATTTCTTCTCTCAACAACACCATTATGTTGCGGTGTGTGTGGAGGAGACATTTGTCAACGAATCCCATGAGTTTGTAGGTAGTCTTTGAACTCGTTACTAGTGAATTCCCCCTCGATCTGAGCAAAGAATTATGATGTGATGACCAATTTTGTTCTCAACTGCTACTTTAAAATTCTTGAAATTTTCAAAAGCTTCACTTTTCTTGCGAAGACAAAAAATAAACATTTTCGTTGAATAGTCATCAACACATAACATGAAGTACTGAAATCCAGAATGACTCGGTTGCATCGGACCGCAAAGATCGGTATGAACTAGATCAAGCTTACCATGAGCTCAATATGTACTCTTCTGGAATGACGCTATGTGTTGTTTTCCTATTAGGCAGTGAGGACACTTGTCTATATCCTTATGAAGAGATGGTAGCCCATGTACCATATTGCACCGGTGTAGTGTCTCGAGATACTTGAAACTAACATGACCAAGTCTCCGATGCCACAACTGTGCTGAGGTAGAGTTCTTAGCCACAAGTTCTTGATCATCTCTGTGGAAAAAATCAAGTTGGAACATGCATCCCACATTGGAGGATTTTGCAACTATTTTTGAGCCTCATGATTTATCTCGAATCAAACACGTTTTCTTTCTAGAATGAGTATCAAAGTAAATTTTTAGGTTGTGATCTAGGAGTTGATTAATTGAAAGCATATTCTTTGTCAACCTAGGGACATATAAGACATTTGATAGTCTACGATTGCACGAACCAACAGTATAGAAATGTTCCCAATTATTTGAATCAGTATATGAAAAATCATCACCCAACAAAACATGGTTTTTCAAAGGCATGTCCCTAATTGAGGTAAACCAATCTCTGTGGCCGGTCATGTGTTGAGTGGCTCCCAAATCAACATACCAGACATCACTAGATGACGTGGATGGTTCACTTGATTGAGCAGTGTATAAGAATTCTTCATTATTTGAATGTTCTTCTTGCTCAACAATATTTCCTTGCTAATGAGGTCTTCTTTTCTAGTTCCCCTTTTTCTGCCCTTGATTTTGGTTAGAATGTCCCTTGTAATATTGTTGTTGTCGAGGTCTAGAGTTGCTTGATGAACCTTTCTTATAATTATTATACCAACAATATTTTAAGTCATGTCCTCTTTTACAGATTGGACATTGCTTCTTCTATTGTTTGTCCCTCGTGATACTAATTCTAATGTTGGGAATTTTGATAGGAATTAGGTTTTCCTTTACCTTTTCCTTTCCATTTTTGATGTGAAGAAAGTTCTTGATCCTCTTCATCATCCTTATTGTGCATGGCTTACTATTGCGGTAAGTTTACCTTATTGTGCATGGTTTACCAACTTGTTGTTTGATGACCGCCAATTCACATTGATTATTATTCGTTTCCGCCGTATGATATTGACTCCACATTTTTTATTGCAGGTTCACTAAGAGGAGGAGGTCACGTGCTTCACAGTGCATGGAGATGACTTGGCATGGATGGTGTGTTTCACAGCGGTTTGCAATAAAAATAGAGATCATCTCTCTTTTGTTTATTATTCGCTTTGAACATGAAATTTGATCCTCTTTATACGCCGATGTTATGCTTCTAACATTGCCACCGAGTGTATTGTGCAAGTGTTTTCACGAATTCCCGATTTACTTTCTGCATCACAATGCCAATACAACTCGCCAATCAAAACCAATGTAGCTTGATTGATCTTGATTTGTGTATTTTCGCAGGATCTTGCAATATGAGACTCAAGAAATGATCCTCGAGAGGCTTGGTCCTGATGAAGAATATCTCGGTTTGAACAACCAATGACCCAAAGCAACAGAGAGATCACCAGGCTTGGTGGGAAGCTCTAACAACTATCCGTGGGAGCTATGCAAACAACAACCCCTCCAAATTTGATAGTATAGATAAATTATCAGAACTAAAAATAGCTCTAAAAAGAAAAACCCCCGATGGGGAATTTTTTTTTAATTTTGTAAGTTCTAGGAAACAAATTTTCTTGGTGCATAGAGCACCAAGGAATTTTTTTTCTTTACATTTACCTGGATAATGGACAAGAGGTTGTGATTTTGCAGGGGGTTCTGGGAAGATGCACGAGGCCACACTGGATCTCCATTTATGCAGATTTCTTCTCCATGAATTCTCCTTCCTCTGCAACCTTCTCCAAACTTGCTAGGAGCTTCAGTTCACTCTAATACCAAATGTAAATTGAGCAACAGAGGCAGAAGCCTAATTAACTTTATTAAACTCAATCAACCAAGTACAATAGTGCAGGCTACAATATTTATACATATTGGATAGCCTGGATACAAACAAATGAGAAGTTGCAACAATGCAACAAAAATACAATAGCTTCCAATATTACATCCGGGAAGCATATAATTGTTATAACAATCATAAAAATTATACCTGTGAAGAAATAAAACAAATATGGTTAGTAAAACCAAATAACAACAATATTTAATTAATAACATTAATTAAATAATTAATTATATAATGCATAATTAATGAACCTAACAATTGTTAGGCAATTACAAGTATATCAAATCATTAGAAAGATTTCTCTTTGACATTACCAGGGAAGTTATGGGGAACAATAGATCTTCTAGGGTTATGATTTGTTCTTCACCTCTGAGGTAGGGTTTGAAGGGTTTTTGATTAAATTAGGTTATCTATTTTAGATTTAGATTTACATATTCGCACAAGTAATTAGCTACATCTAGATAATTACTTGTATTTATTTTGTTTATTAGATTAGAAGTATTGCTTAAAAACCAGAAAAGATCAAAAACATTTACTTTTGTTAGATTAGTTTTCTTTTATTGTTTTGCTTTGATATCATTGTGAAAACACAAAAACATAGATTAAATTTCCTTTGATAGTTAGCTTGTTTTACCAAAATCATTTCAATTCATTCTCGCATGACCATCAATGACCCACAACAAGAAAATACATACAATTGTGATCCTTTGGTCCCACAACCCAACGGGCCAGAATTCTTGATTCGACATTGATACGGGTTTACGCTTGCAATTTTTATGCACACCGCTAGGTTTTATGAGAAAATAGAACAACTAAACATGCTAAACATCATAGCTAATCAAGCCTATGATTATTGGACTACTCTTGGCAATAGGGTTTGATTATGTACATGACCATAATAGGACCACAACCTCCATGAGTTTTTCGGTTGTGATCCCCAGGTCCCATAACCCAACGGGCCTACTAACCAATTAGATATCGACACTGGTTTGCATGTATTAGTATTTAGATCATCACCACAACCACTTAATATCATCGCACAACTTTCATTATTGATCATAACAGCCGATCAAGATAACACTTTCTGGACTAGACTAGAAAATCACCCATAGTCCCTATGGTTTCATTACATTTCTCGTTATCACTTCCATGACCTTTTCTGGAAATCTATACGAGATGCCTGCAGGTCACTTTCCATGTGTTCAACAACCAATGAATAATATCTCGATAGAGTTCAATATTGACTTGAGTCTATGGGCAACTATTATATCATATCGATCCATCACACCACTTTAGGTTAGGAGATCATTCTTTGCCTTAGACTCACAAATTTCGATATTGTGTGTTGAAGATATAAGGTTGCCTCATTAGCTTATCCATCATCACCACACATACACATCCATTTCTATTCTAGACCAGCTGTCTCAGAATGACCTCAAGAAGTCAAATGCGAAAGTCACATGTTGATTTTCTTTCATACACCAACCATCTGTTTTTATCGTAGTATAACACCCTCATCTTCATATGGCCATAAATTTTGACTAGGAGCTCGGATTTCCACAATAAAGAAATCACAAAACTCTGAAACCGGAAACCCTAAAAACCTAGAGGTCTAAAACCGGAAGTCCAAATTTGTGACTTCGAGGTTTCGAATTTCAAGTAACTTTTATCGTGCAAGCAAATGAATAGTGCCGCACAATACAATTTTAGAGTCCGAAACCCAAATCCCAAATTTCAGACTTTGGGGTTTTAGAGTTTCAGAGGTTTCACGAGCTCAGAGCGATGAAAAATAATGACGATCTCCAAAGCGTAAACACCTAAAGTTTTGAATCCTAAAAATAAGAAATTTTGGATTTTTGAGGGTGCGATGCAATTTTAGTGTCCAAAAAGACTTAGCAAACCATCTGCATTTATCCCAGTATGACACCCTCATCTTCCTATGGCCATCACTTTTGATTGGGAGCTTGGATTTACAAAAAGTAGGACTTTTTGAAAAGCTCTCAGTGTCCTCTATACAATAGCGAGATTGCGAAACCCTGAAACCTAAAACCCAAAAACCTTAATGTCCGAAACCTAAAGTCTAAATTTCAGACTTCACAGTTTTGGTATTTTGGAACTTTTGTCATACCAAACAAATGAACAGTGTCGCATAATATAATTTCAGAGTCTAAAACCCGAAGTTTGAATTTCAAACTTTAGGGTTTGGGAGTTTCAGAGGTTTCACGAGCTCAGAGAGATGAACAATAACAATGATCTTCAAGCACAAATGCCTAAAGTTTTGAATCCCGAAAGTCTAAAATTTTGGATTTCAGAGGGTGCGATGCAATTTGAAATCCGAAAAGACAGAGCCAACCATATGTATTTATTGTAGTATAGCACCCTCATCTTCAGATGGCCATAACTTTTGACTAGGAGCTTGGATTTGCACAAAGTAGGAATTTTTAAAAATCTCCCAATGTCCTCTACACAATAATGAAATCTAGAAACCCCAAAACCGAGAAACCCTTGAAGCCCCAAACCCCGAAAACCTAAAGCTTTGAAACTCGAAGTCTGAATTTTGGACTTTGGGTTCGACATTTTGGCACTTTTGTCACACCAAGAAAATGAACAAAGTGTCACATAATACAATTTCAGAGTCTAAAACCCAAAGTCCGAATTTTGGACTTCGTGGTTTAGGAGTTTTGAGGTTTAAAAATCTTAGAGCGATTAATGAATGATGATCTCCAAAGCATAGATGCCCGAAGTTCGAATCCCGAAAGTCTAAAATTTCATATTTCATAGGATGTGATGCAATTTGTAGTCCGAAAGATAGTGCCAACCATCAAAGCAATTATTGCAAGATGGCACCCTCATTTTTAGATGGTCATAAATTTTGACTGGGAGCTCATATTTGAACAAAGCACAACTTTTGGAAAGCTCTTAGTGTCCTCTAAACAATAGTGAAATCCTAAAACCCCAAACCCAAAACCTTAAAACTCGAAACCTCGTAAAACCTAAAGGTTTGAAACTCGAAGTCCAAATTTTGGACTTCGGGGTTTTGGAATTTCGTAAGTTTTTTCACACCAAGAAAATGAAAACTATCATCCAATACAAATTTGGAGTCTGAAACTTGAAGATTTAATTTTGGACTTTGGGGTTTCGGAGTTTCGGAGGTTTCACGAGCTCAAAATGATGAACAATATCGATGATCTCTCAAGCGCAAAGCTTTGAAGATTTGAATCTTGAAAGTCTAAAATTTTGGATTTCAGAGGATGCAATGCAATTTGAGTCCGAAAAGATAGAGCTAACCATCTCGCATTTATCGTATTATGCCACCCTCATCTTGAGATGACCATAAATTTTGAAATGGGAGCTCGGATTTGCACAAAGCAAAAAATTTTTGGAAAGCTCTCAGTGTCCTCTACACAACAGATAATCCTGAAACCTCGAAACCTAAAACCCCGATACCCCGAACCCGAAATCCCCAAAAACCTACAGGTCTAAAACATGAATTCTGAATTTTGAACTTCGGGGTTTCAAAGTTTCGGAGGTATCATGAGCTCAAAGCGATGAACAATAACTGTGATCTGCGAAGCTTAAACGATCAAAGTTCTTAATCCTGAAAGTCTGAAATTTCATATTTCAGAGGGTGTCATGCAATTTCTCTCGAAAAGATAGATCTACCATCTACATTTTTATTGTAGTATGGCACCCTCATCTTTAGATGGCCATAAATTTTGACTGGAAGTTTGGATTTGTACAAAGTTGGACTGTTTGGAAAGCTCTCAATGTCCTCTACACAACAACGATATCTATGAAACCCCAAAACCTAAAAATCTTGAAACCCCAAAATCCCCAAAACCACGAAAACCAAATGGTCTAAAACCGAGAAGTCCAAAGTTGGACTTTGGGGTTTAACATTTCGGATAATTTGTTGTGCAAGCAAATGAACAATGCTACACAATACAATTTTGGAGTCCGAAAACCGAAGTCTAAATTTCAAACTTTGGGGTTTCATAGTTTCTCAGGTTTCACGAGCTCAAAGCGATGAACAATAACAACAATCTCCAAAGTGCAAACGCATGAAGTTTTGAATCCCAGAAGTTTTGAATTTTTGGATTTTGGAGGAAGTGCGATGCAATTTAAGAATCCAAAAACATAGAGCCAACCATACACATATGGCACCCTATTTTTTATATGGCCATAAGATTTGAGTAGGAGCTTGGATTTTCACAAAGTAGAACTTTTGGAAAGCTCTCAGAGTCCTCTACACAATAAAGAAATCCTTAAACCCCAAAAACTAAAACCACTGAAACACCGATTTTGAAATCCTCGAAACCTTGAAAACCTAAAGGTCTAAAACCCGAAGTCCAAATTTTCAGACTTTGAGGTTTTGGCATTTTAGAGCTTTTTTTGCACCAAGGAAATGAATAGTACACACGATACAATTTCAGAGGCCAAAAAGTCCGAATTTCTAACTTCGGGGTTCAGAGGTTTCACGAGCTCAGAGTGATGAAAAATAACAATGATCTCTAAAATGTAAATACCTTAAGTTCCAAATCCTGAATGTCCAAAATTTCAGATTTGAAGGTTGTGATGCAATTTAAGAGCCTAAAAAGAGAGTCAACCATCCACATTTAATGTAGTATGACACCCTCATCTTTAGATGGCCATAAATTTTGACTAGGAGCTCATATTTACACAAAGTAGGACTTTTTGGAAATCTCTAACTATACTCTACACAACAATGTAATCTAAAACCCTGAAACATGAAACCCCAAAAACTTTGAAACCCCGATACCCCGAAAACCTAACGGTCCGAAACTCGAAGTCCAAATTTTAGACTTTGGGGTTTTCGAAATTTCGTAACTTTTTGTTGCGCCAAGTAAATGAACAATGCCACACAATCAATTACAGAGTCCAAAACCGTAAGTTTGAATTGGGACTTCTGGGTTCAGGAGTTTTGGAGTTTTCAAAATCTCAGAGTGATGAATAGCTAATGTATGAAGATCTCAATCAAGCGCATGGCACCCAAAGTTTTGAATCAGAAAGTCTGAAATTTCAGCTTTCAAAGGGTGTGATGCAATGTTGGAGTCTGAAAAGACAGCCAACCATCCACATTTATGCACTATGGCACCTTATCTTTAGATGGCCATAAAGTTTGACTGGGATTTCAATTTTTCACAAAGTAGGACTTTTGGAAAGCCGTCATTCTCCTCTACACAATAGTGAAACTAAAACACTAAAACCCCCGAAACCCCGAAAACCTAAAGGTCTGAATCACAAAGTCCAAATATTGGATTTCGTGGTTTTGGCATTTCGTAACTTTTGTCGTGTACAAGTAAATGAATTATGCCACACAATACTTTAGAGAAATCTTGAAACCCAAGTCCAATTTTGACTTCGGGGTTTCAGAGTTTTAAAGGTTTCATGAGCTTAGAGTGATGAATAGTAATGATGGTCTTTGAAGTGTAAATGCCTGAATTTTCGAAGCATGAAAGTCCAAAATTTATGATTTTGAGGGTGAATACAATTTCAGAGTTCAAAAAGACAAAGAGAACATCATCCGCATTTATTACTAAAGTAGTATGACACCCTCATCTTTGAGATGGCCATAACTTTTGACTTTGGAGCCGGGATTTACACAAAGTAGGAATTTTTGGAAAGCTCTCTTTATCCTCTACACAACTAGAAATCCCAAAACCCTGAAACTTGAATCCCTCGAAACCTCGAAAACCTAAATGTCTCAAAAAGGAATTTAGGACTTTGAGGTTTCACAATTTTCTCACGCCAATCAAATGAACACTGCTGCACAATAAAATTTTGGAGTCCAAAACCGAAGTTTGAAATTCGTAGTTCAAGAAAGGTTTTGGAGTTTCAGAGGTTTCATGAGCTCAAAGCGATGAATAGTAAAGATGATCCACGAAGCACAAACGCCTAAAGTTACGAATCTCGAAAGTCCAAAATTTTTTATTTTGGAGGGTGCCATGTAGTTTTTTTTGAAAGAGAGAGATACCCATATGCATTTACTAATGCAATATGGTACCCTCATCTTTAGATGGCCATAATTTTTGACTAGGAGCTCGATTTGCACAAAGAAAGGACTTTTAAAAACCTCTCAAGTGTCCTCTAAACACAAAAGAAAATTCGAAACCCAGAAATGAAACCCAAAATCTTGAAAAACCTAAAGGTGTTAAACTCAAAGTTTGAATTTTGGACTTCGGGGTTTTGGCATTTTGGAACTTTTGTCGAAAGAAAATGAAAAGTGGTGCACAATACATGACTTTGGAGTATGAAACCCAAAGTTTGAATTTGGACATCGAGGTTTCAAAGTTTAGGAGGACTTTTCGGAAAGCTTAGAGCAATGAACAACTAACGTATGATCCAATTTTGCATGGCCATAAAGTTTCAATTTTGAAATCCTAAAATATCAGATTTTAGAGTGTTTGATGTAATTTTGGAGTTCGAAAAGACAGAGCCAACCATCCACATTTGTCATTGTATGGTAACCTCATATTCAAATGGCCATAACTTTTTACTGGGAGCTCGGATTTACACAAAGTAGGAATTTTTGGAAATCTCTCAGTGTCCTCTACACAATAGTGAAATCTTGAAACCCCGAAATGCCCAAAACCCAAAATCTTCGAAACCCCGAAAACCTCTAGATCCAAAACCCAATGTACTCAAGAATTTTGGAGTTCGTGGTTTTGGTATTTGACTAACTTTTATCACACCACAAAATGAAAAATGCCACACAATACAATTTCGGAGTTTCAAATGTTTCATGAGCTCAATGTGATGAACAAGAAACTACGATCTCTCAAGTAACGCCCAAAGTTTCAATGGCCGAAAGTCCAAAATTTTTGATTTAGGAGGGTGTGATGCAATTTCAAAATTTGAAAGATAGAGCCAACCATTTCGCATTTATGAAGTATGGCACACTCATCCTCGATGGCCATAAATTTTGACTGGGAGCTCGGATTTATATAAAGTAGGAATTTTTGAAAAGCTTTCAAAGATCCTATACATAACAAAGAATCCCCAAAAGATCGAAACCTAAAACACCAAAACTTGAAACCTCAAAAACTTAAATTCTAAGACACGAAGTCCAAATTTTGAACTTCGAGGTTTTAGAATTTTAGAACTTTTCCACACCAAGCAAACTAACAAATGGCACACAATACAATTTCGGAGTCCAAAAATGAAGTCCAAATTTTGGTCTTCATGGTTTCAGATTAAAGAGTAGGATTCACGAGCTCAAAGTGATGAAACTATAGATCTCCGAAATGCCCACACTAGAACTCTTGAATCCTAAAAGTTTGAAATTTTAGATTTCTCAAGAAAGGACTTTTGAAATTTCATCGTATGAAAGACATAGCCATCCATCTCGAATTTATTTCGTATGGCACCCTCATCTTCAAATGGCCATAAATTTTGACTAGGAGCTTAGATTTGCATAAAGTAATTTTTTTTTAAAAGCTCTCATTTTCCTCTACACAACAGCCAAATATTGAAACCCTCAATCCCAAAACCCCTAAATCCATGAAAACATAAAGGTTGAAACCCAAAGTATGAATTTCAAACTTCGGGTTTTTGGCATTTCAAAAATTTTGTTGCACCAATAAATGAACAATTGCCACACAATACAATTTGAGTCGGAAACCCAAATTTTGAATTTTAGACTTCGGGGTTTCAGTGGTTTCACAAGATCGGAGCGATAAAAGTATCGATGATCTCCAAAGTGCAATGCGGTCGAAGTTTCAATCCTAATAGTTGGAAACTTCAGATTTTGGAGGGTGGGATGTAATTTCAGAGTCCTAAAATATAGAGCCAACTATCCATATTTATTGTAGTATGACACCCTCATCTTCAGAAGGCCATAATGTTTTATAGGGAGTTTAGACTTGCACAAAGTATGAATTTTTGGAAATATCTTAGTATCCTTGACACAAAGCCAAATCCTAAAACCCCTAAAATTGTAAAACCCCTAAAAATCTAAAGGTCCAAAACCCGAAGTTTGAATTTCATACTTTGGGGTTTCAGAATTTTGAAACTTTTATCGCACTAAGAAAATGAATAATGCCGCACCCCAATTTGAGATGGCCAAACCTGAATTTTGAATTTCAGGACTTCGGGTTTTGAAGCTTCGGAGGTTTTCTAGCTCGAGTGATGAACAATAATGGTGATCTCTAAAGCGTAAACGCCCAAAGTTTGAAATCTCGAAACTCTGAAATTTAATATTTTGGAGGGTGCAATGCAATTTCGGATCCATATTTATTGTAGTATGGCACCATCCATATTTAATATTTTGGAAGGTCCGAAAAGACAAAACAAACCATCCATATTTATTGCATTATGGCACCCTCATCTTATGATGGCCATAAAATTTTACTGGGAGCTTAGATTTCAAGAAAGTAGGACTTTTTGAAAGCTCTCGGTGTCCTCTACACAAAAGTGAAATCCCAAAACACCCGAAATCAAACACCGAAACCCCGAAAAACCTAAAGGTTTGAAACCGAAGTCCGAATTTTAGATGTCGAGGTTTTAGAATCTTACAAACTACTTAACTCATGCCAGAAAATGAACAGTGCCACACAATACAATTCCGAGTCCAAAACCCAAAGTCGAATTTTGAACTTCAAGAAAGGGTTTGAAGCTTTCACGAGCTCGAGTGATGAACACTAACAATGATCTCCAAAGCTCAAACACCCAAAGTTCAATCTCGAAAGTCTAAAATTTTGGATTTTGGAGGGTGCGATGCAATTTCTCAAGAAAAAGAAAGCGCCAACCATATGCATTTATGACTAATGCAAGATGACACCCTAATCTTCAGATGGCCATAACTTTAGACCAGGAGCTCAAATTTACACAAAGTAGGACTTTTTGGAAAGCTCTCATTGTCCTCTACACAACAATGAAATGCTAAAATATTGAAACATGAAACCCATGAAATCCCTAAACTTAAAACCCCCAAAATCCCAAAACCCCAAAAACCTAAAGGTCTGAAACCCAAAGTTTGAATTTTAGACTTTGGGGTTTCGACATTTTGGAACTTTTTCATGCCAAGCAAATGAACAAGATCGACAATACAGATTTTGGAGTCCAAAACCCAAGTCTCCGAATTTCAAAATTTGGGGTTTTGGACTTTTGGAGGTTTCGTGAGCTTGGAGCAATTAATAGTAACAATGATCTCTTAAGTGAAAACACCCGAAATTTTGAAGCCCAAAAGTCCCAAATTTTGGATTTCAAAGGGTGCAATGCATTTTCGAGTTCGAAAAGATAGAGCCAAGCATCTGCATTTATTGTAGTATGGTACCCTCATCTTCAGATAGCCATAACTTTTGACTAGGAGCTCAGTTTTGCATAAAGTAGGACTTTTTGGAAAGCTCTTATGTCCTCTACATAAAAGTGAAATTGGAAACACCAAAACATGAAACCCCAACACTCAAAACCATATGAAACCTCAAAACTTAAAGGTCCAAAACCTGAAGTTTGAATTTTGGACTTCGAGGTTTCAAAATTTTGGAAATTTTGTTGGCCAATCAAATGAATAGTGCCGCACAATACAATTTTGAGTCAAAACCCGAAGTCTAAATTTTGGAATTTAGGATTTTAGAGTTTCAAGTTTCACGATCTTATAATGATGAATAGTAAGAATGATCTCTAATGAAGATCAAGCACAAATGCTCAAAGTTACGAATCTCAAAAGTTTGAAATTTCAAATTTTGGAGGGTGTGATGAAATTCCAGAGTCTAAAAAGACAGAGCCAACCAATCACATTTATTGTAGTATGACACCCTCATCTTTGATGGCCATAAATTTTCATAGGGATTTTGGATTTTCATAAAGTAGGAATGTTTTGAAATCACTCAAAGTGTCCTCTACACAACAACAAAATCCAAAACCCTAAAACCCAAAATCCTTGAATCACCAAAATTTTTGAAACAACCGAAACCCCGAAACTATGAGAGGAAACCCGTAGTCCAAATTTCAGACTTCGAAAGGGTTTTTGCATTTCAAAAATTTTGTCCCTGACTAAGAAAACCCCAATCTTAGCACAATACAATTTTGGAGTCTCGAAATTTACTCAAGAAAGTCTAAATTTTAGAGTTTGGGGTCTCGGAAGAGGTTTAACGATCTTAGAGTGATGAAACATAACAATGATCTTCAAGCGATAATGCCCAAAGTTATGAATCAAAAATTTTGAAATTTCAGATTTCGAAGGAGCGATGCAATTTGAAAGTCTCGAAAAGAATATAACCATCTCGCATTTATTTTAGTATGGCACCCTCATCTTCGATGGCCATAACGTTTGACTCAGAGCTCATATTTACACAAAGTAGGACTTTTGGAAAGCTCTCGGTGTCCTCTACACCACAAGAAAATCCTAAAACCCCGAAACTGAAACCCCTAAAACCATGAAAAACCTAATGGTGGGAAACATGAAGTCAAAATTTTAGACTTCGAGGTTTTGTCATTTTGAAAGCTCTTGTTGAGCTAAGAAAAGGAACAATGCGGACAATAAAATCTTGAGATCGGCCAGTATGAATTATGGACTTGGGGTTTCAAATTTTTGGAGGTTTCAAAGCTCAAAGTGATGAATAGTAATGATGATGTCCGATGTGCAAACACCTAAAGTTGAATCTTGAAAGTTTGGAATTTCTTATTTGAGAGGGTGCAAGGAATTTTGGAGTCCAAAAAGACAGAGCCAACCATCCACATTTATTATAGTATGGAACCTTCATCTTCAGATGGCCATAAATTTTGACTTGAACTCAAATTTACACAAAGTAGGAATTTTTGAAAAGCTCTACACAATAGAGAAATATCGAAACCCCGAAACAGTATGAAACCACCAAAACCTAGAAAACCTAAAGGTATGAAACTTGAAGTATGAATTTCAAGAAAGACTTCGGGGTTTCATTATTCTATAACTTTTATCGCACCAAGTAAATGAATAGTGCACACAAAGTATAATTTCAAAGTCCAAACGTGAAGTTTGAATTTTAGAATTTGGGGTTTTGAAGTTTCATAGGTTTCATGAGCTCAGAGTGATAAATAGTAACAGGGATCTCTCAAGTGCAAATGCTCAAATTTATGAATCTTGAAATTCCAAATTTTGGATTTCGGAGGGTGCAATACAATTTCAGAGTCTGAAAGGACAGAGCCAACCATCCGTATTTATTGCAGTATGACACCCTCATCTTCAAATGGCCATAAATTTTGACTGGGAGCTCAAATTTGCACAAAGTATGAATTTTTTGAAATCTCTCAAAGTGTCCTCTACACAACAACAAAATCTCAAAACCCTAAACCCCATAACCAAAAAACTCCAAATACCTAAAGATCCAAAACCCAAACATCAAATTTCAGACTTTGGAATTTTGACATTTAGGAAATTTTTTCACATTAAGCTAATGAACAGTGCTGCACAATACAATTTCAGAGTCCAAAACTCGAAGTCTAAATTTCAGACTTCATGGTTTCAAAGGTTTCATGAGCTCAGAGTGATGAACAGTAATGATGATCTACAAAGCACAAATGCCCAAAGTTCCAAATCCTAAAAGTCCTAAATTTTCAATTTTAGAGGAGTGCGATGCAATTTTGGAGTCAAAAAGATAGATCCAACCATTTACATTTATTGTAGGATGGCACCCTCATCTTCAAATGGCCATAAATGTTGAGTGGGTGCTTGGATTTTCACAAAGTAGGACTTTTAGTAAAGCTCTCAAAGTGTCCTCTACACAACGGTGAAATTCTAAAACTTTGAAACTTTAAACCCTTGAAACCCCAAAACCTAAAGCACCGAAACTTGAAGTTTGAATTTTGGACTTTAGGATTTCAGAATTTCATAACTTTTGGCATGCCATGTAAATGAACAATGCCACATAATACAATTTCAGATTTTGAAACCACGAAGTCTAAATGGCCATAGACTTGGGGTTTCGTAAGTTTCATGAGCTTAGAGAATTGAAAAGTAACGATGATCTCCGAAGTGTAAATGTCGAAGTTCGGTATCTCAAAAGTCTTAAATTTCAAATTTAGAGGGTGCGATGCAATTTAGTCAAGAAAAAATAGAGCCAACCATCCACATTTATCCTAGTATGGCACCCACATCTTCGACGACCATATATTTTGACCTGGGAGCTCAAATTTGCACAAAGTAGGACTTTTTGAAAGCTCTTAGTGTCCTCTACACAACAATGAAATAATGATACCCCGAAACCTAAAACCCCGAAAATTGAAACTTGAAACCCTAAAAACCTAAATTTCTAATACCCGAAGTTTGAATTTCAAACTTCGGGGTTTCGCATTTTCGGAACTTGTGTCACTCCAAATAAATGAATAGTGCCACATAATATAATTTTAGAGTTTGAAAGCCAAAGTTTGAATTTTAGACTTTGGGGTTTCAGCATTTTGGAGGTTTCACGAGCTTATAGAGATGAATAGTAATGACGATCTTCGAAGTGCAAATGCCCAAAGTTCGAATCCTAAAAGTCTGAAATTTCAGATTTTGGAGTGTGTAATGCAATTTCGGTGTCAAAAAGATAGAGCCAACCATATACATTTATTTCTAAAGTATGGCATCCTCATCTTTAGATGGCCATAACTTTTAACTAGGAGCTCAAATCTGCAAAAGTAGGACTTTTTAGAAAGCTTTTAGTGTCATCTACACAACAACAAAATCCCATAACCCGAAACCTGAAACCCCAAAACATGAAACCCCTGAAACCCCAAAAACCTAAAGGTCATAAACTTGAAGTTTGAATTTCAAACTTGTGGTTTCGGCATTTGAAACTTTTATGCACTAAGAAAATGAACATTGCCACACAATACAATTTCGTGAGTCCAAAACTTGAAGTTCGAATTTTAGACTTTGAGGTTTCAGAGATTTCACGAGCTTAGAGCCATGAATGTAATGACGATCTACAAAGAGCAAATGCCCAAGTTCGAATCTTGAAATTTCAGATTTCGGAGGGTGCAATGCAAATTTGGCTCGCCTAAAACGACAGAGCCAACCATTCATATTTATGCATAAAGTATGGCACCCTCATCTTCAAATGACCATAAATTTTGACAAGGAGCTCTGATTTGAAAAAATATGATTATTTGGAAAGCTCTCAGTTTCCTCTACACAAAAGTGAAATCCCAAAACCACAAAATCTGAAACCCTCGAAACCCCGAAACCCGAATCCACCGAAAACCCAAAAACCCCAAAAACATAAAGGTCCAAAACCTGAAGTCCAGATTTCAGACTTTGGGGTTTCAGAATTTTAGGACTTTAGTTGCACCAAGTAATTGAATAGTTCCGCACAATACAATTTCGGAGTCTGAAACCTGAATTTCGAGTTTCAGACTTTGGGATTTCAGAGTTTCAGAGGTTTCACGAGCTTAGAGCGATGAACAAGAACATGGATCTCTCGAGGCGTAAACACTTGAAGTTATGAATCCGAAAGTATGGCATTTTGGATTGTGAAGGGTGTGATGTAATTTCAGAGTCCAAAAAGACAGAGCCAACCATCCGCATTTATTGTAGTATGGCACCCTCATCTTGAGATGGCCATAACTTTTGACTGGCAGCTCATATTTGCACAAAGTTGGACTTTTGGAGAGCTCTTAGTGTCGTCTATACCACAGGAAATCTTGAAACAAAAACCCAAAACCTATATAACCATGAAACCCCCAAAAACCTAAAGGTTTGAAACTTGAAGTCCGAATTTCAGACTTCGGGGTTTCAACATTTCAGAACATTTTTTGCGCCAAACAAATGAACAGTCTTTGTCATGCATAATAAAATTTCGAAGTCTAAAACCTGAAGTCTAAATTTGGACTTCAGTGTTTCAGATTTTTGGAGGTTTCACGAGCTCAAACAGATAAACAATAATGGTTATCTCCGAAATGTAAACACACGAAGTTTGGAATCCCAAAAGTCTAAAATTTCAGATTTTGGAGGGTACAATGCAATTTAGGAGTTTGAAAAGACAAACCTAACCATCCACATTTGTTGTAGTATGGTACCCTCATCTTTAAATAGCGATAAATTTTGACGAGGAGCTTAGATTTAAAAAGTAGGACTTTTGGAAAGCTCTCGAGTGTCCTTTACATAATAGCGAAATCCAAAACCCCTAAAACCGTGAAACTCGAAACCCCGAAACCCTAAAAACCTAAAGGTCTGAAACTAGAAGTCATAATTTCAAACTTCAGGGTTTTGACAATTCAAAACTTTTGTTACGCTAAACAAATGAACAATTCCGCACAATACTGATTTCGGGGTCCGAAACCCAAAGTCTAAATTTCAGACTTCGGGTTTTCGGAGGTTTCATGAGCTTAGAGTGATGAATAATAATGAATATCTTCAAAGAGCAAACACCTGAAGTTATGAATCCTGAAATTCTAAAATTTCAGATTTTGGAGGGTGCGATACAATTTTGGAGTCTGAAAAGACAGAGCCAACTATCTATGTTTATTGTAGTATGGCACCCTCATCTTCAGATGGCCATAATGTTTGACTGGGAGCTCAAATTTGCACAAAGGAATTTTTGGAAAGTTCTTAGTGTCCTCTACACAATAGAAAAATCTTGAAACCCCACAACTCGAAACCCAGAAAACCTAGAGGTCTGAAACTCTAAGTCCAAATTTAAGACTTCGGGGTTTCAAAAATTTGAAAATTTTGACGTGCCAAGAAATGAAGCAAAGTCTACACAATAGAATTTCGAGTTCAAAACCCGTAGTCCAAAGTTTAGACTTCGAGGTTTTAGAGTTTCTAAGGTTTCACGATCTTAGAGTAATGAATAATAACGATGATCTCATAAGCACAAACACCCAAAGTTCTGATTTTGACAAAGACAAAGCCAACCATTTACATTTATTGTAGTATGACACCCTCATCTTCAGATGGCCATAACTTTAGACTGGCAACTCAGATTTATAAAAAGTAGGACTTTTTGGAAAGACCTCTATGTCCTCTACACAACAACAAAATCTCGAAACCCCAAAACTCCAAAACCTTAAGGTTCAAAACCTGAAATCCAAATTTCAGACTTTGGGGTTTCGACATTTCAGAACTTTTGTCTTGCTAAGTAAATGAACAATGTTGTACAATACAATTCGGAGTTTGAAACCCGACATCCGAATTTCAGACTTTGGGGTTTCAAATTTCAAGAATTTTCATGAGATTAGAGAAATGAACAAGAATGACGATCTTCAAAGTGTAAATGGCCAATGTTCCTAATCCGAAAGTTTGAAATTCTAGATTTGAGAGGTTGCGATGAAATTTATTTTTCCAAAAAGATAGAGCAAACCATCTCGTATTTATTATAATATGACACCCTCATCTTCATATATACATAACTTTTGATTAGGAGCTCAGATTTACATAAAGTAGGAATTTTGGGAAGCTCTCGGTGTCTTCTACACAACAAGGTGAAATCTTGAAACCCTGAAACCTCCGAAACTCTAAAAACCTAAAGGTATGAAACCCAAAGTCTGAATTTTAGACTTCAGGGTTTGGGCATTTTGGAAATCTTATCGCACCAAGAAAATGAACAATGCTATAGAATATAATTTGAGTTAGAAACTTGAAGTCCAAATTTAGGACTTTGGGATTTCGGAGGTTTCATGAGATTAGAGTGATGAATAATAACAATGATCTCTGAAGTGCAAATTCCTAAAGTTCAGAATCCCAAAAGTCTAAAATTTCATATTTCAGAGGGTGCGATGCAATTTGAGTCCGAAAAGATAGAGCACACCATCCGTATTTATTGCAATATGGCACCCTCATCTTTAGATAGCCATAACTTTTGACGGGGAGATCAAATTTGCACAAAGAAGGACTTTTGGAAAGCTCTCAAAGTCCTCTACACAACAAGGAAATATTAGTAAGGCTAAGTATTTAATGATGAAGAAATATAGTCCACCATTTTAGCGGAATGTTTTAGATTTATCACGTACCCAAATGATGAGGTATGGGGTTTCTTTCTTCCACAACAAGGAAAAGTACTAAGAGGTATGTGTTTTGTAGTGGCACCCATAATTATTACAGAGTGATTTTAATGAATTTTTGGGTGGTTGAAGAAGATTTTGAATTCCTCTCTCTCCCTTCTCTCATTCTTCCTATATATTGTAAGGAGGGGTTCATTTCAAAAGGTTGGAAATATTGTATATGCCCCTCCCTTTCTTATTTTCTGTAAGAGATTTGTGGAGATTTCAAACCTCCCTATTAAACATTGCAATGCAAAATTTATGCCTTTAGCCATAAATGTGATGTATTGTATCAACTTTGAGAGTAATAAAATTAGATATTTGGATGCTTCAAACCATCTTCTATGTCATATTGTAACTTTCTGATATTTCATTTCTTTCAAGGGTACTATGTATTGTTTTGTTTTCATTACAAGTTTCTGGTAGTGTTGTGTTTATTATACAGGTTGTCCAACATCCTTCTTAGTGCATCACCTTCCCTTAAAGTAGGTTTTAATTTTCATGCATTTTTCTCTATCTCTGTCTCCTTAGGAATATTAGATTAGGGTTAGATCTGTAACTCTCTACACTTTGGAGCAGTTGGCACTAGGTTAGGATAGAAATTTGACCTTCATGTAGAGAGATTTCCCGATTGCAAAGTCCTACACTTTGGGAAAAGCTTCATGTTATGCAATCACACTAACATTTTCAATCTATCGAGTTGTAAGCACTTATGGGTGTGTGATTCTCGCCATAACACATACCTCAAAACAACTATCAACTATAGAAATTTTTTTCAACTGATATACAAGATGAGGATATATCTAGTTTGGATGGTGAGATGGACTAGTAGGAGAATCACGTACAAGTGGAAAAATCGTATAAAATCAAAATATATATGAACTGGGTCAGAATAACTCCATATGTGTAAATTTGTTGAATAGGTTGTGTACAAGTGGTATTGGAATGACCTATTATGTTAATGGAGTGATTTGTGTCCATAAATAGCTTATGCAACATGGCTTGATGGAGTTCACATTCAATGTTATTCTTTCAGTGACACTCCAATTTTCTACTACAAACCGACAGTGTAGGCATGAATGGTAATTATTGTGATGACATGATAAATATAATTTATAGGCCTATGATGGTGTAAGACATTCACCATATGAATTATAGGTGATCTTGAAGGATATATTCCTACAAAATCAAGTGAAATCATGAAGCCACAAGAGATGCACCAAGATGTTTCACCAAACGAGCTAGATTTGTTATGAAACACTGCACCAAAACTACACATAGTTATACAAGGTAGCATGGACACGTGATATTAGTCTATAGATGAAACATTGTTAAGTGCATGAGTATTTTTGAGGATTTATGGAAGAGGGTGATGATTATTAATTGAAAAGGAAATAAAGTATACAACAAATCCACAAAACGGATCAAATACACTCAATGAATTTCTTAAAGACTAATATCAAAACACCTCTATGTAATTAGAATATATTTGATAAGCTAACACCTGCACAATATTTCTCATGGCTCCTGAAGTGAACATAACTCCAAACACTCTCATCTGTCAGGGAAAGAGACTTGAATAATCGCCCTATCAATTCTTAGGATTCCATCGCTCCGGCACCAAATGAAATGGTATGATCATATTATTAGACAAAAACACTCACTTAATTATATTCCATACATGGAATATATATATAAATAGGATTTGGTCCCCTACAAACAAGAAATGTTGTTTTAACAACATTCTCCTAAATATAATACAAGTGTTATAAAAACCACCCTATATGCCTAAAAAAAAAACCGTATTAAACATACGGTAAAAATTGAAAGTAGTAAATATTATTTACTCACCGTAAATATACTTATAAAAACTAGATTTCCTAACATTTGGTTGGTAAAATACTTGAAAAATCCCTCTAAATTGGATGAATAATGGTATATCAACACTTGATCAATGCCTCGAATGATGTTTTAGTCTTAACAACTCTTTAAATAGTGATGGAATAATACATTCCCTCATAACAATGGATAATCAAACTTTAAACTCAAGTGGAATAGATAAAAACCAACTTACTTGACTGCCCTTGTTCTCTTTGTTACCTAAAATGGTCTTCTTGAACCATGAATAACTTCTTGCTCATGAGTTTTGCTTCTCAAACTTCTAATAGGAATACACCATCTTTTATCTTGATTTCCCTTATCTCTTACATGCACTAACTTCTCTCGAATGTGGTTATCATTTAAGACAAATAAAGTGTCTACCACTTCTTAACTAAACTACGTTGTCCTTCTTCTAACCCTTCTCACACTCAAATCCTATATTGTGGACAAAAATACAAAGAACCATGGAAAAATAAAAACACTTTTGAGTACCCTTTTTCTATTTGTACTCTATGAAAGTTTTTAGGCCTTAAATCTCTTTTAAACCCACGATTTTGCTAAATTTTTCTTATCAATCAAGCCTCCAAAAGGACTCTTTCACCTAGACTAAAAAATGTCATGAATTTTAGAGTTATGGAGACTTAAAACAAAATAGCACATGTGCATGAAAATAGCATTTATGCATGAAAATGGTACGCACTGTTGGAGGAATGGATGGCACTCCCATTACGAAATGGGTCAACCACGACAAGTTGAAGATTTTCCAAGCACGAGAATAGTCTACTCGAGGACGGAGTAGAAGCTAGGAAGGGGAAGATGTCGACACTAAAATTTTCCTCGTAATTTCTATTTCATTAATGTATGTATTAGGAATAGGATGTTGTTAAGTGTAATTAGTAGTAGTGTCTGATAGAAGATAACGGCGCCATCAGTACGGTGCCGCCAATAATGTAGAGTACGGTAACAGTCAAAGTACAAGAGGAATGTTGTAAAAGTAAATATTTGTCGTAAGTGGTCCAGTAATGATAAAATTTCAAAGTTGGGATAAGTAGAGAAGTAGGGTCTACATGATTAGGAATTAGAAATATTATATTGGTAATAAGGACAAGGAGTGAGGTCATAACTATTTTGTGTATTTTATTTGTAAAAAGTCTAAAAATGTGGAACCCATGTGAAATGATAAGGTTTATCTTATCTTAAAAGATAAGCTTACATGTATAGATAAGAGTTAAGGTATGGAATATGATTCGTCGAGTGGATTTCTTATCTTATCTTAGAGATAAGATGGATAAACTGGAAGTTCTATAAATAAAGAGGCCACCCCCCTCATTTAGCATAGAAGGAAGTAGTGAGAAATATTGTATGAAGTGTGTAAAGGAAGCCATCAGTTTAAAGGTGTGTTGAAGAAGCCATTAAGAGGTGTAATTGTAAAGTTTCTCCCATAGTATTGGTGGAAGGCAAGTGAAGTCAATAACACTTGAAGTACCTCATGGGTGAGATTGTAACAATTTCATGTTAATATTATAATTTACTTTGATATTTCAAATTTGTCATCATTCCGTCTTATCATAGTCAATGGTATTCTTGTGTTATGTTTGTTGTTTTGTTTCCAGATTACATCCACCAAACTAAAGGCTATGCATTAGTAAATAATCATAGCACGAGGAGTTCCCGGTGAAGAATTATCATAGTGCCGGATTGGTGATGACATTTTGGTTCCGTTGCCGGGACCATTCCTCGTTGGTGGATTTTCTGGAGAGATATTCCCACTTAGTCAAAAATCAATTGGAGGGTAACCTTGTTTTTACTATGCATAGTAGTTACCATGGTAAAGTCATTTTTGCCATGAATAGTAGTTACCATGGTAAAGTCATTTTTGCTGTGAATAGTATTTACCACAGTAAAGTCACTTTTTACCGTGAATAGTATTTACTACAGTAACTTCACTTTTTACTGTGAATAGTGTTTACCACAGTAAAGTCAGTTTTTACCACAATAAGTCAAGTTTTACCATAGTTTACCATGGTCATTTCTATTTTCTATTATAGTGATTTTAATTATTGGTGCACATAAGTCTTGTTGATTGTACTTTTGGGTTGGTATTTTACTGTGGTTACTTTTGAAAATGGGGAAGATTCCTGCTTTTTTCATCCCAATCTAATGAAGATGCTTCCTCTTTCATTCAAGAGTTTAAACGATCTTGTATTTGTAATGGCCTTATAAGAAGGGAACAATGGACTGAATTTTTCCTACCTTTTTGAATGGTTCAGCCCTTAAGTGGTTTGAAACACTATGTGATAATGTGAAAAAATCATAGGATTTATTAACCGAAAGTTTTCTTGAAGAATTTGGTGAACAACAGAGATATGTAGATCTCATGATCGATATCACAAAGCTAACCCAGGGAGAGAAGGAGAAGATAAGGGATTACAATGCTCGTGTTCTAGAGCTAAGGAGGAAGCTCGACGCCCAGATTCGGAAGGAAGGATTAGCGGATGGGTTGATGAATGGTGTGGATAATCTCCTATGTAAGCACTTCATTCTTGGGATGAAGCCAGAGATCAGACAACGAGTGAAGTATGACCGCCCAACTATCATTGAACAAGCAAAGGAGATTGCAAGAAGGCAAGAAAGAAAGCATGGAAGAGGAGCCCAAAGAAATTGTTGCTAAAGTAGAACCTACACCAGCACCTTTGCTCCAAAATCCACAACCACTCTCGGTGAGCACAAATCTTTCTCCTAGTACATCTACTGAGTATGAAGATCTGCTCAAAAAGATGGGTCAATTAACTATTAATTTTCTTCAAGGAAAAGAATTTAGTTCTCGGGGAGGAGATAGAGGTCCAAAAAGAAATATTTAGAAGTTGTATGTTATGGTTGTTATAAAAGGGTCATTATAAGTATAATTGTCCGGATAGAGCTTCTACATCGGTAAAGGAGATAATGATAAAGAAAAGTACTGTGAATTCTTTTGATGTAGTAGATAAGAGCAGAAATAATGAAGTAGATGTGTTTGTAATAAAAAGAAAGAAAGAAAAAGATAATCAAGATGGAAATGATCCTAAGAAGATGAAAGGAGAAACTAGTAAGAAACATAGGAGAAGAAAGTTGGGTGTGCGGGATTCTCACGATTTCACAGGGCAAGGACCATACTCCATCTTGGAAGATCTGTCCAAAGGCTGTAAATATTACATATGGTCAACTCTTAGCTATGTCTTCGAGAAGAGGCGGGAGCCGTGAAGTGGACTCAATGCTCGACGAAGGAAGGAGGTTGAGGTCCCTGTTTTGGAGAGGAGGCGGATCCCATGCTCCACAAGCCGAGGTATTATGTAATGGTATTTCAATTCATGATGTCTTAGTTAATGGAGGTGCTGCAGTTAATGTAATGACCGAGTCTCAGTAATGAATATGTTGGGTTTAAAATTGATCACCCTTCAACACTTATGTTAAGGCCATTAAATAAGGGAAAAACTAAACCGGAGGTGTAGTTTCAAATGTGGCAATATCTGTTATGGGTGTTGTATGTGTGGTAGACTTTCGGGTGATGAAAAATGGTATGTTGTTGTGTACCCAATGTTCTTTGGGAAGACCATGGCTAAGGAGAGTTCATGCAAGAAACTACTGGAATGAAGACTTCATGACACTTGGACATGGTAGAGAGAGGGTGAAGATAAACGTGATCCTCGACATCATAATGCGAAACCCGTGGATTCAAGTGATGAAACTGATGATTGGACATCCTCTGATTACTCTAGTACCAGTGAAGTGGACACTGAAGATGAAGAAAGTGAGGTTGATGTTTCAGTCATGGATATCCTTCCAGTCACACCGACTCATGACCCCATAAAATTATCTAAAGAAGAAGTTGATGATCGTCTCCAACAAATAAAGATTGGTGATCTTTGTGACGGAGAGTGAGAAGGAATCCTACCTCCGGCTCTTTTGAAGGTACATACACATATTCACTTTTGATTACAAGGAACTCCGTCAAGTAAGTTGGGTAGAACATTCTATTGAAAGCTAGTAGATGGTGCTAAGCCTATAAAGCAAATGCCATATAGAATGAATCCTAATTTTTCCAAGGCTGTAAAAGAAGAAATAGATAAGTTGCTTGATGCATGATTCATATTTCTTTGTGGAGAATTGAGAATGGGTTTCTCCCATTGTGATCTCAATAAAAAAAGAATGGGAAGCTATGCATTTGTGTTGATTACATGAAGCTCAATAAGGCAACAAAGAAGGATCATTAACCTCTTTCATTCTCGATCAAATCTTGGACGAAGTATTTGGCAGAGTGTTATAGTTTCTTTGATGGATATAGCGGATACAACCAAGTCCGTATAGCGGAGAAAGATCAGTGAAGACCACGTTCACCACTCCTTGGGAACGCGTTTGCTTATAGAGTTATGCCTTTTGGGTTGTGTAATGCTCAAAGCAACATTCCAAGCGTTTGATGAATAGGGTGTTTGAACCCTACATTGGGACCTTCATCGAGTATTTCGGATGATTTTTACATCTATGGGAGCAAGTTGGACCACCTGCACTGAGATGGAGACAACATTTTAAAGGTTAGATGAAGCACAAGCCTCACTAAACCCTACAAAGTGTGTCTTTGGATGTTCTAAAGGTGTTTTGTTAGGGCATGTTGTATCCAGAGATGGTATTGGTACTAATCTCGTAAAGTTTCAAAATCAAAGATTTACCATTTCCTATGAATAGAAGTAAGTTGAGATCATTTTTAGGCCATGTGGGTTACTATAGAAGGTTCATCAAGAATTTCTCAAAGATTGCATACCACTAACCCAGATTCTTGAAGAAGGATGTTACTTATGAACCGGAAATAAGGCACATGAAGCTTTTGGACAATCGAAGGAAGCCCGGTGTCTTCACTGTTTTAAAGAATCCAGATTGGAGCAAGCCATTCATTGTGTACACTGATGCCTCAGATGCAGCACTAGGAAGTACTTTGAGCCAAAAGGATGAAAATGAGAATGAACATCCAATTTACTTTGGGAGTAGACAAATGAGCAAGTCTTTGAGGTAAATTATACCATGTAATCGAAAAGAGGCTCTATTTATCATTTTTTTTGAAAGAAGTTTAGAAATTACTTGCTAGGGCAGAAATTTATAGTTATACAGATCATCGACTCTAAAATATATTGTCAATAAGTCTAACCCATCAGGGAGGATAGCAAGATGGATAATTGTGCTACAAGAATTTGAATTTGATATTATAGATAGGCCAGGAAAGAAGCATGTCAATGCAGATGCACTCTCTCGAGCCTATGATGGTTTAGGATCATCTTGTGATGATGATGATTTCCCCGATGCAACATTGTTATCCCTTGACACAATCCCTAGTGAATACATAGATATTTGGAATTATCTGAATGAATTCAAGTTTCCTGATGGTGCCAATGCAAAGACTAAGAGAAAGATTACTCAAGCCAGTCATCCATATTCTATTCTACATGGAGTATTATTTTGAATAGGACCTGATGGATAGTACAAGAGGGTAGTTAGACGTGATCAAGGGAAGGAACTGCTAGAAGAATTCCACAATGGTACATGTGGAGGGCACTTCTCTGGACAACTTACAGCAAGAAGGATCTTGGATGTAGGTTATCACTGGCCCACTCTTTTTAAAGATTGTTATAATTATTGTAAGACATGTGATATTTTTCAAACACATGGTAATCGTAAGACTTCATCACTCCATTATGTCCTATTCTTCCACTTGGTCCCTTTGAAAAGTGGGAATAGACATTGTAGGTCCACTTCCAACAACCTCACGCCAAAATAAGTATATTGTAGTTGCCATAGATTATTTAACCAAGTGGGTTGAAGCTAGCCATTGAAAATAGCTTCTATGGATGAGGTGGCAAGGTTCATATATGAACGCATTGTCACCGATTTGGCTTTCAATTAGAAACTATAACAGATCAAGGAAGCCACTTCATTAATGAGGTAGTAGAAGCCCTAGTCAATAAATTTTCTATTAAGCACGGGAAGGCAACAACATACAAGCCAAGCACAAATGGATAGGTGGAATGAACAAATTTTTGTGTTGTGTCAAATTCTAGCAAAAAAAGATGCACCTTGTAGGTACATAAGTGGGATAAAAGGATTCATGCAAAGCATTGTGAGCATATAGGGCAACATCAAAGTCGAAACATGATACTCCCCATTTCGGTTGGCCTATGGCATTGATCCGATTCTTCCTATTGAGTTTGATATTCCCACCTTTGTGAGAGTTATGAAAAATGAAAGGATGGATGAAAGTGATTCAAGAAAAGAAAGGTTGGTACATCTTCATTTGCTAGAGGAAATGAGGGAAATAACAAAGTATACAAGCCATAAGAAGAAAATGAAGCAAAATGAATACTTTGATCAAAAGATCCGTTGGTCTCCATTTCATGTGAATGACTTGGTTCTAGTATATGATTCCGTATACAAAAAAGAAGACAGAAAATTTCTTCCAAAATGGATGGGGCCCTACAAAAAATAGCATGTGTGCATGAAAATGGTATGTACCGACGTGGAGGAATTGGATGGCACTCCCATTACGAAATGGGTCAACCATGACAAGTTGAAGATTTTCCAAGCACTGGGAATAGTCTACTCCGAGGACGGAGTAGAAGCTAGGAAGGGGAAGATGTCGACACTAAAATTTTCCTCCGTAATTTCTATTTCATTAATGTATGTATTAGGAATAGGATGTTGTTAAGTGTAATTAGTAGTAGTGTCTGATAGAAGATAACGGCGCCACAGGACGGTGCCGCCAATAATGTAGAGTACGGTAACGTAATGTCAAAGTACAATAGGAATGTTGTAAAAGTAAATATTTGTCGTAAGTGGTGCAGTAATGATAAAATGTCAAAGTTGGGATAAGTAGAGAAGTAGGGTCTACATGATTAGGAATTAGAAATATTATATTGGTAATAAGGACAAGGAGTGAGGTCATAACTATTTTGTGTATTTTATTTGTAAAAAGTCTAAAAATGTGGAACCCATGTGAAATGATAAGGTTTATCTTATCTTAAAAGATAAGCTTACATGTATAGATAAGAGTTAAGGTATGGAATATGATTCGTCAGAGTGGATTTCTTATCCTATCTTAGAGATAAGATGGATAAGCCTGAAAGTTCTATAAATAAAGAGGCCACCCCCCTCATTTAGCATAGAAGGAAGTAGTGAGAAATATTGTATGAAGTGTGTAAAGGAAGCAATCAGTTTAAAGGTGTGTTGAAGAAGCCATTAAGAGGTGTAATTGTAAAGTTTCTCCCATAGTATTGGTGGAAGGCAAGTGAAGTCAATAACACTTGAAGTACCTCATGGGTGAGATTGTAACAATTTCATGTTAATATTATAATTTACTTTAATATTTCAGATTTGTCATCATTCCATCTTATCATATTCGATGGTATTCTTGTGTTATGTTTGTTATTTTGTTTCAGATTACATCCACCAAACTAAAAAGGTTGTGCATTAGTAAATAATCATAGACGAGGAGTTCCCGGTGAAGAATTATCATAGTGCCGGATTGGTGATGACAGTTCCCTCCTTTTAAGAACTTTGAATCTCACCTCCTTTCTCTTTTGACTACTTATCCAAAATGTCACTTGGGCCTCATGTAAAAGAAGAAAAGATGAAGAGGCTAAAATCGCTGCTCTATCCAATTTACCTTTTCTAGTAAATTACTCTTCTTTATAGTTCTTGTATAGTTATGTCTTTCTTTATATTTTCTTGCAAACATATTTTGGTTGTTTCCCAAAATTTTCTTTGGGGAACGTTTATTAAAAAAACTAAGATCAAAAATTCGATCCTTTGCCCATTTTTCCTTCGTTGGTAAATTTTTATTTCCTTATGGTTCTCTTACATTTCCTTTTTTTGTATATTCAAAAATAGTTCTCTTATGTTTCCTCCACCTGCTTGGTTGGACTTCTTTTACGTTGCCTTCTCATGATGTTTATCTACAGAATTGTGATTTAATATGCATTCTTTTAAACTCATATTTCTCAAGTATTTTTGACTTTATGTATGTTCAAGGTTGTCATTTTTTTATCAATTTTCTAAACAAAGCACATATTTTTACTTTTCATTCCTATCCATAGAATGATAAATACAATGATAAGAAATGTTACAACTCTTCACAAAACAATTGGTAAAGACATTCATAAGCTTCATTATCTTAAATTTTGGTTCCATCCATCTATCTCCCAGATCCACATTCTTGTTTGTCAAATTCCGCTAACAAATTTATTTCCTTCAAAATTGACCCTTCACACCTCCTCCACGCTTCACTCCTCCATCATATCCCTTTCGACATTCACATTGTAGTCCTTGTGTGCATTACAAATATAAATTTTGCTTGATGATAGATTAATACTAATACTTATACAGATTCCACTCAATTCATAAAAGTAGGTAGTGTGAAGAATTGAGTTCTCGCATTTCCCTCTTCATACGTAAAGTGACACCGCATGTTAGAAATATTCTCCAATCCCCTTCTTCCCTAATCTCTTCCCCGATTACACATTTCTTCCGCACCATCACTTTGGATGTTACCAAGAAGTGGATATACCCACAAATGTATTGTTCACATGCTTTACTTCCATGCTTTGTGTTATGTTAGGTTTTCTGAAGCTTCTTTCTAAGTACGATATACTGTCTAAGGAAGGCACCAATTTTTCAGTGGACATCACCTGGGGTTCCACTATTTTATGCGAGGGATCTACCGGATCCCATTCACGGTCACTACAAACCCGAAGCACTACGCGCCTTCAAGGAAGGTAAGGTTATGGTAATGGTGCCGCCCACCAATGTATTTAATGTGTCCAGTGATATCTGAGGTTGATGAGGGGCATGAGTGTATCAATTTGCTACATTCACAACCTTCCCGTAGGTGTTTTTGTCAAGAGACCAGACACAGAGCTTGCTCATGGTGGAAGCAAACAACCACATATTTTTGTGGCTAATGCGTAGAGAGCATAAATATATCACCTTCTCCCATGACTATGATATGGATCTTTTGTAGCTTTAACCATCGAGATTTGCGAGTCGAACCTAGGATCAAGGATTGGTGGTTCCGAATTGGGCTCCTCAAATTCCCATTCTTTCTCACCCGTCTACCGGAGGCTTCCTTTCTCATTGCGGCTGGAACTCTACGGTGGAGAGCATTTCGTATGGGGTTCCGATGATCGGTTATCGGTATTTGTTAAACAGAGGTTTAAGAGGTTTATGTTTGTTAAAGAGAAAAGGGTAGAGACATATATGAAAATGGAAACAAATGACTTTATCAACACTTGTCAATTCTAGCATAGTCAAATACCAATTGAGAACCTAAACAGGACTTGAATGAAATGAATTCACAACCCAACAAAGAACAGTTCCAGAATGATAAAAAAATAGAATTGATATTATATGTTCAGGTAGAATAGCTACAAGAAAAATAGCATTCTATACAAAAAGATTGAGATATACTGAACAGAGACTCTCTATTTTTTTATTAAAAAAATACACAAATAGACTGTTGCGTACAAACAAATATTTTTGTGTTGTTGTGTTCTACACCCAATCTAAACAGATATTTAAAGGAAATCAAAGACTCAGTTAAGCCTCTGCTGTGGCAAACTTCAATTGACACTTGGCAAAATCACTTTTTATATTCTCAGAACTACTTGATGACTAGATGTATGTTGAAAGAAATGTGCTTGCCAAACATGTATTGGGCAGAAGGAGTGCATTCAAGCTATTTATATTCTCAATAGAAGTCCTACAAAGATGGTAAAAAATTCTACTCCTTATGAGACTTGGTTTTGTAGAAAGCCAAATGTTTCTCATCTAAAATTTTTGGGTCTACATGTTTTGTTCATATTCCTCAACAACAAAGAAAGAAGTTAGATGAGAAATCTGTGAAATGCATTTTTATTGGATATTCAGAGGAAAGTAAAGCTTATAGATTTCATGATCCTCTTACTAATAAGTTTCATATTAGTAGAGATGTGATCTTTGATGAAGGGGGAGTTTATTTTTAAAATGAAGGAGAAGATAAGATAATTACTCCTCATATTGAAAATTTAATTCTTGATAATAGTATTGAATCAGTGCAGCCCTCTACAGCAACAAATATGGGGTCACCTTCAAGGAATTATCCATCAAAGGAATCCTCTTCTACTTCATCAAATAGCTCTCATGTTGACACCCAAGTAAGGACTCCATGTAGCCCTCATGGAAAAACAAGAAGTTTGAAGGAAATATATGAGATAGCCGGTATGCGATGATAATTTTTCTTTTCTTTCTTCTACACATGTTGAACCTTATAATTTTAAAGAAGCTTGTACTAATGAGCTATGGATGCAAGCCATGGATGCTGAAATGTCTCAGATTAATAAGAATGATACATGGGAGTTAGTTGATCTTCCTGATGGAAAATCAACGGTTGGAGTAAAGTGGATTTACAAGATAAAATTCAACATGGATGGAAGTATTTCAAAATATAAAGCATGGTTAGTTGCAAAAGGATATGTGCAACAAGAAGGCATTGACTATGAGGAGACATTTTCTCCGGTAGCAAGAATGGAAACTGTAAGAACCTTTCTTTCCATTGCGTCTCAGTTATAGTTAACAGTTTATCAAATGGATGTTAAATCTGCATTCTTAAATGGATATTTGAAGGAAGAAGTTTATGTGGACCAGCCACAAGGTTTCATTGCTCGGGGAAAAGAAGATAAGGTTTATAGGCTTAAAAGGGATCTTTATGGTCTTAAACAAGCCCCGAGAGCTTGGTACTCTAGAATAGATAACTATTTTCTTGATCATGGATTTGTTAAATGTTCTTCAGAGAGTATTGTTTACAAAAAAATGTAGGATCAGATTTCATCATTCTTTGCTTATATGTGGATGACTTAATATTTTTGGGCACCTCATTCTCACTTGTGGAGGAGTTCAAAGAGGCTATGAAATCTGAATTTGAGATGTCTGATTTGGGAAGAATGCAATATTTTTTGGGTTTGGAAATTACCCAAGAAGTTGCTGGTATATCTATCTGTCAATCCAAATATGTTGAAAAGGTTTAATATGCAAGGTTGTAAATCAGTGGGCACTCCTCTTGTTGTTGGGAGTAAATTGATGAAGGAAGATGAAACTCCACCTTGTAATGCCACTCTTTATAGATCTCTAGTTGGTAGTCTTATGTATCTAACATCTACTAGACTAGACATTTTGTTTGCTGTAAGTCTAGTTGCTAGATTCATGCAACAACCTCAAGAGTCTCATTGGTAGGAAGCTAAAAGAATTCTCAAATATGTAAGTGGAACTAAATATTTTGGATTGTTTTATAAAGCTACTAATAATTTCAATGTTGTAGCCTACACAGATGCGGATTGGGTAGGCAGCTTGGATGATCGAAAGAGTACCTATGGATATGCTTTCTTCTATGGAGTAAATCTCATTTCTTGGAGCAGTAGAAAGTAACTCACTGAAGCTTTATCTATGGCTGAACCAGAATATATAAAGCATCATCAACAAATACACAAGCCATTTGGATGGTGAGACTATTTGAAGATTTGGGAATGTAAGTATGTATCGTTCCTTCATTTTTACACACACAATTACAACAAGTAAAATACTAGGATAATTTTTTTGACTTACATTGCTCACTACACACAACACAACAAGGCTCCAAGTACAAAAATCAACTCGCATATGACAATCACATAAGTCGTTGACTCACATAGACACAAGAAAACAACATAGGCATGTCGATGCCACACTTTTCCCAACGAATGGTTACTAGAAATGACCCAACTACAAGAAAGAAGACTCAAGGATAGGCAAACCCACAACACATCTTTTCTTTGATTGTATTCTAGTTACGATTAACATTCCAAGGACATTATTGTGCAAGGATAAATTTCTCGTTTTTCCACCGATAGATCCTTAAGTACATTCCGCGGTTAAATTACCATTCGACCCTTTTAAGCTGACTCCTTATCCTTTACAAAAGTTTCCATAACTTGCATTCTTATTTGTCATAATTCAAAAGCATATAAAGTATTTAATTATCTTACTCTTATGTGAAGAATATTCTTCTCGAACATATATTCAATGTCTACCTTTTTACTCTTACAACCCATGTGAAAGTGACTTGGTGTCCATATAGTGATATTAGGATTTAACGGAGATTTAAAATACAAGATAGCTTTTTACTACAAAACATTCCTCGATCACGGTATAGTTATTTCCCTACCATAGTTATTCTAATTCAATGACTTGTGAAATTCCATTTTGTTTTATATATGTATTTTTTTCTCGAAGGTGGATTATACCAAGGCAATTCATATTCTTTGAAGCAAATGCATATATTTTATTGAGTTATCAGGTCTTCAAGAGTGGCATTATTCGAACCTCCACTCTCGTTTTTACTCTTATATGCTTTATTTTCTACGTCACATTATGGTCTTATTACTATCACTGTCTTGAAAAAGGAGTTACGAAGTGTTTGTCTAACCTCTTGAAGACAAATATGATTAGAAGACTTGAAGCTACACACAAACCCTAAGTTAACATCCGAGTCAACTACGGTTTAGATTAGTTCCAACTTCACCTAAGGGTCTACCCCTCAACTATATAAGAGATTTAAGCGAGAGGACATGTTTATGCTAAACCACCTTCACGAAAGGACCAAGGTGTTATGTTGAGAGAAACCAAGGTAACACATTTAGCTGCGCATGAGCTAAGGAGTTCATTAACAAGAGTTTAAGACCTAGAAAAACTAAGTCACAACCTCCATCTATGACGTCTGGATCCAACAGGTTTTTAACTCGATGAAGAAACCTTAATTTTTAAATCTATCTTTGGATGACAAGGTAGTCCGCTAGGCTACGAAGGAGGAGTTAGCTCTACACACTCCAAGAAAAGTTTGACTGTGTCACTCCTATCAGACGGGTTTAAGAAAATGTCACTAAACATACTGACTAAGATGATAAGCCCATTCTTGAGCTTTGATTTGCCTAAATTAGGACGTTCCATCGAGAGCAAAGATTAAGTTCATCCTACGGTTTTCAATGTCTTCTATGGTAAGGAGTATCGCACATGAAAACAAGTTATGCTCCGATATTGAACAAGGGTAGAGTGTTTTGATTTAATTCTCTTTATTACATTTATAAAGTATGAATGCACAAGATGAATCATTAATCATTTATTGAACACTAAATATGCACTACAAGATATTACTTCAAATTCATTTACCTGATATAAATATCAAACCTTTTTACCAAGTGTACTATAAATCAAAATTGAACTATGTTTAAATGCACATTTCTTAGATGTCCTGAAACTAGCATTTCATACATATCAACAAATTATCAATTGTAATAACATGTAACATGAGACAACATCATACATTTATTCATTTAACAATTGAACTATATAAATTTCAAAGATAAATAAATGAATTACACATCACCTTTTTGTCATCATTCTTTCATCCTGCAAAACCACGTGAGCATGATATCAACGATAATTCGCTAGCATGGCATCCACCCTAATCTAACATAATTATCATTTTTTAGTTTTCCCATTTACATATGATAATAATTACAATTTGCAAACGAAAGAAAAGGGTTTAGAGACATGTATTCAATGCATTTCATTTCACTTCATTTTTCAAACCAGGAGAGAGAAAGAGAAGGGAAGAGAGAGAAAACACCATTTTGTCAAAAGTTCTATTTCACACAACAGTTACACTATAGAGTTTTAAACAATTATTTACATGTGTCAAAAGTATCCACGGTGGTTTGGCAACCCAACGAGGGTCCATGACTTCCTATTTTTACATTTTCTTACTAGCTACAAAATGTTCAAAACGGGCTCAGAGGCTAAGAAACTGCTTCTAAAAGTTATCTTCCAATGAGAACGCACACCACATTTAACTTTCTACGTGTCCCCAGATATACCAAGAGTTCATAGCAACTGACGGAATTGGGAAAAAGCAAACGGTTTGCGTTTGGTGGCTAGTTTTCCGGGGCTACTGGTCGTAGTTGACCCAGTTGCAAAAGAACAAAAGCTAGTTCAAGGGCTCAGAAATCCATGTCCAAAAATGATGTTCGATGGATGAATGCGCCACAAGAAACTTCCTACAAGTTCCCATATATATGGATAATTCAACAGAGTCGACGGAATTCAGAACTAGAAAACAGTCTTCAAATGACGACAAGTTTTCTGAAGCCACCGGTCCTAATTGGTCCAGTTTGACCTTGTCAAACTGCGACCAGAGGCCTACAAAATGTCGTCGTCAAAATATCTAGAAAAGTGTTTTTCCCTAAACTGAAGGTTCCATGCAATTGTCTAGTAAAAACACTAGAGGTTTACAAATGTGGGAAATAATTTCTCTATCCAGGTTTCAAATGGCGGTTCAAAACAAACGCCAACTTTCTAGATTTAACAACTTTCTACTTGCTGAAAACTAGTGTAACATTGCTCCTATAAGAGTGTAAAAAGATCACATATGTTTGTTCGGGATCAATCCGAGAGGTCAAGGTGACCCTCACACAACAAGGTACACAAATGAAGCTTAACATCTCATTTTGAGTTATGAAGGGAACTTAATGAGTCTTCGAAAAATGTAAAAATTAACTGCTCACAACCCAAAGAAAGAACAGTTCCAAGATGATAATAAAAAAAATAGAATTGATATTATATGATCAGGCAGAATAGCTACAAGAAAAATAGCATTCTATATAAAAGATTGAGATATACTGTAATGCAGAGACTCTGTTTTTTTTATTTAAAAAAAATACACAAATAGAAGATTATGCTGATAAACAAATATATCTTTGTGTTGTTGTGTTCTACACCCAATCTAAACAGATATTTAAAGGAAATCAAAGACTCAGTTAAGCCTCTGCTGTGGAAAACTTCAATTGACACTTGGCAAAATCACTTTTGATCTGCAGTTTGACTGTGTTAGAATTGACAAGTGTTGATTGAAAAAAACTTAGTCATCATAGCTTTCAATCTCCCCCTTGATGCGAAGTTTTTGAATTCCTAATAGTGATCGAAGATGCTCCAATCTATCCTTTGGAAGGGCCTTAGTAAAAATGTCTGCAAGTTGATCTTTAGATTGACAAAATTCAAAGTAAATGAATTGTTGTTGAACAAGATCCCGAATGAAATGATGTCGGATATCAATGTGTTTGCTCCTGCTATGGAAAATAGGATTCTTTGTCATGGATATTGTGCTTTGATTGTCACAATAAATTTGAATGGGCTTACATACTTCCATTCCCAAATCTTCAAATAGTCTTGCCATCCAAATGGCTTGTGTGCTTGTTGATGATGCCGCTATATATTCTGCTTCAGCTGTAGATAAAGCTACTAGTGAGTTGCTTTCTACTACTCCAAGAAATGAGATTTACTCCATAGAAGAAAGCATATCCAGAGGTACTCTTTTGATCATCCAAGCTACCTGCCCAATCCGCATCTGTGTAGGCTACAACATTGAAATTATTAGTAGCTTTATAAAACAATCCAAAATATTTAGTTCCACTTACATATCTGAGAATTATTTTAGCTTCTGTCAATGAGACTCTCGAGGTTTTTTCATGAATCTAGCAACTAGAATTACAACAAACAAAATGTTTGGTATAGTAGATGTTAGATACATAAGACTTCCAACCAGAGAGAACTATAAAGAGCGGCATTACAAGGTGAAGTTTCATCTTCCTTCATCAATTTACTCCCAACAACAAGAGGAGTGCCCACTGATTTACAACCTTGCATATTAAACCTTTTCAACATATTTTCAACATATTTGGATTGACAGATAGATATACCAACAACTTCTTGGGTAATTTCCAAACCCAAAAAATATTGCATTCTTCCCAAATCAGACATCTCAAATTCAGATTTCATAGCCTCTTTGAACTCCTCCACAAGTGAGAATGAGGTGCCCAAAAATATTAAGTCATCCACATATAAGCAAAGAATGATGAAATCTGATCCTACATTTTTTTGTAAACAGTACTCTCAAGAACATTTAACAAATCCATGATCAAGAAAATAGTTATCTATTCTAGAGTACCAAGCTCTCGGGGCTTGTTTAAGACCATAAAGAGCCCTTTTAATCCTATAAACCTTATCTTCTTTTCCCGAGCAATGAAACCTTGTGGCTGGTCCACATAAACTTCTTCCTTCAAATATCCATTTAAGAATGCAGATTTAACATCCATTTGATAAACTGTTAACTATAACTGAGATGCAATGGAAAGAAAGGTTCTTACAGTTTCCATTCTTGCTACTGGAGCAAATGTCTCCTCATAGTCAATGCCTTCTTGTTGCACATATCCTTTTGCAACTAACCGTGCTTTATATTTTGAAATACTTCCATCCATGTTGAATTTTATCTTGTAAATCCACTTTACTCCAACCGTTGATTTTCCATCAGGCAGATCAACTAACTCCCATGTATCATTCTTATTAATCTGAGACATTTCAGCATCCATGGCTTGCATCCATAGCTCATTAGTACAAGCTTCTTTAAAATTATAAGGTTCAACATGTGTAGAAGAAAGCAAAGCAAAATTATCATCAACATACCTGGCTATCTCATATATTTCCTTCAAACTTCTTGTTTTTCCATGAGGGCTACATGGAGTCCTTACTTGGGTGTCAACATGAGAACTAGTTGATGAAGTAGAAGAGGATTCCTTTGATGGAGAAGTCCTTGAAGGTGACCCCATATTTGTTGCTGTAGAGGGCTGCACTGATTGAATACTATTATCAAGAATTAAATTTTCAATATGAGGAGTAATTATCTTATCTTCTCCTTCATTTTTAAAATAAACTCCCCCTTCATCAAAGATCACATCTCTACTAATATGAAACTTATTAGTAAGAGGATCATGACATCTATAAGCTTTACTTTCTTCTGAATATCCAATAAAAATGCATTTCACAGATTTCTCATCTAACTTCTTTCTTTGTTGTTGAGGAATATGAACAAAACATGTAGACCCAAAATTTTTTAGATGAGAAACATTTGGATTTCTACAAAACCAAGTCTCATAAGGAGTAAAATTTTTACCATCTTTGTAGGACTTCTATTGAGAATATAAATAGCTGAATGCACTCCTTCTACCCAATACATGTTTGGCAAGCACATTTCTTTCAACATACATCTGGTCATCTCTACAATAGTTTTGTTTTTCCTCTCCGCTACTCCATTTTGTTGAGGAGTATAAGTTGTAGTTAGCTCTTTTTTAATGCCATGGGAGATGTAAAATTCTTTGAATGCATTAGAGGTGAATTCTCCACCTCGGTCAGTTCTTAAAACTTTCAAATAGAAACCTGATTCCTTCTCAACAAGTGCTTTAAATCTTTGAAAGAAACTAAAAGCTTGAGACTTCTCACTTAAGAAATAGACCCAAGACATCCTTGAAAAATCATCTACAAAGAGAAGAAAATATTTGTTCTTTCCAAGAGACAAAGTTTGCATGGGACCACAAATATCTGCATGTACTAAAGCCAAAGGCTCATGTGCTCTAAAATGATGATTAGGAAAACTTTCTCTATGTTGCTTCCCTATTACACAACCTTCACATACCTTTTTCTGGCTTTATGAAAGATGGAAAACCTCTCACCAAGTTCTTCTTTTGTATGAACGAGAGAGATCCAAAATTAAGATGCCCAAACCTCTTGTGCCAAATCCAAGGATCATCAATCAGATACCTTCAAACAAGCTACATCAGATTCCATTTTTAGCAAAAACATCCTATTATGTGTCATAGGAGCTTCAGCAACTAGTCCATTGTTGTTAAAAATATTACAAGACTTTCCTTCAAAAACAGTCTTGTAATTTTTAGTATTTAGTTGCCCTATGCTAATCAAGTTATGCTTTAAGCTTGGAACAAACAAAGTGTCATGTACATACATAGTACTCCCATTCTTCATTTTTAAAGAAAGAACACCTTTTCCCATTACTTCTGCTTGATTATCATTACCAAAATTGACTTTCCCCTTCACACTCTCATCTAACTTTGCAAACAAACTTTTATTTCCAGTCATGTGATTTGAACAACCACTATCTAAATACCAAACAAAATCATCTTCACTTCAAAGCTATTTGATGTGAAAAACAAATTTTGAGATTTCTCACCTTCGTCTTTACTAAAATTTTCTTGGGAGGTGTTTCTTTTCTTTTTGAAACAATATTGTTCAATATGACCATCTTTACCACAATAGTTACAATGAAGGTGGCCTCTCCCAGGGTTGTTGCTTCTTCCTCTACCACGACCTCCTTTTCCATGAAATCTTCCATGGCCTCTACCTCCTCTATATGATGAGGAAAAAATAGAAGCCTCATTCATGGAAGATTGTTTTTTCTTGTCATCAACCTTCAACTTGGTTTGGAGGGCTTGTTTCGGGGCTCCTCATTCCTTTTCAACCTATTTTCATGTACTTGAAGGCTTCCAAATAAATCACTAAGAGTTAGTTGTGATAAATCCCTTGACTCTTCTATAGCAATGGTAATGGGATAAAATTTTTTTAGGAAGACTTCTTAACACTTTTTCAACAACCCTCCTATCTTCAAGAGATTCACCATGGGCATGAATAGCATTCACAATATTTTGAACTCTAGTAATAAAAGCTTCAACACTTTCACTTTCTTTCATAGAAAGAGACTCAAAATCTCTTCTTAACATTTGGAGTTTGACAATTTTTACCTTAACGGAACCTTTGTAGGCCTTTTCCAAGGATTCCCAAGCATCATGTGACATCAAACACTCTGCAATCTTTGGAAATATTGAGATGTCAACTCCTGTTTGAAGAATGAACAGAGCTTTGGCATCTTTTTTTTTTCTATTCTCCTTCAACTCTGTCTTTTGATCAGCAGACAAAAGATTATATGCGGCTTCATCAGCTGGCTCTGAATAGCCTGAAGAAACAAGCATCCACAGTTCTTGTGAGATAAGTAGAGTTCTCATCTTCACACTCCAATACTCATAGTTCTCCCCACTAAAAAGAGGAATCTGATACTGCACTGTATTGTTAGTCTGGGCCATTATACTAGCTTGCAGCAGTCAAATAAACAACTTATATATGCAGCTCTGATACCAATTGAAAAACTGAATAGGGACTTAAATGAAATGAATTCACAACCCAACAAAGAATAGTTCCAGAATGATAAAAAAATAGAATTGATATTATATGATCATGCTAGAATAGCTACAAGAAAAATAGTATTCTATACAAAAGAATGAGATATACTCAGAACAGAGACCCTCTTTTTTATTAAAAAAATACACAAATAGACTATTGCGTACAAACAAATGTGTTGTGTTGTTGTGTTCTACACCCAATCTAAACAGATATTTAAAGGAAATCAAAGACTCAGTTAAGCCTCTGCTGTGGCAAACTTCAATTGACACTTGGAAAAATCACTTTTTGATCTGCAGTTTGACTGTGATAGAATTGACAAGCATTGATTAAAAAAAAATTAGTCATCATAGCTTTCATAGTTAGCCGGTATTTGTTGAACAAAGGTTTAAGAGGTTTATGTTTGTTAAGGAGAAAAGGGTAGAGATATATATGAAGATGGAAACAAATGACTTTATAACGAGAGAGGAAGTGGAAAGGGTAATGAGGGAATTGATGGAAGGAGAATAGGGAATTCGAGAAAGGTAGAAAATGAGAGATCTATGTGAAAAGGAAAAAAATTCCTTGATTGAAGGAGGAATTTCATACAAGGTCATGGAAACTATTGTTACACATCTCATGGGTTCAAGATATTGTGATTGAATAATTTATTATTATGTAGGATGTAATTGAATAATTTATTGTTACACCCAAAGGCATTTTCACTAGTAGAAGTTAGCCTCCCGCTTGACAATGGACAGACAAACAGACGGATGCAATGGTTTTTTTAATGATTCACGATGTTGAATGGCCCCTATATGTGTCCGCAAAAAAAGTAGGAATGCGAGAGATAAATACATGCCGATAGTTCGGTGGAAGATAAAGATGGAGCAATAAATTTCTTAGAAACATAGCAGTAAATGGAACCTTGCACCATACACAAAGGAGGGAGAGACATTGTGCTAGTTAGAAACGAAGGAAAGTGCGGGAGTTCGAGTGTAGGTGGTCATACCTCTGTTGTCACCACGAATAGGGAGTATGGTTGTAATTGTTTTTACGGTAAGATGTATAAGCCAAACAAAACTTCGCATGGCTTCAAATTTTGTGTTTCTCTCGTGGTGTGGATCATTCCAAGAAAGAACCGCGGACACTCCTTGGATGCAACTCTGGTTGAAGGAGGAGCCTACTCTTTCATCAGTGTGTGAAACCTATCTATATATCATATGTGCACTGAATCTCTACTACAACTATTATGATAAAAAAAAGGATGTGTATGTGAGTTTAGTGTGTTCTTATTTTCTTTCCTTGAATTTCACCATGCAAAATACTAATTTTGCAACATTTTCCTCTCTGTCAGGAAGGGTTGGAACCAATCCATTTACAGGTTGAAACAAAACACCATCGTGCCACTCTTGGAGGAACAAGAGGCATCAAAACAAAAGGCAATTATGCACTAGTAAGCAAAAACATTATCTATAATAGTTATTCATATCATGAACATGATTAGCACAATTAATCTATTTAGAACCATACATGAAAAGCTATAAAGTAAGGTTATTTATATTTGACATGTCGCAATTGTTGATGGAGATTGGAAGGGTTAAGGCCCCGTAATGTATGAGAGAATTGGAATTCTGTTAGCGTATGTGAAACATATTAGAATTGGAGCAGTACTAAGGACACAAGAGAGTGAAGAGCTTAAGCAGAACAACTACCAGAAAAAATAAACCATGCAAGAAGATCATATTATAGATCAGGATAAAGACTAGTTACAAAAGGTAGGAACTCCAAGTAGTTATGCTAGCATATAAAAGAATCTTTATGTAAAATTATTACGTAGCAATATTGAAATACATAGTTGAAGACTTCAAACCCGTGATGGTCATTAGAGATTTAATGACGACAAAGAAAACATATATTGTAGCTTTGATAGCTAGGGAAAGTAAATCGATTGTTGTTATGGCTTTAAGGTTATTGGCAGATGTATAACTGTAGTGTAGATATTAAATATAATATATAGCTAGACACACTTTCAACACAGAGATCATATAGTTTCTGATTGCTGTCTTGATCCTGCAAAATACATAAATGAACAAACAACCTTTTTCTTACAGGTATTTAGAGTACAAACTGGAGCTAAAGAAAATGACTTTTCTGATGTGATCTATCTGGATGCAATCAACAAGAAGTACCTTGAGGAGGTCTCTTCTTGCAACATCTTTGTGGTGAAGGTATAACTTATTTTTATTTGTTTACTTACTCATTTGTGAATTTAAAGTTTGTTTATGTGCAAATTAGCAATTTTCTGTACTTTTAGTGCAAATAATCTCTTATGTTAACAATCACTTAAGTGGATTTCTCTATTTCCATTGGTTCTTTATAAAAATTGGTACTACAGGATAATATTGTTTCTACTCCATCACTGCACGGAACCATACTTCCTGGAATTACTAGGAAATGTATAATTAAGGTGGCTCGTAGCCGAGGTTATGGGGTATTTATATGTATTCGGGTTTAAATGTTTTTTTAATATTCCTAGTGGTCTTCTGTGTGCATCAACTTAAGTCAATTATGATAAAGCAAAGTTGTCAGTATAGAATTTTTAAATGCCATTGTGGATGGAACTTGTGTAGTATAAATTTGCATCTCAATGATGAAACAAACTTGTCTGTATAGACTTTAAGTGTTATTGTTGAGATTTAAATCTTAGAACCCCTTTATTTGTGCAGGTCCAAGAGCGCTTGATTCTTGTAGATGAATTGTTTTATGCAAATGAGTTTTTTTACACATGTATGGCAATGGTGGTCTCTCATGTGCAAGGTGGGATTAACCCCTAGGAAAACTAGGCAACTTCCTAGGGCACCAACACAGGGCACTTGAATCCAAATATTAACATCTCTACTGTACGTGTGTTGCACTCATCACACTTTAGTTCCTTGGTCCATACTTGACTACCGAGAGTTTACAAATCAAATGGACCCTATCATACTAACACGTTAATTATTCGACCTTCCATCATGTGACATTACTAGGTTAGTGACATACAATATAGGCTAAAGTGTCAATTCCGCTATCATTTTGTTCCGATACACACTTTAGGGATACATCATCAGTCATACATTCATTTTTTCATGATATACGCTTCAGCTATAGGGTCCACGCACATATCATCTTTAAGTCACATCTCATCAATACACATACACATTCTTCACAAAGGCATTAGACACAACACACAATTCGATCATTTCCCAATGACGCACTCTTGTTTACTGATTCATTCTTGATTGCTAAGGGGGAAAAATCAATGAACCTCATTGCATACATTTCCATTCATTCTGGGGCACACGGCTCCTACCATCCATCTTGCATTCCATTTCATCCATCCACAACATACTGCATATTATGGTTTCTTTTACTCTTTCTTACTTTTCCTTGTTCATGGTCGCTTTATTACACATGTGGGTAAGTGCGAAGTTGGTGGAAAATTCCATGGACATAAAAACCCGAAATAAAGGTACCGCGATCGCGGTTCTTGAATTCTAGGTTCGGTAATTACCGAACCTAAAACCGCGATCGCGGTTTAGAACCGCGAGCGCGAACTCTGAGACAAAATTTAACAGTCCCGCGACTCGTTATTTTCCTCATTTTTCATTTCGAACCGCGACTTTTCCTAAACGTTTTTCACTCGCGCTTTCAATACTATCTCAAAATTGCTCATCAAACTTCTGGATAGCGATAGATTCAACCATGCCGCCAAGACGAGGAGGTAAGTCCCCGATTGTAATCATTTTTTTGCATTTTAGGTTTTTTTTTTTGCATTTTAGGGTTTTTTTTTTGCATTTTCATGGGTTTTTTGAAATGTTTGTTTATGTATACAATTTTCTTGTTTTATCAGTTGGTCGGCAAGCTCAAAATCATGCAAACCGTCAAAAAATTCCTCAAAACCCACCGAACATTCCTCAAAACCCTCCTCCAAACATAGATCCGCCTCCTGTGGCTCCTTCTGTCCCCACTGAGCCAACAGGAACGCAAGATAATATCATTGGAAGAATCCAAGAAAATAAAATTTTCATTGAGAACCTAATTCAAACTATAAGACAAAATCATGCTACAAATCCATCCCGCATGACTTTAGCCAATACATTGTAAACATTGATTGGCGAAGTCGAGTCTATGCAACCAACCAAATACATAGATGGAACACCTTTAGAAGTGATCGTAGGGCGGTGGTATGCGGATAAACTATCCTATGCGGCCAAAGACAAAAAAATTGGAAAAGACCTCATTTGTGCATTATTTACCGACCCTAGAACCAATGCCCCCCCGCAGATTACTTGCAAACGGTTCCCAATCCATTGGTGCCATGATGATAGAATCAAAAACAATTTTTGGGACCGATGGTGGATGGTTTTGATTATCCACCATGCAACAAAAATGAGGTTCCTCTTTATTTTTTGAAGAAATTATATTATGAGTTCGTGCTCAATGAGGTCCCGAATTATTTTGACTTTTTAGACTTTTTTGGTCGAGGAGGTGGCTCTGCACAGAGTAGACCTGGTGCACGCGTAGGTTAGCCTAGGATCCCCATGCCCCAAAACCCCCACTGCCTTCAATTATCCCTCCTACAGTGAAGGAGGTTGTGGAGATTGATACATTCGCATGCATTGAGGGAGCTCATCGACACTCTCACCAAGCATAGCACCCAGATTGCATCTGGTGATGTTGGTGGAGGTGCTAGTTCTAGTGCACCACACCACTGTGGATCATGTGGTGCCGTATGCACTGCAGGCGAGACATCATTTGCTGGTTCACAGGATTTCTTTTCTATATATGAGATGTTGGGGAATGTTTTTGGAACTGGAGCCACTGATATTGGTCTTTCACAGGTAAATTTTAAATAAATTTAAATAATATATATATGTACAATAGTTTAATTCACATGTTTGAGATATTTATATATATATATTATATATATATATATATATATATATATATATATATATATATATTTGATTGTACGTCATGTACATACATGTAAAAAACTAATTTTTTATTTTATTTTAAATAGCAAGAGCCGGTGAAGGAAACATCCGGTGTCGACATGCTAGCTACTGTGGTTGGGCATGTTTCAAACGTAAGTTTCAAGTTGTACAAACTTACATTTTTAATAAATCATTTAATTGCACTAGATTATTATTATAATTTGTTTCACGTGTATGTTGTACATGTATTAATATTTTCTCTTTTATACACAGGAGCCTCATGGTCATCATCTCGCTAGTGGAACCGAGGCTACTGCACGCCTCACATGAGTTTTATACAGTTTTAAGTTAGTTACAAATCTCTTTACACTTTGTTTCTAATTCTTGGACCTCTGTACATGAGTTTCACTTTCTTATACTCAACCTATATATTATTTCTAGTAGGAAATGCCAATTCATTTGATATAACTAGCCATGTATGTAATCATATATTGGTTTTACATGTCTCAGAGTACCACCACACAAATAACTCCTAAAAATTCAAGTAACTCCTATGAAACAAAGAACATATAAGCAAGATGAGTCACCATATATCTACACGAAATATTCTAAGAAATAAATAATTACAAGGAAAATCTATACCTACACGAAAACACCAAGTGTAAGTCCCTAATTTACCCAAATTACAAGGTCCAAAAAAAATGACCTATCCATGGATCAACTCCTTGATGAAAATCTCTGAATCTATATGTGTTTGGTGATGTTAGATAAAAGTCCTTCAAATTTGAATGATGCTCTAATTGTCATAGAAGATGACTATGGGTTACCTTGATTAAATACAAAACTTTGTCAAAATCTTATGAAGATAGATGGCCTTCGTGCTAACATTTATAGATCCTATGTATTTAGCCTAAATAGAAGATAAAATAATAACATTTTTATTCTTTCTTGACTAACTAAATAAGCCAGAACCTAGCAAGAAATTGTAACATAAAGTGGACCTATGTTATGAACATAAAGTGATTTTAGATTAATCTGGATTTTCTAAATACTAAAACATGGATTTCTTGACCTGACGGGGATTATGAACTAGAAAATGACTTGAATGTACCACCTGGGGTAAGATTGTATAGTAGGGATGGGAATGAATGTATAGTTTCCCTCCTTTGTATAGTTTTTTTACCTTCTTAAAATCTCAACATGTGGATTTTTGTATTTTTAGCTTATTTAATTCCCTTCGCCACTATTTTTCAATCAATCTTTATCACAATGTGATGTATCTAGATACATTTATCAAACCTCGAAAACCATAACCATGGATGACGTCGTCCTATAAAATAAACATTAGCTGGCTTGTGGGAACCCTTATACATTTCCTACATGAGAACTTATCCAAAGATGCCTCAAACCACATGTTATTCTCCACCTAACATGTGTTATCCAATTTTAGTGTAATCATATTTGACATATATTATATTTGAAAATTCTTGACTTGATTTTTTTATCTTATGTAATATACAAGTTCAGCGGACAAATTTGAGTGCTTGTAAATGTGGGAAGCAATTCCCTAGACGTAGTGGGAAGTTTCATACCTATATATAGATGGTGTTTCCTTGATGAACGTGAAAAGATATGTTTAGAGTGTAGGGACCTTTGAGTTCCTTTACTATTATCTTTTTCAATAGGTTTCGATAGGATTGCTAAGCTCTTAAGTAGATTTTAATATTGATTTGTACATGTTTTTTGTATAGCTTATGACTGCTAGAGAGACTCCTCCATATATGCAGACTGTGGAGGCTGCTGTAGATACTGCCATAGCATCTGCAGATCCACTAACTGAGGTACACAATTTTTTAAATTTGTTAAATTTTGGAGGTTCATTATTTCTTATTAAACTTAAATCTACAATATCAAATTTTGTAGGTATATATGTGAAATATTTAATTTGAAAATTAATTATTTGTATGTAGCTTACCCCTCATGAGTCTATCATTGTCCCCGTGACACGTCAACAACAAAACAAATTGATGGGGATCACATGACATTTTAACTAAATTGTAAATTTCAAATTTTGAATGTATTTTAAAATTTTGGTGTTAAAAACTTGTTGTTTATGAATGTGCAGGTTAGGTTGCAGGCATGCTTAGAGACACCTAGGACCACATGGATGAAATCCGTAGTGGCATCTCCCTCCACTACATCCCCAGGTCATGGACGTGCTACTTCTAGCAGGGCGAAGAGAGGGAAGATGTTTCATGAGTAGATTTATAGTCCACCTGGATGACACATATGTGGTCATGAGTAGATTCACAGTCCATTGTATATATATAGCCTTTTGTGACCGCATGTGGTCCCATATGTACATTATGACACGTGCTTAGTTTGAGATGTATACATACATTATGAACTTATGTACATATATATTTTCAGAGACGTGCGCGTCTGGAGCACACTTTGTTTGATTCTTTTATATATATATATATATATCCATGTGTGTTGGTTAAATCATATTTATTTTGGTTATTTTGGTATTATTGCTAACTCTGAGAAAGTGGGTTTTGATCTCTGTTCGGTGGATTTAGTGTATTACTTCTAGTTATATATTTTCTAGTATCTTTCAGGATTATTATTTGTGGTATATTTCACCATGGGCATTTTGAATTTTTATTTTTCAAACTAAAACAATATTGTTAGCTCTATTGCCAACTTAAGTATTAGTAACTAAAGCTTATTTGAGTTATGGTTCACATCCCTCCATCTTTTAACAACTCCCAAAATAATAATTCCATAACCTATGGATTTAATGGAATTCATCAATATCATCCTGTTGTATTTGGAAAAGTGTGCTTGAAACTCTGGTGTATTTGACTGTATCTTGATAATATTACAGGTATACCCAAAATTGGGTCTACATTGTTTGTAACTTTTGTGTGTACATATGAGTTAATCCTTGAAGTAACTATATTGATTTTCCAATCCTGTTCTTTTGTAACTCATAATAATCCTGAAATATTGTTAAATCTGAATGATATGTGGAGCTGTATCTTTATATTATTTTTATTTGCATCATAAGCTTGTACTGTTAGATGTGCATTACTGAAACATGCCATTATAGTTGCAATCTTCTTCTTCCATATGAAACTAATACCATGAAACTACATTCTTTCAATTGCTCTACAACCTAGAAGTTATTTTAGAAGTTGATCATTTTGATTACGCTCATAGTAGACATTAGAGTTAGATAAATAATATCAGTAAGAAAGGTCATATAGAGGATAAGGGATAATATTAAATTTGGAGTATGTTAACTAGTGAAAAGGAGCTGTTTGAGTGATCAAAAGACAGAGTTGAGTTTTTAGGGAAACATAGAAACCATTGTTCATGTATGTTATAAATTTTTTGAACTGCAACATGTGGTATCATAGCTTGAAGATCAAGGAAGATTAGCTAAAAGGATTTGAGATAAGGTTGATACAGTGACAAGAAGAGAGACAAAGAGATAGATGAAAATGATGGGTGAAGTAAAGAGTGACCATGGTTACAAAATGCCACATTGGATGGAGAAGTTAGTATCAGAGAGATAAGATGCTAGACTAAAGCAATTACAAGAAAGGATAAGAGAACAAGAACATATGTGAAAAATAGAAAAGATGATGGAAACAAGGAAGAAATGTAGAGAAAGATAATTTTGAAGGTTATTAGGCCTCATGAATCAGACTTGATATATATGGTGAAGAAGAAGAAGAACTAGCAGGAGATGTGATTCAAAGGTTGATAGAGCTTTAATGAGGTACAAGAAGAGAGAGAGAGAGAGAGAGAGAGAGAGAGAGAGGAAAGAAGAAAGGAGGAAGAGAAGATAATTATGGTTTCACAGGAGGTCAGAGAGTTGAATCAAGAGGTAGCACAACTGATGGTCTTCATAGAAAGAGAGAAAGAAGAGAAAGGAAAAGAAAACCGTAGAACAATTTATTACCCATAATATTATAACAAAACCAAGTGTTAAGGATAAGGCAGAAAATAAGATTCATGAGCCCCATGTATATCATCCTACCAAGGACAAGATGACAACAAGAGATAACATAACAACCAAGTCATTGTAATTTAATTTAAATAAATAAGGAAACACTATATTTTACAAATGGTGGGTCATGGCACCGAACCGACTGCACCGACACGTCCGGGTGGCTAGGTGAATGCTAGAGGAGGTGGTGTTTCGGTGCGCGAAAGGGTCATTGCTTTCCGGCTACTTCGTTCGGGCTTAGTCCCTTAAGAGCCCTGAGACCAAAATATCGTTCAACTTTGATGGGTGACTACTCGGACTCGTGGCACCTAGAGAGGCCTTGTCTGATCCTGGAACCTCAGTGCACACGGACCCTCTACAATAGCCTCTCTTATTTTTTTCCTTCTCATTTCGGTGCTCTCATTGTCCTACTGTTTGTAAACACGTGAAATAGTGCAGTTGGAGCCAGTGTAAGGTTGTCAAATGCTATATTTTGCAAACGGTGGGTTGTGGCACTGAACCGACTACGCCACCACGTCCGGGTGGCAAGGTGAATGCTAGAGGAGGTGGTGTTTTGGTGCACAAAAGGGTCCTTGCTTCTAGGCTACTTCGTTTCGGCTTAGTCCCTTAAGAGCCCTGAGACCAAAATATCATTCAACTTTGACGGTGACTACACGAACTCCGTGACACCTAGAGAGGCTTCGTCTAATCTAGAACCTTGGCGTACGGACCCTCTATAATAGCCTCTCTCAGTTTTTTCTTTCTCATTTCAGTGCTCTCACTGTCCTACTGTTTGCAAATGCGTGAAATAGTGCAGTTGGAGCCAGTGTAAGGTTGTCAAATGCTATATTTTGCAAACGGTGGGTCGTGGCACCGAACCGACTACGCCGGCATGTCCGGGTGGCCAGGTGAACACTAGAGGAGGTGGTTTTTTGGTGCGCGAAAGGGTCGTTGCTTTCGAGCTACTTGTTCGGCGTAATCCCTTAAGATCCCTAAGACCAAAATATTGTTCAACTTTGACGGGTGACTACTCAGACTCTATGGTACCTAGAGAGGCCTCGTCTGATCTAAAACCTCGGCATATGGACCCTCTACAATAGCCTCTCTCAGTTTTTTCCTTCTCATTTTGGTGCTCTCGCTGTCCTACTGTTTGCAAACGCGTGAAATAGTGCAGTTGGAGCCAGTGTAAGGTTGTCAAATGCTATATTTTACAAACGGTGGGTTATGGCACTAAACCGACTACATCGGCACATCCGGGTGGCTAGGTGAATGCTAGAATAGGTGATGTTTTGGTGTGCGAAAGGTTCGTTGCTTCCGGCTACTTCGTTTGGGCTTAGTCCCTTAAGAGCCCCGAGACCAAAATATCGTTCAACTTTGACGGTGACTACTGACTCCGTGGCACCTAGAGAGGCCTCGTCGATCCGGCACCTTGGCGTACGGACCCTCTATAATAGCCTCTCTCATTTTTTTCCTTCTCATTTCGGGTGCTCTCGCTTGTCCTACTGCTTTGCAAAAGCACGAAATAGTACAATGGCAGAGAGCAGTGTAAGGTTTTCAAATGCTATATTTGCAAAGCGGTCGTGGAATCGAACCGCCACGCCGGCACATCCGGGGTGGCCAGGTGAACACTAGAGGAGGTGGTGTTTTGGTGCGTGAAAGGGTCGTTGCTTCCGGGATACTTCGTTTGGGCGTAGTCCCTTAAGAGCCCTGAGACCAAAATATCATTCAACTTTGACAGGTGACTACTCGGACTCCGTGGCACCTAGAGAGGCCTCGTCTAATCCAAAACCTCGTGTATGGACCCTCTACAATAGCCTCTCTCATTTTTTTCCTTCTCATTTCGGTGCTCTTGTTGTCCTACTGTTTGCATAAATGCATAAAATAGTGCAGTTGAGCCGGTGTAAGGTCACAAACGCTATATTTTGCAAACGGTGGGTCGTGGCACCGAACCGACTGCGCTGCACGTCCGGGTGGCTAGGTGAATGCTAGAGGAGGTGGTGTTTCGGTGCGCGAAAGGGTCGTTGCTTCCGGGCTACTTCGTTCGGGCTTAGTCCCTTAAGAGCCCTGAGACCAAAATATCGTTCAACTTCGACGGGTGACTACTCGGACTCCGTGGCACCTAGAGGAGTCATTTTCAAAATTTACAAATTTTTCAAAATTTACAACTTTTTCAAAATTTACAAGTGACTTTTTCAAAATTTACAACTTTTTCAAACAATGTTCAAGCTTCTCTTAGCTTCGAGAATTTAAAATTCTCTACTAACAATGCCAACCACGTGAAGGTGGAAGCTTTTCTGGCACCACTAACCTAAACATAAAATTGTTAGTCAAAGAAATTTAAGTTTCAAATCAAAACCATATACTATCTATATACATGACACACAAAATACACAAATTTAAAATAAAATATATTCAAACTTAAATCTAGATCTTTAAACTAAAAAAATTATATATATATATATATATATATATATATATATATATATATATATAAATTGAAACTTGAAATTAAATATATACCAGACATGAGCATTGTAAATTCATTCCAATGAACCATCAAGATCGGATCTACTCTGAATAGCAGACAAGATTGCTTCATGATCTGACTCTCGAACCTTCCAAAGAATCTTGTTATTAGGTCTTCCTCGATATCTATACAACTGAATATTTGTCGCTAGAACTAGATGTGAATATAAGAGTATTTTCCTATGTGTCTCAAAGTCTTCAAACACCCAAACAGAGGAGTTTTTTAATGGATACCGTCGAAGCCAAGTTCCAAAGTAACTACCACTGACCCTGTAGGATACTCAATCTCTTCGCCATCTATAATAGGAGAAGTCAACTTCTTTCTTTCCTCGATGCAATGACATAAGAAATAGTCTGTTCCTTCTTCATTGTCTTCTATCACAATTACTGCAAACACATTTCCTACAAAAAAATAACCAAGGTTGAACAACTCAAATTTAAATTACATATTAAAATTTCAATGGACATAACTCAATACAAAAATTAAATAAATAACTATAAATACCTTATCGCACCAAAATCAAAATTTCACAAAGTCCTTGGATGTTGTAACTTCATCGCAGAAACAAGTTGTAATGCTTCAGGAGGTTGATAACTAGGAAGCGGAGTTAGAGGCCTACAAATCCATCCTTCCACCCATTCTTGTGAATCACACTCAAAAGTGACAAATTCGATACAAGATGCACAAAAACATGTCAACTTTCTTGTCCATATGGCCCACGAAGTAGCGTCTGAGCTACAAAATGAGTGCATATCACTAGACCCAGTGAGTGTCATACAATCCTCGTAGTTAGCAATATGTTTTTCCTCTATCAACCAAAAATATCTCGCAAACCTGTGGAATTTTCTTGAGAACCTCGGGCCATGTTGTCATCAAGACACCATTCCACTATGCTCTTTGCATCTTTTAATTTAGCACCATCTTTGTACTTCAACTCTTCTCTCGCAAGAGCTCTTTTCACACATGCCCCCGCACCGTCATGCTCTCCTTTTCCATGTCCAAATTTCAGTGAAACTCCAAATATGTTGCACACCCATCTTGACATGCATTCTTCTCATCCAATAAAACATTCGTGCATTCTTAAACTGAGACGTGCAATTATCTGACCATATATAATGTTGTTTAAAGTGGATGTCCCTATCAGACAAGTTTCCATAAAATAACTGGAAACACCCTTGCACAAATTCAGTAGAATGAGTACGATCATCACTGATATAAAAGTGGTACTCTCTTAAAAAAATTTGATCATTCTCTGTACTGTCAGGAGAATGTAGAAATGCTATATGCACAAAAATGGCAACTTGTATTGAGTTGTAATATTACGATTGAACCTCCATTTGTGGTTGCAATGTGTAATTCTCTGCAAAATCGACCACTGAAACAATAGTACCAATAGGAAATGTGTCTTTACATAGCTTGAATTGTTCATCCAACCATCGAGCTCTATGTGTATGCCTCACATACTCATAAACAATTTCATCCTTAAATTTTCTCATAAATTGAAAAATGGGCATTTGTTCTATAACTAGCTCACACCGTTTCGACTCTTTTCCATCTTTCAACTGGTATGCAACTGATTTATATTTATCAAATTCAACTAAATTATGTCCTATTGTACCTTCAATTTTCTCATGGATGCAACTTTCCAATTTAGGTAATCCGCCGCATGTACTACAACTTCCATCTAAACAATCCTGACTATAAAAAAATTGTCCAACTTCTTTTTCACAAAATATAGTAGGAATGAAATCCCTGGAAGATATTGGTGGAACTTGAACACCACATTCAGATAACATAGTTTCAGAATGAAAATAGAACGAATACATAAAAATTTAGCATAATGCATCGCAAATTCAACATGTTGCCTACAACAACAAGTGGTGCAAGCATGGTTGATTTTCACATAGAATGGTTTCAACATTTCAAAAAAACATTGACTAATTTTAATTTCAGATTCTCTTGTTCAAACTTATGAAAAAATTGAGTTTGAGTCATATCTAAGAAATGCTTTGGATGTGGTTCACGATTAGTAGAACCAACTCTCCGTTTTATAACATCTCTTGTATTAGGTGAAACTCTAGTGTTATCATGCCAAAATTTAATAACAACTTCTCTTATAGCATCAGAATTATTTTTGTCCTTACGCGGTGCTCTAGCGTAAAATGCCCAAAATCGGCATTATTGAGTGATCAAGGATATTACGTCTTTCAATTGCTTTCATTAGAGTTTTTCGATTAACTTGCAACATTCAACTTGTTTGCGTAATCAAATGTTGTTTTTTTATTGATTCACTTACAACACTAGTAGCAAGTACACGACGCACAATATTACTATCCCTAGTGCATCTCGACACCAACAAAGTGTGATATGCATCATGAAGGTTTTCAACAATTGTAGAGGTTTGACCACATATGTTAGATGTCATCAATCCTAAGGTGTTTAATGTAGGTCTCATTTTAATCAATTTCATCAAACTAACCAACAATCGACATCTTTGGGAATCATTTAAAATTTCAAAATGATTATCCCAAATTTCGATGGCTTTTCTTCGATTTGTCGTTCGTAAAGTTTGTCGACATTGGTTTCAAAATGTTTTCATCAATTTCAATTAAAAAATTAGGTTTCTTATGTAAAATCCTAGGAGTGTTTTTGTCAAATTTTGCTTGTCTACTAGTTTCAACATGAATTCCTTATTCACATTTTCATTGTCTCCTTCAATTTCAACATTTGCTACATCATGAGTATTTAATTCTTCTTCAACATCGACAATAAAAACTTCTTCATCACGAGTATTTAATTCAACTTCAACATCGATAAAGAGAAACATTACCTAGTTCTTCATTGCTTACAATAGTTGGGATTGAAGATGAACCTCTTCTAGATTCATGAAGTTTCCACATTCGCTCAGCATTTTGAATTTTGTTGGCCTCTAATTCGTTTGGTGTTTTTTTACTTAATGACTTCCTTTTTGACTTCATTTTTGTCTCCCATGATGTTTTACTTCCGGTGATAAGAAAAACGTGCCTAGAAAAAGACAAAATTTCACAGTAATTCATACGGTAAGGTCAGAGAGTAAAAATCACATGGTAATTTAGACATTGGGATGTGTGTAAATATGATTTATGAACCGCGAGCACGCTTTATAAACCGCGAGCGCGCTTTATGAACCGCGAGCGCTCTTTATAAAGCGCGCTCGCGGTTTATAAAGTGCACTCGTGGTATTGTTAAAAAAAGCGTGATTTCGGATCTATCTGTCGAACCTAAGCCTCAAAAAATCTTTGTTTTTCCCCAACCAAAGCTATGGAAGGTCATTATGAAGTGTAAAAGGTCAAAAAACCTCAAATCTTCTCTTCCAAAGACTTGAACCATGCTAAAAATTGAAAACATTTCATGAAAATGGTGCCATCACGTAGGGTAGACTCTTAGCTTTGTAGAAATATTGTTTTTAAAGTGAATAGAATAAGATAAATATCATTTTATAATTTCTTACTAACAATAGGTCTTTAAGACATTTTTCCGTGAATGTTCATGTCTACGTTTAAGACTCAGAACTTTTGTTTCGCTTATCAAAATATGATAAAACTTATACCATCCCAAGCGTGGATAAATTCTATACACCTTTAAAAAAATAAAAAAATTGATTTCGATATTTTTGATATAGTTATGGGTGGCAAACGGAAAGCGCTCCATTTTCTAAATATTTTCAGACCACTTTCACGGAAAAATCATAAGAAAAAAATATTGCTAAAAAAATACAAAATAAAATCCATCCCAAGATAGACAACTACATCTAACGTTTCACCAAAGGAAAAAAAAAAATAACAAGATTTGGTCATCCAAAATGCGGGCAAACGGACTACAATCTTATAAGTTTTTTCAAAAAAAAAAAAAAAGTCATATAATTTTAAGTGTTTAATATAGCTAAACTTGTCTATTTTTACAAAAATTAGTATTTTAGAAACTAGATTCTGAATGCTACGATTCATATTTATATAAATTTTTCTAATTTAGAGTGCGTGTATAGCTAATAATCCCTACAAGTTGAGATTTCTTTTTTTGCAATATGACGTCCACGGATGACCCTATATTTGTCCATCAACTTCCTGCACTTACCCATGTTATTTAGATTACTTGTATGTCATTTGTCTATATCATCCACACATGCGCAATCACGTATTTTTCTAGTTTTGATTACGAGATACATATCTCTTACACACAACACAAATGCTCGCCTTCTACCCTTCCTACACTAGTCGATGATGGGGCTTCCACCTTCACCTCTCACAAGTGTTATTGTTTCATTTTGTAGTTAGTACTTCACATTACTTGATTATACACAATTTTGACATAATGGTTATATTTCTAACATGCTAACGGGTGTTTCATGTGCAACATTTGTTATGTAGGGATATTTGCTTCCATGTTTGTTACATTGTCTACTTTTGTTTATTCTTATCTTTGGGCCTTGCCCTATGTTTGAGTGTGCACAATTGTTTGTTGTCGTGGCCATGATGACATTATGTGTCTTGTGACATCGTGAGTGATGTCCCACGTTTGCAACTCGCTTTGTGTGACTTACTTTATCTTCTTGGGTGTTTACATTACTATATTGATTGGTAGTTATTACAATGTTTACGTAGATTACACATTGTTTTATACATCCATGCTTAGTAGACTAACACTTGTATTTGGCTAGCTTTTTATTTATGCATGCCTTGGTTTTTACTAAGTGCATTCCCTTCCCCCTGCAAGGTAGAGTTTCAGATTTCATGCAGTTGGTCCTCTTTTGGGGCCACATTATCCTATCAAGGATGTCGCATGCACCCCAAAAGAGGGGGAGGCATCATTTGGGGTTTTTACATTCTATACAATGCTTCTTCACCGGTTCAGTTAAGTGCACTTTCAGCCCTTGGAATTTTGGGTTACATACAACGAGTGGGTTCAGACCAGTCTAAAAACTCCATACACAAGATATTTTACAAGACATGGTTTCCCTTAGCATTCTGGAAAGAAGTTAAATGTTGGAGGATACACTAGAATTCCTCCATATACTTCTTCGGCCAGTGGTGTTGGATCGCCCAAAAAATAGGACGTACAAAGATCTCTTCACACATGTTCAGGGAAGTAGTTAAAGGTTGGAGGATACAACAGAATTCCTCCCTATAATTCTTCGGCTTATGGCGTCGGATTGCCCAAAAAACCCTGGCAATACAAGATATCCTTCTACACTCTCTTTCTTTCGACATGGATCAAGTGCACATGTTCCATTTACATTTTTCATTTGTGTATTTTACATTTACATGCTTTTACATACATATACATGCGTCTTTTACATTGTGTTTTTACACACACATACATACATATTTGACTACTTGATCATTTTCTCCTTACAGGTTCAGCCATATGGGAAACAAGCAGTCAAATGGGGCAACAGAAACAACAATGTAAACAACAACATTTCGCGGCAACACACATTATACTAACCATCCAAGTACATCACACACGTCAAGTAGCCACACATGCTTTTTCACCTTAGGTTTTCTCTCATCACTTTCTTACACTTTTCATCTTTAGTTTCCACGATCAATCATCTTTTATCACTCCACACTTTGTTTAGTTCTCCAGCATGTCTTCTTGATCATTCCACAACGGCATCAAGTACACATCTATATGTAATTTATGTTACCGAGATTTCCACTCACCAACATAAAGTGGGGAAAATCTAGACACTAAAACATGTACTTTGGGTAATATTTAGTCTTAGTCTCATATTACTATTTAGAAGATTTTTGAGTGAAAAGAGTACTAATTAACCCTTGTCTTTTAGTCATCTTGCTTTATTTTCTTTCGTCATTCCCCACCTCTTACACTTGCATGCCCAATCAAATTTTGTCATTTCATGTTATTTTATCTGAAAGGGGCACCCATGGGTGCCATGGTCCCACCAAGTGGTGTCCCAATCCTTTTCAATTTTCTGACACATTTTAGGCACTTTGTAGCTGTTTCAAACTTCTTATCTTTTTGGTGGTCGTCCATTTCGGAATTAATTACAAAATTAGATCAAGAGAGCCCTATAAATATAAAGTTATGAGACCATAGTGAGGGACCAAACACTAGTCATTACTATCATCCACCTAAGTTTATATTCATCTCAGGAATTTGGATATCATTTGCATTCACTTAACTCCATCACAAGGGACAAGGCTAGTTCATTTGCATCACACAAGCATATGAGGGGATTCTATTCTAATCCACCCACCATTCTTCTACATTTTTACGTCTAGTTATTTCTTGCTACTTCACAAAGTGTGATTGGCACAAGAGCACCTAGGGCACATGAATCACACACACACACACACACTAGAACTACATTTGGGTCCAGAGTGTAGTGCATCGCTCAGATTAGTAAGCCCATCATTGGGCGGTTGAGGTTAGTTTAAATTATTCATATGAATTATTTTTTAAAGGTTTTTATACTTCTTGTGGTCTTTTGTAGGTCTTTCTTTCATCTTGGATTAACAATGACACCCAACACAAAGGCAATTAATATGATGTGACAGATAGAAGGGTTTCGAGACCACCTACCCATCCTATAAAACTCAATGTTGGACATTTTTGCACATACTAGGGCGCCCACTCAGAGACCGAGCACCCATAGGCATCCCAATCCCTCTCCAGCACTCTAGTCCAACTAAATAGCTTAGATCCATCCTTTTTGGGGCCTCTCCGCATTCTGTTCTGTCTTCGTATTTCTCCACCATCTCGTGACATAGTCCCGCAGCATCAAATCAGCCGAGTCACTTCCTCACTCTTCTTACAAATGAATTGGTTTTGGATTTGTAAATTTTATGGATGAGCAGTCAATGAGAGATGCCATTGAAGGGATGAATGGAAGGGATTTGTATGGATTGTTGATAGAAACTTTTAAGACGGTGCTGATGATTGAAAAGGACCGCATTCTCGATGAGCAATCAGAATGTGAGAGCTTGGAGAGCCTATGATTTCTTGTAAATTAATTTAGTCGGTTGGATTTAAGGTGGCGTTTCATTTGATTGCCTATTTTTTTTTCTCTATTTTGGCCCAAATTTCTTAATATCTAAAGTCGGGTTTTTTCTTATTTGATTTGTTTCGTTTTGATCTTAACCAAGTGAATGAACCAAATTTGTTAAGATGGGTGAAGGCAAGAGTTTGACATTGCCCATGATGTTTGTATTTTTATTGATGTCATTTCATCTGGGCTTGTTGTTACAACAGAGCATAGGAGAACTACTCTAAGTCTCTACCCTATTTTTTCTATTTTCATATTTGTCATACCCACATTGTTAAGTTTAGTTGAGATTACTTAAAAATCAGGAAAATTGATTATTTTAATTTAGTTTTGAGAACATTTTATTCTAGCCTGACTAGCTGAATCTTGTTCTGTTAGTAAAGAATGAGTTTGAATTTAATAGCCTGGTTGAAGCTAATTTAATGTAGTTAATGTCTAGATCTAGTTTTCCTCTATCAACAGTCCTGATATTCATTTTTCTCGTGGGTATATTTGCTTTCTTTTCTTATTTCTAAATACCCACTGAAGGGGATTTTATATTTAGTAGCTTAGATCTGTTAATTTATGATTTTTTCCTTATAGGAAGTCTTTTTTTTGTGATATGTACTGATTATGTTCCATTTATGTATTTTGTGATCCATTTTCAGGGGAAAATACAATCTTTCACTAATATTTCTTTAGAGAAATTTTATGCATCTTTGAGGAGGGAATTACAATGTTCTATCAGAAAAGGCTATCTTGAAGGGGACTATAGGACCATGACAAGACTTCAATGGACAACTGTGTTGTAGATATTTGATTAAGGATTATCATTGTTAGGTTTTCTAAACTGTTTTTAGGATTTCTCAATTTTGCATCAATGGATTTCATTTTTAGGTTCATGGAAATGCCATGCAAGGGCTTGTGCCTTTGATACTTGTTTCAGTAACTATGGAGTCATAGATTATGAAGCTCTTCTAACATGGTTGAATAGATCCTAGAATGATACCATTATATTCATGCATCATGTCTTGCAATGCGACATTTCCAGATTTAATTTTACGGCAAGTTGTTGGTGATGGACTGCAATGATTGTGAGGTATGTACAAAATGGGTTGGCTGAAAAAGCCTTGGAGTTGTTTAAGAAAATGCAACATGAAGCTAAAAAGTCAAACCCCACAAACTTCGCAAGCATCCTTCTAGCATTTGGAAAAATCGGAGCTTTGAAACAAGGCATGGAGATCAATCAAAAAACAATCAAGAGTGGATCTATGTCGATGTTGTAGTTTAAAATGTGTTGATCAATATGTATGTGAAACGTGGATGCATTCATAAGGCACGCAAGTTGTTCAATAAAGTCACTCGTGAACTTGAAGTATTTAGACCTGTCGATATGTGGAAGATACATCCGATCCGGGGAAGAGACATATCATCGAAGTACATGTCAAACTTGATTTTTTCTATTATTTTGGTAAATGCTTTCAACATAATCCCCGCTTTGACCAACTCCCCGACATTGAGCCATAAATTTTTCCATAATTTGTGTTTTCTCTCGTTAGTTCAAAATTTGCGATCGGCATGTATCTTATATTTTTTATGCCATTATATTCATGCATCATGTATTGCATCACGCTGCATTTCAGATTTAATTTAACGACACGCCGTTGGTGATGGGTCGCAATGAGTGTGAGGTATGTACAAAAAGGGTTGGTTGAAAAAGCCTGGAGTTGTTTAAGCAAATGCAACATGAAAGTAAAACGCCAAACCCCACAAACTTCGCCAAAGATCCTTCTAGCATTTGGACAAATCGAGCTTTGGAATAGGCATAGAGATCAATTAAAAAATAACCAAGAGTGAATCTTTGTCGGATGTTTTAGTTTCACATGTGGTTGATATGTATGCAAAATGTGGATGCATTCATAAGGCACAAAAGTTGTTCTATAATGTCACTTCGAGCTTGAAGTATTTGTAACGCTCATCCACTAGACTGCATGGTCTGCATACAAATAAAATACAAACTAAACTTACAATGTCTGGGTTGGTTCCAGAGTGCCTCATCAATTCAAAGAATTTGAGGGCATCCCGGCTATATCCATGCATTGCCTATCCAACAAGCATTGCATTATGCCTATAATAGAGCATTATGTATGCATGGTTGACCTTCTTGGTCATGTTGGCCATATAGACGAAGCCCTATAATCCACACGGTATATGCATTCTATTGGTCTCCGAAACTTCTTACATTAAAAATACTATACATAATTGTTTCTCATTGAAGTGTGGGGGAAGGGTGAGGGGACGGTTTAAAGATTTCCTTTATTTTCTTCACTTTATCGCGCCGTTCTCAACTCCAGTGGAAATTAATATTTAAATTATATCAAAACTATGATATAACGAGCTAAACTCTATTTCGTTTAATATAATTGGAGCTCCGATTATAAATATTTCTTAAATACATGTTAAACTCCATTTCTTTTAATATAATTGGAGCTTCAATTAAAAATATTTTTAAATACATATTAATTTTGGACGCTATTTTTAGTCTACCTTATGTATTTTCGGTGACGAAGAACATTCCACTTTCATGCAGTAACAGTAAAAATTAAAAAAGCGGGCATGCAATTTCTAAATTTAACAACTCAGTGTCTTAAAAACTAATACTGTGAATAAAGTGAAATTAAGTCGATGTTATTCTCAACTTGAATTCGTGTCCCTCATTCCTGAGAATCGAATTCATAAACTGTGAAAACGGAGTTTGTCTGCACTCACGGCGGGCAAACCATGGCAGGAGGAGAAGAGCGCAGGCCTCACATAGTAATGCTGCCGCTGATGGCGCAGGGCCATATCATTCCCTTTTTCGAGCTCGCCATGTCTCTGGCCAAGCGAGGCGGATTTCTCATAACCATCGTAAATACACCTCGTAACCTCGTGAGACTGCAGCCCATGGTTTCCACTGCCTGTGAATCTCAGGGCATCGAAATTCGACTCCGAGAGTTGCCGTTTCCGAGGGACATCGAAGGGTTGCCTCCTGCTGTGGAGAACACGGATTCACTGCCTTACAATCTCATGTTCCTCCTCGTTCGCAAGTGCGAGCAGCTCGAAAAGCCGTTCGAGCAGTTGCTGCGGCGGCTCTCGGAAGAGGAGCACGAACCGCCGACCTGCATCATCACCGACATGTTTTTCGGATGGACTCTGGACGTTTCGAACCGGGTGGGAATTCCGAGGGTGACCTTCATGACCATGGGCGCCTTCGCAAATGCCGTTTATTACTCTCTGTGGATGCATCTGCCTCACAAGAAGACCGACTCCGACGTATTTTCGCTCGCTCCCGACCTCCCGCAGGTCTCCTTCGAGAAATCGCAGCTTCCGTTGAGTCTCAGGCTGACGGACGATACAGACCCGTGGTGCCTGTTCTTGAAGCGTCAGATACCGAGGAACCTTGCGAGCTGGGGAACGCTGGTGAACACATTCGACGCGGCCGAACAGAGATTTGTAGACCACTTGCGAGCTAAGAGCTGCGGTCGGGTGTGGACCGTGGGGCCTGTGCTTCCCGATGCGGCCAACGCAACTCACGGTTGCTGCAGCGACGACCTGGTTAAAAAAGCTTGTTCCCACTGGCTGGATTCGCATTCGCCTTCGTCTGTTCTGTATATATCCTTCGGCACGATGGTGAGAATCGCTCGATCTCAAATGCAGGAACTTGCGTTGGGGTTAGAAGCCAGTCGACGGCCCTTCATATGGGCCGTGCGACCCCCGGTCGACGTAACAGATGGCTCGACGGATTTCCTGCCCGTCGGATTCGAAGAACGGATGCAGGAATCGAAGCAGGGGATTCTGTTGCGGGGCTGGGCACCGCAGCTGCTGATTCTGTCGCATTGCTCCACGGGTGGTTTTTTGAGTCACTGTGGATGGAATTCTGTGCTTGAGAGCCTGAGCCAGGGTGTGCCTCTGATCGGTTGGCCCATCGCTGCTGACCAGTTCTACAATTCTAAACTGTTGGAGGAAGAAATTGGAGTGAGTCTCGAGATTTGCAGGGGTGTAGACGGAAAAGTGGACAGGAATAAGGTGGAGAGGACGGTGAACATGTTGATGGTGGGTGATAAGGGAAACGCACTGCGGAAGAAGGCCGAAGAAATGAGAGATGCAGCGAGGAGGGCATTCTCTGTATCGTCGTCCGAGGATGGCAGCGAAAGCAAGGGATCCTCCATCGCCAACATTGACGAATTCATAAAACAAGTAAATTCGTTGCTTTTGTTGCCTCAATCCTTTTTCTGAATCCTCCTTTTTATCGATTTTAAAACAAGTTTGATGTTTATATATTCAATTGATAAAGAAATATTTGAAGGCCTGTAGTTGTAAATGCCTTGATGTGGAGAAACATGATTTTGAATAGCATTTGATTGTCGACCATTTCTTTGGGTTCCATCAATAATAATGAATGTTTGTGTTATCACAATTATTGCATACACGGCACCCCGTACAATATTGATCTGGCAGAAATGTCTCGCCCCTTCATCTGTAAAAATATTTGTTCTCCCATTAAATTATACAATAATAGAATGTCTATATATATTAGATCTTGTCTCTATATTAAATCTTGTGATTATTTTGGTAATATGTGTTGAGGGTTTATATTGTTCCAAATAAAGTTGATTGAGGTTCTTATTTTGTATTCGAATTTTACTCTTAAAATTTTGGATTACTAAGTATTTGTTCACATGCATTTTACAATAATTTTTCATTAAAACTACAAAAATAATTGTAATTTGTGCTTAAAAATGTTTTCTCCATACAACACTATTTAACATTGATTCATGTGGCATGGGTACATATTGAATAAGTTGTGTCATTAGAATTAGATATAAATTTTCCCTATTTAACATTGATTCATGTGGCTTGGGTACATATTGAATTATGGGAGGATCGCAAACTCTACATGAACATTATAAATACATAAAAATGTGTCATGCATCCTTCCTCATGAGTTACAAGCCATTACTAAAAGAAAAACACAAATATAAATATGTGTAAACATAAAAAAACAAAGGATTAAGAGAATATTACAACTCTAAATACAAAACCATCAATTATTGACTATATTAGTTTGAAAACTTAATCTTTCAAAGTACACATAAAATTGGATATTTTATAAAATATTTGAAAAGAATAGAAAAATCAAAGATTAAATTACTATTTTTGCAATGTTGAATGGAATGTGCTTAAAATTTCACATTCAAATATTGTAAAATATGTTTAAAATTATCCTTGATAATTACAAGGAGACTCAATTAGCACAAAAGTATTGTAAGAATTTGTTAGTCAAGAGAGGAATTATGTAAACATTTGTTAATCTAAAGATGAATGGTAGATATATTTCACCACTTCAAGCTTCTTACTCTCTAACCTATTTTTCCATTGATAATATATATAGAGTCCAAAAATTATTAGTTTCAATCATTCATTAAAAAAATTTGTTTAAACTTTTTAAATTTAAATAGCTCTAATAGCAAGTTAATTTTTTAAATAAGTAGGAAACATATATATCAAGGTAAAATTGACACCAATATATTAATCTTAGATGTAAGGTGGCCCTCCTCACAAAAATGTTATAATAAATTTATTTTTCACATTGAATTTTAAATATTAGCTCTCTATAGTTTTATAAAAAATAAGGAGAAAATATTAAACTTGGAAAGTACATTATTTATAGAACAATTCTTTTTAAAGATTTTAAAATAATTTTTGAAATACTCCTCCTTTTAATAAAATATAAATAAATTTTCACATATATATTTATCCATATTTATAATTAAATAATATAAATATATTTTAAATCATATAATAATATACAAACTATTGAATATCGTGCAAAGTCACTCTTTAAATATAGTTTGAAGAAAAGCGATGCCTACCCCACAAGGGAGATCAAAGCGCTTTAATATCGGTTATAACTTTTTCAAGTGAAGCAACTCTTGGTTGATATTTTAATATATAAACTTTCAATTGTCTAAGGCATTATGAAAAGCCTAAAACTAGCAATCGCATGTGTTTCATGAGATGTGAACGCCGAATGATATATGTTATTTGATTTAGAGGTATAGTTATTACTTTTGTAGTTGATGTTGATTAGGGGTGTGATTGTTTTCATAAGTGTAGAAATATAGATGGGCCACTTAATTTTAAGGTTGTTTATACATTTCAAAGTTGTTATAAATTCGTACATGAATACATTTGATACCGTTTTCAATAGTTAATTTATTTTATAGTTGATGTTGTATGTATTTAATTCGGCTTTATTGTGTTAGTTGTGCATCGGTTGTTCGGTTGGTGTTTTGTTGGAAAAACATTTATTGTACAGTTGATAATGTGTGTGATTGAAAGTTGTAGTGTAGGAATTTAGTTGAAACATTACATTGAAATGTTGTATGTGTACATTTAATTATGTTACAGATTCATACATTTAAAGTTGCTTTTCATATTTGAAAACATCAAATAAATGAAGATATACGTACACATAATGAGACATGTATACATTTGCAGTATTTATATCATGAATGGTAGCCTTTAGTGGGAAATTTTAGTTTCAATAAACATGATTACATTTGATACCCCTTGAACGACAATGTCGGTTTGGATAGAAGAAGTGTTGAGTATAGTAGTAGTGGAGGTGTTATCAAAGCAGAGGGTAGTATTTACGATGGGTTGAGTGATAGTAGTCTTGCTTCCTCCTTTCTTCTTGCTCCGAGTCGTTGGTACGTGCACCATATTTGAGTATCTCTCGAATGAAAAAGTAGGTGAAATGCGTAGATTTGCAAGTGAGGGAACTCTGGAGAAAGTTGTGAATGTCAGACCCTTCCTTTCAGTGGTTCCAATGTCAACGGTTGCTCTGTGCAAAGTAAGTCCTTGTGACTTGTGGATAGTTAATCCCCAAGCCATTTTAATCAAGCAATTGTCTTGATTCCCTCTCAAAATAGGGGGTATGGGAATATGTAATGGGTTGGAGGGATCCCAATATGGGTCATTGTATCTATCAAATTTTACAACAACAAATAAAGGTAATGTTGGTGGTTGCATTGATGTGTCGTAGACAATGTCGGTGATTGTTCCCATGGCACCATTCATGAGGCCTGCATCAACCCATAGATTTGCAATAAGCATGATTTTTTGTTGTTTGCACAACAGAAATTTGTGTTCCAATTGATCATCATCAGGATTTCCTGGTCCAATCCGCCTGTTACTTTCAGCAATGGATTGGGCAATTGGAACATTCAATGCCTTCAACATTTGTAGGTTGTGGGAGTCCACTAGATCATTTTTTGCAAACAAATGTGGTGCATCTTTAAAAATGTTGAGCTCCTGCTGAGTTAGGTGTGTGTCTATGCGAGACATTAGGAGTTCCCAATCCTCAATTAGAGGGGTTGAATCTCACATGTGGTCTAGTAAATTTTGGAATGAAACCTATGCATTGGTTGTTCCTTGTTTCGAAATATTGTTTGCAATGTAATGGAAGACTAAAATTCCTTCCAAAGGGTTTCTCCATAGGAATTACTTACATAAAGAGGACTATCCAAAACCGGCAGTAATTGGCCGAGGTCACCGAGGAGGATGACTGATTTGTTCCCAAATTCAGATGTTCTTGAGTGTGGGAAAGCTTCGCGGAGCCTACTGTCAATTTTTCTTAGAAACTTTGGCCCGATGAAACTCATTTCATCAATAAGAACATATTCTATATGTTTTAGTGACTCTTGAAAAGATGATAATGCACTATACCTTCAAAGTATTGTTTTGTCACCTCAATAACTGTTGTATCCTCCCAGTCCATTTTGTCAACTTTTGGTGCATTCTCGAGCCACAATAAACCATGGACATGTGTGGAGCCTCTATGTTACCATTCATACCTGTGAGACGAGGGAACATAAATACTAGATATGTAGTTTGGAAAAAAATTTGAAATAAGTAGATTTGATTACTTGTACCAAAAGTCTACTGCTCCAAGTTCCTTATGTAATATTTCTTCCCAAAATATTGTGAATCTATGATGCAGGTATGTTGATACTCGATGAGGGTTAGAGACAATGTTAAGTGTTCTCCAATGTTGTGCGGCTCGAGGATCTGTTGGGCATTCACCAGGTATAATATTGTGGAGATCTAGCCATTTAGTGTCTACAACACTTAGAGTGAAGAATAAGGTTAGTGTCCCCAATTGTTCCACCATATCTGAAAGCTCACTTCTAATTTTTTCCCAGAATGAACGTGTCCCTTCAAGGCTCGATCCAAAGTGCATTAAGTTGTTTGGGAGGTTGTCTTCATAGCTCTCTAATTGTCGGAGGGATTCCAGATTTGATGTTTTGTTTCATAAAAACTGTTGTTGTGGACTGGCTTTTGTGTCGCATTATGAGGTTTAGAAGGAAGTAATGAAATCTTGGGTGGGAACCAAAGCACCCATCATGGTAATGCATCAAATGAAGAGTGTATTAATGCATTGGAACTTCTTTAATGCGGGGTTGTTTCCACATTGCTTTTCCTGTCGGAAATAAAGTTGGGAATGCCATTGAGAACAGGCCTTCCGTATTATAATTATTTATTGGTGAAAGCCCAAGCTCTGGCCATGGCATGGTAAATGGAGTGTTACCATCATGGTTGAGAAAGAACTGTTTGATTTCCTCTTCTTCTGTTCATGTATTGTGAGGTGTTGACACGAAAGACAATGAGTGTTCATATGTTTCACCAAAGTGGGTGGGAACACTAATACCATGAGTTGTAGAGCAAGTTTTCATTTGGGGCAGTTCCATTGTGGCTGTGTTGAGAGAGGAGGGAACATTTGATGACTCAGATGGTAGTGAGGAAAGGGTGTCATCATCGATTAAGACATCTTTGTAATAGGGATCGTGTTGGATTTTATACTACAAGGTTCGCATAAACACGAGATCTACTGAGGTAGAAATCATAATTTTTTAAATTAGATCCTTCCCTTTGTATGAGAACTATGTCCAAATCTCCAAGGCAGTGGGGTAGGGTCTTTGCTATTGAAGAAATGTTTTACGGGAAGCTTATGGTGTGTCCTGAGTATTTTTATTGCCCGCCACGTACTTGGGCGACTTGCATGAATGGATTAACTTGTGCGATAAGCATCTCCTCGATTTGGGTTAGCAAGAACTGTAGGCTATTTTTCAGGGTCCATGTCATTCCATGAAGAGAAGTGGTGGCCTTGTTTTTCACTTTTGCATCTATTACAGGAGGGAAAGCCTTCAAAGGAAATTGTTTTAATTCCTAGGTAATTTTCCAAGTAGATTGAGCAAGTTTGGATGTTCTCCAAGCAAATCTATTCTTTTGCGAAACTGACATTGGGCTTCAATAGTCAGCATCGAGGGCGGGAATATGGGAAATCTCTATGTATTGGAAGGGGTGGGGTGTTCTGTTTGAGTCATTTGTGGATTGCAAGGTGGAAAGCATTCAAAAGGAGAGGAGAAACTATTTGTATATGTGTGATGAACTGAAGAAAGGTTGGTACTTGAGACAGTTTCATGTGGCATCCCAGATATTTGGGGAAAAGTGACAGTTGTTAGCAAAGATGGGTTCATACGGAAGGAAGTGGTATGCTCTTGAAAGTTTGTTTCCATGGAAGTTACATGCGGAATGTTGGTTGGCAATTCTTTAGTAGTTGTATTTGATGGCAAGATTGGAATGTCAGGGGATCGTAGGTTGTTGGTCATTGTAAGTTGAAAGATATTAGAGATTTTCGTTGTTCTATCCTCTAATTTACGACGTCATTGCTCAACAGTTATGTGTACTTTATTTTTTGCATAGTTCTCTCTTCGTTGGGATCATTTTGCAGGAGTCGACATGATTGCGAAGTCACGGGATTATGGAGTACCACCTGTTGGATAAAGATCATGCAGTTAGCAAGGAACGATACATAGTTTGATGACATACAAATGCATAAATAAGTCAAAATATAAAACTAAATTCAATTGTAATGCATGTGGAGTTCCAATGGGAAATACGCATAAGAGGTAACAATTTGAGTATCGAGAAACTGCATTTTTTCTTAAGGAAAAGAGTATTAGATATATAGAAACATACAATGTGTTCACATAGTACACAAGGATGTAAATACGTACATAACAAAAGTGCATGTATTTTATATTTATTTTCTTAAAAGTACTAACAATCCACATAGTAGCAGGAGACAATAGTATGTCAGTGTATAAGGGAATACAACAGTTTTCTTTTGAAGTAGGGAAAAAAGTGAAACATAGATATGAAATAAGAAACATAGCGGTGATAGTTCAAAGTATAGAATGGGATGGGTGAGGGTGTAATGTTTGAAGGGACGGGTGGGTTGGAAATCCTTGTGTAAAAGTTATAGAGGAGTTGCATTGTTTTCCGCTTTCTTTGAGTTGAGGATGACACATTTCAATTTGTTGTTTCCACAATATGTCTCTTTTTTCAGTGAAAGTGTGAAGCAGTATTCATTGCCGATGACATTACTTATAATTTCACTAGTCACATCTTTGTCTATAGACAATATATGGAGGTCGCTAGCTGTAACACCCATGATTAACTCAGTTGTCTCATCAAAAGTGGTAGCTAATTGAAGTTCTCTTGTTGGGTCCTTTAGATCGATCCTCAGTGCATATCTATAATCATAGTTTTGAACTTGTCTGTTGCAACTCGAACAAAAATGAATGCTTGCCATCAATAAATATAGAAGAATTAAACAATGCCAAAGATTTATAGTTCCGCATTCTTGAATTACCTGAAAAATTATTCCTGCATGGCGGAAAAGCAATTGAATTACCTTGAAATTTCATCCCAAAGAGGGCCTTTGTGCGTGGCTTCGCGAAACTTGGAATCCATTTCTGATCTAATCTTCAACAACATAAGAGTCTCCTGTCTCGGCCAGTGGCTATTTCCTCCTCCTCCTCCCCCGCCGCTTCTATCCCCTTCGTCGAAACCCTCGTTGTAACCATCAAGATCCCTAGCAATGCCATTAACATTAATATTAATATTCATCTTCTAAAGGAGGGCCATAATTTTTGCATGCCAACAAGATTTGCATTCTTGGTTGCAAGTTATATAGAAGATTGGAATGCCAAATGCGGACACTTATTCTAACCAGAGAAAGAATGTAACATGCATCAAAGCCTATGCAACATATTGATCCCTCTTTTTAATGTAGTATTAAAATAACATGATTGGGGAATGGATTCGAGTGTATAGCAACAAATGAAGTGAAACAAACTTCTATTAAAAGTGGGATCATTTTGATGTTACAAGTTCCAACTTCTATTTTGGTTGCCAATCCCTCACTCATTTAGAATGTGGATATGTAAGTTTTACTAATGTTCCCAACGAATATTTAGGCTTTCTATCTAACATGAGATGTTTTTTACATATTTTTTTGATCGACAGTGAAGTAAATATAATAAAATTCCTACAAATTGTACTATTTACAAAACATTCCGTTAGTAAACATGAATAACTACTAACATGATAATAAAATTCAACTTCTGCAACTTTTAATACAAGTAAAGAGAGAATACAAGGTTTAAGAGCTGATATGGTATCACAGGCGAGTTCTAGTCTTTTCAACCTTTCCAAGTTTCCAATGGAAGTTGGCACACTTGACAACAGGGGACTTCCAATTCTCAGAGTTTCAAACTTACCCAATCGACAACAGGCAATACAAGAAAGTTGATTATCCAGCTAAATATTTGAACTCTACAGTTTCTTGTGGGTGGGTGCACATATTAATCTCACCTGAGATTTTATTTTGAATTTCTAGAATCTGAGCTGCATCTTGAAGCCGATATGGTGAGTGCATATATGCAATTTCTCATCCCATATCATGAAGGTGATCGTGCATCCTTATCCATCCTTATCGTGCAAGTTACGCTCAGCCGTTGAGAAGAGTTTCCCAACTATGGAAGATAGTGCTGGCGAGTTTGTGTTTAACATTAAATCCGCAATGGTTAAAGAAAACATCATAAGGAGCCTTATTTAGCGACGGCGGAGGTGAAATAGACAAAGACGATGCCCCTGTAGAATCCGAGCCCAAACTCAATTGTTGCGCAATACAATTCCCATTCCCATTATTGTTATTACTACTGTTATTGTTATTACTGCTTTGTCTCTGATGCAGATGGTGGAAGCCATGGTGGTTTTGCCGATTCTCCTCCTGGTATAATCTGTGGCTCTGCTCGGTCTTCTTTGGGATTCGATCTGGTGCCGTTGAAAAGCCACGTGAAACTGTTGCTGCTTGTTGTTGATCATTGTAGATGCATCTCCGGAGGCATTTTCTGCACCAGGCTAAGCATATGCCCGCGTCCAACCATGAACTGCTGCAACTCCGCAAGCCCATACTGTTCTCCTATCTGCATCTTCCTACCCCAACTAAAAAAAAAAAACCCAAATTTTTATTACTAAATCCGATCAAACGTGCTGTGCTTACAAATGCGAACATAAGTAATTTAGTCTAAACCATTTTCATATAATCCCCGAGCAGTTGTAATTTACTAAAAATGAAAAGGGAATGAAGAAACCACATGTGACAGTATCACACAAAAAAAAAAGGCAAACGAATGTCAAATTTAATAACCAATAAAAATGTCTAAACGATGTCAAATTTAGCACAATCGTAGAAACGTCCGGAAGTGCCTTTCCCATAGGGGTAACACCTTTGGCATAATTAATCCTCGTCTTCTCCAACTTTTTCTCACAACAAACCGCTAAATATCCACCACCAAATTTGACTCTTCCATGGTATATAATTTGCATGTCTATTTCTATTGCGTCGAATTTTAGCTTGAAGCAAAATTAAATTTGAAAGTGATGTTCAAACCAAGTTTTAACCGAAATTTGGAGACTTTTGGCATGAAGTTATTGTCTAAGGGCATATTCAATGGTCTTCTCGTTAAACACCCCAAATGACCAAATTTTTAAATAGTAAAACAAATCGAATTATTTTAATTATATCGATGTTTTATTGGCACATTGTTCATGATGCCACACCCAATAATTTTTCTCGTGCAACTTTACAAAACAAGAACTTTGAAAGAGAGAAGCAATTTTATAGCGTTCATGAGAGAATATCATACATTTCAAAAAAAGAACATTTGAAGAGAGAAGCAATTTTACGGCGTTCATGAGAGGATATCACACATTTCATTTTGTTTGATATTTGTAGTTAAAATCATCAATACTCTCTCCATAATTTTTTGTGAAATGATGGCACAAATAACTTATAAGCAAGAACCTATTTTGCCATATAAATGTCTTACATGTTAGCGCTCTACAAAGAGATTATACTTGTATATGAGTCTTTGGAGACAGTATGGATCGTATTAAAATCATGAGAAGAACTATATTTTTATACCTAGATCGACACAAGTTGAAGTCCCTTTCAATTTAAAGAATATTGAGGACAACAATAAAAGAAGTAAATTGTGTCAAAAATTTACATGACCCTTACAATCGACAAATGTTATGATGAATCCATAGATATTTTTATGAACTAAGTAAAAATACTAAAAACATAAGCTAGTATGATGTTGGAGTTATAAATTATAGTTAAAATAGATGCATGATTGAAACACATCAATATATTAAAATATCAATACACGATGGTTATAATAAAAAGGTAGTTAAAGAGTCAAAAAAATAAATGACACTAATAAAATGTCATGAGTGGAAATCCAAGAAACCAAGTTTGCAAAAGCCGAAAATACACAAAACACCAAAAAGTGCCACAAGAAACAACCGAAACACCAAGATTGTATAAGACAAACCCATAAGAGAAAATCAAGCATAAGCAACAACAAAAACACTTGGTGGGAAGTGGTGAATCATCTTTTGGAGAGAAGGCACCCAAACTAGAGTGTTCCTCCACCAGATGATCCAAAGTAGTCCACCCACCAGGATTCTAAGAATTATCCTAAAAATGAAAAGACACAATTATTCCCCAACTAGGAGGTGAAGAACTAACAACAATGACATTTCCTTGAGCTAGAGATGCCCATTGTGATGGACACAAGCATCCTTTCCCCAAGAGGTGTCTATTAAGATAATCCTCAAGGCTTTCATCTTCCTTTTGGGTCATCCTAAAAACTTCCTTTTTCCGGTCTCTAACCTAAAATAATATTCATGGTTGTCTAGAAAAATTGTTTCTATTTCAACCCGCTTATGAAGAAATCCCATAAACCAACTCATCGTTAAGTCTTTGAGGGTTAAAGAAAAGTTTTAGCTTTTGGTTATCTGCAGTGTAGTCATAATTTTGGCATAGGAATTTAAACTCAAATAAGAATTTATTAGTTTCCTCAAGCCATTCCTCTAAAGGTATAATATTGAGGGAGAAATATTCTTCATGGGAGCTTACTCTTCATTATTTATCACAATAGGGTAAGTTAATTTTCTTTCCTATGGAGGGGCTTCATTTTCTACTCCTATTTGTTTTTTTAGGCATAATATCAATTGTTGAACATATGGTTTGATTACAAGGGGACTATGTTTAATGAATCTTCTTTTGAATCTCTAAGTCTATGCATAAAATAAGAGAAACACACACACACACACACACACACAACTAAAGAGATACTAAAAGCATTATTAGGTCAATATTTCTCCCAAACTAAGAGATTGTGGGAGTTTCCTAGTTCCTCTTATTTCAAAGAGCCTACTAGGTCTACCTAATGCCCTATGCAAGTGCTTGGATCACTAAAGGAAGTAAGGAATAAATACTCTTCATGAAAACTTTTGGTTAAGCTCTCACAACATCCTAGTTCAAAGAATACCTTTTGATACCTATCCCGGAAACAAAACCATTAAGTGGTTAGGGTCGTTGTGTCCTCCACTTTAGTTTAATTATATCAAATCCAAGATGGCATCCAAGGCTATCAATTATAGGTAACAAGATGAGATATGTTCTAAAAAATCCTACAAACTAAGTTAAAGTAAATAACATTTGAATATTTTCAAAAATGCGGGAGAACTAAAATATTACATAACTATAAATAAAGCATTGACATAAATGCATAAAAATTTGAATGATTGTAAAGTAACTTACTTATTTAAACATTTCTATAACTAGCAATTGCATGTGTACAATGCAATGTGAATGCTAAATGCTACGTTTTCTGACCACAATTTAGTATCCTAATTAAATTATTAATCAGATCCATGCTACTACTTTTTTACCGCCACAATGTAGCATCATAATTAATCAGAACTACATAACATTAGTGTGAAACAATCAAAATATCAAACTCTATGGTACATCCACAAATATCTTTCCAAATACGCATGTAATTATGTTTCAGCCCTGAGAAACTAAAATTCAATATCATTACCAACCCAATTATTCTAGTGATACTCATCAAGACAATGGTCAGGAACACAATAACAAGAAAATGTAATTTACGTGAAAGTTGGGCTGGGAAATCAACTGTCGGATGATGATTGCATGATCGTCATCTTAGAAATAAAACAAAAAACCAAGCTTTGAATCCCAATTCACTTCAACTTTATAAACCACTAAAAATAAACAAACTATACCATTTGTAACACATTAAAACTTTACACTTCCATTCAGTGAAGGACGTCTATAATGCAAATGGATGCCAACCATGACACTTTTCTTAAGGGCTAGATAATTAGGAAAAATGTTCTAATCTAATAATAAAAGCAATTTCAATCATAAAGGAGTTTCCAAATAAGCATTCAAAATCCTTAGTTAAGATGTGAGAATCTGAGATAGAAGCTACTTATGATATAGATGTTAAAATAACAAATTCTCTTTTCTTTATTACAGGAAAAATGATAAATTATGTACTTTACAAAAATGCCTCTCCATGAGAGGCATCTCGAGAAAGAAGTGAATACCCAAACAGAAGTGAACCTTCCACCATATACTATAGCATAACAAACATAAACACATGCAACCCAACTTAATTACATACACAAAACCCTATTTTGCCTCCCTATCATAGAAATACCCAACCACCCACGCAGATAGAACATAAGATAACATATGGCTTTGAGGTTTTCATAATAAAATGTTCTTTACTTTTAAACTTTAGAAAATGCAATGTGCATAGACACTTTAGGCGAGAGATGAAATCCCAATCTTTGTCTATAATGTTGGCTTTATGACTAATCAAGAATCCCCACTAAATACCCTACAAATGACACTATCGAAACACTTATCATGCACAATATACCCGATGCAGTATTGCTGTATATATAAATATGTATATATATATATATATATATATATATATACATACATACATACATACATATATAATTAACCCATGTTCATATGTTTTTGTTTGAATCAAGAAGATTAAAGAAGGAGCAAACTTCTGGATAAATTATCCATCTATATGGAAATCAAATTATAATTGATGATATGGACTATCTGTGGAAACATCGTATCAGTGTTGTTCCAGTCATTGATTTGAAATCCAGAACAATTTTTGACAAGATATTAAATGTTTTTCTTGAAGTTATGAGAAATCCATGATAATTAATACAAAAATCATTGATAATGTTCAAACGTTGTGGCAAAGGAGAATTTTTTCTAAAAAATTCCTTTGCAACTTTATTTTGATTGTCGGTCCAAATCAACGACATTGATGCATAACTATTTTCTAGTTTGTTATGTTCATATTAGATAAAACAATGAGATAACATAGGGCAGGTCAGAGAAATAACATATTTTATTAAGCAATATGGCTTTAATACATAATAAAATGAAGTATTTGGGAGCACTACGCACACCCCATAGCACTATAGTTGCACTTGCATCCTAAAGACCTTAGAACCATCCTACATTGAAATATTTATTAAGGAACATGAGAAGGATGTTTCCAAATGGTTTAAAAAGGTCCAGTACAAGTTAACATTTAAAAACCCTTAATGCATAATTCCAAACCTCAGAACCAATCAAACATCCAGCCTGCCAAAGACTCATACTCTTGTATGAAGGAAATTAGGGGAAATGTTTCACCTTTTCAAATTATTCAAAGTCATACAACAAGGATAAGGACTTTTGGAGCTTCTGGACAAATAATATTTTGGACGGTTCTATTTCAAAGGCCCATGACATTGACATGTTTCAATAAATTACAGTGCCATTAAAATCTTGAACAAAACATGCTTGAAATCAACGACTGGAACAACACTAAAAATCATAGTATTTGATAGGATTTGTTCGAAAATATTGAGAAAGGGTGAAGTTTTTTTATATTTGTATGCAAATGGTTAAAAACTTATTTCAATATACACATAAGAATGGCATCTAAAAGACAATGACAATTCTTTTTTTACTGTAATATCTATCTAGAAATCTTCTTCAACAAGATGAAGGAAAGAAGAGTTCGTGATATTGGATCACTTAACTTTTAATTGATTTCTAGTCATGGCTTCATATATTTCTAGATTGTTAGTGCTTGTGGCCTTGTAAGAATGATTGTAAGAATATTGAAGGATGAAGGTACATTGGAAGGTATAATTTCTATTATAGAAGCAGGAATGCAACAACTCTTGTTTTCTTTGAACTTTCTTGTTTCTTACTCACATACATGTGCATGAACCTGACTTATTACTTCTGGAAGAACCCACAAATCACCTCGACCTCGACACTATAGAGTGGCTGGAAGGTTATCTCAAGAATCAAGATGTGCCTATGGTGATTGTTTCTCACGACAAGGCTTTTCTTGACCAACTTTGCACAAAAATAGTTGAGACAGATATGGGTGTATCTAAAACTTATGAAGGAAATTACTCTGAGTATGTGGTTGCTAAAGCTACTTGGATAGAGGCGCAGCGTATGGCATGGGAGAAGCAACAAAAGGAGATTGACTCGTTAGTTATTCTTGTGTTGTAGGATCGGAAGAGATTCCTCGGTTTCCTAAAGCTGGGGGTTTGAAATTTATATGCATGTCTTTTTGTTTACATTAAGAATATGCATATCACAATAAACCAAAATCAAATCCTATAATTCTTTAAATATTTTCCAAGGCTACCTAGACAACGGTGGTTTAAGCGTTTATAGTCCTATATCACCACAAAATCCAAACAAATAATATAATGAAACATGTCTATCCGAACAAAAGAATTTAAATGCATACATGCAGAATTCAATTTAACGCAGGGGATTGACTGGAACTTGGAGAGCCTGAAGAATGAAATTATAGTGTTAGTGACTAGTATTTAAAGGTTAATGCATGCAAAATCTATAAAATAAAATTTAAAAATAACAAACACAAAGCAACATGTAAAATCAGAAAAGCAAATTTGTTAAAAATAGTAAAACCATCATTTAGGCTATCAAATTTGGCATAGTCCCATGAATGTCCACAAATCCCTTTCCCATAGGAGAAATACTTCAGCGTAATTATTCAAATATGTAATGTAGGGAATGAAACTAACTAATGAAAATACTAGAAAATGTTCCTCCTCCTTGGGTGAGATTAGCTTTGCTCTAACCATTTGATTTGGTATGAAACTAATCAAAAATTCTCAACATAAGTATTCAACAAATCCACTTCTATTAACTTGATGTGTCTTACACAACATCTGATATTTATTGATAATTTTACTAACTCCTTCCTCTAAGTTTACCAAAAGGTGTTTATAAACTACTTAGAATCTAGAACATTTATCCCCTCATAAATGCAAAACTAACTTCTACATTCATGGTGGATTTATTGAATTCAATTTCTTATTGAAACTTAAATACAGATCTAACTCTTTCAATTGACAAGTGGATTCCATTATAGTTATCCTATTACATAGCAAATATGAATTCTTAAGTTTGAAAATTGCACTAGGAATTCTCTCCCAAAATATGGGAGAGTGTTCTTTTATTCTTCTTTGAATCTTGTTTATTCAACGCCAGTCTTCCATGTGTTGTAGTGAAAAATATTCCTTCATGATTTAGAATATCCTTTAATTCTCCAAATATATGTGTGTGGCTTTGTGATTTGGGAAACAGAGTGACATATCTATCAGTTATAGATTGGAGTCTTGAGCCTGTAAGAATGAGTATTGCACTTTTTTTTGGTAGTCCTACTCTTTTATCGAGAGTCTTTACTTTCTTTAGAAGTCTTTAACTTTTCTCAGGAGTCTTGCACTTTCTTTATCAGTCTTACACTTTTCATGCTTCTAGTCCAGAGCTAAGTGATGAAGTTTGAAGCTCGTGACTTAGTCAAAATTAAGGATTTCCTTTACGTATTTCTTGTTGAAAATCTTATATGTCTACTTTTTCATGACAAAACATCTTTTCCACAAGAATGATTAGGATTTAGGAAACAAACAAGCCACAATGCTATGAATTTTAACTCATCATACATGTATCAAAACAATATACACTTCTTTGCAAATCCCTTAGAGGTTATTTTTTTTAATGTTCATGTCAAAAATACCTCTATTTGTTTCAGTAAAATTCACTATCTTCTTTTAGAAATATCCATTTTATTACTTTGGTAATGATCACTTTTTGATACACATCCATCTTGTGCATCCTTCTCTTTTGAGAAAAATCTAAACCCTAACAACTCCATTTTAAAATTACTTGGATATTTTCCTTTATTTTTATACATTAAACAAAAACCTATTTTTATCTAGCACATTTATCATAACTTCAAAAGTATTAATTTTAGCAATGAGGGAGCAATCAAAAACATATACACTTTTTAAAAATTACTTGAAGGATGTTTTCCACGGAATCATATTTAAAAATAACTTTTTTGTTTCATTGAATTCATTATCTATATTCATAAATACTCATTTAATTTATTTGGCACCAGTCACTTCTTTTACTAAACATCACCTTTGGGTTTTATCCTCTATGGTACCTTACCTATTGTCTTTCCACTTAGTGCCTCATCATTTATTCTTTTAAGTTCTATGGATTTTCATGCATTTCCTTTCTCCTATTTACATACTCATGGATCATGTGTTAATGATTTCATTTCCAAAAGTGTAGATGATTGTCTTAATAATCAAGATCCTAATTCTCAAAACATGTTAATAAGACCTCAAGTTATCACACCTAACAATGTTTATACTGATAATTCTACGGATGATCCTTTTCATGTTTATTATATTAAAAGTAATAATGAGGTATCTACTAGTAATCCTCCTATGACCACTATTAATGGCCATGACATCTCTCTTATGTAAAAATTTCTCTTGCAAACTCTTCAAGTTTTATAATTTCATTTTCAAGAGAAAATTCAAGCTATGAGTACTAAGATCAAATATCTAAAGGATTCCTCCAACTCCCAAGTCTATAATGTCTCTACGTATCATAATCAATCTAGGTTTAAGGCTACCAAAAAGAAATTTGATACAAACTTCAAGCATAATAAATGTGCTCATACAAGTGAAGTGAAATTCCTACATAGAGGTAAAAATATATATGTTCGCAAAGATCAACTTGAATACTAAGTGAACCACATCAACAAGTACCTATTTGGTCTGACAAGAAAACTATACAATATGATATTTTATTTGAGCTACTCCATCAATAATTAATCAATTTGTTACCTAATCGTTATTATCCCAATTATTGATTTGAAAAATTAAAGTTCAACCATTTTACAATTATCATAGAAGTAATAGGAATCATGAAAGCAATTACTATGCTTTATAACAAATAATTCGATAGCTTGAGTGTAGGGAGTTTACTTACTTCGATACGGGACATTCTAATATGAAGTCATTTTAAGTCCCCACAACTAAATGGGTTCCTAAAATTGATACATTTATATCAGATGGGAATAATATGATATTGAATGATACACCTCCAACTATACTTGTTATAATAAAAACATAGCACCCGGGATATGGAAATGACAGATCCCTAATTTTTGCTGCTAAAGTGGACCATCTCTCAAATTGTGGGACTTGTGAACTTTAGATGGCCCTCCAAAGGAGGCTAGTTCCTCTACGTAGTCTTATGCTAAAACTACTCTTAATGCAAGGAAACACCTAACTAAGCCTATCCTAACCATTCCAAGGAGACATGGGGAGAGTGCAAGAAAGAAGGAAGCCCTACATTAATGGGGTGATAGCATCAAGAGAACGTGTGTGTTGCACGAGTCTACATGCATGAAAATGGAGGAAAATGAGTGTAGAGAGGATGGACCAACATCACAAACCATTGTTGACTTCAACACCACATTCACATAAACACAAAATCACCTCAAACCCTGAAATGAAACCATTAAAATGTAAAAAAATAATGTATAATAATGATAGGCAAGAAAGAACAATAAAAAAATGTAAGGATAGAGAGAGTTATTAAAAATATTGATTTTCATTGCTCAAGAATATACACGAGTACATAATTGGTGGGAACAATCCATGGAGTCCCATTACAATGCTTAGGAAAGAAGGTTTGAGACCCTATAACTATCCTGTAAGTAAGAGAGAAGAGAGTTTCATGGAGGAAAAGTGTCCAAATTTTGCAAAAATGCCTCTCCTTACAATATATAGAAGAATCGGAGGAGAGCGAGAGAGAAAACCCAAAATCATGCTTCAACCACCCATAAAATTCATCATTTTACCTACAAAAAGGATGGGGAATCCTAAAAACCCATGTTTCCATGTACTTTGCCTCTGGAAGAATAAATGTGAACCCATACCTCCATTTACTCCATTTTTGGTACCTAGGTATGGCATCAATGTCCTAGAATTTCACCCCATTTTTTCCTAACTAACCCACCAAATTAAAAAAATTATGATTTCATAGTGTAGGGCTCTGAATCCTCTTTCCAACACCTAGAATTTTGTGGGATTATGTGGAGTATGGAGGAAGTTATCATAGTTTTAGTGTAGGGCATTATTTTGTTCTTTTTACCAACCTCCTCGAGCTCCCTCTTTAACTTGCCACCAACTCACTTTTGAATCCTGCAAGTCAGGTCCAGAACCTGATCTTCATTTGCATTGATTTTAGTGTGTTGATTCATTCATGTGAAACTCGATTCCACCTCCACAACTCGCCAAGCTCCCCGCGTGTTTCGGGTTTGTAGCCTGCTTTGCATGTCACACATCTTGCCGAGGTGCTTGAGCACCATGCTCTTTTGACTTGACTTCTCGATACCTCGGCCCGACACACCATTTACCCCACCATGCATTCAGGCTATGGAACCTGCATGCATCCACCACCTAAGTCATCGAGCCAAGCAACATGCACTGTGTTCCCCGCACCCGCTTCCTGACAACAATCACCCTACACCCCCTCTTGGCTCAACAAGTTAGCTCGGTGAACCAATCCTCCATGCAACTACCAATGGGCTCGTCACCTTCCCACAAAGCTACTCACATGACTTTCCCCATGTACTCCCACCAACTCACTGAGCTATCTCGCAAGCTATTTTGGCTTCATGGCTCATTTGGCCATTTTTCTCAATTTTTCCCTAAAATCTTGGAATTTTCTTGAATTATTTTATATCCAGGAAGGTCAAGGGATGCATTTAGATGCCCAAGACTATATTTTCAACTTTTTCCAATTTTTTCCTATTTTACAATTGAGACCAAGGGGTTGGGGGCTTACAACTACTCCATTTTCACAACTTCCTCATTTTTTCCAATTTTCTTGAGCCAAGGAACCAAATGAAGATGATAAAAGTGTCTCATGACCCCCTTTTCAACATTTACCTCATTTTCTCTAAAATTGACCAAGTTTGAAAACCCATAAGAGGAAAAAATTCTTTAAATGATCCCAAACTTCCCAAAATCACTTGTAATGCTTCCAAAACTTGAAATCGCACATGTCTCTCTCCAAATTGCTTGATGAAGTCTGTCCAATGTTCAAGTTCATCCTATAAAGTTTCCCTATTTTACCAAGGGGTTACAAATATATAATAATTTAGCAACCTCTCGGGAACATTGCCTCGCTAGATGTGTGACCAGTGACCTTGAAGCGTCTATTGGGCATGGAGTCACTTGATACACCTGAAAACCGATTCTAAACTCTAAAATTTTTTCCCTGAGCCATAGAAACACCACTTCTTGAACCTAGAAATGCATTTTCCATTGCTCAATTTTCTAAATTTTATAAGACAATCTTGAAGAAGATTTTATGTGAGTAGAAAATTGTTTTGAATATGGAATCTTTTTCTTTTCATTTGCATAATCTGATTTGTGGGAGTGAAGGATGAATTGACTATATGATACCACTCGAAGAATCTATTTTTTTACAAGTATGAAACACAACCAACTAATGATTTCTTGGAAAATGTGAAACATACGAAGTTTTGGAAACACAAACTAATTTAGAGATGTTGTAGCTCCTGTTAAAATCAATTTTCCTCATGACATGCCTGTTGACTCTCATAAACCGCCCCAAAACTGATTTTCTTGATTCAAGAAGAGGAATAGGAGCTAAAATGTGACTGATCTAAAGAGACAAGAGAGATGAATACACTTAAAATTTTTCCTAAATCTTATTTAGTTGCTCTGCATTTGGATTTTCTTGGAGATAACAATTGTTTCTTGCAACATTAAACCCCTTACTACAACATTATCTTTCCGAAACATGATGAACTATGCATAAGCAAAACCACGCAAAAATGATGTGTAAAAATTAATATCATACATGCCCCAAGTGAATCATGCAGAGTGTGCATAAGCACTTGTGTGTTGAAAGAAAACCTACCTACTCTACTCTAGCAAGATAAACGAGAAGCTCCGACAAACCCTGACACTAGCAAGGAGAAGTATCTTCCATTCCTCAAATTTTGGGACCATGCAACTGATTTGACACTGGAAATGGTCATGCAAGAGAGTGGAAAACTAAAATGGAGCCAATCTTCCACCCAAATCATCAAGGTATCAAATGAAAACAAAATGAATACCTCTTTTAGTTTCTCTTCATTCAGATTAGAGAGGTATTGTGGTTGATCCTTGGTACTCGAAAACTCATCCTTATGCTCACAAGTAATCATGAATGGTGGTAACCTAGGTTCTTGCTCTAATGAATCTAAATAATTGATTGGGAAAGGTCTGATCCGTTGAATGTTTCCACTACTCGGGTTCCAACTTCAATAAGGACATCTTCATGCACGAACATTCATGGAAAAGGTGATTGTCGTGAGCTGATTTTGACTTTGTTTCTCCTCCACAAACAACCAGTTCTTTTGCTTCAATGATATATGATTTGTGAGTGGTGTCATCCTTGTTCTCTTTTCCTCCTTGTTCATTATGAGACTTGGAAGATCAAGTTCCTCCAAATCTGATTCAAGGGGACTGCCATGAGCAAAAGGTTGTTCTTGAATGTTTTCTTCCATGGCAGAAAGCTATTTTTGTCAAGGAGAATGAATGATATAGCATCAAAGGTTGTGATTTCTATATGATCTTCTTCATCAATACACTTTTCCAAATTTGATAAGTACTCAAGATCTTCATTGTCCTGTTGTTCCAAGGGTTCTCCTTCTTCCATGATGACCTCTAAATCTTCAACTTGTTTATCATGTGTTTCTTCATCCTCAAACACAAAGCTTGAGAACTCAAACTCTTCCAAAACATCAGATTTTTGGAGATATGAAGTACGAGAGAGATCTAAAATATCTTGTGCAACCTACTCTTGATTCAAGACCCTTGAATTTGTCTCATCTCTCTCATTGTGCTCCTCTTTAACTAAACTTGGAGCTAATTTATCTCCCTTTGAAACTAACTTTGTAAGTAGAGATGGATCAATTTTTTTGAAAATATAGTGCCAACATTAACACCGCATTGAACACAAGAACTATTAATCATCATCTACTTACTCTTGCTCTTCTTCTGTTTCAAAATCAAATTCTTTCATTTATTCTCCAACTCTAACTGCTTTTGAAGGTTTAACTAGTAAGGGAATTTTATCAATTCCAAACCCTAAAGTCCAATTCTATAAATTTTTCATCATTTCTTCCCTGTTGGGCTCTATTTCTTGCAGTCCCCCTAAGCTGGTTTTTCGAGTTTCTTCCTAACATGGATTTGGGAATATCAAAGGAGAGGTGGTTTGGGTCTCAACTGATTTTTTTTTTGTTTATGATGAAAGGAACGATTCAATTTATTGTTTCTGTGGAGGGTATGGATTCTTAGAATGGAAAAGGGAAGAAAATTCAAGATGAGATGGAAGGGTAGAAGATGGAGAAATGGATTCCACAATGGGGATAGCATGCAAGAAGCTAGAATCATGATATTCAGGTTGAATTGATGTCGATTGGGAAAGAGAAATAGAAGGAATATGAGGTAGTGGTGTAGGACTTGGATGCACACCCATTAAAAATGAATTAGATATGCAATTAAATACCTGTAAAATCTAGAGATTTCTCCTATTTATCCCACTGGGCATGCCAAAAATGTTATAACAAAAATTAGCACCCTAGGATATGGAAATGATATATCCCTACTTTTTCTAACATTCGAACATATCTCAAGCTATGGGACTTGCAAAATCGAGATGGCCCTCTGAGAAGGCTGGTTCTTCTACCTAGTCTTATTCTACAACTACTCCTAATGCAAGGGAACACATAACTAATCCTATCCTAACCATTCCAAGGAGATAGAGAAAGAGAGAGTGCATGAAAGAAGATAAATCCTACACTAAGGGGGTGATAGCACCAAGAGAAGGGTGTGTTGGACAATCCACATGCATGAAAATGGAGGAAAATAAGTGTAGAAAGGATGGACCAAAGCATCACGAGACCACTGCTACATTCAACACCACATTCGATAAACACAACATCGCCTCAAAACCTATAATGAAACCATTAAAATGCAAAAAAATCTATTCAATAATGAGAGGCAAGAAAGAACAATAAAAAACATGTAAGGATAGAGAGAGTTATCACAAAACATTGATTTTCATTGCTCAAGAATATGCACAGTACATCATTAGTGGAAATAAGTCATGGAATCTCATTACAATGCTTAGGAGATAAGGTTTAAGACCCTACAACTATCCTGCAAGAAAGAGAGAAGAGAGTGGCATGGAGGAAAAATTTCCAACTTTTGTAAAAATGCCTCTCCTTACAATATATAGAAGAATGAGAGGAGAGAGATAGATAAAATCCCAAAACCATGCTTCAACCACCCACAAAATTCACCATTCTACTTGCAAAAAGAATGGGGAAGCCTAAAAACCCATGCTTCTTTGTAGTTTGTTTCCTAGAAGAAAAATGTGAACCCATACCTCCATTTAATCCATTTTTGGTACCTCGGGTATGACCTCAATGTCCTAGAAATGTATCCCCATTTTTCTCCTACCTAACCCACCAAATTCAAAAAAATTATGATTTCATAGTGTAGGGCTCTGAATTCTCTTTTCAATGTCTATAATTTTATGGGAATCTATCGAGTATGGAGGAAATTATCACAATTTTAGTGTAGGGCGGTATTTTGGTCTTTTCACCAACCTCCCCAAGCTCCCTCTTTAACTCGCCACCAACTCACTTTTGACTCCTGCGAGTTGGGTTGAACCCACTTGACATTTTCACCAAGTTCAATGAGTTTCTTTATGCATGTGCAACTCTGCTTCCGCCTCGTAACTCGGCAAGCTCCCATTTATTTCAAGTTGAGCCCACTTCGCATGTGCACATCCCATCAAGGTGCTCTAACACCATGCTTTTTTGACCTGAATTTTTGACACATCGATCAACAAACTATTGACCCTACCATGCATTCAGACCATGGAACCCACATGCATCAACCACCCAAGTTGTCAAGTCGTGCGACATGCACCGTGTTCTCTACACCCGCTTCCGAACAACACTCACCCCACACACCCTTTGGGCTCACCGAGTTGGCTCGGCGAGCCAATCCTCCACATAACTACCAATGGACTCACCACCTTCCCACTGACCTGCTCGTATGACTCACCTCCCATGCACTCCCACCATCTCAATGAGTTGTTTTGGCTCCATGGCCCATTTGTCCATTTTTCTAAATTTTTCCTTTAAATATTGGAATTTTCTTTAAAAAAATTAGAGCCGAAGTCTAAGGGATGCCCCGAGACTGGATTTTCTACTTTTCCAATTTTTTCCCCATTTTTTGGCTATTTTTTTGCCCCTTTTGAAATTGAGACCAAGGGGTGGGGGTTTACAACATCTTCATTTTCACAACTTCCTCATTTTTACAATTTTATTGAGCTAAGGAACCGGATGAATATGAGAAAAGTGTTCCATGACCCCCTTTCACCATTTACCTCATTTTCTCAAAAATTGACCAAGTTTGAAAACCCAAAAGAGGAAAAAAATCTTCAAATGATCCCAAACTTCCCAAAATCACTTACAATGCTGCAAAAATTGAAATCTCACTTGTCTCTCTCCGGATTGCTTGGTGAAGTCTCATCCAGCTTTTCAAGTTCATCCTCCCAAGTTTCCCTATTTTACCAATGGGGTAAAAATAGATAACAATACTACAAGATCCATCTAATCACAAGGAGGCTAAGAAAAATTCCTCCTTTGGAAGAATCCATCTCGGTGAAAACATTACATCATATTATTATGCAAGCAGAAAAGGAAATAATACAAATGGCACAAAAGCAACCACATATGGATACAAAGCAATTTAAATGTACATACAAGTTCCCAATGGAGGAAACACACATAATAATTGTACGAATAACATTTATTTATCACTACTATTCGATTTTGATGAAAGAGATTATTTTGATCCTAATTACCATCACAATGATAATGAGCAGTCTAATATGTTTGATTAGCATTTACGAAAAAATTAATTTCAATCCTATTGATGAAGAAGAGGATACTATTTGAATCAATGGATTATATATTTCTCAACATATTTCTTTTTAACATTGGGCTATGCGCAACACAAAATATTTTTACTACAAGGTACTAAAATTTATTTTCCACAAATCATCAACAAGAGTGTATCTTTCGGATCTAAATTGGTCTTATGTCCTCTATCGGTTTGCTCACCCATCATGACACATTATTAGACTTAGTCACACTACTTTATCAATTATCAACTGATATTTAATCCTTAACTATATTCATCCACAAATAATCCCTTCTTAGACACCGGATTACATAAATAGATCTCCATTATTTTCTAAGAATAGGTTTCCTTGCACTATATATGCCCTTACATACTTTGGTAAAGGTTAGGATTCCAATATTTTTACTAATACCATACCTAATCATCACATTCTATATCAAACTAATCTAATCACAATGTGTTTTAAAACCAAATTAAAATACTTATCACTCAAATTCAAATCTAATCCAAAGTCTTATATACATACTACTTACTCGTGGATTTTTCCTTCTTCAAGTTTTCTATCACACATACTATGACTCCTCTATATTTTACATAAGAAATTATCCTTATTCCAATATGATATATTTTATTTCTACACCTCCTATGCTCATTAAGTACAATATGCCTCTTCATGAGACTCTTATCAAGAAGATCGTGTGCTATCACCTTTCTTGTACATAGCTATTTTCAAAACACTTCAAAAACATTTAAATAATCACATAATACAAATATGTGAAAAATATATAATTAGGACTTGTTTATGGTTTTCTTGGATAAAGTATTAGTTTATACATGTTATTTTTCATGTTGGTGTGACAAATATCATATTTAATCTTTACACACATATGTTCATGAGGTATATTGAGCTTGATGTAGAACACACATAGGTAATACATGATGATAGGATCCAATTTGGTTCCTTACACTAATATTTTTAAGACACCCCCTCCTCCCCCACACTATATAGGTTATTTTTTTCATTATATGTTACTTTACACCTTTCTCATTATGCTTGGGTATATACATTATGTTTATTGTTGTATTTTGAGCTAACAAGACTAACACATGTATCTTGTACAAAGTTAACTTATCTTACTACTTATATATTTACTATCTATACTTTGTGTGCATCTAGTTTCACCACTATTGTATATACTAATATGCATGTGAACCTTTACCACTCTAGAAAACAAAAAGAAATAGTATCGCCTCAATCCATCCTATCACACTAAGGTAGAAACATTATGCACTCACCCAAGGTGAGAGAGAGTTCCAATCCCCATCATGTTTGGCATGTTGATATGAAGTGGTTGTATAGATAATATAATAAAAGCATAAACAAATTCATACTATAATAATAGACGCATTATTAACAAATACTCTCAAAGAATAGCCTCATAATAATTCACTCCACATTCATCATCAAATCATATCTCTCATGTAATTTCTCTTTATCTATGGTGATGATCATCATGGTTATCATTTACAATGATTCCATAAGGGCTATATACATGTAGTAGTGTAGATTTTCCCTTCACTAGTTGAACAAGATTCATAATTATCCCTTGGATTCTATTTTTAACAACTAACTATTACATAGAGGCAACGTTTATGCCACATGTCAATATATATCATATTTTTACTTTGTATGACATTATTTATTTTTTGTATGGAACCCCTGCTACTCAAGATTTTTGTTCCTTTATTTTTCATGTTTCTTGAGCTATTATTGGAATCTCTATTTATAGACCAAACTATTTTTATTCATGCCATCTTCTCTTCCTTAATATGCATGCATCAATAACTATAGTTTCTTTTCTATATTTAGCTTATCTAATCCTCTAGTTTTCCAAACTTTATTTCCCATGAAACTTCTCTTCAAGCCTAGTTATATGCAGGTGTCTCTTTTTTTCTATTATATTCACGCATGTAAATTTTTCTCCATGTTCCATATTTACACATAGATTTTCCTATTCTTATCCTATAACTTGGGTGCATCTTTTCATTATTATTACCTTAAATGTGTGTGTTCTATATAATAAGAAAGAATAAAGAATAAAAATGATTTCTCAATGTAAGACTTAGAAAAATGAATGTATAATAATTTAGGGGATCAAAATCAATCCACACTAAACCCATTTCCCACCTTTGTTGGGTAACCCTTTATCCACTTTTTCAAATAATTCTAGAAGCTCTTTCCTTAATAGATCTTCGTGCATCTTGCATTGATCTAAGACTTTCTAAATACAGGGGGTATATTTTTAGCATGTACAATAAGGTCCTTCAAGGCTTTGACACTCTTATTAGGATATGAAGCCTCAAATTGAAATTTTTCAAGGCTACTAGCCCTATTTCTTAAAATTTGACTTCCTTAGCTCTCTTAACCACTACTTTATTTTATCCTTTTTTGAGATAATCTCCCCTTCAAGTTTTTTATGTCTTACGGGATTTTTCACAAATAACCTTTTCGTTGTCATTTTTATCCATCTTTATTTCCAATAAATTTTATATTTGGACCTTCATGATCATCCACGCATCAAACATATTGGATTTCTAAAAATACCATTGACCACCTTATTTGTATGCATGGCCTTTTCTTTGATATTAGCGCCAATTCTACACAAGTCTTTAATTTTTGTGTACAGAGAGATCCTATTTTTTCTTGATATTCCTTTATTTATTGTGTGCACAGCTATCCCCTTCTCCTCCCCTTAGCTTAAGGAACATGTTAACCAAAATTTCCAACTTACCTAAATCTCCTCGATCCTATGGTAGTGCCTCAACCAACTAAGGTTCATTGGTGACATTCCATTTACAAAAATTAAGCGCCTTTAAGTCATCATGTGTATTTTTTTGCCATATTTTTCTTTCTATTGGAGATCGTTGGTCATCTCCTACACTCTTTCCATTTGAAGCGAGTTTTCTACACTATTGGAGAGGTTTTGGACAACTTCTATAGGAATATTTAAGAGCACATCCCCAACCCGAGTTTCTAACTTATGGAAAGTGCCTATAATTTCCACTCATAATCCCTTCTTGATTTCATCTAGAAATTTATGTAGGATAGAGTAAGGGATTTCAAACTTAGGCTCATGTATGAAATCATTCAAGGTAAAGGATAATAACTTTTATCATTATTTTTGTGACCATATCCTTAAATTAATTTCAATAGAACAATTAATCTTTGGTTTTACCCTTTTAGAACCTTGAGTGAATGAATTGCAAGGTTTTTTTTTCATTATCCTTCATTTCTTCAACCTTTTTCAGCTTCTCCCTCTTGTACACTCTTTCCTTTGTCTACATGGAATTTTGTATCTTTCTTTTCATCATTGACACTTGTATCTTGTATATTTTCTTCTTCATCATCACGTTTTTCCTCCTCCTCATCCATGTTTTCCTCTCTTCCTTTTAACATTTCTTTTTCCTCTTCTTCTTTAACATTAATTATCTCTCGGAGGCATTTTTTGAGGTGCATTTTTTCAAAATCGAGTCCTTAGAATTTTGAATACTTTTAGGATCAAATTTAGTGTGTCTGGTAATTTTTATAGGGAGGGTACACTTGGAGGATTATTAATAGTGGGAATTCATGTTTCTTCTTTCTCCCCTTCCTCTATGGCATGCACGTTCATTTTAATGACTTTAGTGGATATTCCCATTTGTTCGGTGTGGGAGTTTCTTTTAGGCCTTCCTTCGATTTGTACTTCTAGTTGACTCTAGGATAGGCATGAAATTTTTCTTGTGTCAAATTTTACCTTTTTTCCTCACAAGAGGGACATTATTCAGATATTATTCCTCTTCTTCCTCACCACCTTCATTTTTCCACTCATGTAGTTCTAGAGAAATCTTCAATAACCTTTTTCTTTCTCCCATCTTGGAAATTTTCATTATTTTCTATGGAGGCATGTGCATCTCTTCATTATGATCCTCTACTCCATGTGTGTCACTATTTTTCTTTATTAGCTTTAATTAGTAGAAAAAATATACTACTTGGTTGTCTCTTTGCTATGGTCTCTACCAGTTAATTTCATTGACATTTATTTCATGTGACTCCATATATTTTCCATTTCTCATGTAATTATACTTGGTGTAGAGGGTACACATGTTTGCATCACTTTGTAATACATCAATTTTGAACTTCTTCACATCCCTAATTTGATTAATGAATCACATGAAATATTCTGATGTGAAGCCAAATGGAAACTTATCCCAAGGATATAAGTTTTCATCTTTCATCTTAAAGTGCTCCAAATAGTAGTGTTACATAAAAAAAACTCTAAGTCTTCTTCTACCACTTCGGGTAACATCAATGGTACTCACCTCTCTTCTTTAAAGGCATCTCTCAAATGCCTTAGCCATTTGTTAAGTTTGGCCTTATATGTAGTATTCAAGGTGGTGGGGCTAGAAAATATTTATATTTATTTTCGAACAATTTATTCTCCATAAGATATATCCATATTGGTTTCTCACTCCCTTCTCGAACACCTATTTCATCAAATACCATTAAAAGGAGGATTGCGCCTAAATAAAATTTCCTTAATTCTTGTGCATGTTATTATGCATCTTTCTCAAATATTTTTTCTATAAATAAGGAGAGGTTAAAATATGTCCCCTTCACCATTTTATGGGAAATATGAAATTTTCTTGTTAATTATAACTAATCTTGTTGTACTGGAAAGCTTAGATGTCGAATGTGCACCACAACCCTTTTCCTTGGCTATTCAATGTTGGAAATTGAAAAGTTGCACCCTCGTTTCTTATATTTCAAGAGATTGTAAATTGCTTCTATCTCATCATCATTTCACACCTCCAACCCCAAATCATCCACACTATTAACCAATCAGTTGCCTCATTGATGATCGATATTGGTGTAGGATATTATTTTCTTTGTATTTATTTATTACTTGGAATATTTCCTACACACGGTGACTCATCTTGCTTAGGTGTTATTTGTGTCATAGGAGTTACTTGAATTGTCATATACTATGATAGTGTGTCATAGGAGTTACATTTGACCGGTTATTCTGGGAATGTAACTCCCCTTCCTATTCTTGGACTCTTGACCACTATTCTCATGGAGGAGTTACTTATCACTCTCCTATTTGTACACACCACATTTGAGCTATTGATTTTTTTGTTTTAGCACTATTCTTGTGTTTTGTGAGATTGTGTTCTATTAAATATAATTGTTAGTTATTTCTATATTCGTGCAGCTACACATGCATTTGTTTTTATCTAGATATTTTGACGAGAACTATGATATGGTATCGAGTAATTGTGGCGTAATGTTTTATTTTTTTGTTAAGTTGTGGTTTTCTCAAAATCCTTGTTTTTTCTTGAATCTAACAAGTATATGTGTAAATATTTGTCTATATTTTTGGATCATGTCTTTGGTGTGGAAAATTTTTGTTTCTTTGGTGTACATATGTAGATATATCTCATGTAGAGTGTTATTATATTGGTTAGCTTATCCCACCTTCGCATGTAACTCAACACCACTATGCACCTAACTCCTCATATCCTGTCATGCCTTATTTTCCAATAGTTTTTACTTAGCTCAGAGTACTCGGGGCTCATTTTTCTTGGATTGGCCTATACTCTATGTCACTCTATTTGAAAAGATCCGACCCTCATCTCAGACTGCTCAGACCACTTGGCTCGGCTCACATAGTCTACGATTCACATCTAATCTTGCCTCCCAAGCTCATTTTATCCTCCTCTTACATAATGCCATCCACATTGGGTCATAGCTCTATGTGCTGTGTTTTATGACACCTCAACTCCATTGTTCAAATCAATTTGACTAGGGCATGTGTATGGTGTTTTCCGGTACCTACCAAAATATCCATTCAAACCTTCTTACTTGATCTACTCACTTAGCACAGTTCCTCTTTCTTGGAATTTAGTTTGTGCTCTCAACCTTTCCTCAACTTATTTAACTTGGCATGAGCCCTATTATTTTCAGCCTTAAAAATATCTCTTGTGGAGCTCAAGCCTTTGGCATGGTGAATTCATCCTTAGACCATAGTTAACTCAACTCGTTGCTCTAGAATTTATCTTGGTTAATACTTAACGAACTCGATCATTTAGCATGTGCACAACATTATGATCTAAACAATATCAACAACATGATTATCATAATCAAGGAGTTTACATCACAATAATTGTAAGATATTGACTCATAAGTGTAAGGCTAGGAAATTATTTCATCGCTCAAATAAAGAAGAAAGCCTCGAAAACTCTAAAAAAATTATTCTCGAGGTGAAGCCCAAGACTGTGGGTTCAATTAATCTCAAAGATCATCGAAATGGGCCATCATGTTTAAGTGATACGAACCATAAAAGGAAAGTGATATCAAACAAGGTCTATAAAGGTGATCCCCAATCCTCAATCATCTTCTTAGGATATAGCATGGGAATGTGTTTTATGAGAATGATAGTGAATATAGATTTTTTGTACGCATCCAAAATTACACGGTGACACATTGAAGGATGTGGTAAGTATCCAATGATGAAACAATTATTTTTTAGAAAAATGATGAGATCCATATCCTCTCCCTCTACCTTCAGCATGCTTGTTTCATCTTATTTCTTCATGTTTCTAAGTTTTCTAGCTTGTTGTGTCCTCACGGACCATTTTCTACCCCTTTTCTTCTTATTTTTGGATTAAGTAATGTAACCACCACAAAGGTCACGCAACCACCATGACATTTATGTAATTTCTAGTCTATAAAAACTGGCGGTTACACAACCACCATAGTGATCTCATTAACTTTATCTGTGAGTTCAAACTGCGTGTTTTAAATGCCTGTTTAGATTCGTGAGTGATTTTCTTTCCAGTTTCTTGAACGTTCACCTTATTTTTGGCTTATTGGATTTTTATTGGAGTCTTCTTCTTATTTTACTATCTTTAAAAGAAACTCCCCCTTTTCTTGATGATTTGGCATTTCTTGATTGTCATGTGTTTAGAATTTTTCTTCCCCAAACTTTATAAAAACCATACTTTTACCCGTATGATGGGTTGGAGATTTGAGATTTAGTTTTGCATTGTTATTGTACTTGAATCTTTCTAGGAATCACAAAGACAACACAACACATTTTTGGGTAAGTGCATGGAAATGAGGGTCAAAAGTGGACACATTTTTCCTGAAATCAACGAAACATGAACTTCATCTAATAATTTGGCATGTATATGCTCAAAATTTAACAAATTGATAAGAATAAGTACCATAGAGCTTGGAATCTAGTTTCTAAACTACTAATTTTTTTGAAAATGGTGGATATTAAGAGGTCAAATGTGGTGCGCACACAAAGTATGTCTATTTTTGTGTCAAAAATATAAAAACCTATTGTGTGTGCCCCCCATTTTTTGAGTTCTATAAATTATTTTTCAAATCCCTTTGGTAGAAAGTTATCTAATACCACATAAGAGGTCGTAAAAGATCAAACATTGCAATTAGGTATCGTATACACATGGATGTTCTTTCTTCCCTTTCTTTCATATTCTCTCAGTAATTCATCCACCATTTTCATCACTTTGATGATATTTTGGTTAGCTTATTTCGAACACATTTTACAATATTTATCTCTACGGTATTCGTTTGACCTTGGTATTTCATCACCTTGGTAAATTAAAGAACGAATGACCTCTTAGAAATCCCATCACTAACTACATATAATAAAATTGTTGGAAATGATTTTGTGGTGTATTTGTTGACACTAGCTAATGTCGTCATCACAATCACTTCCACATCCCTCCATCAAGCCATCGGTGGTTCTTAACCCTTGTCAAACAAGAGATCTGAAATAAGTTTTCGTAAAGCAAAAGAGTCAAAATCAATCAATCAAAAAGTAAAAGATAAAAGAAAAATCAAATTGATATATAACTCTCTCTTAGGGTATTTCCAATCATCTCTATCGGGCTTATGGATGCCTAACTAGTAGTAGAGAAATGTTGCAATTAGAATAAAATACATCTTTGTTGGGGCTATGGACGCCCTGGGCGGCAAATGGAGTAATGTGCGGATCTCCTTCCACCCTCCATTCACAAATCACCTTTTAAACTAAATCATTCCTACACATTGGCTAGTGTCTTCACTTGTTGTCTATCAATTCTTCCCTTTAAAAGGTAATTAATTTCCACAAGCACACACTAGATCTCTATGAGCAAACAGGATTAGTATGTTACTAAGTGTTGCTTTTTGACCTTGTTCAAACTCTTTCTTAAGCACAACACTTGTCTCATGATTTGTGCCTTGGGCTAATCACTTTTTCATTGACCACCTTCTAAATATTTTCATAGAATCCTCTGTTCTTCGAAAATCATTTAGAAAATCCATGTGTATAGGATGTCCTCTTTGCCATGTTTGCAGACACTTTTGTCCCCTTTTAATAAGATAATTTTCTACTTCCTTTCTCTCATGTGTTTCTTGGCTAGCTTACACTGGGGGCATCCTTGCTCCTCATGATTGAACCTATTTTATATTGGCCTTGATCCCCTTCAACACATGAATATTTTTCCTTTGAATAATCCCACCTAATTGTTGGGGCATTTTCACATCTTCACTTTCTTGCGCATACACATGGTATTCTGCCCTTGTACATCCCATCTATCACTGGGGGAATCCACATTTCTTTGTCTTCCTGTACATAGTTTCAGAAAACTTTCAAAATAAAAAAATTCAAATATGTTTCTAAAAAGTAAAATAAAAATAAAAATCATCCTACACAACGTCGCTCTTTATTTCTCACTTTTTCTTGTGCGTGACTCGTGGATCATCTTTATTTATCTCCATTAACAAAGATGGTTTTCTTACTATGTATGTACTCTGGGGCACAATGAGTTACTTGGTATTGTTTCATAGTGCACTTCTTTTCATGGGACCCAAGTGTCCTCTGTTATTTCCCTTGCATGTATCCTTGTTTGGGGCACCATCTTTTGACCCTCGTCATTAATTCACACAGGTCAGAATCAAATCTTGATAACAAAAAACATTGAGTTATGTTTCTCTGTTATGTTAGTTTGTTTACTTTCTTGTATTGCATTGCATTATGCATGTTGCACAAAGTTAGGCATATTTTACTTTCTCGTATTACATTACATTTTGTATGTTGCATGGAGTTGGTGTTTTTAGCTATGGACATTTGTTCGTATATGGCTTTTCATGTCATACTACACTTTTGTTCATTCTTTTTAATAAGGACCGATGACGTCGATCATAAGAAAAATGATGAAATAAAGTTGGTTTTTACATCGGCAAGATGATAGCTATATCCATCTCTTTTCATCTTCATTTTTCTTCCATATCACTCTCCTTCTATCAACACTTTTCTTCAAAAGCAACTTGGGGCAATAGGGATCAATTATTCTACTTCTTCTATTTTGTTCTTTCATCTTTTCGATCGTCGATCGCCCTCTTTCATCACCCCATCGACACTCAAGGGGGCATCCTTCATTCTATTAATTTTTTCTTCTATCTCTTCAAAAAAATTATTTTTTTGTACTTGTCTACTATCTTTGAAGTGGCATCACTTACGCCACCCCAAAGAGGGGAAAATGTAGACACCTAAAATCTACTTACGCAGGATTTAATGCTAATATTGCACTAATTATCCTCTTTCTTGTCATTTCGTAATAATTAGCACTTTTCCACTAATTATCTAACATTCCTCTTCATATTTATTAATTAATGACCTTTCGTTAATTAATTAGCCTTCCTATCATTAAGGATGTCGATTAACGACCTTTCATTAATTAATATTCACTTCTACCTGGGTTAATTAATTATTATTAATTAATTACGCTCGCAACTCTAAATCAATAAATTATCATTTATTGGATCAAATTCCTCTCTTACATCCCATAAATCATACTAATTTTCCTCTAATTAGCTTCTATAATCTTACCTCTACCTATTAATTAATCACCTTTGATTAATTAAAACATCCCCCAACTCCATGACTTACTAATGACAAATTAAACTCTTCTAAATCAAGATTACCTTTTATAAAGCAACCTTATCCATTCCTAATATTGTTTTACCTTTATCCCACATTCATCAATTTTCTAGCCTTACCTCTTCAAGAAAGATATATAAAGAACCCTCCTTCTTACCTTTCTTCTTACACCATGCTTTGAATAGTGAAAACTATAAGCATTTTGATCTTGATATTCCTTCTTCATCTTGAATTGTTGGAAATAACTTCTTCATCTTGTATCCTTTCACTCAAAATTGAGTAATATGGGAAGATCCAAAATGGCCTTATAGCCATTCTTGGTGAGATTCCATTCTCAATCTTTGAGATCAAGTAACAATCCACTTTGATTTTTTATGTTCTTCATAGGTTCATAGTTTAAGTTAGCAATCATAGAGAGTAGGAAATAACTTAGCATGTAATTTCATTTATGCATTGAAGAAGCATTTCCTTTAAGCTCTTATCTTGATGGTTCATTGTTTAGTTATCATTTGCTTTAAAATATATGTAGATATTAGTTTCAATTTATAGCTTAGTTAATTATACATGAGCACAATACCTTTTCATAACCCTCCCGGAGGATGCACATAGGCTCTGAAATGGCCAAAATTGGCCTTTTTAGGCTTGATGGAGAATTAGTCTTTTACTGCACTTCAATGAATGGAATAATGGACCTTGCTAAACATTTTTACAAACTTATACATGTTCACCCAATGCATTAGTAATACCTTCAAGGAAAATTTGATCATGACACAGGAGGTAGGTTATCCCAAAGAGGGATTCAAGAATATTTGGGAGAAATATTTCACATTGTGGCTTGGTTTTCATGGTTTAAGTTTTGCATTTTTGGGTCAGTCAATTCACATGACAACATCTCCATATGAAGATCATCCTCTTACCCTTCTAGGATTCAAAATCCTCCTTGAATGGAATCAGATTTAAGATTCTCATACACTTCTTTCTCATATCCCTCTCATGAGAATATGTGACTTCTTGATCCTTCACACATGATGGTCCTGGATGCCTCAATAGCTTGAATAGATCATTTTTATTTATTTCTCGAAGATATTTGGACACAATGGTAGAGTCAAGATATGATGATCATCAATTCACTCCTTGAGCCTCACTTTTCACCTTTGAACATGATGATCTCTTATTCATCTCATAATTCACCTCCCTTCCCAAGATGTCACTTGAGTGGAAGCATGCTTATGATTTCTGGACACCCTCTTTCTCAATTTCTCCTCATGGAGATAGGTTTACTCCTCTTGATAGAAGGATTGAACCCTGAATGAAACTTGGAGGAATTTCTGAGAATGAATTCCATGTTCTTGACCTCCGCATTATATCTTTGAAACACTGTAAATTCCACCTCCCGACTTGCAAGATGTGAGTTCATTACCAAGCATTGATTAAGTGTTTAGAAACACTCTCATAAAATATGCATTGTTTGTGATCTGAGATGATTTCCACCATCACTAATGGTGAGCTTCTCATATCATGCTCCTAATGACCATTCTCTTGATGATTTGAATCTCGATGAAGCTCTTGATGTTTCAAATCTTTCATATAACTCGTGATTTTTCTAATTGCACCCATTTTCCTCATGATGTAGGGCATAAAAGAAAGAGGTTACAAGAATGTCCAAATTTCTTATCATCATGTTTATGGAATCAATAATTCATGAGAAGGGATATAAGATGCAAAACCAAGTGCTAGTTGGATCCAAAATGCTCATAACTTCAAATTAGAGGTTTTTCCCTCCAAGTCAAAAATTCAAAATCTCTAAGTATGTAAAAAGTGACAAATATGGTGTCTAAGGTGTTTTGAAGGATTTCTAAGGAAGAGGTAGGAAGAAGTATTGAATTAAGTAAGAAGAGTAGAGGAATATTGTTTTACAAGGTTGATTTTGATGCTTTTAAGGTCAAACAGTGGAGATATGTTTGTGTTTTATCTATCTTGAATGTAACTAGAGGTTAAATAGACAAACCCTACTGAGACATTCTTGTAGCTACTAGTCAAATGAAATCTAGAAGATTAAATAGCACAAGAAATCTCATTACTTATATAGAAACAAAGGAATATTTGGGACCATTTGTGTGTCAAAATTCCAAGTTTAAAAATGATTATAACTTTTTTATAAGCTTATTTTCTTTCTCGGGTTGAAGATAAGGTACAACTAGGACTTAGGTTTTTAAAATCTAAATCGGGAATTTAGACCCCAAATTTGCAAGAATCAACAAAGACAAGGTCCTTGAAAGGAATATGAAGGAATTTTAAGTTTTCTTTGGTCAAAATCAGAGATATCATTGACAATTAGTATGCACATTTATAATCACAATTTGAAGACCTAAAGGGAGATTGAGACAGAGGGTTTTGAGGGATATTTTGCAAAAAAGCACATATTGAAATATTGCATAGAGGGAGAAGGCATAAATGGGTATCTAGGAAACCCATCAGTATGGTTTGAAACCCCTAAATTTAAAGGTATGCTAATAAATGCACAAGACCAGGGCTAGAAGAGAGTTAATAGGCTAAAAATTAGAAAAGGTGATAATAAGAGAAGTTTAAAGGGTTGAACTTTGAAATTTTTCATGCATTACACTGAGCCCAAAGGGTATCTAAGGATGTTTTTTAAGTTATGGATATGATTATATGTGCATAATCATGGATCTTGCATGGGAATGGCTCTTGAGAGCTAAAACAGGCAAGATTGATTAAACTTAAGAGTATTAATGATTTATTTGATTAATTATCACTTTTGTTGAATGGTTTCATGTTAGTTTGAGTATGGTGAAACAAAATAAAGAGATGGAAGGAGAAAATGCAAGTAAAAATTCCAAATTTGTGCTTGATTTGGAATTAGGGCACTTAAAGCTAGTGAGATGAATAGAGTGAAAGTATGAGCAAATGATGTTTTACAAGAAAATGAGTAATTTTAACAGATTGGTTGGGCTTGCGGAAAAATTGTGAGAGTAGGATATGGGGGTTGGAAGGGTAATTTTTAGGTTGATTGTTCCATTTTTGCATATTTGAGTCTATAGAGCTTGTTAGAAAGACTTAAAAAATAAGATACTAATGAGAATGATTGAAATAGTTGTTATGAGTTGATGAATGCATGCAAATTTTTTGGAGCTCGCTTAACCTCATGATTTTTGGATCCTTCGCAAACCTCATGATGACCATTCCCTTGATTATTTGAATCGATAAAAACTTACATATGTGTTTTGATTTATTATGTGTTATAAGGAATTGCATGATTCCATATATTCGAGCAATTATTGATACCTTTAGGAGTTGTGAGGTTTATAATATATAGTTTTGACACATCCTAAACTCCTAAAAATGTCAATAACCAATCAATAAGACCCCAAAACCTAAACAATGACTATATTCTTTCACAAAATAGATATCGATTGTAGAATTTAAACCCTAAAAGCTTTAGGCTGAATGTTGAAATCCTGAAAAATACCTATGTACTAACCAAATTAGAATATGAAAAACTATCTTCTAAACAATAACTGATGGAGCTGTGACACTAGTTCGATAAGGTATAGGATGGCCTTAATTTCTTATATTTACTAAAATAAATTTAATAAAGTATATGAAATAATAAAGTATAAAGATTAATAAAAGAAAAAATCATATTTAAACCATTTATTTTAGTAAATATATCCTTCCCAAAAGAACATATACCGCATAACAAATAGGAATGTGAGTGCTTTATAACGTGCTCACATTATAACATGAGCAAGTTATAAGCATTTTAGGCTTGGTAATTTCCAATCCTAGAAATTCATAACGTGATCGTACTTTCCTAAAATGTGCTCGTGTTTCGCTTAAAATAAAATGTGTCCATTTTTGGTCCCCATCTTCGTGCACTTTCCTACTTTGTTCTTCCTAGTAATACATTTGTGACTAGTTTTCTTGCAACCAACCAACTCCAACATTTTCTTGATTTTCTTGCAACCAATCAACTACAACCTGTTATTTTGTTCATTTTGCTACCAGTCAGCATTGCACACCTTGGATCATCTAGAATTCATCTCTGGAAAAGAAAAGGAAGTTGAGGAGATAATAAATTCATCATCACATTTGGGAAGTTGTCACAACACAACAATAACCAGGTTTGGGGTGCATTTATATTTCTTTGAAGATTTCAGTTGAATATTGTCATTTAGATTAAAAGAAATACATTTGTTTTAAGTGGTATAATTTCTTATTTCTTAGTTTCTAGTATACGAATATTCCATTGATATCTTACTCCCTTCCTATCCATATGTATCTACAATGGAATGAACTTGTAGGAAGGTTTTGTGTCTGCACTTATTCATCATTTCTTCATTCCAAAACACCTATATGTTTTGTTTTTATATTTTGTTGGGGAAGTTTCTAGGTAAAGAAGAAATTGCTTCTAAGAAGCTTTCTTTCTTCCCATGAATCGAGGTAGAAGTAGTTAGAAGAAATCATATTTCTAGAATAATAACTATAGAGTACATTCTCTATTTAAATTAGATTTAATTCCACACCTTACAATAGAGGAATAACCACATCTGGCTATTCCTTGTTTTGTTTTATTTTAATTTAGAAGTATTTTTTTCATTTAGATTAATTTCTTTGTCTATGTATGTAGCTTTTATTTTATTTAATTTATCAAAAAACAAAAAAACAAAATTAAATAGTTTGTTTCTTTTTAATTTAATTGAATGTTGGAAAATTGAATTTAATTAGATTAAAAGGGGAAAAACAATCTGTTATTTAATTTAAATTCATTCATTTCATATATTTAATGATAGAAATTTAAAGTAATTTAGAATTGGAATGAACACAATCTTTGTTTCCTTAGCATCCTAGGCTACCAGTACTTAGCCCTCATCCCCTTTTATTCCTAGTTTGTTTGTTTATTTCCATCCTTGCTGATTTGGTTTTCACATGACCATTCTAGGTCCAACTCAACCATGGATAATAATATTTTACCCAATCATAAACCAATCCAACATTGAAAGATGCCAAGTATACATTGACCAAGGTTTATGCCAACTAGTCTTTAGAGAAACTTTTGTACCACCTAATATTATTGGCCAAATTAACTCCCTCAACGATGAAGTAGAGATTGCAAAAGAGTTTTGGGCCAACCAAGCCAATAGGGCTAGACCTTGTAACACTTAGTTTGTACTTAACGCATCTCCTCTCACACTTACATTACCCTCTTTAGAGAGGATTATTTACATGAATAAGAAACATTCCCTTGCATTCATTAGCCGAGTTGAGCTACGTTTGGTTTACCGAGATAGAATTACAACTACAAATGTTGATCATACCTGACCACTATAACACCCCCACATAGGTTAGGTGGAACTTTTCACTCTCGACGCAGTAAATCCCAAATTTGTAAGTTGAGCATCTACAATTTCCTTGATCGTTTATCATGTCGTTACCATATTTCCCACTTTTCCCACTTACACTAAATTGACTCATCCCATACTCATTCCATCTATCACATTTTGGTTGTATCATCGCAACCTCAGGAAGTCGAGTTAATCTGAAATCATGTGTTGATTTTCAAGCATCCAAAATTGGTGAACCAAACGTGAAGGAATAGTTCCTTTTCATATCCATTTATTTTCTTTTCTTTCATCCATCTTTCTCCTCTCCTATTATTCTATGGGTGTTTATACACCCCCTAAATATGTCGGGTCAAGAATATACCATGCCTATTTTAGGTATTGAAGCCTATTAAAATCAAGTGAGTTTGTAATAGTTTCCCTCATTATCCGGGTGGGATGATAATTATTCACATATATTACTAACTCCACATACAACTAGTTCAATTGTAAGGATTGAGGAGATTTACCAACCAAATTACAGCTCTCAAATAGAGTTCTCTAGCTCTAATAACATGACCTTTATAGGAGAAGACGGTCTTTATCTACAGATTTTATTAAGACCCCATATTAGTATGAAGTCCAAGTACTTTCTATTTCATTCACAACAACATGATGAAATCTTAGTGTGGTTCACCCAAAGTGGTTATTGCCTCAATGCTTTAGATGGATCCTTAGAAAATATACAAGAATACATCAATATATTGTTGAAAAACAATGTTTCCTCAATCCCTCCAAAGATAGAGGAAACACCACAAAAGGGGGAGTCAATTAATGATCAATTCATAAGGGGGTATCATACACTCCCTCAACCGAGTAATGTGTAACACATGCCTACACAAGGTTCACATCCTTCACCCAATGATGTTATTTCAATATTAGTGGGAAGGATTAAGGAATTAGAGGTCTCCTAGGCTTCATAACCTTTACGGATGAAGGTGCAAGGAAATATTCCCTATTATCATAACTATACCCCTTTCATAAATGTGCATCTAGTGCAACAACCAACACCTGCAAGTCTACTTGGGAGTTCTTAGTCCTAGTGATCTCCTTATGGGATCCGGAACACTAATAATGGCTTCGCATCCTTCCTATTCTTATCCTACACAAGGGTTCACTATAAGTGCATTCTCAAATGTTATTCCTATGAACAATGTGATATTCCCTAGTTATAATACCATTATCCCATATCCTATTGCTATCCGACCCTATGTCCATATGTATTATAAATATCCCCAGATAGACATGTACACTTTTCCTGGTTCTTACATGTGACATCGAGAAGATACTTACACCCCAGCTAATACATATGTCATGCCTTATCAGGATCCTACCCCACTTCCCCCTCCTCACCAAGGGTCCTTAATGGTAGCAGGAACTTATTCTGAGTATTTAAAATAACATTTTGATTTTATGATAGGAGGTGTAATTCTCCCATGGACATTTCCCGACCTCCACAAATTTAAAGGAGAGGGAGATCCCAATGCCTATATTAATGCATATGCTACCGCAATTAGATAGTTGCCTCCTTGGGATGCATTTTTTTCTAAGATATTCCCTAAAATCCTCAAATGAATTTCTCTAGATTGGTATTATCCAAAAGCATCCATACATTCTTTTAAACAACTTATGTCTGAGTTTATTAAATATTTTAATATGAACAAGTTATTGAAAATGGGGATCAGAGAATTCTTGCATATCAAGCAAGACCAAAATGATTCTGTTTCCCACTTCATTCAAAGGTGGAAGAAATTCATCTAATCCTCTGCAAGTTCTCCAAACATGGACCAAATATAACTCTTAAACCTTTTCATCCTTTCACTCAATCGAGAAACCAAAGAACAAGTCCAGAAATTTTCCCTATAGAGCTAGGAGAAATTCTTAAAGGGTGTACTCTACATTGACCAAGTGTTGTTTGACAAAGACATAAAACATATGGTACTAATGGGAGGTTGGTCACCTCTAACCCAAACAACTCAAACTATCCAAATAACTCAAACAACAACTAAGGACCCAAGGTCCTGAATCGAAATCATGATGTCACTATAGATGGTGTCACCGATCAATCTAAAAATCCAAATGTTATGAATATTAGCAATGTAAACGATAATAATGGTAATATGAACAATAAAAGGGTTAATAATATCACTCTCCCTATCAATGTAGTTGATTTTAATTGTCTATTGCCTCAAACAAGTCCAAGCTTAGGGCTCAACTCAATATTAGAATCCCGGCCAAAAGGATATAAATTATATTATAAAAATCAATATCAAAACAATAACTAGAACTATGGGCCACAACAAAATCAAAATTAGAGGCCAAGGGATTATGATCCCAATTTGTACTAAAAATTTCATATATTTATCAGTCCATGATGCCTAGTCTTGTAGGGACTGCAGTAAATTCATACAAAAATCCTCGAAGACCGAGATAATTTTTCATCGACATGTTCTTAGCGAACCCTAGAGGAACTTCCAATAACACTCATATGGACTTGTCGCTCCTCAAAATACCAACCTAGGAATTTATAGAGATCCTTTTCCCAATCTTCCTTAGAATGAGAATCTTAATCCATAGAATTCTAACAAAGGGATTCCTATAGAGACTCATGATCACAAGGCTTCTATGTATAATTATCCTTGAGTTTCTCCTAACTTGGACCAGAGAAACAAAATGAAAATCGTAGGCTTGGTCAAATTGGAAATAGAACCAGAGTTTAATACATCCACTCATACTTGAGAGTATACATCACACCCTCTTCCCATATATCCTCTAGTGCAAGATGATTCACCAATAGTTCCCAAACTAGTGGGAGCTTACGATTTGATCACAAATCTCACCAAAATCTTTTCTCACATTTCCTTCTTCTTGTTTTGTGAAAATTTGACATCTCATCAATCTTCCTTATTGGAAACATTAGGTATTGGTCACTTGGTACATATCACACCCCTCTCTGAGGCCTAGAATAATCACATAGAATTTTACACTTATCCTCCTGGGGACAACATGAAAGAGATAATGGGTTTGTGTTTGACATAAACAAAATTCCTATAGATGTTGAGTTGGCATGGATAGGTGATTTTGCATTGTATTTGCAAGTATGGATTTATAATATCTATATCATGATAGTAATGATTGATGACAAGGACTTGTAAACACTGTCACTTTCTCCTTTTTATAGAATATAGGATATGGAGAAACCAATTACTCCTCCACCGAAATACGCTGAGGGGTTACGATAGCTTGAAAGCCACATCAATCAAACCATTTTTCTTCTAGTTACCCTTGGGCCTAAGACCATTTTAACCAAATTCTATATTATAGATAGGAAACTAACTATAATATGATTATTGGTAGGTCATGGATCCATAGGATGAAGGCCATTCCATCCACATTGTTTCAAGAGGTGAGATTCCTTCACTTGGGTTAGTTCTTTATATCTCTGTGGGGACTTGAACCATTTGATATTCACCTAGAAAATCTTAAGAAGAAACTTGGGGTTCATTCTGAATTTGAACTCCCAACCAATCAATTGAACAAACTGTCACCTTCCAAATAAATGGTCCCCTAATACGAAGCTAGTTCCAATGAGTGAATTAGTCACCCAAAGCTATCGAAGGGGTAGATAAGAGTGAGAGTAAGACTATTATAGTAGAAATTATGTCTACCAAGAAACAATCAAAAATAGTGAAACTCTTGGAAAATGACTTACCAATCATTCTTCCATTCGATTCTTTAGGTATTAGAAATGCTATTGGATTAGACTCTCTCCCGATGGATGGTTTTAAGAGATGTGTATGGTGGAGGTTTTTAGGTCCAAGAATAAAATCCTAAAAATAATGAGAAGTCAATCTTTCATGTTGATTGTTGGAAACTACATTATGATGGAGCTAAATTCCAGTATGGAAAAAGGGCAGGGTGATTTTAACTTCTCTAGAAGGTAGATTCATGCCTTTTTTTTCAATTTGTACTTTGAGTGTACCAATAATGGAATAGAGTATGAATCCTTTCTTCTTGGTCTCATTATGGCTAAGAGAATGGGGGTGAAAATTTTTAGAGTCCTAGGGGACTCACAACTCATAGTGAACCATGTCTCGAAGTTTAGGATAGAGCATAACATCTCATACTTTATAAGTCGTATGTGTGCAATCTTTGTAAATATTTTGACTATATCTCTATGGAAGTAGTTCCCATAGAGAAAAATCAGATCATTGATTCTATGGTGTCTTCATCCTCTTGTTTTTGCCCTAACGAAGATTTGAAGGAAATAGAGTTCATGGTTTCAACTTGCGTTGAGACCTTAATCCAAAATATGCCCAATAACATAGTATTAACATATGTAGAGACCGAGAATGAGCCTATCACATTAGATTTTTCTGAGAATGATTAAGTTATATTAGGATTCCTCCATGCATACACTAACCTTCATCATCCGCGCATAATAAAGAAGGTTTTTCCTTTATCCCTCACCATTCTTCATACTTCAGAGATAAAACAAAGAATCCCTCCTCTTCATAATATTTACATATCTACAAAGTTGAGGAAGAATCTTTGGAACTTCCACCATCTCCCCTTGGGTTTGAAAAATGGAATGCCTCACTAATAGAAGGAATGATTGACATCAACATCGGGACAGCGGAAAATCCCATAATTCTAAAGCTTGGTTCTTTTCATTGTCGACGAGAAAATAGAATAACATATTAAAGTGGTTAAGGAACATTCTGATATTTCAAATTTAGTTACAAAGATGTGACCAGAGTCACTCTTGACATAGTGCTTCATAATTTGGATACCAAGCTTGATGTAAAACCAGAAAACAAAATTTAATACCTATGAATCCTAAAGTTGCTTTAATGGTCAAAGAAGAAGTGATGAAGCTTCTATAGGTAGGGTTTATAAAGCTAGTGGACTACTCCATGTGGCTATCCAACATTTTCCCGGTCCTTAAAAAGAATGGGAAAATAAGGATATGCATCAATTTTAGAGACATAAAAAAATCCTTCCCTAAAGATGATTTCTCGTTACCCTCTATTGATATCATTTTTGTTAGGAAATTTGTGTTCATAGTGTGAACATATGGTTTAAATATTATTATTATTTAATATTTAAATAATATGTGAGTGTGCACAATTAGTTGTCATGCACAACTCATAGAGATAGGAATGTGTGAGAATATCTTAGGATTGGGAGTAAGACTAGGGAATAAAGGAGAGATATGGGGATAAAATGATAAGACTTGACTCCATAATTTTAGGAGCAAGCAATTGTATAAAATGCCCTCTCATATTCAATAGAAATTACTTCATTCTACTTTCATTTTGTCTTGTACTTTCCATTTCATGAGTTAATTTGATTTATTTTTGTTGAATTTATTTATGAAAATCTAGAGATTTAGCATCATCTGGTATCATATCAGGTTTCCTTCTACAAGTGTATAAGAAGAAGAAGAAGAAGAAGAAGAAGATGGTTGAAGGAATCCCGTAAGAAAATTTCTAGCAGACACATCACAGTAAAAAGAACACAGTTTACTCATATGACATCCAATTGATGTCTCATTTTTTTTTCTGGAAAGATAAGAACAAGACACACAATATTGCAGTTTACATCAGCTTCAGATTCATCTTGTATCTATGCATAAAATTTTGTGTAAGTTGAGTGAAATGTTTTGTTGTTTTTAAAACAAATGTTTGATAGATTGAATGTATCTAAAAACAGATTCGAAATATTACAAAATTTATTGGGTTTTTTAGTTAATATATGGAAAACTTATATTAAAATTTTACAAAAACCTAGTTTCTATTTTAAGAGAAAAGTGGAAATAAAAATAGGGATCTGAAAAAAAAAAGTGGTGCATAATACATTTATGTAATTTTTTAATTGGACACATTTTCACTTGCACGCGACGTCCATAGTTAGGGGGTGCATTATCGGTTGAATCCGACACCCAGAAAAATTGTGTAATGAGCCTAAAAGCTACATTTGCTAACTAAGTAGCATCACCATGGAGGAAGGAGGCAACGGAGGAAGGAGGTTAATCAGTGACCTCTCGCCAGCCGCAAGCGAAGGGGCCACACAATGAATTTGTGGAATTTATTTTTGTTGTGTGTTTAATTTTCATTGTGTGATGTAATAAGAACAGATGATTTATTCATGTTCGCTCTTGTAATAAGTGAGCTCCTGCATGAGTGATATTTCTTATATTTTCCCTTGAATGTAAGGATGAGGGGGGGAAACATGTACGTTGTTATGGAGTGGTTGGTGGTCCACTAGAAAACCAATTTGAGAGTTTGTGAATCTCTTAGAAAATCACATATGAGTGGTTAATGGTTCCACTAGAAAACCTATTAGAGTTGATGGTATTCTTGTAAAACCATCGTATTGTAGAACATGAGCAGGTACTAGAAAGAACTCACCCATGTTCACACTGAGGGGGTGAATGTTAGGAAATTAGTGTTCATAGTGTGAACATATGGTTTAAATATTAGTATTATTTAATATTTAAATAATATGTGAGTGTGCACAATTAGTTGTCATGCACAACTCATAGAGATAGGAATGTGTGAGAATATCTTGGGATTGGGAGTAAGACTAGGGAATAAAGGAGACATATGAGGATAAAATGAAAAGAATTGACTCCATGATTTTAGGAGCAAGCAATTGTATAAAATTCCCTCTCATATTAAATAGAAATTTCTCCATTCTACTTTTATTTTGTCTGTACTTTCTATTTCATGAGTTAATTTGATTTATTTTTGTTGAATTTATTTATGAAAATCTAGATATTTAGCATCAATTTTCAATGTAACATCTGGTTATGAGTTTTTATCCCTCATAGAGAAGGTTTTCTAGACACAATCGAGATAAAGATTTATGATGAGGATCGAGGATGAAAACTACCTTTACTACTCCCTAGGGGACCTTTTGTTATGCCATCATGCTTTTGGTTTGAAGATCGTTGACACCACATATCAATGGGCCATGACATATATATTCCATGATCTCATTCACAAGATTGTGGAGATGTATGTTGATGATCTCTTGGAAAATATAAAAAGTGGGGTGACATATTGAAGTTCTTCAAGTTATTATTTCATGGTTAATCGAGTATGTTGTGACTTTAAACCCATAAAAGTGTGTATTTAGAGTCACAAGAGGTAAGTTATTGGGTTATATCATTTCCTCTCGAGGGATTGACATGGATCCTACAAAGATTTGGGCAATCCTAGAAATGACTCCACCAATAGATGAATCAAGTATTAGGTCCCTCTTTGGAAATATTTTAGAAATCAGAGGTTTTTTCTTGATCTAACATATGTTATTCATCTTGTTAATGAATTTTGAAGGACTATAAAATTTAGATAGATGAATGTCACGATGCTTTCGAGTTAGTCGAGCATTTCCTCATGTCACCACCAACACTCATCTCACCCAAGGTTTATCAACCTCTAATCTTGTATTCTTGAGCCACGATGTTTTTATAGTGTGCATGTTATCACATGAGGATGATGATGGTTGTGAACACACCATCTATTTTATTATCCGTATGCTCCTCAACTATGACACTTGGTATACTCAAGCGGAAAAATAATGCTTGGTTATTGTATTTACAACCAAGAGGTTAAGGCATTATATTTTTAACCAAGAAATGAGAGTAATCATCAAATTTTATCAGTTGCAAACATTATTGACATAGGAATCCTTTTCCAAGAAGGACAATAGATTCATAACGTTAATGGGTAAATTTGAGCTTACCTTCATCAATCAAAATTCCATCAAAGAAAAAATCATTATTGATTGGGTGGTTGACAACCCTATAGATTGTGGTGAGATATTTGACTTAAACCTCCCTAATTAATGTGTTTACCACATAGAGAATTTTTTCATTGCTTCATGCCCCTAGTATACATATATAATAAACCACATCATAGATCCAATGTATCACGAAGAGGAAAATTCACAACAAAGACGATAATTGTGTGTCCTAGATGCCAAGTATGTAATTGTAGTTCTATATAAAAGAGATTTTGATGGTATGTTACTGCGATGCGTCAACGAGGAAGAAGTGGAAAATATTCTCTTTAAAGCCCATAGTGGAGTTTGTGGTAGCCACTTTGGAGGGAATTAAACTACATGTAAGATCCATCTTATGGATTACTTCTAGCCCACATTAGAGAATGACGCTATAGAGTATGTGAAAAAGTGCCAGAAATGTCAAGAATTCTCACACATCATACACATCCCATCCCAGGATTTATAACCTATAGTGACACCCTAGCCCTTCTCCACTTGGGGTCTAAATTTAATAGGTAAATTCTCTCCCGCATCATCAAATTCCCATAATTTCATAATCACCACCATGAAATTTTTTACAATGTGGGTTAAAGCCATGCCTCTGACTATACTACTTGGATCTTTCATAGCCAAGTTTATCTTGAACTAGATTATCTCGTAGATACAACGTTCATGTGTCATTATTTCAGATAGTGTCACTTATTTAAAGAATGATGAGGCATGTGAACTATGCACTAAATTCAAAATGTCTCATCACACATCCTCATTGTACTATCCTCATGCCAATGGAAATTTTGAGGCGATGAAAACACTTTGAAGTCCATTGTTCTTAAGATGGTTAAGGAAAATAAGAGAGATTGGAACCTGAAGTTATTTCCCACCTTATGGACTTATACGACTTTGGTTTGAACACCAATGGGGGAAACCCTATTTTCTTTAGTCTTTGGTGTTGAATCAGTCTTACCACTAGAGGTAGAATTACATATTCTTCGTGTTTCTTTACAATGCATTATAAACAAAGATAAGTATCGAAATACACATCTATCTGATTTAGAAATTCTTGATGAAATATGTCTTAGAGCCAAACAACACAATCAGGTTTATGTAGACATAATGTGTCGTAATTATAATAAAAAGGTCTATGATGTGAAATTGGGTAGAGACCTTGTTTTGAGACTTGATAGCCAAACAAACAATTAAAAATGGTACCAAGTATTATTTTTGTACTCTAGATGGTGAGGAATTTGGAGAATCCATCAACTCACTTCACCTCAAACATTTCTACATATAGTCATTTGCATCTTTGCACATTTTCCTTTATTACATTCACATTGTCTTTTTACTTACATTATCATTTTGTTGAAATTGTAAAATAGAAACTTACCTTTCAAGTAATTCTTAAACTTTCAAACGTTGGAAAATCTCTCAATCATACCTCTTCTACATTATTTTCACATATTCAAATTATATAATCCTTATCATCATTTCCATTCATGAGAAAAATTTTGACATTGGTGTTATAAGGACTTGCATGCTTAATATTCTTCATGGTTTCTTCCAATTTGGGTGTTTCTTTCTCATATTTTTCTCTAGAAGCTTCTTGATGATAGATATTCCCTAAAAAGCTCTCTCCATGACAAAAACATTCTAATAATTTCACTTAAACCTTTTTTTTTTCCTATCTCAACCTTTGGTGATGATCCCTCACATCCTACTAGTTACGTGGGGTTGATATTAGGGGAAAATTCCCTCCCAAAAAGCACAATCCAAAGAAAACAAGATAAAACAAAATATATATAAACAATAAATACAAATATTCTTATTGCAAATAACTACACTTTTCATCCCTCCCAACCTTTGGTGATGATCCCATGCTTCTTATTAGTAGTATGAGGTTGGGAAAGGAGGGAAGTTCCCTTACTCACCTATGTTTTATCTTCTTGGTGATGAGCCCATGCTTCTTACTGGTGACATGGGGAAAGACATAGGGTCATATCAAAAATCAAAATTCTAAATAAACAAAGAAATAAAAGTTCTTAAAATTCTAAAATTCCCAAGAAAATGAATTAGATGTATATGTTAGGAGAGACAATCATTCCTCAAACCATATTTTATCAATCAGTAGGCCATCCATGGATCTAAGTCTAGTCAAATCTTGTAAGCATAATTCATTTTGAACTAGTTAGTTAATCTTGATTAGGGTTGGGTTGTAAGTTTCTAAATAAATCTTTGTCAAAGTTCTTGTCTCTTAGTCATCATTCTTGTTCACACTCTTCAAATCACATATCTCACGTCCTTCTTGGATCTTGGTGATGAGCCCTCACATCTTACTAGTTGCATGGAGTTAAGAATGGAGTGAGGTTATCTTATCATCATACCATATTCAACACATTTTTCCAATGTAATAGAAATGTTAAACATTACTTGAAAAATAAAGTCTCCTAATTATAGTTTTTTACCATATGCATAGTCATATATATCATTTTGTTTATCACATTGCATCATCATCCATAAGCATGTATTCAAAAACATAAAAATATCATAAATTCCAAACCATCTAAGAGTACACAAATAAGATGAACCACAATGAAATTAACTCTTACAAAGGAATTCCAAACCAAAAATATGTATGTATATATGTACACACACACACACACACACACACACACACACATCATCAAAGTGTCTTGACACAATTTCATCACACTAAATAAAAAGTGTGATCAAAATGCTCAACCTTGAGCTAAAAATACAAAAAAATCGATATACACACAAAAATGGTATTGAATCAATAAAGGCCTTAGGTATATTCCTCTCTCGTAGATCCATGTGAAGGAGTAGGGAGAGGACTCCTGCTATTTATTCGATGTCAAGATCAGCTCGGTGTATTTAGGGAGCCTTTGTGTATCAATCAATGAGAATAACCATGGAGAGAAAGTGGTGGTGGTAGGCTCACTACATGAGGGTCCTCTTCATCTATCTTTATCATGAAGTATAACAATCTCGGTCTTCAACCGAGTGATCTCTACTTCCTCATGTTAGGCTTGTAAAAAATGACAAAGTGTGGCAGCCGACATGTTCTAGAGCTCCTGTATGTCAACAACTCCTCTCGAGTCTTCCCAGAGCCATAATGAACAATTCTAGGTTCATATTCCAAATAATATCCCTCCATCCATCAAAGCAATGCTTGTAAAAAAAGGAAAAAAAATGGCAAGTTAGAATACATAGAAAAATTTTTTTACTAAAATCTAATCTCAAAAGTAAAGAGAAAGAGAAGTGTGTAAATACTCACTGGAGTCTCTGGTAACCCATCTTGTGTGTTCAGCTAGTGTTATACTTCATGCGAGATCCAATATAGCATCAACCTTCTCGGCCCTATCCTCATTCTCCATCTCCTAGAAGTTGACTAGCCCCTCCTTTTTCTCCTCTATATGCACAAACTTCCCCTCTACCTCCACCTCTTGGCTCTAGCAACTATTGTTACCTCTCCTCACCTGCCCCTTCTTCACTCAAGGTGTCTAACTCCTCCCTCGAGATTTTGAGGCTTTCTTGACCTCCTCCTCCTCGCTCTCGACTAGGCCCTCACCAATCTGTAGAACTTTCCTTGGTCTATCTAATGACACCTGTAGCTAGGTTTGTGTAGCTCAAGTCAAGTCCTAATCGCGACCCCAAGAAGTACAACTATCCATTAGAGATAACCCTTCTTGTTGGCTCTCGCCTCTCGTATGCCCTTATACATAGATACGACCATTGGAATAGCATCTCGAGAATGGAAACCCAAACTACTAGGGCACCCAGAGTACTGGATGTATCTCAACTCATCTATGAAACCAACCAACTAATAAGTAGTGACACAAGTGTTCAAAATAACCCCTCCTTTCCCCATCGACCTGACATATCCTGATATGGTTGGGCTACCATATCTATTGTATTCAATGTAGATGTTAATCGTGGCATGAACATGAGTGGAGCCATGTCTACCCATCTCGGAAGTACTCGATATCTTTGGGATATGTTATCCCAACACCCTCCAGTAGGGGATAACACACTCTCATAAACACATGACATCACTAATGTGTGGTGGGTAAGAGATCTAGCCCCACACCTAAAAATTGGTACAATTCATGGTAGGTGGTGCCAAGAATGTAAATTCCCCCAAAAAAACACCTCCCATAAAGCTCTATGCTCTCAACAATCGGCACCCAACAAAATAAAAAAATTATATGCCCTTGTTCCTAATCAAATGCAAGGCCAATATACCAATGATTTCCTTACACAAGTGGGAATAAGGGAGTCTTAATAATATCCAATCTAACTCCTTGCTTAAAACCCATATCAGGTGCATGTGCATCACCAAGGTATGTCTCCCATCTATGGGCCTCAACTAATGAGTTGGAGATCTTCAATGCCAATTATTTTTGGTGACAAGAACTCTAAGGATCCTATAAACATCCTCTAATGTGATAGTCCACTCTCCTCTAACACAAAAAAATTTCTCATATGCATCCCAATAAGACAATAATTCGTAGAGAAGGTGACTCACCGGGAAACTATCTATATCTAAGCTAACCTCTAAATGATTTCCCTCTCTAATACCCATCTCTCTGCTTAATGTCAATAATCGTAGAATCGGGGCAACCAAAGTCCTACTCTCAACTAATCCATCTAATATAACTTCCCTACATCCAAAACAAGGGAAAAAATAGCATATTAGAATCTGATAAGTACATAATACACTCACAAAAATAATATAAATGGAAACAAAAACAAAAAACCTCATACTTGGTTTCTATATCACAAAATGTTGTGATAGTTATAAAACCGCCACTCTTAGAAAGGTGGGTGGCAGTTGTGCAACCACCACTCAATCGAGTATTGGTTACGTAACTTCCATGGAGGTTGTGTAATTGCTGCTCATGTCGAGCAGGTAGTTACACAACCATATTAAGGGTCGTGGTCTACCAAAACATGGCCTTTCCATCAAAAATAAAAAATCACAAAAGATGTTAAAATTGACCAAAATGTTTCAAACAAATTACAAAAATTAAAAATCACCCCCTAAGGTCATTTTGACTATAAAATCACTGAAAATCTCCCTTCCTACAACAAGTATAAAGTAGGAACTACATTTTAGGGTAAAAATAAATAAATTCTTATAAATTACACATGTTCATGGCCCTCTGTTGTTTCCTTTGGTTGTTTGCCATCAAAATTTAATACTTCAATTTTATCATACTCATGAAAGAAATGGTCACCCAAATCCAGAGCTCCAAATTTAGCTAAGTGGTATGTAAAAATGAAAATAGTAAAAAGTTATATATATAGCTCAAATTTGGTTTTCTAATGTTTCTTTGAGTGAGTGTATGTAGAAATTGCTGCACGTTAGAGTAGGTATATTTCTCATCCCCATGAGATATGGTAAGTAATCTTGTCATTTCATTTCAAAATATTTTACTAATTTTGTTTTATATTTGCACTTGATTCCCATTTCTCTTTGCGTAGGTGGGAAGGTTGGATTGAATTTAATTCAACACGTGGATGAATAAAGGTAAAATTGCTAACTATCCCAATTGGGATCACCATACTCGGAATTCATGTTTTATGCACATTCATGGATAAAATGATCATTTGAGGGGGAAATATGTACACACCCAAAATTACACGGTTCCACATTAAAGGACACGGTAAGTCTCCAATGATGAAAATTTTATTTTCTAGAGTAATGATGAGATCTAGATCCTCTCCCTCTACCTTCAACATGCTTGTTTCAACATATTTCTTCATGTTTTCTAATTTTGTTATCTTGTCGTGTCCTCACGACCAATTTTTTCTACCCCTTTTCTTCTTGTTTTTCCTTAAGTTGAGTAACCTCTATGGAAGTTGCATAACCACTAGTCACACAGAATGGTTGTTCTGTCAAATTTATCAATGAGTTCAAAATACATGTTTTAAATGTCTATTTCAAATTTGTGAGTGATTTTCTCACCCATTTCTTGATTGTTTCTCCTGATTTTTGGCTTGTTGGATTCGTATTGGAGTATTCTTCTCATTTTACTATCTTTAGAAGGTTAACTCCCCATTTTCTTAATGATTTGGCATTTCTTGAATGACACATGTGTTTAGACTTTTCCCCAAACTTTATAAAAATCATACTTTTACTCGTATGATGGGTTGGAGATTTGATATTTTTTTGCATTATTATGCCGCTAGAATCTTTCTAGGAATCACACAAACAATATAGCAAAATGCTATGTTCTTCCCAAGATCGCATTTGTGACTAGTTTTATTTAACCAACTAGCTCTAGCATTTTATTGATTTTATTACAACCAATCAGCTACAACATGTTCTTTTTGTTTAGTTTTCTACCATCAAAGATTGCACACCTTGAATCATCTAGAATTCATATATAGAAACAAAAAGGAAGATGAGGAGACAATAAATTCATCATCACACTTGGGAAGCTGTCACAACATAATAGTAACCAAGTTAGGGGCGCACTTATATTTATTTGAATCTTGGAGTTGAATATTGATATTTAGATTAAAAGAAATACATTTGTTTTTTATATGAGATAACTATTTGTTTATGGGGAACCGAAATACCCGTAGTATAAATTATATCCAAAAAATACAAGGGTGAGAGATCAACACAAACACTAGCTAGAACTCTAAAAGGACAAAATGAATTGACTACCACATAGCCCAATAAGGGTGAGGAAACAAAGCCTCAACTACATATAATTTTTTTTATATAACACCAACATAGAACCACCATTAATCCATTGACAAGGTAAAGAAATAAACATAGGACACATAGACATGGAACAGTTTAGCCAACAGTTTTCTAATGTTTCATTTTTGGTTTCTCCTAGTTCTGGAGCTCGGCTCGCCATTCGGACTTTGTATAGGACCCTAGGATGCACCTTTTTTTCCTTATTTCCCTCCATAGCCTCCTCCTCATCCAATCTTCTTAGGACCAACTTCAAACCACTCCTTTGTATATTCTCGTTTGGAAATATAATCTTGTAAGATTGATATCATGTTCTCTTGCATGATGAAATCATCCTTGAGACCATTGATTCACTTTTCCTGTAAGGTCACCTTGATGTTCCATTCCCTCATGTCCTCAACTAGATGTTTGGTCACATTTAGCAATGTTCCAATTTCTACCTCCATGTTAGCAATCTTGGAATCCTTATTGGGTGCACTAATAAAATCATCTTCCACTTCCTTCCCCTTTGAATATTCACCTTTTTAAGTCCGAGAGGACTTCAACAACTACCTCTTCCCTATTTATCACCTCAGTATCTTCTTTTCTTAGGCAATATATTAGCTAAAGTTTTATTATTAGAATCCATGGGTTGAGGGATGGGGGTAAGGGTAGGTTTTCCCTTCTGAAAAATCAAAAGAATCAACCCATGGTGGAGAGGAGAATCCACCTTCTCTTCTTTGAAATCGACAATCGACACGTATAAATATATTTAAAGGAAAAAATGAAAACTCATCGTCTCGGTTCCACCTAAAATAGTTCAAAATAGATAGGTGATGAGTGTAAATATTCTTGAACTTGCCCTCGAGAGTGAGATATTTCATGACCACTTTGCACACATTGGCCCATCTTTCACGCAAACACATTCTTGTAATGCCATCATCAAACAGATGAACGGTATCATTTGGGCCAAATAAAACCGAGATTTCTTGATTCCTCCTCTTCTTACCCTTGAACAATTTCAGACCTTCTGTCTTCATGCCCATAGCTTTATAAATATAGTCCTCAGTGACATGAAAATCCATCCCTATGATCTTGACATGACCAAGATCCCACACTTTAGCAAAATCAAAAGTCATAGCTAGGTCCTAGCCTTTGATACACTTAATGAACTCAATAAAGTCCCCTTTCGCATCAGTCTCCAAATTGTGACATCCTACTTGATGGCTTGGTAGAATTAGGTTCATTCTTAACCCTATTTCCCCCCCATATTGTTCTTTCTCTACTCATAATTTTGGCACCACTTAATTTGTTGCAAAATTTGTTACAAGATCTCCCCTCGAGCTGCAAATTAAGGCTAATTCCCACTACCACTCTCATGTCATCATTTCCTTCAATACCCCGTGAATCATGACCCAAACTATTGAAGATTGTGTGGAAAAATTTATCGACTCCTTTCATTATTAATGAGGATTCTAACGTGTCTCCATGGTATTTCATCATTCCATTCCTCCCACACATTCAAATAATTTCCCTTATTCACCAATACATTTGCATTGGAATTGGATTCATGAAACACGTGACACGCTTACATGTCATAAAATGAATCTATAATATTTTGGTCTTTCTTAACTATATTCTTGATTAACCATCCCACCTTACACTTTCCTTCAATAGCCTTGATAACAATAAGTCAGTCTCCTTCAATAATAATCTTCTTTAGATTGAGTCATTTTTTTATCATTATTCCTTTCACCACCGCAACCACCTCGGCATAATTATGGAGTTATTTCCCAATGGTCTAGTATAGGCCAAAATACAATTACCTAAGTGGTATCTTATAAACCTTCCTCCCCCTAATGTTCCATCTCTAGCCTTCGTTGATCCATCAAAATTTAATTTATACTAGTCCCAAGGAGGTGGTTTCCATTTTGAGTTGGCTTTGTCCTTCTTTACCCCAATTTTTGAACCATTTTTAGCCAAAATGATCTTGAAGGTCTGCAAGATCCTAGTCTCCTCACTAGTATATGACTCCTCCCACCTATATTCATGAGTTCCCATAGTCCTTTAGACTTTGTTTGATTTTTTTACAACTTTTGAACACCGGGTTGTTTTGTTCATGAAAATTATATTATTGCATTCATTCCAAATATTCCAAAGTATGTGCGAGAGGGTACCTTTCCACAATTCTTTAATAATTTTTGCTTTGTAAGGAACACATTTTTTGTAAGTGGTAGAATTTCTTATTTCTTCATTTACAGTATACAAATCTTCCATTGATATCTTATTCCCTGCATATCTTTGTTGATCTGCAAGGGAAAGAAGTTGGAGGAAGGTTCTATGCTTGCACTTCTTCATCATTTCTTCATTTCAAAACACCAATACGTTTAATTGTGATATTTTTTCTGGGTAAAGAAAAAAATTCCTTCGAGAATCTTTCTTTATTCCCGTGAATCTAAGGCAAAAGTAGTTAGAAGAAATCATATTTCCAGAATAATAATTGTAGAGTACACTCTCTATTTAAATTAGATTTAATTCCACACCCCGCAATAGAGGAATATCCACATATGGATATTCCCTATTTTTATTTGTTTTAATTTAGAAGTAGTTTGTTCATTTATATTAATTTCTTTGGATGTGTCTGTAGCTTTTATTTTATTTTATTTATAAAAAAACACAAAAGAATTATATAGTTTTTGTTTGTTTTGCTTTAAATAAATGTTGGTAAATTGAATTTAATTAGATTAAAAGGGGAAAAATAATCATCTTTTATTTAATTTAAATTCATTCATTTCATTTATTTAAAGATAGGAATTTAAAGTAATTTAGAATTGGAATGAACACAATCCTTGTTTCCTTAGCGGCGTAGGCTACCAGTACTTAGCCCTCAGCCCCTTTGGTTTCTAGTTTGTTTTTTTATTTATGTCCTTGCTGATTTTGTGCCCACATGACCATTCCAGGTCCATCTCAACCATGCATAAGAATCTTTGACCCAATCATAAACCAACCCAACATTGACAGACGCCAAGTAGACATTGACCAAGGTTTATGCCAATTAGTCTTTAGATATTGTAGAAGAGTATTAGGTCAACCAAGATGATAGTGTTAGACCTTACAACCCTTAGTTTGTCCTTTACATGTCTCCTCTGACACTTACATGACCCTCTTTAGAGAGTATTATTTAGAGGAATACGGAAAATTCCTCGTATATGTCAACTACGTTGAGTTATGTTCATTTTTACTAACATAGACTTACAACTATGAACAACGATCATATTTGACCACCGTAATACCACCATATAGGTTAGGTAGGCCTTTGTCACTCTTGATGAGTAAATCCCCAATTTGTAAGTTGATTATATATGATTTCCTTGATCATTGATCATGTCATTTCCATCTTTCCCACCTTTCCACTTACACTACATTGACTCATCTCATACCCATTTCATCTATCACATTTTGGTTGTTTCGGCATGAACTTGAGAAGTCGAGTGTGTCTCGAAATCACGTGTTTATTTTTAGGCATATAGTTTCTTCTTTCCCCATTTGTAGAATAATACCTTTTCAATAAGGAATAGGTAGAAAAGTAGGTGTTTGTGTATCCTAAGGTTGAATCCATCCAAGAAGAAGATATCTTTACCACTAAGGTGAATTGTGAATTTTAAGGTGTCACAAGGAGAAAGGTAATGGTATCCACATTACAAATTTGAACTTGTATTTAATTCTCTTTCCAAGAGGAGGGAAAACATGTGAATCACACTATGATGTAAAGAACATGTCAAAATAAACTAGTGCGTGTAAGATATTTCCACTTGAACCTGCAAGCTACTAAGGTACCTAAGATCATTATGTTTACAAGATCATATAGTCATCTTAAGTCCACATGGTGTATGTCTCATAGTAGTTTTTAGAACATATAGTCAATGCTTTGGAGGGTGTTTGCATCTCATAGGAAGAGAAGTTGTAGTCACAATTTTTGAAGGTGAATAGGAGGTAAAAGGAAAATAACTTCATTCTCATATCATTCTTTCAAGATCCATCATAGGCAGAATCTTCATCAATGGAATCTTCCTCGTCTCTAGATCATCATTTCTTTCTCTTCTCCTCTCTCCTCTCTCCTCCCCTCTCTCTAACGTTTTTTCCTTCATTGGGAATGTACTTTTCACTCTTTCATACTATTCACTTAAGTTCCATTGTAATTATGCATTATTAAATTCCTTTTTCACATATAAGAAAAGGAATCAATCTCATTCCTAAGGAATATGAAATGTCACAAGTGGGGGTAAGATGAAAATTCACATGGGGGGAGAGGAAGAGACATATTGTAAGCTATAAATTGGGATGGATTCTCCATTCCAAAGGGGTTAGCATTTGTTGATTGTTACTAGTTTTTGGATTTCACTTCTACTACAAGCAATAAGCTACATTATTCTATCTTCTTTCCTTCATGTATTCTTCCATACTCTCTACTTTCCAACTTTGCAAGAAATTGTGATCTTGTATAACCAAGAAATAACTTTTTGTCTTTGATTAATGAATTCATATAACTTTGTGTCTCCAATTTATTAGTCTTGTTATTTCTTATATTGTTGTTTTCTTCTATTAAATGTGGACCTACTCTAGTTATTGTTAGTGAGAATCTGTAAGTTCCTACTCACAACATTAACCCCCTCTCTCTATTTATCCTACTCCCCTTTACCTCTCTCCAAACTAATTCCTCCCTTGTACATTGTACAAGCACTTTGCCACAAGTTTAGTGGAGTATTCATGTGTGATCCCTAGCCTAATGGACACCCCATAGTTTATTGGTCCTTGCATTCAATAATGAGAGCCTCCCCATACCCAAGAAGGAGGGTCTTAGCCTTGTGATCATTGGTGAAAATCAATAATCTATCTTGTGATACTTTATTTCACCGAAACCTTTCATGACATAATAACCTTCAAAAGCATATATAAGAAAGTAAATCATACCTCATTTAGGAACCTAGCACTTTAAGAACTCCTCATGTAAAAGAAAGCACAAAAGGCACTCCAAGCTCCCTAAACTATGAAATAACTCATGCACATCCATTAGGGAAGTGCCCTATATGGGTATTAAGTCTCCTTCTAAGTCTAGGAGTCTCCATCTTCATTATACAAGAAAGCAAAGTGACCCTTCCCATGTATTTGAACAAGTGTGAAACTCAAGCAAAGCATTTTCAAAGCACAATTTTCAAGTTTTGATTGCAATTTTCTAGATATCACATGTTAGGAGAATGATGTGTTGTTTTATCCCTCTTCAAAATAGTGGTGATGTCGGCAAAGGCACATGGGTTTCCACAAACCACCTAACTTTATTTTACAAGAACTCCTTACACTACAAGGGTTATAAAATTTTAAGAAGAGTTTATAGAGTCATTATAAAGGTGAACGAAGAAGAAAAACACACAATAACATTGATTTATAGGTATGAAAAGCACTTAGAAAGTTTCAGATCTAAATTCCAAGTAGGTCCAAGACCGTATGTACAAGGGTTAGGACCATACAAAATCTTTTGACCTAGTTATACAGTTTTGAATAGAGATAGTTTTCAGGTTCTAATTTTAGTAATGAAGAATTTTTATTCTCAAATCATCATGTTCCTACACTCAAATCACCTAGACTCTTCCAAATCCACACAGAATAAACTAAGTGCAATTTCTCCCTTGTGTTTTGATAGTTTCTATATCAATAGTCACTTTGAAAATTATTATTCTAATTTTTGAAATTATTGTTGGAAGTTAATTAAATTAGAATACCCATTGGTGTAGAGATCTATAGGACAAATACCAAATCAACAAGTTAGGTAAGAACAATAATTTCCAACTATCCTTAAGCCCGGAAGAAGATTACTCTTCTCAACCATGAATCTCTCCTAAAATAAGTAAATTTGATCTTTGTAGTCTTAATATGACATTTACACTCTATGCTACATGTTCAAATTCCCTACTCAATGCCATATAAACATCCATAATGACGGAAAAGAAAAGAATACATCAAACTTCACTTATTCCGTCAAAGTGTCCTTTTGTTCCCAAGAACAATGTCATCGATTTTAAACTCAAGTTGGGAGAAAAATATAAAGGATCTAGTCAATTTAAGACATGTTTTGAGTACCTTTTACATAACCTATGCTTCATGCAAAATTTTATGTCCTCACTCCTAAGACATCACCTTCATTCACATCTTATTCTTCTTGCACTAGGTCACCCTCCCTTGTAGCCATGTCCTAAGGTTTTTTCTAGCGTAAATGTTTTTAGTGGGTTTTAAAATTAACTATGGGGATTTTAGGATACCCATTACCTTGTTATAGTTGTCTACAAAGTTTCATTGACTAAGTCTAGATTTAAAAAGGCCCTTTTCACTATATTGGATTCTCGTAATTAGGTCACTTTATCAGAATGGTCAATCTAAGGATGAACTATCAAAGAAATTTAAAAAAATGAATCTTATTAATACTTAAAACTTCAATATTCTCAAAATAGAGGTTCATATTATTACTTATGAATATTAACTATAGGGATTTTAGGATACCCATTACTTTGTTATAGTTGTCTACAAAGAATTATTGACTAACTCTAAATAAAAAAACCCTTTTTCGCTATCTTGGATTCTCTAATTAGGTCACTTTATTGTAGAAGTCACTCTAAGGACAAACTATCAAAGAAATTAAAAAAATGAATCTTATTAATACTTAAAACTTCAATATTCTCAAAATAGAGGTTCAGATGATTACTTATGAATATAAACTATGGGTATTTTAGGATACCCATTACCTGTTATAGTTGTCTACAAAGTTTCGTTGACTAACTCTAAATAAAAAACCCTTTTTCACTATATTGGATTCTCTAATTAGGTCACTTTATTATAGCAGTCACTCTAAGGACAAACTATCAAAGAAATTTAAAAAATGAATCTTATTAATACTTAAAACTTCAATATTCTCAAAATAGAGGTTTGGATGATTACTTGTGAATATCAGTCCTTAAATTAATGTATAGGTTCTTCAAACAAGTAAATGAGCCTAAAGCCTCAGCTAGGGTTTCCTATTTGCTTGAGAAGCTTAAAAATGTAATAAACTTATTTTCAAGACTCAAAATTTCTTCAAGGGGTCTATCCTAACCCTCTCCACATTCATGTTCTTAAAGTAGAGGCCAACTAATATTTAAATTTTGAAAATAACTTAATACTTACCTTTACAGGCCTATAGGAGACAAGGTTCCAAGCATTTATCAATCTTCAAGACAAAAATAGAGTATACAAACTCTTTTATGCACAAGAATCTTTTAATTAGGCTTCCTTCATCGTATACAAGTAATTCAATATAGAAGATAGCATAGTATACCATCACAAGACTTTTCATAAGGTCTTTCAAGCAAGAAAAACAATCCATAATGCAAAAGCATTCTTTTGTTTTTGTTGACATCTCCATCCCCAAAATATTAATATATAGAGTTATTTCCCTCCATAAAATAAAAATACCCTCCTTTATTCAATTTATTTCTAAATCATAACTACCTTTCATTGGTTACTTGACCTAATTAGATACCTACTCAAGTCACAACTTGAGTTAAGTCACCACAATCATATCCCTATACAAAATTCTCCCGAGAAATAGCTTTAATGACCAAGAAGGAATACATCATGCTTTATTTGGACCCCTTCACCTAACTAGGCCCCCACAAAACACTAACAAATCCAAAAAAATTCTCTTCATAGTTTAAATTTTCAAATTTTCTCTTTTGGTGGGAAAGACCATATTTTGAACCTACAAAGAGCTAGAGTAAGATTAACACCATTAAATGAATCCTAAGACCCTTCTAATGACTCTAGTACCCTTTGATATATCAAACAAGAAAAATTGTGATGACCAACCTAAAATTTGACCAAGGATCGATGCCCCTACATCATCCACATGTTACATTATTTCATCCTTTTTATGTATGTTAGTTAAATTACATTCAAAAAATTAAAAAGGAATGAAAAGATTCACATATAAATTTAAATAATTTGGTGAACCTGACCATCTCTAATTGAATATCCTCGATCTAACCCTATCTACTCTAGGGTCTCAATTTTTTTACTTTTCAAGTCTGATCCGATTGATAGTGCTTCCATAGATCCCATTCCTTTTCTATTTGACTCTCTTTACTCAGATCCTACCTCCTAATCATCTTTTGACAAGGCTCTCCAACATATTTCGATAAACCTTCATACTAAAATTTCTTATTCGATCTCATGTGTCCTTAAATGTCTCAATTTTCAAGAAGAACATGTTTCCTTTGATTCTCAAAACCTACCACCTCAAGATTTCATTGATATTAGCATCCCTTTATATGTTCAAGTATGTATAAATAAGACAATAGTGAAGCAATTTCTCATTGATAATGATTTGGGGATTAATATTTGTAATATTTATTTATTGTTTCTTTTAGGAATTCATACTAAATATTTGGCTTTCTTTACTACTTATATTTGTAAATTTGATTATAAATCTCATCATCCATTAGGTCAATTCACGTTAAACATTACATTAGGCTCAAGCACTCTTCCTACAGTATGGCATGTCATGCTTAATGATCTTAGTTATAATTTATTACTAGGATGCCCATGGATTCATGCTATGCATGCAATACCTTCTACTCTCCATGGGTGTCTCAAATATTATCATCAAGGAACCACATAAACCATTAATTTTGCTACAGATACTATTAAGTATTGTGCTAATACAACTCCTAAAAATCCTCATTCCTTTGTGTATGACCTTGAAAACCTTCTTACCAAGATTATGGAGTAGGATATAAATATTTGTTGTAGCATGGTTTTACTATTTAAGGGCTTGGACATCATGGCCAAGGTATTTCCCAACCTATTATGATTAAATAATAAAAACTAAAGAATACATTGATTACACTTTTCATCCCTTGTGCAAACCTGTTATGGCACCAATATTTCCTCCCAAATCACAAAACCATTCACAAGAGGAATTTTTATGCATTTTATGCCTACTTTGCAATTATTCTAACCAGATCTTATTGATGATAGTATCTTCTCATATATTCCCTCATTGGATTAATTTTCTAATGAGTGATCACTTATTGACTACTTGGGTTCCTATGAGGATCTCCTCCTTATTTCATAATACTAGGTTTCCTCATACATTGCAGATATCATACATATTTCATAAAAGGGATTCCTTTAAATACTTTATCCGGTACTCATGAAACTATCCTAACAACACCTTATATTAAATATTGATTGGCCATACTTAATGAGGAAACCACATATTTCAAATTAATTACTAGTGATGACCCTCATTTGGTGCTTCTCTTTGCTTCCCTTAGTGACGTAGAGGGAACTATGATACAACAAATCCTCCAGGATTTCCCGATCTTTTTATTGGAATTATAGAGACATGCCCAAAATTGACACATATTTCATTATACATAATATTCTGTTGCATCCTAATGCTAAACCGGTCCAACAAAAGATTCAGAAAATACATCCTCATGTGGCCCTTTTAGTAAAAATTTAAATTCAGCAACTTCTCAATGCTAGATTTATTCATGTTGTGGATTATCCATAATGGGTATCAAACGTAGTGCTCGTAGCTAATCCCAATGGATAAATCCATCATTGTACTAATTATCAAAACCATAATAATCATTTTCCAAAAGACATTTCTCCTCTTCCCCAAATTTATTTAATAGTTGACTCTATTGTTAGATATGACATGATTTCATTTGTGGATGGTTTCGGGGGGTATAATCAAATAAAAATCAATCCTAAGGACCAAGAAAAGACTTATTTTACTATCCCCTAGGGTACCTTTTATTAAATTGTTATGTATTTTGGATTAAAGAATGAAAGTGCCACATACAAATGAGTTATGCCGCATATCTTGAAGATTTACTTTTTAAATCTAGTAGATGAAAAAATAACGCTCATGAAATTTGATTAATATTTGAGCAGTTGCACTAATACAATGTTCCATTAAACCTGCATAAGTTTTTTTTTAGTGTCCCTTATGGTAATCTCCTTAGATATATCACTTCCCATCGTGGTATCAAGATTAACCCTAAGAAAATCCAAGCCATTATTTATATGCCTCCTCCTTTGAACTGGCAAAGTTACTATCTCTTCATGGAAATTTTCAAGTTATTCGATGTTTTGTAGCATAATTGGTTGATAAAACTAAACCCTTGGTCCTCATGCCAACTATACCAAGTAGACCACTATTATTATGTATTTTTTCTATAGAGCATCCTCAAAGTGTTTTGATTTCCCAATATGATGATAAAAATCATGAGTGATCCATCTATTATATTAGCCACACTTTTTTTTCCTTACAAGATTAATTATATCCCAATTGAGAAGGCATGTCTTGCGTTAATCTTTACCACATCGATAAGTTATGCCACTACATGATTAACATTGAGGTGCATGTCCTTACTAAGGTAGATCCTTTGCATTATTTATTATCTCACACAGACCTTTTAGGGAGCCTAACATGATGGGTAATGTTATTAAATGAATTTGATCTTAATTTCACATACCAAAATCCACCAAAGTGCGGGTAATAATCGACCATCTTGTTCAAGCATTTTTCTTTAATCCTTGCCAATTAACAACGAGTTTGGTGATGAATTCACTACTTATAACATTAACACATAAGTTTGGACTATGTATTTTGACAGATCTTGGAGTACCACGAGGGTAAGGGCTAGTATTATTTTCATCACACCCCATGGGGAAACTATGCCCTTTTCTTACCAATTGAGATTCTCATGCACTAACAACATCACATAATATGAAGTACTCATCCTATGAATTTATATGGATAGAACTTTGCAAATCCAATATATCCAAATTTTTGGCGATTCACAACTCATCATTCTTCAGGGAAAAGATGTATATAACACAAAATAAGAACGTCTCCTCCCTTACAATACTTTAGTTAAATGTTTATTATCAACATTTTCTTCCTACACTATCACTACTATCCCTCGTAAGGACAATCGACATGTTGATATTATGGAAAGTGTTGCCCCACTAATACTATTATATATCACCGATGATTACACAACTTTTACTATTCGCCATGTTGTCTTGTAAATGTGCAACAGGAAATTGGAAGTTTACAAGCATGACAACTATACCCTTATGCCAAAAATTTCATGTTTTATCATTCCTAGGCACCCTGTAAAATCATAGTCCGGTTACCCCTATTTTATTTCAAATTAGTCCACTAGGTGATTTAGGAAAATCTATTCATTCTCCTGTGTGATTTTAGGGTGTTCAAAAGATGCTATCTTCTAGCAAAGCATTGGGAAGGGCTATCGTTGGCCTTCCTAGACTCGGATCAACCCCTCGGAGTGCAATGGAAGGAAAAATTCAACATGGAGGTGAATTGAAGACCTTATAACATCAAGGAAATTATTTTGGAAGGTTTGGAGAAGTTTTGAAATACTTGGAGCAGTCTTAGTAAAAATAGGGTTCATAACCCTAGGAAGTACACAAGCCTAAAACAACTGATGGGATTCATAAGAACATTCTAGGAGCTCTGGATGGATTTATAAGTAAAAAAACCATCACCGAAAATAGGATTCCAATAAATACATGATGGTGAAATCATATTTTTCACAACATCTTGGCACATAGGATTTACATGCCGTTTTTATCAGGCACAAGTGGCGTCTCAAATCACAAATCTGATTTTTTTAGGGATCATATGGATGAATCAAGAAATTATAACCAAACCATTGGATTAAAAATTCCATTTCTAGTTAGGATCATATAAAAATTCACCAATAAATTCCACCGGGAGCTCAAGTTATCATCGTTCCAAGTTACCCTCTCAAAGGTAGTTCAGGACTTAGTCATTTTTCGGGAGGACACGTATCAACACAGGATCCTGGAGGGATTTCATGTCCTTGACATCCCTAAGGTAAGGTACACAACCCTTGAAAAATGTTCCCAGCCCCCATGTGACCTCCAGACTTGACAGTTCAGCCCCCAGGTGCATTTTTAGAGCATCCATTCCCTGTCGTCGGATCAAGCGCCACGTGTCAGCCCCAGACCACCGTAGAAACTGATGTCCCTCATGTCCCTGAGGTGAGAGACATAAAACATGGAAAAATGCTCCCATCCCTCTAGGAGATTGTTTTGGTCACCCATATGACCAATTTCCAACCCCTCGGTGCTTTAAAGCTAATTTTAGAGCACTCATTCCCTACCGTCGGATCGTCGCCACATGTTTCCATCTTGGTCATTGTGGAAATTGATGTCCCTCACATCTTTGAGGTCAGGGACATAAATGAAAAAAAAATCACCCAAATCCAACTCAAAAATTTGAAATTTTTTCTAACTGTTGGTTTTTTCTTATTGCTTATTATTGCTTCTAACATCCGTGTGCACAGACATCTCCATCTCCTCCTCTATAACTCCTCAACATCATTCCTCCATTGCTGAACCTTTAACCAGACCTGCCATAGAGTTACTTCCCTTCACTCCATAAATTCATGCAGGTCCTAAAGGAAAATTGGAGCAAACATGGAAGGAGAAGCACAAAACACATAAGGAGAAAATAGAGAAAACTCCATGGCCACGAAGCTAGAAGCTGAAGAAATATCCCAAACGGATGTGTGAAACAACAAGTTATATTTTTTTGTTCATTACTCTACCCAAGGCCATCAACAAGACACATTCAAAATCTCCTCCTATGTAATAGAGCATCCACAACAAAGAAATCCCACTTCTGGCTCAACGAAGAAAAAATCCAATTTCCCGTCAAACCGTTGGGTGAAACAAAGTAGAATTTCATGTGATGCACCAAAAGCAAAATCCTATTACAATGAAATTTATTTCGTCAAAAATAGAGGAAAAAACAAGACCTATAATTTTGAGGTCCATTACTGGCTGCTGCGTCCAAAAGCACTACTAGGTCCAAAAATTAAAACTTTAAAATCCTGGACTATTAAGTGGGTGGGCCCAAAATTTCAGAGGGGTGATATTGGGAAAAAACCCATATCAAAAACTTTGTTCCATGTTAATCCGACTCCCAGAAGACGTCTTTCTAAAAATAACAGGTCTACTACATAGGAACTACTATTTCAGGAAAGTCATCGATAGAAGAACCTGTGAAGGAGGCGAAGACATTGGAGGTGCACTACAGCTGAGAATTCACCAAAACGAACATTTTTGACACTTACTAAAAATAGTAAGTGGTCCCATGGAAACCTACTAAAAATAGAAAGTCACACTAAAAGAGCAGTTTTGGCATAATGGGACATTCAGAACTTCGTCGCATTAGATCTTTCCATGAACGAGGACCATCAAACTTCATCGTAGGAAACATCTTCTCCTCCTCTCTCTCTTCCCTCTCCCCAAATTTCTCTCTCTTCAAATGTTCTAATTCTTCATTGGGGTTTGCACTTTTTGATATGCCTTTAAGTCACTTAAAAGTGACTTTAGAAACATAATGTAAATTAAGTCACCTTGATTTTATAAAAGGGACTTAAATATTTTGTAGGAATATGAATAGTCTAAAGTTAGAATTAAGGCATATGGAGGGTCATGAGGAAGATGATAAGTCACCTCTCATTCTATAAATTGTAACACCATTCCCATTTCAAAGGGTTGGCAATTGATCTTGTAAACTCAAGAGTGTATTATACCTAGAGAAGCAAAGGAGATAGTAATTTTCTTCTACTTTCCTCCACTCTCAAATTTCTTCCATTCCCACACTATGTACAACTTTTGTTTAAGCATCAATACAAGAAGAAGGATTTTGTAGCCTTTTTGATGAGGAGATTTTAGAAACTATGAGTTCACAATCTTATCTCATCTTGTTGTCATTTGTAGGGTTGTTTCTTCTCATAAATGCATGTGTTGAAGTTTCTAACTAGTGTGTACATGAATCTGATGTCCTACCTACAACATTAGTTCCCCTATCTCATTTCTCACTCCCCTTTCCCTCTCTACTAGACAAATTCCTCTCTGCATGTATCTGCAAGCTTTTCTGCAGGGTCAGTGGAGTGTCCCTGTTGGATGCCCAGTCGAAAGGCCACCATAGAAATCCACCTTTTCATGCACATGCATATATGGCAGCTGCACCGGTTAAGTAGAGGGACTTAGATTCCTAGAGCGTTGGCAATAAATCCACAAGTTTGTACACCCAAAAATTTTATCGCCAACACGCCAATTACACAAGGAATCTATTAACACCGATATAATTGATGTTCTTCAAGTCTTAGCTATTACTGATAGCATGGATCATCTTGAATGGTTTACTCACATCTATAACTACCTATTTAGGTAACAATTTCTGAAAATGCTTCTCCATAAGAGGGTCATTGTATATGATGTGAGGCCATTTTTATGTCCTTATAGGAGGTTCCTTGTTTAAATGATCATTTGATGGTCATATTTTTTTGGTTGGGAACCAATGATGTTCAAATATATTTATCAATATTACACGATAAATAATTCAAAGGTCACTTTATTGGTAAATAAATGTCCCAAAAGTTACTTAGACAAGGTTATTATTGGCCAACTATGGAACAATATTGTCATGAATATGCCAAATGATGTGATCAATGTCAGTGACATAGTAATATTAATCATGTCCCATCTCACGCATTGCAACCTATTATTTCCCCATGACCCTTTTATATTTGGGGATTTGATTTGATTGGTAAGGTTAACCTTGAATCTGCACAAGGACATAAATTTATCATTACTGCTACTAAATATTTCACTAAATGGCTTAAGGAAGTACCTTTATAAACTACCACTAGTGATGACAATTGTATAATTTTACTTACACATATTATCACCTATTTTTGGATCCTCTTGGACATTATTATTGACAATAGCTCATCTTTTAATAACCACATTTTTAAAAACTTTTTGCCAAGTTTAAAATCAAACATACTTTTCCTACACCTTATTATCCTCATGGAAATGGATAGGTTGAGGCTACTAACAAAAAAAGTACCAATTTTTTAGGGAAAATCATTGATAAATATGGTATTGACTAGCATAATTAGATTGTATATGCTCTTTGGGCTTATTTTTAGAACTTGCACATCTACTAACGCTACATCATTCTCCTTGGTTTATGGGATAGAATTTTTTCTACCTTTAGAGTTAGAAATCCCTTCGCTACATATGTCACTCAAAAATATTGTTAAAGAAAATGATTGATGTGAAAAACATTTACATGAGTTAGAATTGCTTGACACCAAATTGGTTTAGGATTTGGAGCATCTTCATATGTACCAATATTGTATCAAACACTCCTACGATAAAAGAGTTCATGCACATGAATTGCAGGTTTGTTAATTTTTTTCTCAAAGAAACCCAAAAACACTAACGTTGAGGAAGCATTAAAAGAAAATTTCAATCCTAATTTGTTAGGCCCTTACACTATTATAGAGTGATTAGGATCATGTGTCTATTATCTTTCCACTCTCTATTGTATACCTCTTAAAATTCCTATGAATATTATACACTTACGAAAATATTACACTTAAGGTTCATAAACCCTTTTTGTACATCTGTAAATCATGGTTCTACTTGCAATTGCGTCAAATTCTATGACCCATTCAAGGATTGACCCTCCATCATCTTGAGTAGTTGTGTTACCTCCTCACAAAATTTTATTGGGATAGCTTTCATGTTATTCCACCCCTTGTTTCCGTGATGATGCACTCTATTTATAGGTTCAACTTGACTATTGAGAGAAAGGCTCCACACTGAACCTCACTTTGCGCATGCACACACACACACACACACACACACACACACGTACGCACGCATGAACGCATGCACACACACACGGGGAAATATTTTTACCCATATTTAGTTACATTCTCTATATAATTATTGAAATAATTTCAAAATACAAAAATATTCAAATATTTGCAATAATACTCAGGACCTATTTTTGTAGCATATGTTTTCACTTTACATTATACATGTTATTTATTCCTTTGGTTTGATAGATAGAATTTATTCTTTACACACATGCGTTCACGTGGTATATTGAGAATGATGTAGGAAATACATAGAGTGATACACGATGATAGGTGTTGGCCTCCCCTTCACCTAGACTGCTAACCTCTAGGAGAATCTACTTTTACATACTATATATAGGTGTTATATTTCTATTATAGTTACTTACGCTTGATCACATATATATTGTGTATTTTCTATCTTTGGACTAATATGACTAACACGTGTTTTATGGAGTTCTTATAGTTATTGTTAGCTCTTTTGATATCATACAATATTCATCACATTTGGACACACTTGTTTTTTCATATATGTTTGTTATTTATTTGTGTGTATACTTGTTTTCTAATCTATTTGTAGGCTCAAGGTCCTTGATTGTCTTCCAACAACATGGGTGTCCCATGTTTATGGTATTATGTCTTGTGTGTAGTTGTGCATATCTTATTTGTAAGCACAAGGGCCTTGATTATCTTATGGCATTGTGGGTGTTCCATGTTTCCGTGAATTTTTCCTTTTAAATGACATTGTTTGGCATGTTTACACTTGTTTCTACATTGAATACATGTGGTTTCTACTAACACATCATTTTTGTAGACACTATAAAGTTCACCTTACACATAAGGTCTCTTATTCAAAAATACAAACAAACATCATAAAACATAATAATGCCAAAAAAATAAAATAATCCCACAAAAGCAACTAAAAAATATAAACCCCAAAAAATGGTGATAAAAGACACCTTACCCCTCATTTACTAACCATCACCCACTCACATTTAATTTTTTCCACCCCACCTACCCATTTACATGCCCAATACACTATAGACCCTTATCATCTCACCCACCTATGCACATTGCACTCATATGTGTCCCATTCCACTCTTACTCACATATATTGATTTTGCAGGTCGTATAGAAGTGAAAGAGGAGTACAAAGGATAGATATAAAGTGCTTCACCATTGTTTATTTGGAATTTAAACATATGTGGGAGTCAAAACTACAATTGAATTGTGATCTCGTGTGATTTTCAAGAAATCACAATTTCGATTGTCCTATGGTCCGAGCTAGGTGAACTTGTCATTTACATATATTTTTAGCAATTTAGTCAATAAAATTTATTTTATCTCTTTAAATGGTTAGGATTTGACCAAGGTAGGTGTTATCTAAAATTACCCCGGGTTAATTTTGGCTTTAATGATTTAAAAAATGGACTTAGCAATTTTGTGCAAGTTTGTGATGGTCAAATGATCATTAAAATCCACCGCCCAAATGCATCGGCCATTGACATTCAAAAACCCACATAGAATTTACTTCATTTATTAGCCATCTATGTTTAAAAGCCAATTGACATTCATTTTCTCATCAAATTTAATGCCAGCAACATGGAATGGGACACTTGATGAAGAACAACCATCCCGGCTCAAGGGCCACGTGGTGGTAGATCACCGATCAAGGCAGGTACATTTTGGCATTTCGGTAGTTTCTAAGTTGATTGGATTTTCCATAATTCAAGTCCCTAGAGTTAGCCATGGTCTATATTTTGTTATTTCCATAGGGTCAAATAAGGTCAAAGGGATAGGTGGCAATAATTTCAAATCCAAAATTTTTGTAAGTCCTCGAGACTTAGAAGTTGAGATGCAAAGAGATATGTGGAGCATTCCTATTTGATCGTGCTTCGTAGTTGTCAATCAAGGATTTACACGGTTTAATAACACATAAGGTGTGGAGCTTCCTCATTGGTTGATGGTTTGTGGATGTCATAGGAAAAAATCAAAAGGACTGACATGTGAAGTACGTGGAGACTTCTCATTGGCTTGTACTTCGTGAATGGTCAGCCAAAGAGATTTGAATGGGAAAATTACAAAGGAAATGTGGTTGTTTCTTATTTTCTCGCATTTCTAAGGGGTCTAATAAGGTCTAAAATGCAAGAGGAGTGGTTATTTCTCATTGGTCCATGTGTAACAGAGTCTAACAAAGGAAAGGGCGTAATGACTTCCCAAAGGAATGTGACAAATTTTTATCGCCCGCTTTTTTATAAAGGTAGCCTTAAAAGGTGAAGGACAAGGACAGATGGAAAGCAAGGAAGCAGAGAGCCTCGATATTTTGAACCAATGGTAGGTGAACACTTAGTATAGACAAAATAAAGTACACGTTGGTAGAGGTTGATCCCCGAACCAATTAGAGGTTACCACATGTCAAATTTTTGTGCCTCCCAATAGTTAAATATTCAAATGGCCATATCTTTTGATCCCAAGCTCCAAATTAGACAAAATTCATATCACTTTAAATCTCCCATTGAGATATTCAATTTAACATCATCAAAAATATGATTTTGGTGGTCTTAAATGGAAAACACATCTTCTAGGGAAGAAAAGAGCTGTTTGGGCACATAATTGATCAAATCAAGTAGCTCAAGTGCCAAAATTGATGAGGTATGGCTCCATTTCCATCTATAGGACGTAATATACTAAATGATGGCTCTGTAAGGTTACCATGTTCTTGGAATAAGACTTGAATGCATATTGTTGGTGGTTGAAGTCTAGAAAAGTCATCCCCGCTCTCTTATCTCTCTTTTATTTCTTCTATATCTCTCAATTCAACTATATATTGTAAAACCTTTCATTTTGAAAATGATGGAAATTCAAAAATTGTAAGAGAACTCTATCAAAATTTGTTCCAAAGTAGTTGTGAGTCATGAAACCTCCATTTTTAGACTTAGCATATGTTATTGTGCCTTCTTTGTAATCAGTAATGGGTGTGCATACTTCTATTACAATGACTCTTGTTTTGTGACATATTTGTTTGTCTTAGATTATTTTATTTACAGCCTTTCCTCTCTTTTACTTATTTCATTATGTTGTGCATTTATTTCTCTTTGCAAGTTCATTTTTTTTGTGTTTCATGTGAGAATAGATGGTAAATGAAGCTTTGGGTCTGTGTCACTTTTTTCGGCCTCTCTTTTCTCCATTTCCTTCCTTTCTCCCTCACTAGAGTGTCTCTCACCCCTTTTCTAGTGCTATCACCACCTTTTAGCTTAGGATTTCATTTTCATGCATCTTTTTAACCCTCTCTCTCTCCTTAGTCCCTTGGAATGGTTAGTTTAGGATTAGTTAGTTGTATTTCCTTCTTTAGGAGTAGTTTTAGCATTAGATTAGGTAGAGGAAGTTGACCTTCTCCGGAGGTCCATCTCAAGTAACAGTCCTACAACTTGAGAGATGGTCCCATGTTAGAAAAAAGTAGGGATCTACATAGCCAAATCTCAGGGTGCTACTTTTTTGACATAAAAGTTTTGGCATGCCTGGTGGGACAAGCATTGAAAGCTACATATTTCACATGTGTGCATCAAAGTCCTTTGTGGGGAGTTTCATTACACCCCCTTATGTGCTTTAAATAATCATATTTCCAAGTTTGATGTGTTCTTGGTGATATCCATCCTTTGGAGGCATGATTATTAACACATCTGGCAAGTCTAATGATCAAAACAAACCCATTATATCAGCAAGCAGACCTTTCCTTTTCTTTCCATCTATTTCCATTCATTATTTACCTCAATATATTTCAATTTTCCTTCCATTCATGAATTTATTACCATCTTGGAACTCTCATTTACTGTAGCAAAATCAGTTCTCTCCATCCCCATATTGTCAAAATCCTCCTCCAAATCAGTTATATGATCCCTATCACGAACAATTTTCATATGACCCACCCTCTAATAATCCATATGTTTATTCTTTTAACTAAAAAAATTTCCAAGAAAAAGGTTATGTAGGTGATGGTGGAAACTCTTTAGCAGATGTTGATTTCCAAAGGAAGATTCAAAAAATGGAGTTGAACATGGTGTAGACTAGAGCTAAATGTGTAATGAAGGAATGCAAAATTAGTTTTAGGGTCCCTTGTCCATGGGTTGGCCCTATGCCAAACTAGTTCATCCCTCGAAAAAGATGGACTTCATGGTTGAGATGCTGCCCCAAATTACAAAGTGGGTTGAGTTATTGGAGGATCATGAATCTAGTGTTAAGAAACCTTGTCAATGGGAAATCCTACACTACCATCTTACAACCCTCCCATTCCTCCTCCCCAACCTACACCATCTCAACCTACATTCCATATTCCTAGCTTTCTTCCCGCTCCCCCATTGAGAATTCCCCTTCTCCATATCCTTCCCTTTCATCTCACCTTCATTTTTCCCTCTGCCCTCTTTTCTTCAAAACCTTCATCTCCTCCACAAGAAGATCCTAAACCTTCCATTCTACCTCAAACCTTGCATTCCCAAACCCATTTTGGGAAGAACAAAATTAGAAAATTATTCAAGGAGGGAAACAAGTTGAAGAGCCTAGCAGAGAAGAAATTTTACAAAATTTGAAGAATTGGGCTGCAAAGTTTTAATTCAATGAAATCACCACCGCTTACTAGGCCTTCAAAAGAGGTTAAAAATTAAGAACACAAGGTGGAGGATGATTTTGTAGAAGATCAAGAAAAGAAGAAGATGACCAACAATCTCTTTGATCTGAATGTAGTGTGCATGTTGACACCTTATTCCCATAGGTTGGTGATTCATCTTAGCTTGTAAAGTTAGAAGAAAATGAAGTATCAGCTCTAAATAAAAAAGAAGAGGAGCATGTGGAGGATACCAAATCAGATTCAAAGACTTTAAATGAATATGACATCATTGAAGGCTTCTTTATTTTTTGTAGACTCCTATTTTGTTGATGAGCCTTCCATGGAGGAAAGCATAAAAAAAGATCATGCTACTCAAATTAGTCCTCATGAAGAACAAAAAGAAGATTTTTTTCTTCAAAAGTTCACGATGCTTGAGACAAAAGAGAGAGATGATGAAAAATTCCAAACCAATCATCAAGGAAGAGAAAGAGCTATTTGGAGAAGCAAAACAAATCTTGAATCAACTTGCAGACATGCTCGATGATGAAGAAGAGGAAAAAATTCTCCATGGAGCTTCATTTATTGATTTATATACAAATAAGATAGGAAAACTTCAAGGATTAGACCATTCCCAATCAAGTATTTGTTTTCTTTAGAGATAAGGAAAGAATTTTAAACTAGTCATACTTAATTCAAGAGCATGAGGATGATCATCAAATTACCAAATGTCAACTCCAACACCCCCAATCAAATGTAGAAAAACTTGAGGAGGTATTCATCATGACTTTTGTTGATACTTGAATAATTTGGGAGCATGAGGCATGTTTTCATTCCCACCATGTGATTTTTTGTCAAACAGATCACATGGCCATATTTTTTAGGAAAGGATGTTATTTCTCACAACTTGTATCAAGTTTTATTTATTGTCTCTTCGTTCAAGTTAGAGTAGAGTATGTAGGTTTTCTTTCATTAAAATAAGTTCTTATGCACACTCTGCATGTTTCCACTTGGAACATGTATGATTTTCATGTTTGTATATAGTTTTACGTGTTCTATTTCTATTGCATATTCCATTTCAATTCATGGTAGTTTTCTTGGCAATCAGATATGGGGCAAGCTGAATTTCTCAATCATTTAGACTCCAAAATATCATTTTTAGTCAATATCCCATGATGATTATTTTTAGTTGAAATAAGTGTTTGGGATAGTTTCAATTACATGCACTTCATTTCCAAATCAGCATGTGATCCAAAACTCTACAATACTTCATTTTTTGTCATGATTTAATTTAATTTTCTTCAAAACTTGGAAAAAATAAGATTTGAGGCAACCTCAGATGTTATTCTTTGTCTCAATAGATCAAATGCCGAGAAAAAAAGTAAAGCCTTGGGATTTTAGAAATTTTCCACTCTCATAAATCAAATTTAGAAAAAATTATTATGAGATTTCAATTCAGCTTCACTTTGAGCTTGAGAAGTTTAATATAGAAATTAAATAGTTTGGAGCAGTTTCAAATCTTCATTTGGAGCTCCATAGATAAAATTCAAGCTTATAGGCCTTTATAAGTTCATTTCATGCTTTATACAACCTTAGAGTAGAAATTTTAATGTTTTGATCAGTCTTTTCAAGTTTTGGGCTTGACTCCATGCCCAATGGATTGCAAAAGGCTACTGATCTAATATAGCAAGTAGATTACCCCAAGAGGTCACCAAATTATTGTCCAAAATTACCCCCCAGGTTAATTTTGGCTTTAAAAGCTTTTAAAAATGGACTTAGCCAATTTTTACAGTGTCTATGACGGTTCAAAATCCATTGCCCAAATGCACAAGTTGTTGGCATTCAAAAACCCAATGTGGACTTTTCTTCATTTATCAGTGGGATATATTTAAAAAGTAGATTGATGTTCATTTTCCTATCAAAATTAATGTTAGCATTAGTAGGGACACTTGGAAGAAGCGCAACGATCTGGCCCAAGAGCCACGTGGTGGCATATCACCAATCAAGGTAGGGTACATGTCAATATTCGATAGTTTCTAAGGTAATTGGATTTTCCAAACTTTAAGTCCTTGGAGTTAGCCATGGTTTGTATTTCATCGGGTCCGAAGGGTCAAATAATGCCAAAGGGACATGTGGCAATAACTTCAAAGCAAAAAAGTTTCTAAGTCCTCGAGACTTAGAAGTTGTGATGCGAAGAGCTACGTGGAGATTTGTTATTCACTTGCGCTTCGAAGTTGTCGTTGAAAACCAATGGTTTACATAAAAGAAAAAAACGATAGAGGCATGGAGATTCCTCATTGGCTGATGGTTCATGAATGTCAAAGGAAAAAATCAAAAGGACGGCATGTGAAGTACACATGTGGAGCCTTCTCATTGGCTCATACTTTGCAATGGTTAGTCAAAGAGCTTTGAATGGGAAAATTGCAAAGGAAACATGGTTATTTCTTATTGGCTTGCATTTCTAGGGGGTCAAACAAGGTATGAAATGTGAGAGGTATGGATGCTTATCATTTTTCTACATGTTATGTGGTGGAGAAAGGAAAAAGATAGTCGACTTCCTGAAGGAACATGGAAAAGTTTTATTGGCCTATATTTTTATAAAGGAATCCCGGAAAAGGTAAAGGACAAGGACATATGGCAAGCAAGGAAACATAGCCTGATATTATAAACCAATGGGACATGAACACTTGGAAAAGAAAAAATCAAATAAGTGTTTGCAGAGGTCGATCCTCAAACCAATTAGAGGCTGCCACGTGTCAAAATTTTGTGCCTCATAATTGGAAAAACTTCAAATGGCCATATCTTTTGATCCCGAGCTCCAAATTAGAAAAAATTTATATCATTGGAAAACTCTCATCAAGATCTTCAATTTGGCATCATAAAAATCTGATTTTGTTGTCTTTTGGATGGTAAAAATGGAAAACACAGGATTCAAGGGGTGAAAAAGAGTAGTTTACTTAACGTAATCGATCAAATCAAGTAGCTCAACCACCAAAATTGATGAGTCACGGCTCCATTTCCTTCTGCATGATGTAATAGACTAAATTATGGCTCTATAAGGTTCCCATGTGCTTATTAGAAGACTTAAATGTAGACTATTAGTGGTTGAAGTCTATAAAATCCATCCCATCTCTTTTCTCTTTCTTCTATCTCTCTCAATCCAGATATATATTGTAAAACCTTTCATTTTGAAAAGGATGGACATTCAAAAAATTGTAGTGGAACTCTAGGAAAACTTGTTCCAAATAATCTATGAGTTTTCAAACCTCCATTTTGGACTTGGCATGTGTTCTTGTGCCTTATTTTGTAACTGTAATGGCTGGGCATACTTTTATTGCAAAGAATCTTGTTTTGTGACACATTTGTCTATCCTAGCTTGTTTTATTTGCAACCTTGCCTCTCTTTTACTTATTGCATTATGTTGTGCATTTATTTCTCTTTGCAAGTTCTTTTTTGTTGTGTTTCATGTGAGAATATATGGTAACTGAAGCTTGGTCTCGTGTCACTTTTATTTGGCCTGTCCTTTCTCCATTTCCTTCCTTTTTCTCCCACTAGAGTGTCTCTCACCCCTTTTCTGGTGCTATCACCACCTTTTAGCTTAGGATTTCCTTTTCATGCATATTTCTAACACTCTCTCTCTCCCTGGTCCCTTGGAATGGTTATTTTAGGATTAGTTAGCTACATTTCCTTCTTTACAAGTAGTTTTAGCATTATATTAGGTAGAGGAAGTTGACCTTCTCCAGAGGTCCATCTCAAGTAGCAAGTCCCACAACTTGAGAGATGGTCCCATGTTAGCAAAAATTAGAGATCATATATCCAAATCTTAGGGTGATACTTTTTGACATAACAAGTAGGTTCCTAACCACCGAAACAACTAACATTTTTCTAATTTTGATTGTGTGTAGGTTTAGATTCAAATTGAGAAGATTTTTAACCCACTTTATTCAATGAAATAACCCATAATTGTTCATATATTGATAATGGAAACATAATTGCATCTTATTTAGTAGCATTGATTTGGATATTTCCTATCAATTGATCCATTTTTATGTGATCCAATCTAGATTTATAGTTTTCTATTCCTATTATTGTTGTTTAGTTACATTCACATTGTTTTTTTGCTATCATGTTTTTTGTTCTTGTTGTTCTTGTGTTACACCATGGTTTCTACCATGTGCATCCCCTTATAGGAACATTCTTCTTGGTAACCACCACATCATTCATTTTTTTAGATATATATATATATATATATATATATATATATATATATATATATATATATATACTTTTAGATACTCATCTATGATTGTACAACTTTTATTTTGAGCCGTAAATTCAAATTCTTCATCAAACACATCTCAAAAGAGGGGGCACGCATTTGGGATTATTCTACATTTCTAACAAATACAAGAATCGTTCTAGGGAAAGACATATGTAGGGAAAAATAAAAATGCCTCATAATTGGACTCAAGTATAGGAATTTTGTAATATCTATAGGGTTCAAAACCGTATAGCCTAGTCAGACCGTATGGTCAGTTCTAACCCTATCATACATTTTTTCCTAGAGGTAATTTCTCCATATCCTTCAACATTATCAAGTTTTTCATCATTGTTACAACATTTTCATATGGTTTCATATTTATTTTGACTCATTTTGGCACATATTCAGGGGGCATGAAGTATTTAATTATCTCTTTCTCAATGATACTCATTTTCATTTTTAATTTTGGGCACATTGGGGGTATGCTTCTTCTTTCTCTACTCATATTTTTAGCATGCAATCAATTATATTCAATTTATACTTAGTTGTGTAGCACATGGGAAGAGTATTGGGGCACTCATTTCTCTTTTTTAATGTGTCCTAATTTACAAATTTGAGCTTATATTTATCTGTAATGGTATAATTTGTGGAGTTGTGGAAGGTATCAAAGTGGATAAGTTCTTCATAGGTAGACTTTCCTATCCTCTTACACTTAACGGGAAGATATTGTAGTTATTGAATGACTTTGATACATGATCTTCTTCCTTGGTGGGGTGCTTTGGATATTCATCTTTTTGGTTTTTCTTCTTTATTCATGATTTGGGTTTGTACACATAATTCATCAAAATATCCTTAGCAAAAATTGGGGACAGATCACCCCATTCTTCATCAGAGTTCAACAAATCCAAAATCTCCAAAGCACAAGAACGGGGAACATTCCCTCCACAAAACAAATAGGTGTATTCCTTCCATGTTTTTCATCTCTTTTGGAATTTATTTTTACATATTTATTTACATTAATTTCATTACATATTGAGTTAAATTTCAATTTCCTATCTTGGGCATTGACTACACTCTATGTTGCAAGTTTCATTTTGGAGCATGCCAACACCAATACATGGGATATTGAACAACAAAGTTATCATGAACTAACAAAGAACATGTCTACACATTCAGGTATCTTTTTGTTTAAGAATGTGATTTCATTTAATACTTAAAGGAGGTAAATTTAGACACTAAAATTTTGAAATCTATCCTTTGACACTACTAATTTTGACATTTCACACTTTCCTCTACAAATGCACTCTCCTCACTCTTACTTAGCACACTTTGATAGATCTTCAATTACTTTATTATATTTTTAAACATCTATATCATTAGTTTATAAATTTTAACTACATAAAACATACCTAGAAAGATTCATCCTTTGGCCCATAAATTCAAAACATGCATTTTCCCTCCTAGTCAAAACCACCATTTTCAATCGAGTTGTACAAATATATAAGCCAGACCCTACTGTATGGGTTTGGACCAACATGTTTTGGGATAATTATTTCAATCCTATCACATTCTTATGAGAAAATATATCCCCTTGGTCAGCCTTTCATGACATAATAACCTTTAAAAGCATATATAAGAAAGTAAATCATACCTCATTTAGGAACCTGGCACTTTAAGAAATCCTCATGTAAAATCAAGCACAAAAGGTACTCCAAGATCCCTAAACTATGAAATAACTCATGCACATATATTTGGATAACACCATCTATAGGTATGAAGTATCCTTTCAGTTCTAAGAGTCTCCATATTCATTCTACAAGCAAGCAAAGTGACACTTCCCGAGTATTTGAACAAGTGTAAGACTCAATAAAAGCATTTTTAAAGCATATTTGTCAAGTTATAATTATACTACAGTATTTATCACATGCTAGAATAATTATGTGTGGTTTAAGCCCTCTTCAAAGTAGTGGTGATGTTTCTGGTACATAGGGGTGCCCACAACCCACCTAAATTTATTTTACAGGAACTCCTCCTTGTACTACAATGGTTCTAGGGTTTGAGAATATTTTACATAGCTATTCTAAAGGTGATTGAAGAAGACCAACACACAATGACACTCATTTATAGGTAGGTGAAACACTCAAGAATTTTTAGACCTAGATTCCAAGTAGGTCTAAGATTGTATAGAAGGGTTAGGATACCTACACTTTTGACCTAGTTTTATGGTTTTGACCAGGTTTAGTTTTAGTAACGAAGCATTTTTAGTCTCAAAACATCTTATTCCTACACTCAAATCACACAGACTCTTCTAGATCCACACAGAATCAACTAAGTGCAATATGTCCCTTATTTTTCATAGTTTTTTATTAATAGTCACTTTGAAAATTGTTATTCTAATTTATGTAATTAATGTTGGATGTTAATGAAATCAGAATATCCACTTGTTACATTATTTCATATTTTTTATGTATGTTAGTTAAAAATTCAAAAACTTAAAAGGGAATGAAAATATTCACATAAAACATGAAATCACTTTTCAGTTTTGGAGAGCCTTGATGTAAAACACATGGCCTTCATTGGGGCCTCTGTTATCTACAAATTTTCAAAGTTTGGCTTCAACCTCCACTCTTTCCACTACACCAATCCCTTTCATGTGGTGTGCATCAGTGTAGTCTTCTTCCACGAGATCTTGTAGCTTTAAGTACAAACATATTTTATCCTCCCCAATTTAATTGTGCATGTGGTCCTTTGTGTGTGTTTTATACAAATGACTTAGAAAAAGATAAATAAATTATTCCATATCTCATTTTTACTTCACTTTTGAGAACAATATTCTTGAGTATATCATATGGATTTGATTCTTTCATGAAACATGTGTGCTTATTACTACAAAAAGAAATACTTTAAAGTAAATTACCCCGAGTGCAAAATAAAAACTATCCTATAAACTCGAAACAACACCTATCCTAATGGCATACACTTATTGGATTACATACAGGACCCCCACTAGAATCAGGGTTTAATCCTACTCACATGAAGTGATTAGGTAGGGATTCTCTATTTATGTCCTCCAATTTACATGCACTAGCAAGAAAAATCTCATGTATATCATAGGGCCCTGGCCAATGTGTTTGATTTTTTCTAGGATTGTGCATGAACTTTCATTCATAAAGCAAAATTGTCACACCTATAGTTAAAGTTTTCTTTTCTTATTTTTCTATCATGTTAGGATTTTTGCATGCTTTCTCTACTCCCGATATTCATATTTCATGCACTCTTCTTTCATACAACTATAATAGTTTGGTAAGTCACTTTGTTATGGATGCCTCATCATCTAAGTTTGCAACATGCATTGTACTTAGCAATGGAACCATGAAATCAATTGGCAACACTACTTATTTATGAAACACTAACTAGAAATGTGTTGTCATATTTAACCTCTTATATGTGGTTATGCATTCCCATAGAACCATTGATACCATGTCATCCCATCCCTTCCTCCACATGTCACATATCATTTTCAATTTATTTCTCAATATATTATTGAATTCTTCAACTATCTCATTCACCTCTGGATGATATGGATTAGCCTTATGGTGTATAAACATAAATTCTAATAAAAATATGTGTACCGTTTTCTTGGGAAAATGGGTTCCCTATCACCGATAAGGCTTAACGGACACCCATACCTACTTATGATATTCTCCCAAATGGGCCTTGCCATTGTACATGTAGCACATTTTTTTGTTGATTCTATTTCTACCTACCTTTTCAAACAACCCATTATTGTGATGATTTTACACACGCCACTTTTATATGAGACATGATTTATTGTCCCCAAAAATTTAATGGACCATTATTTGAAAGGTTATTGAATAACTACTGGATACAAGGACATTTCATATTTTTTATTAGGTTTATCGACACATTGACAAACATCATAAGTACACGTGCATTCCTTTGTGTCATGAAATATTTTTTCCACCATAACCTTATTGTTAAAATCTTGCATGTAGTTACATCACCGACATAGTGCCCACCTATTACTCCCCATGTACCTCCTACAATATTTATATATAGTCATGTTCTAAAAAAATGCATGAGTAGCTCATCTTGACCCATTTCCTAAATTTCTCCACTATATTTAGATATAGTATGAATTTGACAATAATCTATTTATTTTCTTGTGTATTCCAATTATGCAAGCGAAAAATTCTTTTTCAATAAATATTGTTATATTGTTAAGTTATTTTAGTGTTCTCTTACTTTTAACAATTTCACATCATGCATCCCATATTCTATTGTTTTCATCACTTCTCTAGTAGTTATATGCAAGAGTTGATCAAGCCCTACATTATTCTTTCTTGGCTTTGCTACTACCGATAATTAGAACTATTGAAATAAGATTATCCACCTACATATGCACCCATGTAATATTGTTTTATTTACCGTTTATTTTATCCCCATATGATTTTTGTAAAAGAAAAGGGTATTTATAGTTATTTAAATGTTTGGAGTATGCACACCATTGAAATTCCCTCTCTATTTTTAGTGGTGTAATTTTTCTTCACGCACATCAATAATAGCTTGCAAAGAAGAGCAGATAATATAAATTTTCTTTCCTTCATTAAGAAACTATTTCTCACATTGATGTTCATGATGCATCTAAATGTACATAAAAATGTTTATTCTAATCATGGAATCATAAGATAGGTATCCTTGAAAGTCTCTCTTTTAACTCATCGAATGCCTTTATTGTTTCGTGGCTTGCTCAAATGGCCTTTAATTTTTTATAATATTATTTAATGGCACAACTATTTTTGTATACCCCCAGATGAATTTTTGATATTTTTGTAATGTTCAAGGAATTCACACATGTTCCTTTACATTTTTGGGGTCTCCAATTGTAGTCTCACCACTATCTTCATTGGATTAACAAGCAACTCATCTTTGCAAATTATGTGTCCTAGTAATGTCCCAAAAGGAATTGCAAACACACAATTATTTAGGTTTAATGAGATTTTCAATTGTCAACAATGCTCAAAAATTAGGTGTATGAATGTGTAATGGTCCTTAGCTGATCCATAGATAGTCTAATAATCTAAGTACACTTGCGAAAAATTGAGGATGAAATATTCAAATGAAACCACCACAATGCACAAGAAAATCTTGGAGCAGTTTTTAGTCCAAATGAAATTATTGTAAATGGAAAAAAACCATTTCAGTTAAAAAGGTTATTTTTTTATAGTCTTCTTTAGCTATCTTTACTTGATGGTACCCAAAAAATCTATCTATAAACATGTAGATTTCCCTTGTTGCCACTCCTTCTAGAATCTCCTTTGTAAAAGGTGTTGGGAATGGATCTACTATACATGAAACATTCCATGCATAGTAATTTATGTAAATACTTATGTGCCCATATTAATTAATTTTTATTACCATTCGAATTACCCACTCTAACTCCTTTATTCGTATAATTGTTGGCATGTGTGTGATTGTGTTTCCATTGATGTAAAAGGTGCAAGGACATTAATGAAAATGATGATGACAAGGAGAGAAAGAGGAATCTTGTATTGACAATGAAATGGGTAGAAAAGTAGTGGCATGGTTGCAAGAATTAATAAAGTGAGAGTTTCTTGGCCAAGTTTCCTAATCACGAGATTTAGTCGGCATACGTTATGGCATATGAAGGATAGAGATGCATGGAGGTTTTGAAGCATGGTAGAGGCATGGAGAACATGTTCAAAGTGTGTTGAGACACTCATATAGGTCTTAGAAGGTTATTATAAGGTGTGAGCAGTGTTTGTAGGTCTTCATCTAGACCTAGTATAGGTTCTTGGTGGCCTAATGGAGCATGAAGGTCAGTTGTGAAGGTGTATGGGCCCATGAGGGCATGAAGAGGTGTGAGACATGTTGTCTCCAGGTTGTTAGGACCTTTTGAATAGTTTTGAAGTAGAGTTATAGTGTAAAGCTACTCTTTCTAGGTCTAAACTAGACCTAATTCTATGACCTAACTAGGTAAGTCATGGTCATTGAGAAGATGCAGAGGAAAGTATGATCATGTGATCATTGGGATAGTAGAGAGAGTTATGTGTGAAATAGAGGAGAATGTGATAGATATATTAGGCCTTCAAGACATAGTTGAAAGAAGGTATGAAGGATTGAGAAGAGTAGAGAAGCAGGTCTTCAAGGTCATTAGGCCTAATCAACCTATGAAGAAGTAAATTTGAGCAAAGAAGGAGAAGGTGTGTTTGAGAAGGAATATGAGTGAGAGGAGCTGAATTTTTTATCATATATGTTGTAGGATCAACAATACTTAAGTGCTCATCATCATAAGGAGGGTGATTTGGTGCTTGGTCACCCTCAAGGGGTTGTAGCCTCTTTACATGGTTGGTGTCTTGCTAAATAGGGGTTGGTACTCCTTGTGGGTTTAGTGCCTCACTAAAAAAATCTTGTGTGATGTGTCATATTCATGAAATTATTTTGGATTGAGTAATATATTCAAAAAAATTAGTGGGTTTTCTTCCCTTGAGGGTTTCCCACTTCACATATTGTGTTCTTGTGTACTCTCTTGGTTTATGCTCTTATGAATTAGATGAAAGTTTTGAAGGACCGGTTCACCCCCACTTGTCCAGTGTGCTTCTAACACCAATTACACATGTGATCAACATTACATCCATCTCTTCCTTAACCTAGGTGTACAATTTTGGATTCACTTAATAACATATTTTTGCACTAGTTTTCTCCTTCAACTAGTTTTATGTACATATTTCCCAATGATAGATGAAATCCTTTCATTTCTTTGTAGATTCTTGGAAATAAGTCTTGTTAGTTGTGTAAAATTTCTACAATCTTAGCAACTTTGGCCTCAAACCAATAGTCTTCAATAGATGCAATTTTCTTAGCTTCTTCTATCCCAATAACTATCATCATATATTTCAATGGATCAATATATGACATGTTATCTATACCATATTTATCAATGAGATCCTTGGATCCACATGAAGTGTTAAAATCCAAATGGTTAGAATTTACTTCCGATCAATATAAAAACCATCTTTTGTTTCCTTTTCTTTGTTATTTGTGTTTTATCTAGTTATCCTCATCTTCATCGGTGGAATCACTATCATTGCTTTGTTCTTCCAATATTTTCTCATTCTAAAGTCTTAACATTCACTCCTCCATAATAGCTTCATTCCAAAAAATTACACTATTGGTACTTTGAATCAAGGAGTTTAACCTAGGTATCTTGGGTTTAAAATAGAATGTAAACACAAAATTGGATTTTAATTCCTCTGAACTACATTATTCCCTATGTGCTTTACAATCTAAAACCACTCATGCACCCATATTTGTAAGGTAGATAGAAAGTGTGAGATAGAAACATTTTTTTAAAATCCCTTCCACCGAACACCAAGCTTCTTCCCATTATTTTAAGTGATACTATGACTTTTTACTCACAGTTGTAGCTAGGAGCCTTCATGTATAATTCCCTTGTTCAAATCTAACATGCACAACATCAATTACTTAACTCTATATCTATAAGTGTGGTTGGTGAGTGGCCAACCATATTGTCATTGTACTCTAATTATATATACCATATAATTTATGTGAATTTTTACGTGGTCATATATGTCTCTATTTATTGAAGATACTCATGGATACTTACCCACCTTGGTAACTTAGCCTCGGGAGCTTTGTTTTCTTTGTGTTATTTCCCACATACCTTTTTTTTGGGATGGATGTCCCATCGATCCACTATTTTAGGCTTGATTTAATATGTCGTAATCATACCTAATCAATTCATATGAGCCATGCACCTAGTTATAGCATGTCATACTAGTTGTATATGAGATTTATTGTGTATCATTCCACTATAAAAATCCATCCTAATTTGAATCAAATATTTCCAATCCATCAACCTTAATATTATATATGTGCTCCATTTATTCATGTTCTTCAAAATGTTCAACATTAAAAATTCCCTATTTGGGATCCATCGGGAGTATCACACGTTATTTACCATTTTCAAATATTATGTAGCACTTTTTAAAGTGTAGGTTGACATTGTTTGTATAGAAAAGAGGGTCTTCCAAGTAACACTGGAAAATTATCTTCCTCTTCCAAGTTAATCACTTCAAAGTCTCCAAGAAACTTCACCCCATGATGCTAATAACAAAATGCATCAATACTCCAATTGGTACAACACACATTCTGTTGGCCATGAAAAAAATGTGATGAAGGGTGAAGCATGTGTCTCCTCATACTATTCCAAGCATCGGTCTGTCAAGATATTAACTTCAAAACTCATATCCACTAGTATGGCATTGATGTTCCACCTATCTATAAAAGGTTTCAAAATAATTTCTCTATCATATTCTTCTTTGATATAAAACTTAACTTCCTTATTTTTAGCATGTCCTAATTGTTTTCCAAGAATCATACTCTTTATTTGATGTGACAACCACGGCATAGTAGAGGAACTACACCTTCAAAGGCATAATTATTTTTATACTTCCCATAATCCATTCCTTTCCACATTACCAAATTTGGGTACCTTCTACAATTCTTTTAAGATACACACTTCTTCTCTTAGAAATTTAATTTCTCCTTGTAATTTACACCACTACTCCTTAGTTTCTTATATAAATTCATTTTATTTCTTTGCATCTGTTATCCATTCCCTACTTTAGGATTCTCAAATTGAATATTTTCCAATGGGGATTCAAACATTCATGTGTTCTTTTACTCCTCTAGTAGTTACCAATATTTTTAGTCCTTGGGTTACTTTTGGTGCATCCACTTATTTTGGATGCTCCATTATGTTTTCCATGATCTTGATCATTCTTACACCATTTTCACTCTTTTAGAACATGGTCACATAAATATCACTTCCGCCTTATGCTCTTTTTGACAATACCCGCATATAGGAAATGCCAAGCACAAGACACACTTGTAATAAATCCTTGGTAGAAATATTCCTCTTCCTGTCTTCCTCTTTCACAACCCCACCCCCATATATTTTAGTTTTACTCATTATTAGTGCTTAGAGTGGCCTTCTTTAACCCTAATGATTATGCCTCATTTATTTGGTTGATAATGTGATAATCTTCAATTTTTTGGGTGCGTGCGCCACAAATATTACAATAGTAAGACACTTTTTTTAAATTGCATGTTGTAGAAAGGGGAATTTTCTAACATCATGTCCATACCCACATATCTCACACCCCATAATAATTTATTTGAAATTGTGGTGAGGACAAGTAATCCTTGTAACCCTCTACTTCCATTGCGTGTCTCCTTGCATTATTTGTTAAATTTTCCAATTGATTTTCCATAGATGTAATATGTTCTTCCATAAATAAGTGTATTCCTACATCTACATTATTATTATATTTAGTTTTTAATGTTATTTTCAATGTTTATCATGGGTTTATTAATGCCTTATGTGATAATGTGCATCTAAATGGAAAAAACAATCCCCCAAAACCACTATGCATATTGGGTCACATGGATCTCACAGAAAACTTTGAGATCCATGTTTTAAAATGCACATCATACACATGCATGCTTCATTGATCTTTTTTATCTCTTTGAGTGTAAATATACTTTTATACTCAAACTTGTGTATATCAAATTATTTTTAAAATGTACCCTTCAATTGGTCATAGTCTATGACTACTTGTTATGGATCATGCTTTTTTATACCATGTGTGTTCTTAATCTAGAAAATTTGTAGGAAACTGGATTAATTTATACTCTAGATAAGTAATTCATTTCACTTAAAAATTTAGTTCACACTTATGCACATGCTCCATGGTGTTCTCAACTTTGCGATACTTTGGAAGATGCGGTGACATTTCACAGGAAGTTGTGTGCCACTAGTACTTATTGCATGACTACTAGAACTCACCCTTGTGATCCTGAGCTAGCTTGGAGTGCCCTGCAGAGGAGCCACTCCTTTCACCATTATCATTTGACACAATAACAATTGTAACTTATTGTACTAACATGAAACTTCCTCACGCACCTCCCTCACACTTCCCAATGCTTGAGTTGTTTTATTATCACTCATCATTCCAAGTAAATGCACTTTGAAATCATTATGATTGAGCTATATTCTCTTTGGAATTAGTGTACTATGTAAAATTATAAAAAGTATATTATCGAAAATATATTTACCTTTTGTTATGTTTACCTCTTTCTTTCTATCTATCTCAATAAGTACTTATGAATTTTATAATGTAGAATCTAGTCACATGAGCAAGTGTAGTAGGTTAGGAAAATATTCATTCACCTTGTACTATGCCTCCTCATCCTCTTGAGTTGTTTACTCATTGCACGTATTATTCTACTATTGTTACTCTTCATCACTCTTTTCTCCATCATGTCATAACCAATACTCTAAATTTAATGTTGCATCTCCCAAGGTTTAATCAAAACAATAAACTATCCCTAAGCATCGTTTTAAAATTTTTTGTTTCACTTCACATTTATCTTGTCGAGGATCATACAATCTAGTTTGAATGTGGAATCCATTCATGGCCAATTTATGATTATGGCATTTCACATTCTCTAAATTTGATTTTAATTTGAGTGTCTTTGTTGGGTAATTTCATCTTCCTAGATTCGGCCTTATTAGAATAATTCACTTACTAGAGGATCTATAAGAAAGTCAATATCACTTTAAACTTACATGGCACTCTTACAAGATCCTATTGTAAATATCAATTCAAACTCACTAAAGGATCTCCTAAATCTTCCCAAATCGGTTACAAATTAATTAGAGCAACCACTACTACATATCCAAAACACTAACCAAGTTAAAGATTTCATCGTCCTCCATTTCCAATCATGAAAAGGTCATATATCCATGTATTAACAAGATAAAGTTCACTATAATTATTGTCAATGGGTTTCAAGGAACAAATATTTGGGTCACATAGTTGAGGTACACCAAATCACACTACTATCATGTTGGGTACATTATATACTATACATTATCCCACTATCTTTATGTCAAGATATATGAGGGAACCCCTAAGGGGTTGGCTTAGATTACACCCATTCTTTGAAAAAAACTTACAAGAACTACATGAGACCTAATCATGCACGAGCGAATGTAGTGCAACACTTATATTAGTACTTTTCGGTTAACCACCAAGGGTAGTTCAACCTCACCACACAAGATTTCTCATTTTGGTATGCTAATGATTTAATGAAGGGTATTGTAGGTTTATAGGTTTCCACTTTATCACAAGTGATTATAATTCATCCCAAATTTGTACGAGTAATATAAACATATAGAGAAGGAAAGTGAAGCACACAAGAAGTTTTAGATCCCAACTATCAAAGGGTCCAATATTATATAACTCCAATCAAGACCGTACAGTTCTAAGTCTAGACCAAACATTTTTCCTATGGTCCTTTCCCTACTCCGTTTCTAGTTCCACAAATGATATCATAACATCTCTAGTTTCTAATCTTCCTTTACCACATATTTGCACATCTATATCTTCTCTCGTTTTGACCTATATAGCTAAATCCTCATCCGCTCTTATGTATTTGAGTTATCTTTTATCATTTATCAATCATTCCAAGTATTAATTCATTATTTTGATTATGAAAGGTTAGTTTTAAATTGATTAGATTAGAATAATAGCCCTATTACAAAACTTTACATCATTATATGCTTGTGTACTTTCTATTACATAGATTTAGTTAGGGTGTAAATAATAATATGACACATTTTTCTAGTCATTTCTAAACCTTACAACCATATTATGGATAGACTAACCCATAGCACTTTCTATCAACATGTGATAAGAAATGAGGTACAAATGGGATCGCCAATGATACCAAAAAAAGTGAGCTCATAGGATAGTTGAATGGTATAGCTCTATAATTTGTGTATACCATGAGTTTTAGCCCAACTTATTTTCTAGACATTTAGAATTCTTTAATTTCAAATTTTAAAATGAGTTAGTTTTTGGGTCAAACTATTCAATACTTGAAGAAGATCAAACATAAACTAGGAGAATTATTTCTATAATATGACATCCGATTCTCGGATGTAATGAACAAAACTAATCTAAATTTTAATGATGTTAATAAAGCTACATGGTTTATAGAAGGATGTACAACAAAATTCAATGTTCCATTCCCAAACAAATTTCACCACTACAACACAAAGGCCATTGAAGCTATAATAAGATTGGAAAAGATTGAAGATTATTGGGATAGTACAATGGTGAACCCCAAGACCGAAGCTCACTTGATGCAATGATGTAAAGGTTAAAATAACTATAGGAAGGAAAGAAGCCGTATTTGAGTATTTGGTGTGTAGAGTGTGGAGATGAAAGGCACCATAGAAATATAGTCTTGAGATCCCAATATAATCAACCACCTATCCCTACAAATTATAGGTAAGATAACTTAAGATATGTAAGGTATGGGGTCATCCACGGGTAAATGTGATCCAATGTAACATTATGTCCCAAAATATGGTTTGCATATTTTGTAAATTAGTAATCCATGAATATAAGGATTGCAGAGAATTAATGGATTTAAATAAGAAAGTAATTAAGAATTTGTTTGCAATCAAAGAGAAATTAGCCCCAAATCCACAATCCCATGTAATAGAAATGGAAATGTCTTCGTAAGAGGATAACATCCTCCATCCCCATCGCACAATGCATAATAGACTCTACCCTATCCAAGATAAAATATAAGATGGGATCTATAATCTCCATAAAAATGATGAGTTAGGCAACTCCTTCACCAAAAAAACTAACCACAATGCAATTTTAATCCACCTAAGGTATCATACAAAGGATATCATAATCAAGATCATATATGAGGTACTTTGTAAAGGATGTATAATACATACTATTGGGGATACCAATGCATTTACTAGAAAAAGAGGATATGGCCTTAACCTCAAATATATGTGATGGTATACTATTTTGTGGAGAATAAAATCACATTATGTGTAAATTCCCATCAAATATAGCATGGGAAATATATTTCACATATTATAGGGTGTTACACAACATCACATAGAAGACTACCCTTCCTTGGAAAGAAACACAAAAAGAAAAAAATTCTAAATTTCAAGATGGTAAATGCAATGCCTAGGGAAACTATAAGCCTCCAAGATGTCATCAAACTACAAAAATAGAAAGGATTAGGAACCCTAAAGATTCCTATTGAATATCAAATACGATATGTGTAGGAGGATAAATATCTGGATGCAAAATTTGGGGAAATTTTTTTCTAGAAGACATGAAAAGATTGTTGAATTCTATTCAAAATAATAATACGGGAAGTTATAACATATGTAAGAATAAAGCATGGATGTATGGGAAAGTAGTGTGAATCCTAAAGAAAGGAGTAATAGTTACACTTACCATCTTCTTAATATATTCAATGTATAACATAATGGATATATTTCCCAAAACATCCATAACTTACTTAAAACTCTCTTGGAAAGCATAACTAGTGGATCCATAAATGTTAACAAGCCAATATGGTACATGAAAACAAATAAATTATGGGATGTGGACATACACTTAAACAACATTATAAAAGGCTATGAAATAAGGAATGAGGTGTTTAATTTTTCGGATTAAAATAAATATGACACCTAGATCAACATGGGAAACCATGGGTGCACTTTATTTAGCATATAGTCTAGTCACATTAAGTCGAGAAGACTATGGGAGAGTTAATATAATTTTCTAGCAAGCGGATGTTGAAATTAGACTTGGGGATATCCATTTTCAAGTATATTTTGAATTTATTGACATGAAAACAATTGAAACCCGCTATCTAGTCCCATTTGGTAAGGAATGGGCTCATTATAGGAATGTAACTATTAATAAAGTGACCAATTATATGGAAGCACACCTAGATGACTTTATAATTATCATACTTATGAACAAGACCGAGAAGAATTCATAAACTATCCTATAAGAGCCATTATCTCTCTATACACACAATACTAATATTTGGTTTAAGGTGGAACATCAAGCTAGGGAAAATTCCTAAGTGTAAGGGAAGCACCAATAAAGATGGATCGTATAACTTTATATAACCCTTATATAATACCTTGGATATTCCTCACACACATTCAAAGAATGCATTTATAGATGAAGATATGCAATACAACATCAAGCTCCTACTAATTACTAAATAGGAAGGTTGTATGAATTTTTAACACTCACTAAAATCATACCAAACCTAATGGTGAAATTCACATTCTATGGGAGAAAGCTTTATCAATGAGTGGAGATTTAGATGTGGATTTAAATAATTAGATGTGTAAAGAACATGAAATTAGGACAATGATAACGGTGTATGTGCAAGAAAGATAAATTCAAAAATATGTTAGTAAGTCTAACATGATACTTTCCTAATTAAATTTCAAGAGCATGTGCCATGGGAGGAAACGAGGGTTGCAGCATCAGATTATAAAATTAAGGGAATGGTAGAAACATAGTGGGATGTTCACTAGTAAAATACCTGAAATGGATGGAATTAGTAGAAATGATGCATGCAAGGTTTTCACTACCTTATAAGTTAACAAAAAATGGCCAAGGTTTTGTACTAACCAATTCCTAGAGTTACACATTTAAGGATGTATTAATATTTGAAAGAACAACAAATTGAGCCAAAATTACGGGTTAATAGCTTACCTAAAATGCTCACTCCACTATTTAATGTGTGGTACATTCACCATGAAAGGAGAAGGGAAAAAAATATTTGGAGGTATATTCAAGAGGAATTCATACCAAATTTCACGTTTGAAGATGAGAATCCTATGATTCATGTAACATTACAAGACATTAAAACATTTCTTTTTTGTGGAACTATAAATATTAGAGGGGGAGTTGAATTCAAGGATATGGAAAAAAAATAGACTACGCAATTGTTGGTGAAATATTTTTCAAGCACAAAATATAGGTTTTCATCAATGCTAGTAGGAAAAAGTCTCACCTCTTGGGAATGAGGAGGCTCCCATTTATTGAAATATAGAAAACTATGTACATTATACTAATATCCTAGGTGGTCATAGGTTGTGGAATGTGTAGAAAAACCCTTGTTATGACTACAATGCTAAACTAGAGAGGAAGAAAATTGTAGATGGGTGAAGAGATAGAAATAAGAAGGTGAATTATATTGGTGAGATGTAGATATTAGTGTGAGTTATTTTCCTTCTCGCTCGGGGAATTTTCAACCTCATATGGCGATTCATCTCAATTAGGTGAGGTTATAGGTCTTTAGGAGTTATATGACATATGAAATATTCCATATTTAAAATTTTCATTCTTATATGTTACATTTCATCTTAAGAATTGTAACTCATCTTTTTCCCTCATGGAGGGAATGATTATCTAGGAACAGGAGTTACAAAACACTCCCATATGTACCCTCTTATTTTTATCTATGAGCATTACTATACATGTTTATTCTATCCATGATTTTTATTATTTGATTTTACACTTTTTGATTACTTAGATCTTGCTAGTTTCCATTAGACTCGCAACCTTGTTGATTTGTATAGGTTTCTATTTATCCTCATAGAAAAATCTCACATGGTATCATATTTTTGATTCGGTAAACATGTACTTTCATTCATTTTTGAATATTTCAGCTTTTATTTTTTATCACTTCTCGTGCAATTTTTTAATTTTTATTTGGATTGTTTTAATCTTGATTAATATCTTTGGTTTTTGGATTTTTTGTTATTTGGGTGTTTTTCCATGTGTAATTTTTAGGATTTTTCCAACTAAACTTTGCTAGTTACAACTATATTTGGTGGAAATTGTGTTTTGTAGGTATTTAGAGTTCTTTAATTTTTATTAGAATTTTTTTGTTAAAATTTAAGTTTTTTTTTTTTAAAATGGTTTTTATTCAAATTGCTTCTCTTGCTTTATCATGCTTCCTTGTTCCTCTACCCTCTTCTCTACTCCTTTTTCCCATCTCCCGGCTCACCCGAACCTACAGATCTCCTCTCTCGTCATCTCTCTTAGGACAATTGGGCTCCTCCCTAGGCTCATTTTGGTGTTTGGCGAGTTGTTGTTTGTTTTTCCTAACTCATCAAGATTTGTTTTGTGGTGGATAAGCTCTTTGTTCTTCCTCCATGGGCTCACCGGGTTTTTTTGGCTTTTCCAAGCTATTTTGAGCTTAGATCCATCCTCTCAGCTTGACCTTGATTCCCAAATCAGGTTCAAACCTAATTGAGCTTGTTTGATCTTTTTCTTGGCTCATTGTGTTGGTTATATCATGCCTTCACATGACCATGATTAATTCGGTCTCATTCAAACCTTATTTCCTTTAGCTTGTGTGTTAGCTCACTTATTGTAGTCAAACTCATCTCCTAAATTAGTTATAGTTTCCTAAGCTCTACCCTATTCTATAGACTTTTCCTTGGCTCTTCTTGTACTATGCCCCCTGCCTTGGTTTTGAGCGACCTAACCCTGCCCAACTCGTCACTTTGAGTTCTCTATCAAATCCATCCTGGTATCTTCCTTTGTTAGCCTCAGCTTGGATGTGGAACCCTATGTGTCATTCAACCTCCTCTCTTCCTTTTTTTCTTGTGTTTTACTTCCTCGCTTCCGACTTGTTGCATGCATTATGGTTTGAGTGACACCCTACCCCACCGTTTCTTCCCGCTAAGTTATCTCCTTGATCCCACCATCGTGCTCCACATGGACATCCTCCTTACCTCCCTTGAATTTTTGGACACCCTTTGACTTGCATTCCCTCCCATTTAAAATTAATCTTGCATTTTTAAATTATTAGCATTAATTTAAAACTTAGTTTGTTTATATGTATAGCTTAGATTAGATTAATATTAGTCAATCTTTAATTAATCCTAACCCAGGCTTATTTTTTAAAAGAGGGAATTTTTATATTTCAAGTAGGTCATTAAATTAAATTAATCATGAGGTATATGATTTGTTTTTCTAATTAAAATTCCCTTTAACTTTCAATTATTTTTAGTTATTAAATTAATTGGTAAAATTAATTGTAAACTTTGCATTTTGGACATTTTTTTCCTTGACATTTTTGTGGAGGTGTGTTGTGTGTAGTGCTTTTAGGGAGGCCCTTTCACACTTCTAGAGGATTTTTGACTCAATTTTAGTCATTTTTTCTTGTATTCACTCATATTATTTCTTTTGTGAAAGCATCTCGCCACATCCTTGTGACAAGGGATTCTTCTTTCGACGTGAGATGTTATTTCTCACACAAAAGTAGTTTTCTCTCCCTTTCTTATTTTAGCATCATTTTGTGCTTACTTTCAGTGTTGAACTATTATGATCATTGAAACTTGATTGTGATCTCCACAATTATGAATTTTTATGATGATTGCAATGTGAGTGGCCAACTGTTTCACGATGCACATTCACATGTGATTATAATCAACACACTAAACTATAAAATGTCACAAACAAGGGCAAAAATATTGTTCTAGGGTGTGTGTGTTGCTTATTTGCTTTCTAAATTCTCTCCTCTCTCTTCATGATGAATTATATTTCTATAACTTTGCTCAAGATTATGTATTTCCATCTCTCTCGACTTTCTCTTCCACATTGAGTCTTCAACAACACCCGATGGAGCTTGAAAATATGTTTAAAATATTTTTGGAAAACAAGATGACATGAGATCACATGAGTTGGAGAATGAACTACTAGGATTAACTCATAGTAATTTTTATAACCTATAGGATTTATTCTCTAATTTTTTCCACACTAGATTATCGTTGAAGGAATGTGTAGTTGAGAAAAAAATGCCTAGCTGATCTTATCGATTCTTTCTAATTTTATCCTTGAATAATCCATATTTGTTTCTACCTTCCACACCATGAAAGAATCTCTAGGTATTACTTATAAAATTCCCTCATTTGAAAATTTTTCATCCCAACTCATTCAAGAACAAGATAATTTGATTCAAATGGGATAACTCAAATCCAAGTCACATGCCCTTGTAGTAAGTACTGGTAAGGGTAAGGAAAAAAACAAAAAAAGAATAAAGAGAAAAGGACCAACCTAAGAAGGAAACCAAGACCAACCAAACCAAACCAAATCTTACACAAATGCTTCTACTTCAAGCTAAATCAAATAAAGAAAAGTGTAAGTGTTCATATTACAAGAAGACTAGACATGAAGAGTATCAGTGTATGAGAAAAATATATATCACCTAACTCATTTACATGAGAATAAAAATATAGGTATTCCTAAGTCTATCAAACAAAATGCTCCAAAGTATGTGTCTTCCAAAGAAAAGAAATCTAAATATGAGAAGAAGTAAAATTCCCTTGTAGCTAGAGTTTCTCATTGATTCGGTTCCTCACACCACATGGGCTCTTTTTATTTTTAGTTTTCCAACATGAGCCATGTGACATTTCCAAATCACTTTGGGTAATGACACTTGATTCGGTTTATAATCTTTGGATTAGTAGAAGTAGGAGGTGGAACATTTAACCAAGTGTTGAGTGTTTCTTATCTATCTACCAATATCCTATCGGTTTACCAAATCACTCTTCTTGGTGAAGGAATATGACTATAATTTAATCCTAACTTAGTTATTATTCATGAGCTTCACAATGAGTCTATAATGGCTTAATGAAAGGTGGATAATCGGTCATAATTTTACACCTTCTCGAACTTTAATTTTGACTCAACGCCATTTCCTTGCTTACTCATACATATGAGGTCAGCAAGTTATGGCATTGGTATTTTGGTCATATAAACTATCGTTATATTGAACAATTGAGCCAAAAATAGATGCTCAATGGGTTACCTTGCGTCAAATTTTATAATGGCCTTTATGAGGTTGTGTCCTCGGGAAGAACCATGCAATGAAATTTTTGACAAAGGAAAATCGGGAACTTCTCATCATTTATATCTTGTTCATAGTGACATTTATGGATCATTCCCATCTCCTTCATTTAATATATATCTCTTTATATACTTACCTTCATTTATGACTTTTCATGTTACACTTGGGTGTATTTTCTCAAATAGAAATATGAAGTTTTTATCACTTTTGAGACTTCAAGGCTCTTGATGAGAAACAAAATGAAAGTTCGATAAAATTTCTTTAAACTAATAATAGAGGTAAGTATGTGAGAAATATATTTTAATATTTTTCTACTTTTTTCCATACAAAATGACTAACATAAATATTTAAATTTCAAATAATGACAACTAAGTCACAGTCCAAAATTTTACCTCTGGTTAAACCGAACCCTCCTTCTCGGACAACATATCTCCAATGGAACCACCTATCTAGCTCCAAGGAATTTCATAATGAATTTTTAAAACATGCCTCAAAGTGTGAAAATAAGGGTGATGAAGTTGATGGATGAATTCAGTGAAGTTCTATGAAAGACAAGTCTTCTGAAAGCCTAAAAGGCAAATTTTGGTCATTCTAAACCCAATATGCATCCTATAGAAGAGTTCAGGAAAGATATAAAACATATAAATGTGGTGTTGGGAATTCTTCAATGTGTTTGAAGAAATTTAGGAATATTTGGAAAGAATTGATCATTCAGGATAATCTATTCAAAGATCAGGTTTTCTAGGTGCAAGGAATGAACATCATAATGGTGAAACCTGACTTCTTTGGATGATTGAGAGAATTCCATAAATATTTAGGAAATAAAAATGTAGGCATAAAAATATATGGTAATTATATATAAGGTGGTAATATAAATTTTTATTTAAGGCTTATAGGTTTCATAAATAATTTTAAAACATGCATCTACCCCTCTAAGTTCCAGACTAAAAGGGGCCTAAATTTTAAATTGTAGGCAGATTCAAGTATTTTAAATAGTTCCATTTATCTTAGAATGTGTTTTTTAGTGAAAATAATATACAATTTGACCCCAATATATCATCCTAATCCTCCGATGTTAAAAAGGAAAGTTATAGTTCTGTTTTTGGACATCCTAAGCAAATCTAGGTACCCATTTTTGGCCTAGTCACACTTTGTGTACCCTATATCCCCTTAGGGAAAAGGGGGAATTAGCAACACAAAATTTTGACCTCATCCTCCACCCTAAGTTATGATACCCAAGTGTCCCAAGTGTCCTCATTGTCCCTTTCATCCCCATGGTGCAAGGGGAACAAGAGTGGCAAAAATGCAACATCTCCTAATCACATTTTTATGTCTCATGTGTCCCCATTGTCCCCTATATCCCCATAGAGATAAGGGGGATTAAAAAGTGAAACCCAAGAAAACATGAAGCTCCTGGACCCCCATGTGACCTCACTTAGCTCCACAAGTGTAATTTCCCAACCCCTCATCTCATTCACCTCTCTCCACATGTTGCCACTTGTCATGATATTTCTCTAAGTCACCCTTTGTTTTCCTTAGTGTCCCTCATGTCCCCATTTCACCATTTTAAAACTCTCTCCAAACTCAATTTAAACCTAGGTTTAATGTGCAGTTAGTAGGGTGAGTTAAAAACCTTTTAAAACCCATTTAAATCCCTCACTCACCACACAGGTCACCATTTTCATGATAGGTTATTGTTGTAACACCCTCCAAGCTCCTTTTTTATCTTTATGTGTTGCTGAATTTCTTCCAAACATCCATAGCCACCAAAAACAAAGATTTAAATGTAAATTTTCAATTGGGACTCCGATCACCTTGAAATTTTTCCAGAATCTCCCTCTCTAAAATACCTTTGGGAAGACTATAATAGCTAATTCATTGATGCCCTAGATTTTCTGTCAAGTTTTTTATGCTGGCAGATGGTAACAGTTATTTGTTTTACCGTCTGACAGTATTAATGTGTGATGTTAGATGATAAGGTAAATGTGTAATGTCGACCGGTAACAAAACATGTTACCGATCGGTAATAGTTATTTGGGTTACCGGCTAGTAATAGTGTTTTGCGTTGTCATTCAACAGTGTAATATTTTTTACCATACGATAGTATTCATTCCTTTTTTTGTTCAATAGTGTTATTCTTTGTTGTCATGGTCCATGTGGTAGCATTAATTTGTGTTGTCATTCCATAGCATGATCTTGATTTTAGGCAGTCTTTCATATATTTTTGTCACATGTGCAAACTTCAAAATCACCCATACGATGGCCCTTGTTACAAATGAGAAAATAACTCAAGGAAAAATAAAACATGACATGGAAATTTCAAAATATTTTAGTCAACCAACAAGTAACCCCAGTGGCAAGAGGTAATTTTGAATCTTATTATGTTAATGTTACTTTATTTTTTGATTTACTTAGGGATGCTATAAGCAAACCAATTTATTTCAAATGCAAAAACCCTAGAAATGACCTTACTCTAGATGAAATTCCCAATCAGCAGAGTAATTCAATTCAAATTGACAATACTGATAATCCCATTTCCCATCCAACTCAAACTTCTGATAAACATTCCAGAAACACACATCAAAAACATAAGAGTGGGAAGTGGACTATAGGAAGGACTTATAAATTTTAATGGTCAACCAAATATCCATTCATTGAACCTATTGAACCAAAAAATAGTATTGATACTCCTATAGAATGTAGATGTACTATATGTAGTTGGAAACTAGGCAAGAGACCACAAAATGCAATTGAATTTGGACACAATAAAGAAGCATTGTGGGAAGGTATATGAGCCTTAAAAGCAAGATGATGGAAAAATAATAAAAAAAAATAGATGGAAAATTGAGGAATATTGTTTACATATGAGATATGTAATATGAAAATCATCATAAACATCTTCAAGACCTATTTGAGAAAGGTGGAACAATAAAGGTAAATTTGAAAAATCTATTGATGCAAGTCTTCAGAAAAACTTATACAATTCAGAACAATATTTCATATTTAAAAAAGGGCATACCAATTTCATATCTCATTGATTATAAGATATTGTTTCAATCTAATGGGTTTCCAAACATTCTAACAACACACTGGTCGATACTAGTGCATGGGAAATGGAAAAGTGTATGGGAGAAATTGAAATCACTGATTTGAGAGAGAAGGTAAAAAATGTGAATTTTATCACATTTTTTATTGATGAGGTCACACATAGACACAATACATCCTAAGTATGCATGCATGTCTACACTTTCAATTTTAATAACCATTTCAGGGAAAATCATCTACTAGCTATGCACAAAATGATGGAGAACTGCAATTCTGAGAACCTCTACAAACTTGTTATTAAAAATTTGAAGGAAATAGTTGGTATGGATGATCATTCAATCTCTACAAAGCTTATTTGTGTAGGAGTTGATGGTGTAGTTTTCATGCAAGGTCACAAAACTAGGCTTTATATTCTCCTTTAAACAATCATATCCCCTTACATTATACTTGTTCACTACATGCCTCACAGAATTAATACGGCTTACAAGATTGTAAGTAATTTTGAAAATATTACTAAAGTGGATGAGCTTATATAGGACTTGCATTCATTTATGTCAAAAAGTCCTAAAATATTTTTGGATTTTCAGAGATTTTTTGTTTGAATAAAAATTGTAATGAATTGTTAAAACTTGTTAACGAGATGGATATCATTATATGATCCAACTTGCAGGATTTTTGAGGAATACAGGTCCTTAGTAGGTATATGTTTAAGAATCATAGAGAAGTTGACAAGGATAAAGATATGTTGTATCGCTTGAAAGATTTAGAGACATTATTAACTTTATGTAGTATTTTGCCAATGCTAAAGGAAATAAACATCTTGGTGAAACATTATCAGAAATATCCATATACATTGTTGATTTTATAAAATTAAGGAAACAAGTATGTATGATTTTGGATACCTTATATTCCACCCAAGATTGGTTTCAAAAGCCAATTTTCAGTAGTTGGAAGGTTTTGATAGATAAAAAGATCCCAATAGTTATTTAAAGTTCAATATCAGTGGTCATCTTTGTATTTCAGTTGATGGGAAAAATATTCCAATGCACACTTTCTACAGAGATCCTTATGTAATAGGTTCTGAAATTGAGGAAGTACCACCACAAGCACTCTTTGGTGTTGTAGTTTCTAGTACATGTACAAAATTGATGAAGATATCTGAAACATTATCTTCTTGAGATCAGAGAGTTTTTAAAAATAGTGATCTTCTTGAGGCCATGGGAGTTGTAAATCCCATTTTCTAGAATCGATGATTGATTAAGAACAAAGAGCTAAAAATTTGAGAAATCCATGACTACACTTATGAAGTAGTTTTACAAATATTTAGATGTTGATGGAGGGGAATTAAATGGTATTTTGGATATAAAATTACTCATATCACAGTCACAACATTTTTTATATACAATGTCTGATCAATATTGGTCTATTATTGACCCAACAGAAATGGGAGTTACCACGCTATTGTGGAGAAAGATGTATCCTAGTAACATTCTACGAGAAAGTATAAATGAATACTTCAAACTATATGAACTCATATGAAAATGATTCTTGGGTCTATTGAAGATGAAAGGGTATTTAGTGCACTTACATTTGTGAAATCAAAACTTCACAATGATTGGACAAGAATTTGGAAACTTTTTTGAGAATCTATGTTTCAAGATATGGAGTGGACACATTTCTATATGAAATAACACTAGCTACATGGACATCTCTTATAGAGCGCAGAGATATTAATTAGATAGAAAAAAATGGAGTCTCTAATAATGGTGAAATTTACTTAGAATCTGCTCGACCAGAAACTATAATAGATACAATAAGTGATGAAGGACCATTTAGGACAGGGTTGTTTTAGTTATTAGAAAGTTGAATGTATTCATTTTATTAAATATATATTTTGACTCGATATTTTTTTCATTTACATGTATTGCACATATAATGTTTGAGAATTTTTAAATCCCTTCTATATTTTTAATAATTTTTAAAAATAATGGATGGTAGATAGTTCATAGTTGTGTAATCTGCAAACTGGATGATGTAATAAAATTAAAGTTCATTACTAGGAAAGTGTGTTCAATATTTGATTTCTCACTATCAAATCCATAGGAACACATTTTCGCAAATATATTATAATCTATATATCCCTTCATGATACTGATTATTAGGATTAATAACATTCTATATCCCATCATGATTATTGGAGATCATCTTTACACAATGAATCAACTATCAAGATTTGACAGCAACATGCACATCTAATTTTTAATTATTGTGTTCATACATGTTTGAATCTAAATTGAATAATGTAAATCCAGATTCCAAAATCCATGTATATTATTCATCAATTGTACAAGCTTGTAAAAAGATAAAGGACTAAATTTTTCATTCTACAACAGGCATGAGAGAAATAAAAATATTGACAATTTCACATAAAGATAATGTTTTCAAATTTCATTTGTTAAATACAATTATTTACATCAATTTTTTTAATTCAAGTTCATTTAGACCCTTGTCCTTGAACATATTCTATAACATCGACAACATTTGAACTATATTTTATTACACCAAACTCTACTAATTCTTTTGCAATTGTATTAATATTTTCAAAATTTTCCTATCTTCGAGTTGCATCTCCTACTAAAAGGAGAGAAGGATCCTCATCATTTTTTTCTTCAAAATAATTTCTGGATCCAGTCCATTCTCCTTTATAATCCTCCACAAATTATTGTTATGCTTGTTTAACAGAACAAGTTTTTCTTTAAAAGTAATTACCCCACAGACACTCTCTCTCACTTTTTCAAGTGCTCATCTAACACTTGCACCTCTATCTTCAAAGTCTAGTATTTTTACTACAGCTTAAAAATCCAATAAATAGTATTTAGAAATAGATAAATGATAACTATATATATAATAATCTACATAAAAATTTAGAACTTACCACGACCAAGTCTTTCTTTGCATTAGCAATAGTGACAAGTTTCTGTCTATATTCCACTTTTGGTAAGACTACGCCTCGGCATTCAAATTATCCAATCTATTAAGCATTATAGTCAAAACTTCATCCGTATTGTAAATATTATTGGTGATTGCATTACTAGATTGTGCTTGAGTAAGTAAAGCATCAATCATCACCTGGTTCATTTTTAATCAATGAAAAAGTCTTTCTCTATGTTCAAAATTATGATATCTATCATTAATTTATTTTATCAGAGCTTTTTCTCTGATCTCCCAAATATTTAGCTCCTTAATGTCAGGAATAATATTTTCCATCACAAGGGTTGTAGCATTATCAAACATAAGGATGTCTACTAAAAATTTGGTCTTTACATCATCATCCAAGTTTTCCTACCCAGTTGGGGAAGGAGGATCTGAAGAGGATGGTTGTTGTGGCACTTACACCTCCTTACGTGTAGATTGAGTGAGATCTTTGGTATGCTTCCTTGATGTTGTCATGTTATAAATGTTGTCAAAACCGAGATACCCCTCATGCATATAAATATTACATTTAAAACAGAATTACCTCTAGCACTCGCACATTTCTAATTGAAAAAATAGGGAACTCGAGACGTCGTGAAATTGTGTGTCCCCTGCTCATTACAAGGAACACAATCCTTTTTCCCTACCATAATCTAGAGGCGGAAGGGGAGGTCGGACTGATGTACTCCTTAAGTGATGAGCTAGATTTAGAGTAGTGGGGGTGTCCATGGCCACAAGTTGAATTTGAGATTGCATTTACAAAATATCTGCGAGCATCAATACTTTAACAATATCAGATTCAATATGTTGAAATTATGAAGACAAACAAGCGAATAGTAATAACTTAAAATTAATAAGAATGAAATCAATCGATATTTCTTACGTTGTGAATATTGTTTTCCGTAATCAACATATTATGGCACTGGGTGGAAGGGGGGTGGCACTACGAAACCTCAATTTAATGAAAACAAATTAAAAGAATGATAAATTCCTAAAATAAATTCGAAAGACTAATATAAATAAAATTTAATTCACTATTTATTAGTTACTTAGTACCAAAACTTGAAGGGAGACAAACTAGAGTAGAATCAATCTCTTCTTTCTCGCTTATGTATGTAGTTTCTCGATCAAGTATGAGTAGACACCATGTGTCCCATAATCGTTGATGTGTCGAACAAGGCTACACATTAGGATAATGAAATATGTCATTGTCAAGAATTAGAGATTCAGATTATCATTAGTCTATAAAATAATTTAATAAAACTAAAACAATTGTGCAGTACGTATAAATTAAAACATGGATTTTCCATAGTGGTAGCATGTGTTCTATCCTAGATGTGGGACTAGTATGAATCCATAAAACCACCCGTCCATTTTCCTGGTGTCATCCCTTTACATTGTTGGCTGTTAGTGACAGCCATAAATTCATCGATCATGGTGAAATCAATTAGATCATTGTCACCAAACCCCTCAGGACTAGTAGGGTTATGTGCTTGAACTATTGCATCATGGTATTCCATCATTTTTGTTTGCTTTGACCTGTTAAAAATAAAGTTACAAATTATATATTTATAAGAATTGATTTAAAAATGATTTTGTTTTTGAAAAGAATCAAGATTAAATGCTTTTAAAATAAAATACTCACCAACTATTGGTCTAGAGGAATTCCATGTTTATCCATCTTATTGTGTAGATAATTTGGAATAGTTGTTGATTTGAGTCTATAAAAACCCTCATAATATAAAGCAAGAACAAAACAAGAAGAAGAAATAACTACAGAAGGATTCAATTTGGATTTGTCAAGGTCAGAATGAATCCTTGATGAAATAAATATGTACTAATAAAATCTAACATCAGATATGGTTTGAAGAAGGTAGTAAAGTGCCCACTAAGGAATGTCAGTGTATCTTCCCTGTAACATGATACATGACTTAAAAATTCCACCATGGCCAAAAGAAAGGGGTCTTTGATAGATTGTGTGTTAATCCCTATTTTGGCTAGAGTATTAACCTCACCCTCTATATAAATATTGTAATGAGACTCTACAAAAAATTGTCATCGGGTAGAATGGATTTGGTGGTTACAGAAATGTGTTTTAATGGGGTAGGCCTGTTAGATGATGAATATCATCAGGTGTTATTCTGATGACAAATTGGTGGGATGGTAATGCAACAATGAAAGTGCCATCAGAACTATTATACACTTGCATTAAATTATTTAATAACTTGTGTTTTGTCTGATATTGGGGCATGTAAATAAGTCCATGGAACCTTGAGCTACCAATCCAATTAGATTGACTGATTATTTAAGGGTCTTCCAACAGTTGTAGTAATTGCAGATACAAAATGTTTTGGTAAACATAGGAAGTTGTTTTAATGGAATTTTTTTCCTAGTGTCATTATTCTTGAACCTTGAATCCTTGATGTTTTGATTCTTTGAAAAAAAAGAGGTTCAAAAATGGAAAACTAAGATACATATAAATGAGGGTTGTAGAACAAATCGTGTAGCGGTGGCTACTTGGATAATACAAGAAGTGGACGAGAAGGCTAGAACTCTCTGAAAAATTCTATCTCGGAGAAACCTACAAGTGAAAATAGGACAAGATGAATAGAGATGGGTATGTATAGGCAAGGAAAGGAACGTGGTCCAGGCCCGTAGATTGAGGTTGGAAGACACATAGCCTTGAGAATACTAGATGAAAATGAAATCATGTGGCTAGTGAACATTTGGGAACACAATAGTATTGTCAAACGAAACTAAATCATGTTCCCAAATTGTTGAGTGGATGAAAGTGGGATACTTAGCAGAAGGCACACATAAGGTTCGCGTGTGAGGATAAGGCACGGTCAAAAGGCAAAGGCAGAAGGATAGGGAAGAACATGCATGTGAAATATAAGGGCAGATTTGGGACTTATCCATTTTCACATGTATGGGATATTTTTGGAGATAGCGTGTAGAGCACACAAACCAGGTAAATACTTGCACGACACACATCGACTATTTTTGGAAGAGAAAATACTAAGCGCTTTGCATGGGTGCGAGACTAAGAATAGAATTTCTACTACCAGTTAACTAGAAGAGGTCTATTGTTAGCGCACTTGCATGTGTGGCTATGATTGTAAAGGTGCATGGTTATTTTCAGCATACGACCTATTTTTGGAGTTATGCAAGTGGTGAAGGAAATTCCCACCCTTATAAATATGTAATGATCTACGTAGTATAGAGAGAGTGTGTGAGAGCTGAATTACGGTGAAGTTATGTTGCCAAATATGATAGGTGCATAAGGTATGGTATTATCTATGTAATGAGCTCCCTGTGTATTTATCGTATTTAATATAAGGGAGTGTATTGGCTGAACCAAAGTATTAGTCCTAAGTATAATTGGTTCTTACATGGTTGGTTTCATTATGGATATTTTTTAAACCTATTTTTCTTTAGATCTAGATCCAAACATACTCTGTAGAATGTTATATTAATTTCATATCTAAGTGCATTAAGTCTTCATCATGCTAACATCCTACAACAACAACCCTAAAGAGGGGCTTGGTACCTTTGCGTGCTTTGGGTGAGTGCTCAATCTAGGCTGAGTGATGTTCCAACACACCTGGGCTTTTACTAGTAAATTCTAGGCTGCATCACAAATAACAATGCATAGATGGAAAGTTAGTAGTTACCTTTTAGGAACACCCTAATTCAAAGAAAGGGTGTTGTCGAACATCAACATTATACCACCAGTGACAATAATATGTTACCATCTAGGAACAGGCATAGTGTTATTGTCTCAGAACATAATATCTATGTTCCCAAACGTCAACATATTATTTCCATCTGTGAGAAACTAACATGTATATATTTTTGTTAACAGTCGGTAACAATGTGTTGTCACCCTACAATGGATTCTCTTTTACTGGTTGACAATACTTTGTTATCTTTTTGTTATCATTTGGTAACATTATGTACTTTCTATTTGGTAACGCTTCATACTTGTCAACCGGGAGCAAAGTAAAAATGCTTCGCCAAGTAGTGCCTTGAAAAAAACCTCCATTCATTGTTGTCACAAAACCCTCATTTTGTACGATTTCCAACAATTTGAATGGCCTTTTCAATCAAATTTTCCACCCATTCTATAATATTGTTTTAGGAGGGGGTCTTAAAATGAACCCCGACTTTTGAGACTGGATCCATAATTTGAGATTCATTCACATTCCTTGGGAAGAAAATGTAGCACTTGCGGTAGCTTGTTTCAAAAAGGAATTTAAAGGTGAAGAAATTTTTCCAAGAGTACTCCCACAAGGTTCATCGGTAGTAAGTTCATCATTGGAAAAATCTTTCTCTCCTCCATCGAAGTTATCACCCCTCTCTTATTATTGCATCCTCTTTCATGTTCTAATTCTTCATTAAGGAGGTAATTTTCACTATTTCATCTTATTCACTTAAGTGACTTATAGTCTAACATTGTAATGAGTTTTTTTAATTAATGAAAAAAGGCTCACTTTTGTTTCCTAGGAATATGAAAGGTCACAAGTGATAAGGGGAAGTGAAAATTCATGTGGGGGTAGATGAAAATACTCTTTGTAAAGCTATATATTTGGATGATCTCTTCATTCCAAATGGTTTTCAATTGTGATTTTCTAAGTAGATAGCTTTGCACTACTAAGATACAAGAAAGAGATTGCATTCTTCTATTTTCCTCTTTCTCTATGTTTCCTCTATTTCCTTACATGTTCAAATTTGTAAACATGATGATCTTGTAAAACCAAGAAAGGTGTTGGTGCCTTTGATAAATGAATCAATATAATTATGTGTCTATGATTTGTTAGTCTTATCATTGTTAGCAAGGTTGTATTCTTCTAATTGAGTGTGGATTAATTCTAGTTAATGTTGTGAAACTCTACTAGTTCCTATTCACAAAGTTAACCCTCCTTCCCTAAATTCTTACTCCCCTTTACCTCCTCTCACCAAGAAAATTCCTCCCTTGCACTAAGTGCAAGAAATTTTCCACAAGTCTAGTGGAGTAGTCTTGTGTGATCCCTGGCTTCATGGCCACCCACATATTTGTTTTTTCTACATTCAATAAATGGGAGCCTCCCCATTACCAAGAGGAGGGACTTAGTCCTAGAGCATTGGTGAAAATATACTAATTTGTCCTTGTGACAAATTATGTTTCCAATAACCTCCAAATGGATAGTTTTCGGTGTATAGTTACTTATGACCCTTTTAAAATGAAGTTGTAGAAATAAATAATTGAATGCTTAAGGAGATGGTCACTTGTATGGTTCACTCTAAATCCCTTCCTCCACATTATTGGGCTGAAGCCATGAATTATGATTGCTACAATCATAATCATGTTCCACACAAGGTAGTAAGAGGTATGACACACTTTGAGGCCCTATTTGGACACAAACCTGATGTCAAAAATTTTTTTGTCTTTATATCCAATGTTATGGACTAGATTCCCAAAAAGATATGCAAGACCGTGGAACCACAATTCAAACCTTGTATATTTTTAGGGTATATATGAATACTAAACTAACTAGGCTAATTGAATGAAACTAACACCAAGTAGCTTTAAATCAAAGTTAATCTAATAAGAACATCAAGATAAAAGCTTAAAGGAAATATATACTCTAATGCATAAACATGAATGAAACATCTAATGCTAAACCATTCCTACTCTTGTAATGTATGATTGCTACTAAGTATGAGCCTCTTTAGATCATGAGCAATCAAATTTGTGTGTTTGTCTCCAAAGAGAGGAAAGGATCTCACCAAGAAATGGCTACAAGGCCATGCTTGGATCTTCCCTTACTACTCAACAATGAGAGAATGGATGCAAAGATGAAGGATCTATTCCAACAATGGAGAATGCCTTTATCATATGCCTATAGATTTCACTAGCAAAATTGTGGTGTAGGTGTGAAATAAGGTAGGAGGGTCCTTTATATAGCTTTCCAATTTGGGAGAAGCTTGCAAACTAGTGCATGTGGGATAAATGATAAAGGAGAATTAGAAAGGATAAGCTTGATTAGAGGAATTAACAAGTGATTAACAACTCATGGGAGTTGGAGATGATTTAATTAATCAACTAGGATTAATTAATAGGCTAGGATAAGCTTATAAATCTATTTAGATATGATTTAGAGGTAAATAGGTAGGATTAGAATGATTTAAGAGGGGGTTTAACCAATAAGAGGGTTTATTGATTAAATACAAGGTTAAAAAGGCTTAATTAACTAATAATAGTTAATTATTCAATTAGAAGAGGATTATAACTAATAAAGTGTCGTTAATTGGCATCAGGATGGGATAAAGGCTAGTTAATTAAAGGAGTTTCGTTAATTGATAGAAATGGAGGGAAAAGTTAGTTAATTAGCGGAAAATCACTAATTATTATGGAAATGATGGGAAAGAGGGTAATTAGTAAAATTTTAGTATTAATTGAGTAGGTGGATTCTAGGTGTTTACATTTTCCCCTCTTTGGGGTGGCGTAAGCTACACCACTTTAAAGATAGTAGATAATTATATATAAGTAAATTTTGAATGGAATGGAAGAAAATTTAGTAAAATGAAGGATGCCTCCTTGAGTGTCGATGGGGTGATGAAAGAGTTCGATCGACAATAAAAAAGATAAAGAAAATGGATAGAAGAAACAAGGGGGGAAGGGGGTAAATATAATCCCTATTGCCCATGTGGGTTTAAAGGAAAAATGTGATAGAAGAAAACGATAATGAAAATGGTAATGAAGAAGAGTGGAGATGAAGAGAATGGAGATAGTTTTCATCCAAATGACTCAAGAACAACTTTATTTCACCATTTTTCTCTATGATCTACTTCATCAACTCTTTATTATAATTTAAGCATACAACAAAAGTGTAAATTAACATAAAAATCCATAATACTAACATTTGTTCATTGCTAAAACACTAGCTCAAATAAACATACATAAAGTAATGCAGACAAGAAAGTAAACAAGAATATCAACAAGGAAACAAAGATACTAAAAAAACAACATTCAAGATAGTTATACCAATGTTTTTGTTATCGAGCTTTAGTTCCCAAATGTGTGAGTTAATGAAAAGGGTTAAAAATGGCACCCCAAGCAAGGATACATGAAAAATAAATTGTGCACTATGAAATCGCCCCAAGAAATCGCTTATGCAAGAGAATACAAACATAGCAAGCAAACTAGCTTTTGCGAGTGGAGGTAGATCGAAATGATCTGCATGTCACGCATAAGAACAAGCAAGAACCAAAGAAAGATGTTTTGTAGGACAATTTCGATGTTTGAGTACATTGTGTCTTATAAATGATTCGAATGCAAAAATGTTATGTTTACCAATTATGTGAATTTTGAATGTTTAGGGTTTTGTAAATTTTACCCATTTTTTTGAATTTTTGGAATTATACCAATTTTTTTAGATTTCCAATGCTCTTTGATGATTTTTTGAAATTTTGGGAAAAATGATATATAAGAATGACGATGTGCATGGGACATCGAAAAAAAGCATTGGGAAGCAAAAATATGTCCCATGTAGAAGAAAAGGTCACCATGAAGAAAAAAATTGCCCTAGTGAAGCGAAAATCGTAGAAAAATGACCATTTAAGAAAAATAATCATTGCGACGGAATGCGAGCACATGCTGGAAAGAAAATAGAAGAAAAAATTAGTTATTTGGCCCCTGGGAGGCAATAAAATGAAATTTTAGGGAAGAAAGGGTATAAGTAGTAGGTTGGGAGGGGTAAAATCCATCGCGACTAGTTATTACTATCAAACCCTACTGAGATTTGTGATATTTTTTCTTTGAGTTTTGGGAGATATGGTGCAAATTCTAAGACATAAACACAAAGACATTGAACAAGTTTGAGAGTTTGAGAAGCTTCCTACGGATGGTCCACTAGTAATAAAAACAAAAAAATATATATTTTTGAGTGAATTTATTATGTTTTTAAGCTAGGGGAAGTTGGCGGTTTAACATTATCGCGCAGCCTTTTGGCACACTAGTATTATGGGTCGTGCACTAGTGTCAACATGATCATATGTTAGTTTAAAACTAGTGTGTTAGCACATCATTAGATTTTATGTTAGGTTAGGCATGTGTTAAAGTGATTATGAGTGTGTCGGTGTAAAAACACATGCACTAGTGTAAGCTTGTGCAATTGTAAAAATGAGTGTGTCGGTGTTAAAAGCCATGCACTAACGTGGGTTTGCATTAGTGCAAAAAAGGTGCGCTTGTACAAAACGTGAATTTTAAAATTGAGATAGAGGAAATTTGAATATGTTTAGAAGAACTTAGGAATGATTAGAAGAATGTAGGAGTAATTAGTACACCTTAGGAAGATGTTATGAGAAGAAATGATGTTAATGGGTTGTCTTGGGTAATCTTACATGAGAGATTACTCACTTTAGATGTATGCAAGTGGCATAGACACCTTTCAACATACGATCATACCTTCTCCTATCACGAGCAGCAAGGGTTGATTATCGTGCTATATGTGACAAGTTTATCATATATTATAGAGATACCATGTATCAAGCTGGACAATAGCCTTCTAATTTCCTTGGTAGAGAGATGACATAGTGAGAGCCATACATTTAGACTTCCTACTGGCGAGATGATCGTGACCTTGGAGGACTTGTATCGAGATCCTCGAGTTCCATTCGGGAATCTTAGTGACATATGATGGGCCTCGCGATAGGACCCTAGATCACACCAAAGAAAAAAACCCATTACCAAACACAAAAACCCATAAAAACCCAAATATGATTTTTTTTTTCATATTTTCTATCTCCCCGAAACAGATGTCTAAATGGATCTATAAATATTCAAATCCTCAAAACACAGGAACTCTATAAAGCCGAAGAAAAAAAAACCCATTACCAAACGCAAAAACCCCAGAAAAACCCATAAATGGTTTTTTTTCAAATTTTTGCCTCCCTACACGAATGTCTAAATGGATCTATATATCTTAAAATCCTCAACACATAGGAACTCTGCAAATCCGAAGAAAAAAACCCATTACCAAACACAAAAATCCTAGAAAAACCAAGAAATGACTTTTTTGATTCTCTGCCTCCCAAGACAGATGTCTAAATGGATCTATAAATCTTCAAATCCTTGACACACGAGAACCTGTTCAAAGCCGAAGAAAAAAATCAATTGCGATTGCAAAAACCCAAAATAGTTTTTTCATATTTTCTACCTCCCGACATGGATGTCCAAATGGATATATAAATCTTCAATCCTCGACATGTAGGAACTCGCAAAGTGAAGAAAAAACCTATTACCAAACGCATAAAAAACCCAGAAAAACCCATAAATGGTTTTTTTCATATTTTTCTACCTCCCGACACTGATGTCTAAATGGATCTATACATATTCAAATCCTCGACACATAGGAAATCTATAAAGCTGAAGTAAAAAAACCATTACCGAATAGAAAAAACCTAGAAATGGTTTTTCTGATTTTCTACCTCCCGAACGGATGTCTAACGACACTGGAGGAACTCTACAATGCTCAAGAAAAAAACCCATTACCGAATGCAAAAACATAGAAATAGTTTTTTTTTCATATTTTTGCCTCCTTGACATGGATGTCTAAATGGATCTATAGATCTTCAAATACTTGACACACAGGAACTTTGCAAAGTCGAAGAAAAAAACCCATTACGAACGTAAAAAAAAAAACCCATAAATGGTTTTTTTCAAAAATTTGTCTCTCCGGCATGGATGTCTAAATAGATTTATAAATCTTCAAATCTTCAACACACGGGAACTCTTCAAAGTGAAGAAAAAAACCCATTACCGAATGCAAAAACCTAGAAATGGTTTTTTTCATATTTTCTACCTCCCCGACACGAGATGTCTAAATGGATCTATAAATTTTCAAATCCTCGACACACAAAGAACTCTGCAAAGCTGAAGAAAAAATCCATTACCGAAAGAGAAAAACCCAGAAATGGTTTTTTCAGATTTTTAGCCTCTTCATGAGATGTCTAAATGGATCTATAAATCTTCAAATCCTCGACACACAGGAACTCTGCAAAGCTAAAGAAAAAACCCATTACCGAACGTAAAAACCTAGAAATGGTTTTTTTGATTTTCTACCTCCCCGACACGGATGTCTAAATGGATCTATAAATCTTCAAATCCTCAACACACATGAACTCTACAAATTTGAAGAAAAATCCATTACCAAACAGAAAAAACCCAGAAAAACCCAAATGGATTTTTTTCAGATTTTTTGCCTCCCAGCACGGATGTCTAAATGAATCTATAAATCATCAAATTCTCAACACATAGGAACTCTGCAAAACCGAAGAAAAAAACCCATTGCGAATGTAAAAACCAAGAAAAACATAGAAATGGTTTTTTTAGATTTTATGCCTTCCCAAAGCACGGATGTCTAAATGGATCTATAAATCTTCAAATCCTCGACACACAAGAACTCTACAAAGTCAAGAAAAAAACCATTACTAAACATATAAAAAACCCGAGAAAAACCCAGAAATGGTTTTTTTTAGATTTTCTACCTCCCTGTTATGAATGTCTAAAAGGATTCCATAAATTTTTAAATCCTCGACACATAGGAACTTTGTAAAAGCAAAGAAAAAAATCATTACCAAACGTAAAAAACCTAGATATGATTTCTTTGATTTTCGCCTCCCAGGCAAAGATGTCTAAATGGATCTATAATTTTTCAAATCCTTGACACATAGGAAATCTGCAAAGCCAAAGAAAAAAACCTATTACCAAAACAAAAAAACCCGAAATAGTTTTTTCCAAATTTTTTGCCTCCCCAACACGAATGTCTAAATGGATCTATAAATCTTCAAATCCTCAACACACAATAACTCTGCAAATCCAAGAAACAAACTCATTACTGAACGTAAAAAACCCAGAAAAATGTAGAAATGGTTTTTTTACGATTTTTGGCCTCCACAGCATGATGTCTAAATGGATCTATAAATCTTCAAATCCTCGACACATAGGAACTCTACAAAGCCAAAGAAAAAAACCCATTACCGATCGCAAAACCCCAGAAAACCCATGAAATGGTTTTTTTCATATTTTCTCGCCTCCCAGCATGAGATGTCTAATTAGATCTATAAATCTTTAAATCCTCGACACACATGAACTCTGCAAAGCCAAAGAAAAAAATTATTACCGAACGTAAAATCATAGAACTGGTTTTTTCATTATTTTTGCCTCCCCAGCACGAATGTCTAAATGGATCTATAAATATTCAAATCCTCGACATACAGGAACTCTACAAAGCCGAAGAAAAAAACCTATTACCAAACGTAAAAAACCAGAAATGGGTTTTATCAAATTTTCTATCTCCAGCACATTGTCTAAATGGATCTATAAATCTTCAAATCCTTGACACATAGGAACTCTACAAAGCCGAAGAAAAAAATCCATTACCGAATGCAAAAACTCGAAATGGTTTTTTTGATTTTGCCTCGCTCTCCCTAAAGACGGATGTCTAAATGGATCTATAAATCCTCAAATCCTTGACACACAAGAAATCTACAAAGCCGAAGAAAAAAACTCATTACCAAACATAAAAATCCAAAAAAACCGAAATAGATTTTTTTTTCAAATTTTCTACCTCCCCAACACGGATGTCTAAATGGATCTATAAATCTTCAAATCTTTGACACACAGGAACTCTACAAATTCGAAGAAAAAACCCATTATCGAATGTAAAAACCTAGAAAATTCATGAAATGGTTTTTTTTTCAAATTTTTACCTCCCCAGCACGGATGTCTAAATGGATCTATAAATCTTCAAATCCTCAACACATAGGAACTATGCAAAGTCAAGAAAACAACCCATTACCATATGTAAAAACCCAAAAATAGTTTTTTTTTGAATTTCTACTTCCCCGGCACAAATGTCTAAATGGATCTATAAATCTTTAAATCTTTGATATGCAAGAATTATGTAAAGCCGAAGAAAAAAACTCATTACCGAACAAAAAACCCAGAAATGGTTTTTTTCAATTTTTCTGCCTTCCGACATAGATGTCTAAATGGATCTATAAATCTTCAAATCCTCGACACATAGGAACTCTGTAAAGCCGAAGAAAAAAACCCATTACCGAACAAAAAAACCTAGAAAAACTAAGAAATGGTTTTTCTCATATTTTATGCCTCCCGGCATGGATGTCTAAATGGATCTATAAATATTCAAATCCTCGACACACAAGAACTCTATAAAGATGAAGAAAAAACCATTACTAAACGTAAAAAACCCAGAAAAACCCGAAATGGTTTTTTTCAAATTTTCTGCCTCCTCGGCATAGATGTCTAAATGGATCTATAAATCTTCAAATCCTCGACACACAGGAACTCTACAAAGCTGAAGAAAAACCCTTTACCGAACACAAAAACCTAGAAAAATCTAGAAATGGTTTTTTTTAGATTTTCTGCCTCTCCAACACGGATGTCTAAATAGATCTATAAATCTTCAAATCCTTGACACAAAGGAACTCAAAGCTAAAGAAAAAAACCAATTACCGAACATAAAAACCTAGAAAAACCCATAAATGGTTTTTTTCATATTTTCTGCCTCCTCGGCATAGATGTCTAAATGGATCTATAAATATTCAAATCCTCGACACATAGGAACTCCATAAATTTAAAGAAAAAAACTCATTATTGAATACAAAAAGCTAGGAAAACCTAGAAATTATTTTTTGAAAAACCCATTATCGAACACATAAAAACCAGAAATAGTTTTTTAGATTTTCTACCTCCTCAAGACGGATGTCTAGATGGATCTATAAATCTTCAAATCAAGTGAATTATAACTTGAGTGCACTATGATGTGAGCATGTTATAACGCACTTGCATTCTGTAGTAATATTGTATATGTGCATTTGGGAGGTATGTAATTACAAAAATATTTTTAAAGTACTTATACTTAAATTTATTTTAGTAAATATAAGAAATTAGGGTCACTCTACACCTTATCGAACTAGCATCATGGCTCTATAAGTCATAGGTTAGAAGATAGTTTTTCATATTCTAATATGGTCAGTACATATGTATTTTTCAAGATTTCAACATTCAACCTAAATATTTTAGGATTTAAATTCTATAATCAATATCTCTTTTGGTAAATAATATAGTCATTGTTTAGGTTTTGGGGCCTTCTTGATTGTTATTGACATGTTGTCATCCAAAATCTATAACATGCAAATTAAAACTTTGAGCATGACAACTAAGCCTATGATTGAAAATCATGTTTCCCTATCATTGTGAATCCTTCCTCTAGCCTAGATTGTCCCCAATTAAACCCTCACCCTGACTTAGAGAAAATTCTTTAAAAAATTTCAAGCTTGTTTCAGTGTGCAAGGTTGATCACCCGAGATGATTAATGAATTCATTGTGATTTGATGAAATACTACTTCCTCTGGAGGCCTAAAAAGGCCATTTTTGGCCATTTTCAGGAAGTAAACATCCTCTGATAGTGTTCAAGGAAAATCCAAAGCATTTGAGGGTGATATCGAGAGAGTATTGAATATGTTCTGAGGTAATTTAGGAAATTTTAGAAAATAAATTTGATTCAGGGAAAACTTGTACAAGACTAGGTCTTCTTGGTGTAGGGAATGAATGTCCTAATGGTGAAATCTAAAACCTTTAGATGATTCTCAAGAGTTCTAGAAGGATTTGGAGGAAAAAAATTGAAGTATTAAATAATGAACATGATTGTGAAAATGAATCTTTTCTTTTCCATTTGAGGAAGAATACCTTCTCAATGGTGAATGTATGAGTATGAAAGTACTCAAGTCTTTCAAGGATGATACCACTCATGAAGAAAAAGGGTGATATTCAATGAGATTTGGGAATGTGAGTTCCAAGTGTTCAACCATTTCCTCGAGACCCAATGTGAAGAATTTCTAAATGAGTATGAATGTGAGTATGAATCTTTCTTTTTCCCTTTTGGTGGAGAAGATTATATCAATAATGAACGAGATGAAATGAAGGTGCTTGAATCTCCCATGTGTACCTCCATCATGGAGAGTATTATTACACCCACGATGAGAATGATGATCATTCCATTTTTCCCCAAATTTTTGTCCACTCTTTGTTCAAGAGAGTGAAATTATATGTAAGCCACGTCATAACATGTAATGGGTCAAACATGAGTTGGTGAGTATGAAAGAAAATAATTTGGGGTAGTTTTCAAACATGAATCAAAAGGAGGTATATGATGATGTTGAATATTTCAAAATACCTAGCAAGAGCCATCTCATAGAAGAAATTGTCATAGAAAACATGACAAATCAAGAGTAGTTTCTCATTGGAGAGCATGAGGCTAGTTCTGAACAAGGTGAGCCCGAAATAGTCAAAAATTAGTCTTGTGGTAGTGTGAGGATGAAGAATGTGAAATCAAAATCACGAGTGAATGAAAAAATGGATTGGCAACCCAAAATGGAATTTCGGGACAATGAGAAAAGTGAGAATTTCATATTGACCCTCACTTACCAGAACAATCATGAAAATTTTCTCAAGAATTTGAGGAAAGTGTCATACTTCATCGAACCATTCAATGGGTTTGTTAAGAAAAAAAATCATTGGTGTTACCCACACATGGTAATATCCAAAAGGGAAAAAGTGCTACAAGTGAAAGTGGGTTTTCCCCACATGTACCATAGGTGAGTTAGGTTGTTTTTCCTTGTTGTGTGGTGTGTTTCCTTTTCGTCGTGTGTTTATTTTATTTATTCTTGTTTGTTAAGCCAAGAAACACACCAAGTGAGTAGTTGAAACCATGTGGTAAGGGTTTCGGATCTAGGGCACACAATTTACTAAGTTTGCATAAATGATTTCACACACATAAGAAATGGCACCAATGAAGAGGACACCCAAGAATAAGAATCCAATGGAGGAAATAAATGATTAGTACTCGGAGATGTAGTACCCTCAAGAAGTAATAGTTGGAAATCCTTGGACATCACATATCTGGAAGTGTAAGATTAATGAGTATAACCACCATGCGTCGAGCCATGAAGGTGATATTAAGAATGATGTCATAAGGGAAACATAACAACTTACAACAACAGGGAAAATTATAATTGATGATGAGGTGCGCAAGACCTTGGTATGTGTCGAGGTCTTACAGTTGTTTGAATTACATTTTTGGCAAGCTTTGCACCTATATCAATGAATAATGTCAATATTCCATGAGGACTAATTTTACTTTGCAGGCATGAGGATGCGCATATTACCCCATAATTGAATAGTTAGTCATGTGAGAGGATAAACACGAAGAGAAAATGGAGCATCCAAGAAAGAAGACGTCATTGGTCATTACGAGGACCAAAGCCTGGTGGGAAAGATCAGAGCCATCAAGTAGGTCGAATCATAACTCACCTCCCCAAGGGCACATGACTTATATTGATGACCCTAAAAAGGTTATAAGGGAAAGGTTCCAGAGCTCCTTGAGTGCGGATGAACCTGTATGGCTCAGAAATGTTTGAAAAATCCCAAGCTCATCCAAGGCATCAATATGTTGTCATTTTCCATGAAAACACATATGGAGGAACAATAATTTGAGCTTAACAAAGATGTAATCAGTGAGCTAAAAGGGAAAATGGACCCTTCAAGTAAGTTCTCCAATTTTGGTATCTACACATTTATTAGACGTGTAAGCTAGTAACATGTTAATAAAGATGGTGAATGAAGTAGCATGGAGGAATATTGACAAAGGAGTGGTACTTCACAACACGGAGAATGTTACACATTAGAATGCAGCATGAAAAATTATCTCAATCATGATGGATTCATTTCCTCAGCCTCCCAAAAGTGTCATGTCATCATCATATCTCGACATACATACTCCTATCAATTGTGCCCACCTATCTCAAGGCACCAAATCATATGTGATCCCCTCATATCCTCTGCTCTTTTCTTGGGCGCTACATCACATAAGTCATAATCTATGCATATAGGATAAAATATATGATCATCAGGTCTATACAAGTTTTTTGTGGTGTCATCCCCTACTTCTCTCTCTCCTCCTAAAAAAATTGTCTCTCATGTTTTCCCCCACCTCTATAACCTATAGTCCCTCTACTCCTCTTGTTCCCTACAAAACTACCACCTAACACCCAAATATGGGGCATGCCTCACTTGACATGGCCTCAATGGTGGAATAGATACTACCATTCCTGCTATCTCACCTCTCTTTCAAGCATTTTTGATGATATTCTAGGAGGGGTTGTGACACTACATAAGTTAGGATACACTTGATTTTTTATGTTTGCTAACCATTTCTCTTATGTAGGGGTTGCAGATGTATTTCCTCCTCAAGTAAGTTCCTAAAATTTCCTTCCAAAGATTGGGTGTGATAAAACTTGGTCATGTGGGTTAGACAAAACATTTTAGAGATGTTGTTATTATATCATAGTTCCACATACCTTCAACCTATATTTAGATGAGGAAACCTCTAATTCATCTTCCTCTCATCAAATAATGGATTAGATTAAAGTAGGGGTTATGATAAAATTACAATAAGATTGTGACAATTTTGGTAAAAGTATGATATTTTCACCCTGTGACTTTTGGAAAGTTGGGTTTTCCCATTGTGTCCAAATCAGGACACCAAAAATGAGATTTTCACCCTGAGAGCATAAGAAAGTGTTTTGGGGTCAAAAATTATATGATTTTGACTCCAAAACACTTGATGAGATCATTGAAACCATTTTTGAGATCCAATTCTTCCTTAAACCTCAAATTTTGGGCATATTTCATCTTGAACCGAGAGGAGCAACTATTGTGTTTTGAATTGCCTCAGGAAATGTTTGAGCCTTAGAAAAAGTTAATATTTCTATCTTGTAGAGGATTCTATAAGATATTTCTGATGATTATTAATTTTTCTCCTAAATCCTTCTAGAACTCCCATAATCTTCCATAGAATTTAGACTTTCACCATTGGAGCTTTCATTCCTTGCACCCAGATGATCCAAGTTTTGTTCAGATTGTTCCTGAATCAAATTTTCTTCATAAAATTTTCCTAAACCACCTCATACATATTTAATTTTTTGAAACTCACCCTCAGATGATTTATATTTTCCTAAAGGATTTTGAAGGGTGTTTCCCAACTACAAATGGCCAAAAATGACCTTTTTAGGCCTCTGAAGGAAGTTGTCTTTCATCGAATCTCAATGAGTTCATCAATCACATTAGGCACTCTTCCCTACACACTAAAACACACTTAAAAACCTTGTTATCAATTTCCTCTTGAGCCATGGTGAGGGTGGAACCGAAGGGTAGGCTAGCTAGAGGAAGGATGCATAGTGATTGGGAAACAAAATTTTCAATTATGGGCTTAGTTGTCGTGATCAAAAGTTTCAATTTTTCATGCTAGAAATTTTGCATGAAAACATTTCCTCTCTACTAAAGGTTCAATAAAAGAAGAAATATTGATTAAATTGAGCTATGTGAAACTAATTTAGAACTTTATGATGTGATTTTTACTTCATCTCTAGGGCTAATTACAACTCTAGACAATATTTGTTGATAATACATGTAAAAGGAGTGATAAAGAGTCATCAAGAGAAACCACCCACTCACTTCCAATGCAGAAATATATAGAACCTAAGAAAACATAAAATGATTCAAGTCCACCATTTGAGGGGCTAGAGTGGTAAAGATTAGAGAGACAAGTTGAGTTGTATTGAATAAGTGAAACTTGTCAAGGGTCTTGGAGAAACACCATTGTAATAGCTTTATGATTTTAGTTGATTTTTGTAACAATCCCAATAGTGGGAGTAGTATTTATAGATGTTGTCAAATATTTTTAAATTGATAAAAAATTGTATGTGTTTTGATTTGTTAGGTGTTATAAGGAATTTCATGAGTCCATATATTTGAGCAACTATTGTTACCTTTGAGAGTTGTGAGGTTTATAAAATATAGTTTTGACACATCTAAAACTCTTACAAATGTTAATAACCAATCAAGAAGGCCCCAAAACCTAAACAATGACTATATTCTTTCCCAAAACAGATATCAATTGTAGAATTTAAACCCTAAAAGCTTTAGGTTGAATGCTGAAATCCTGAAAAATACCTATGTACTGACTAGATTAGAATATGAAAAACTATCTTCTAAACCGTGACTTATGGAGCTGTGAGACTAGTTCCATAAGGTGCATAAAGTGACCCTAATTTCTTATATTTACTAAAATAAACTAAAGTAAAAATTTATTTTTATAAATATATACCTCCCAAATACACATATACAACATTATATACCTCCCAAATGCACTAACATGAAGGTGAGTGTGTTATAATGCACTCACATTTTATCTTTTATGGATTCAAAATTCCCAATCCATAGGCTTGGATTTGCCTAGGATATCCAAACCTAAGGTTTGGACTGTGTAATCCATGAATAAATCCATGTTTTACAAAAAAACATAACAATCTCATGTGTACACCCCGATTTCTCATGTGTTATAAAATAATATTCAAAAAAATTATACTACTGACATCAAGCTTGATTTTACCTTTGTGATGATATACTTCTTTCTAAAATATGATTAGTTTAAGACTTTCATCCTTAATTTCTTTTACTAGTGCCTTCTTTTCTTGTCAAAACATATGTATACTTTTTTATGTTTTTATGATTTTTTCATCCAAATTTTAAAAAAAGGCTTCATCTAAACTCCATTCTACACGCATTAAAAAAAAAAAAAATTAACTATTTTTCTCAAAATTACGGGGGTGTACACACAAATATTTTATTTTGGATGTGTTCACTTTGAAAATTAGTAAAAAATTATATATTCATCAAAAATTAGTGGGACCTTATACATGGTCTTAGCTAACTTTCTAATGAAGGGATTTATAAAAAAATTATAGAACTATAAAATTGGGGGCATTGACATAGCCTCATGTTATCTTTTTACTCAAAAATAGACACACTTTGTGTGCGCACCACATTTGACCTTATTAATCTATACCATTTTCAAAAAAGTTAGTATTTTAGAAACGAGATTCCAAGCACTACGATTCTTATTCTTATCATGTTTTCAAATTTTGAGCATTTTGTTGATTTTAGGAAAAATGTGGCTACTTTGACCTCCTTTTGGTCCCCTATTTCCATGAACTTACCCTTCTCTCTCAAGATCAAAAGAGAGTGAAAAAGGATGAAGAAAAGGAAGATGCTCAAGCCTTCTTTTATCTTCAGAGTGCTATAGATCCTAACATCTACCCAAGAATTGTTGGCTGCAAAAATTCTCATGAAACATGGGATACCTTGGAGAATTCATATCAAGGATTTATTAAGGTAAGAGAAGAAAAAATCCAAACCCTCAAAATAAATTTTGAAATTTTGATAATGTCAGAAAAGTGAAGGTGTAGGATATTTTTGCATAAGGGTAAATGATATGGTTCATAGAATGAGATTTTATGGAAAAACCATTGAAAATAAAATGATTTTAGAAAAAATTAAGAACTTTGACACTAAGATGGATGCATATCATGATCACTCTTGAAGAGTGTAAGGAAATGAACACTACAAGTGTTGATGAATTAGTAGGTTCTCTTTTGTCCCATGAGGATAAGATGAATATATATGCAAGAAATCTAGAGCATGTACTTGAAACCAAGGCTATAATTTCAAAGCTAAGGGAAAACGATACTAAACAACAATCACAAAATTCTAATAATTCTAATTAAAATGGAAAATAGAAATAACATTTAATATGGAAGAGTAAGAAATCCTTTATTTGTCATTATTGTAAAAAAATGTGGACACTTTATAAAATATTATAGGAAATTGGCAGCAAAGAATCAAGCTAATCAAGAGGGTGAGAAGAAGGCACTCCAAGATGAAAAAAATGAGATGAAATATGACTCAAATTATTGTCTCTCATAGGGAGTTATTTCAGATAAGAAAATGGAGAGAAAAAAAACCTTTGAATTTAATCCATTCAAAATTGTGTGGACCAATGTCTTACAGAAGTATTGGTAAGAATTTATATTTCATTTCTTTCATTGATGATGTTACAAGGTTTATGTGGGTTTTTCTGTTAAAAGAGAAGAGCGGAAATTTTTAGTATTTATAAATTTAAAAGATTTTTTGAAGATTAAAGTTGGCATTCCATCAAAACCCTAATAATAGATAGAGGTGGAGATTTTTTTCTAATGAATTTTCTAAGTTTTGTTCTTCACAAGGCATTAAGAGGTAAATTAACAACTCCTTGAACACCACAATAAAATGGTGCACGACTGAAAGAAAGAATAGGTCCATCATATAATTATCAAGAAATATGTTGGAAAATAAGCACATGGAAATATGTTTTGTCTTGAATCAAGTAAAGATTGTAGTTTATATCATAAATGGGGGTCGTCTAATGGTAATCAAAGACAAGACGCATCATGAGGCTTGGTGTACTTCAAAACATGATGCATATCATTTAAAGGTATTTGGTTGTTTATTTTTTGTTCATGTTCTTAATAAAAATATAAAAATGTATTGAGAGAAAGAGATGGATTGTAATAAAATATAAGCAAGTGATTCTCAATGGACATATCCCAAATTGGTTTAACCATGTTAAATATTGTCTCTATGTTGTGTTCTTTTATTTTCTATAATTTTATTTCAGATCTGTAATTTTTTTTTACATATTGGTTTCTAGTATTGAGATTCTCGTATGGGATTGTTCCACATATTTTATCCCTTATTTCCTAATAATTGGTATCGAGTGAGGTTTTGTTTACTAAAGTCTTGAGTCGTAGGGAAATTTTTAGCTTGAGTGGGAGCTATGGAAAATGATGGAAGATCAAAGGTTGATAAATTCAATGGGCAAAATTTTAGTCTTTAGAAGATGCAAATGGAAGATTACCTTTATCAAAAGGATCTTTATATTCCCTTGTTTGAGAAAGGGAACAAACCCTCAAGAATGACTAATGCAGAGTGGGATTTGCTTGATAGGAAGGCACTTGGAACAATCCTTTTATGTCTTGCATCTTTAGTATTATTTAATTTTTCAAAGGAACAGGACTACAAAAGAACTTATGGATGCATTAGGGAAGTTATATGAAAAACTCTCTGCCTCTAACAAGATATTTTTAATGAAAAATTTGTTTAATATGAGGATGTCTGAGAATGGTTCAGTATTAGAACATTTAAATGGTTTTAATATGGTTGTGAATATGCTAGATTCATTTACAATAGAATTTGATGAAGAATTTAGGGCTTTATAAATTTTGTGCTCCTTACCCGAGAGTTTGAATAGCCTAGTAATGGAGGTAAACAACTCGATTCTAGCTAATTTAAAGTTGAAGTTTGAGGATGTTGTAGGGGTGATTCTAAGTGAGGAAATGCAAAGAAAAATATTCGAGGAATCTTCTACTACATGGAATGCTTTGACAATGGAAACTAGAGGGAGCTATGGAAAATCAAAATATCACACAAGGTCAAAATCCAAAATCAAAATGGTAAGTCGGGTATTGTGGAAATACTAGGCATGCAAAGAAAAATTGTTGGGAGATTTCGGACAAGAAGAAACAACAGGAAGAAAAAAAAAGGAGGCAAATGTGGCAACAGTAATGTTTGTCAAGATGCTTTGATTCTTTCTTTGCATAATATTGTTGAATCTTGGGTTTTAGATTTCGGGGGCTTCTTTCCATGCTACTCCACATAGGCATTATTTTGTTGATTATGTTCAAGGGATTTTAGGCATTCAGATCTTGGTGGTGATGAGCCTTCCAAAGATATTTGGAAAATTTTTGTTCAGTTAAGATGTAGAATGGGAATACATGTCTATCAAGGATGTCATTGTACGTACCCAAAATTGTAAGGTATTGTACTACCGAAACAACGTAACAGGTGCCCTAATGATGATACAGGTCTCCTCGCAAGGTGTTGGGGATCTGGAAAAGATCTCCAAGTGTGTGTTAACATCTCGCATGCCCCGCTTAGCCCCCACGTGCTTTGTTTTTCCCTTTTCCCCTCTTTTCTTGGCCTTTTTCTCTTTAATGATGAAACTGCCGCCTGCTGGCGGCGGTCTCATGACCACCGCCCTTAACAAGGTGGCGGTCCGTAACCGCCACCACCCGCTCAAGGCGGCAGTCCTTTACGCATTTTCCAGAAAGCTCTTTTAACACGACTCACGTAATTTCAACGTTTTACCATCTTTCTTTCACCACCATAAGCTTGCATTTATGATTCTGGTTCCCTGGAATAGTGTTTTGCCATTGTTTATAGTTTAAGAGTTCTATTTGGTTTTTACCTTGGGTAAATGCAAATGCTATAAATAGTTGGCTTGTGCTCAAGCAAATGGCCCCTCAAATTTGCCTCTGATTTCTCTTTGCAATAGATTTAGTTTTCATTTTGCTTAGAATTCTTAGTTTCTTTCATTGCATGCTTAGTTAGCGTTGTTTTGTTGTTAGTAAGCCACATATCCATCTTGTGTAAATGTTGTTGATATTTCATCCAATCCATTGGAGTAGAATAATTCGTTTTCAATAGGAAGCCATTAAAGTTACATGTTTTGTTCTTCAAACAGGATAGTTTTAGGTTCTGGATGTTTTATGTTGCATGACTCGCAATCAATCCCGCTAGGAATTGCATAAGCCAAGCTCTGTACTCTTGCGCTATCCCTCTCCTACTCACATTGTATTCATTATGTATCTTGAGCTACCTTTGTCCCAATATCTACTTCTATTGATGCTAGCATTACACGCTTTTCTGGATCCACGTGAACACAAAGGAATGAGGAGATCACACTGAGGGGACAAGATCACACACACCATGGGATTTGCCACGCATTATGGAATCTAGGTTCTAGCTTTCAAAGTTCTAAATTAGAATCATATCAAATAGAGTAGTTAATTGCTTTATTTCAATTAATTTTACTTTCGATATTGCCTTGGGGAAGTGTGGGGATTGATAATTTCGAGAAACTATGATTCATTCCTCACTTCGAGGTAGGATCGAGAGTCTTGCAAATAAATTAGATCGCTTATTTCATTGTTTAGAGTAGATCTACAAATTACATGACAAATAGCTATACTCGGTTATCTTGTTTTTTTAAATTGTTATTGTTTAGTTGTCAATTCTAGATACATTAAAAATTACTCTTTTAGATTCATTCGAATAGTTCATCGAGAAAATACAAAAATAGAGAAATCATATATGCTATAGATATATTTCACGTAGTTAAAATTCACTTTATTAGTTTGTTTACATTATTGCTTTTGTATGACAATCACGGGACCTGGAGCCCAGAGAATATGTATTCGAGCCAATCGTGCCTCAACCCAATCTCGTCATAAAGCAATAGTTGACATAGACCAGAATCTTAGAATCCAAGTCTTCCAAACAACAACAGACTTACAACAAATCAGCTCTCAGTTGAGGAGATTAAACATAGAAGACAATCAAGCACATACATTTTGGTCAAATCAGCCAAATTACACATTACCCTAGAAAAATATCCACATGACTGTAGAAAGGCTTGAAAGAGAGCAAACATTCGGTTATGATCCTTTGGTCCCCCACAACAGTGTAAGAGACATTCTCACAGACATAGATACTAACTAAGAATTCGGTTACACAAACACTGTGAGGTACTCGAGAAGATCACACAGCTATTAATTTTGAATATAGAAGTTGAGAAAGCATATGATTATTGGATACTAGGGATTAGGGATTGATTCCATACATGACCATAGCAGGACCGCAACAACCAAGAGTTTACGGTTGCGATCCACAAATCCCGCAACCCAACGAATCCGTAAGTAAATCAGACATAGACACTGGCCTACGCACACTAGTATTCAGATCTACTCCACTTCCACCTATCATCATCACACAGTTATCCTTATTAGACATAGCAGCTAACAAAGCTAAGGAGTTCTGGACTAGGCTGGAGAATCACTCATAGAGTCAACTATATCTACCATCTACCCTATGACCTTATCCAGGGATATAAACGAAACTATCCCAAGACATTTTCCATGTATTCCACAACCTATCACGCCAGAGCTCGATATTGATTGGAGCCTTCAAGTAGTCATCCTTGCTAATCGATCTATCACACCAGTTCAAGTTAGGAGGGCCTTCTTTGCCTTAGATTCACAATTTCCACTAGTGCGTGTCGAAGACATTAGATTGCCTAACTAGTTTGTCTACATCCCACACATATTTCATCCCCACCATTGTCTGACATGACCTCGAGAGGTCGGGTGCGAGGAAGAGTTACTTGTAAATTCCCAAGCTCGCTTGTCACTTTTCCATCGTACAAAATTGGTGAACCCGACGTGAAATTTCTACCTTCTGATTTGGAGTTAGATTTGTACTACCTCATCAGTTTTCACTATCACCTTCGCCTTCACTCCTTCCCATTATTCTGCGGGTATTCATATACCCCCCGAATATGTCAGGATTCGATGCATATGGTAGGCCCCTCTTGGGCCTTGAGGCATACTACGCCCAACAAAATAGGCAATCATCACCCTCACTCTCAGTATGGGGTGACAACTACTCAACTAACTAGTTGTCAACACAAACTCCAAGGATCAGATATAACTCATCTTTTCAAACTGAGGAGTTAGATCAGCTTGCTCAAACACAACAAACAGAGCTTTTAGGCTCGAATAATATAACGTTCACCGGAGAATCTGGTTCATCTCCTCAGGTGCTGCTTAGACCACAAATTAGTAGACAATCGATCCACACTGGTTTTAGATGATGAACATTCGATGCACGTTATGCCAGGAATGACCAACGTTCTCGAAGTATGTACCCACCTATAGGAGGTTTACAAACACAACCCAAATCTCTTTCCAAGAAAATACCTCCATACCACGTCATATAGGAAATGCCCTCGGGGAAACTTGGCAGGGCAGCGATTAGTTCATAGCAGGATATCACATGCCTATACAACACCATGATATACAACAAATGCCACCAAGGCAAAATATGTGACTTCACCAAATGAAGTCATTTCAGCTTTAGTAGAAAAGGTTAGGGAGTTAGAACTTGCCCAAGCAAGTCAAAATTCTCAATTCATGCAAGTAGGAAGTTCCAATCCCCCACACCATCCTAGCCAAGTAGACCTCCTCACAAGAATAGGCACGTTAGGCATGCCTCCTCAAAAGTATCCACAACAAACACCAACTTGACCCACCATCTCTAACACCGTTCCTCCTCCTGGTCTAGTACAAAACAATCCATTCTAGACAATACCCGTCATACTTAAACATGTACTCCAAATCGCCACAAGGGGATATGTTCTCTTCTCCGGCATGTTTGCTCAAACACAGGTGTTTCCTTATGCCCCTACCAATGCATACGCTACACCATATCAACAACCCATTCCACCACCACTCCCTCAACAAGCACCATCAATGGTCGAAACCTATGCGATAGGGACTTATTCAGAATATTTGAAAGATCCCTTAGACTTCACCATACGAAGCGTAATGCTTCCAAGACCCCTTCCTAATTTACCCAAGTACAAAGGAGTGGGAGATCCGAATGCACATATCAAGGCTTACGCCACAACCATACGAGAACTACTCCTGGGATGGGGTTGTTCTAAAATATTCCCAAAAACCTTGGAAGGCATCATTGCTCGATTGGTATTATAGAATACCCGAGGCTTCCATCCATTTGTTTAAACAACTTGTTTGAGTTCATTAAGGCATTTGAGATGAAAAACTATTAAGAACAGAATCGGGAGTTCTTACACATTAAGTAGAACATAATGAATATGTCGATCATTTCATCCAGAGATGGCATATAGTTCTTTATTCTTCAACCAGTGCCCCAAATATGGACCAAATGGAACTATATGATTTATTCCTTCATTCTCTCAGCAGAGAAGTGAAGGAAGAAGTCCAAAAGTTCCCACTAAGGACTTACGATGAAGTACTTGAGAGCGCTCTCCGAATAGATCAAGCGGCAATAGATAGTGGTCGTAAGACATATGGAACAAATGGGAGGTTAATCACCTCCACCCAGAACACTACAACTTATCCTACTACCACGAATGTCAATCAAGGACCTAAAATCCTTAACAAAAATCATGGGGTGACAACATGATGGAGTAATCGACCAGGCCTAAGAAGGTAAATGTCATGAATACTCCATCACAAATAAACAACCAACGAAACAACAACTTTACCCCAACAATCAATACAGTGGATTTTAATCATCCTCATCAACAACAACAACAATGATGAAGCCCTACACAGGGCCCAAGCCAAAATTCAACTAGGTACCAAAACTAGAATTCAAACCAAAGACAACAAACGTAAAATTTTAATCCTAATAGGCAACGGTTTGATCAAAATTTTGGGCCACAATATATGCCAAACCAACAAACCAGGAATTACAATCCCAATTCATATTGTGGTTTCCAAAATTTGAAGTCATGACACTAGAACGTGTTTGTGACTACAATAAATTCATGCAACATTTGCGGAGGAACAAAGACAATTCTTCATGGATATGTTTTGGCAGATCATGTGTCACCACCATCAAATACTTTTACAGCAGTTTCCCCTCAGAATGCTCCCCTCAAGATCTTTAATGATCCACTCCCAAATCACGATAACAATAGGCTAAGTCCAAATGGGACAAACAAAAGCATAATGACAGGAAACAATGATCATGAAGCCTCGACTTCATTAAATCCATCAGTTGCGCCACAATTAGGAGTCACCACGACTAAGATACTCGGTTTAGTAGAGTTCGACGCCGAACTACCCATCGAAGCTGTAATAAGGACGTGAGAGTATTTTCTTAGCCAAGTCCAAGCCACCGCCAGACGGATAACTTCCAACAAATGGTAATAAAAGCCCGTAGGTGCCTATGATTTAATTAATGACCTAACAAAAACCTTCTCGCACATTTCATTTTTAGACTTATTAAAGAACTCTCCTACCCACGTGGCTACTCTTTTAGAAGCATTAGGTTTAGGCCATTTAATTAATATCACTCCACCTCCCTGAAACAGAGGTAAATCATATAGACTTTGATGTTCATCCTCCCGGGGCAGGAGGATAGGGATGTAAAATTCATATTCGAGATAAAAAAATACCGATAGATCATACGTCGAGGTGATCCAACCTTACATTTGTAAGTATGGGTTTATAACAACTATGTAAAGTGTGCAATGATACGATGGGCGGTGGTTAACATAGTCCCCTTCTCTTTCCTTCAAAAGCTAGGGTATGGAGAAACCAATTGTTCCACAACTCGAAACACACTAAGGGGCTATGATAGCCTTAAAGCCACCTCGGTGGGAACTATAATATTACCGGTCACCTTAGGACTCGTTGGTCGTCAAATAGGACTTCATGAAGAGCAAATAGCGGTTAGGGGACAAGAAGTCCCTCCTCTTTAATGGGAGAGGTTCCTTATTCAAACGAACCTATTTACAAAACATGATTTTCTTGGTTGAACTTGGATATTATGAAAGTGTTTTCTATAAGGATCATCAATTACAAAAGGACTGAGGAATGAGAAAATGAGAATGATCAAAAAGGCAACACTCAGAATTATAGATGACAGAGTAATTCTTTATATGAAGGTAAGTGAATGAAACAAGATCATTTGTATCATACTTAGTAAGATGAAATTTAAAAGACACAAAGTTCTATAAATAACATCTGCAAGAATACAAAGCTTCTTATCATAACACAGACAAATGATCTTAACAAGATTAAATGAAAAGCTTAGGGATAAAAGAGATCAGATAGATGAAGAATGAAAAGCCCTTCTGTATTGATTTCTTTATGATTTATTTACACTTTCAGAAAATAAGCCAAGTTCTTCCTCTTCAAAATGGCGAGGAGAGGCCATTATATAGTTTACAATTCAGTTACTCTTGGTAACTACTTCTTTTAACTAAAGATTAGTTAAGGATTTCCAATTGAAATACCTCAACTTATTACAATAAATCCAAGAAAAGAATTGGAAGAGAAGAGAGGAATAAGGAGAAGAAGATGTGTGCTTATGATCGGGAGGGACCCACCGACTTCAAAACCGCCGCCCGAATCTCTTCAACGCCTCGGCTATGTCTCGCCACGTGGGACCGATGTGTTGGCTGTAGACTCGGGTCCAAAATCCGAGGCACTTCTCCATTTCCTTATCAAACTCGACATGAGTATGATAGTCTTTATTTGCTTCTTCAATAAAGCAGATCAAAGAGAGCAGATCTCCTTCATTTTCTTTGAAATGGAGCTTTCCTGAACAGATTTCCTTTGACAAAAGCTCAATTGAGCTTTGATTTCTTGTAGGAGAGAGACACACCAGAAGTTTCATCCTCGAAGATGACAATGTATATCTTTGAAAGCAGATATAACTAGTGTTTTCAAAGCCTCTCCCTCTACCAACTATTCTTCAATTCTCCCAAGCTTTAGTTAGTAGTTGCCACTGCCTTGATTGATCAACAGGCCTCGTGCTTGATTCTCGGGAGACAACTATGGCATTATCCATTTCTGAATCCTCAAGAAATGCAAAGGCCAATGGTGGCAAATGGCCAAGTTTGCAATGAGCTCCCGCACAATTCGCTCGAATCAGGGTTGAAATGAGCTCCGCATGAAAGCACTATATCTGCACATTACACAGAGATTGGGAAACCACCAACGAAAGCCAAACCGCTGTCATGAATCATCTGTGCCATTGGCGTAGGGTTTGCATCTGTCATCCTCGACCAAAAATCACTAAAGTCAAGATGGCGAACTTCACTGTCCCCGATATCGGGAACGGCAGACTCTAGTGGTGAGATTTGTTCTTGCCCCTGAAATTTGATCTTCATGTTGGTAGTAATTCGGAGGGCGAAGCTGCAAGCTAGACTTGGGAAGGAATTGCAGAGGAAAATGGATACGCGCGCAGGAATTTAGATTGCAAAGGTTCGAGCAAAAGATAACAGAAAGCAAAGTGTGCAAAACGACATAGGGGGTTCACTGTTATATAGCAGTTTAGGAGAGAGAAAGGTAATGAATGCGTATTTAATACATACCTACCAAATTGAATAAGCAAGATATTCGGGTAGAGCGGGAAAAATTAAAACAAATGGCACTTGGTTCATTTGGGACATGTGGGACGTGAAAGCGCGAAGTACGCGGCTCGGCCGATTCGGGAAAAGCGGGGAAAAGATGCACAAATGCTCTTGGAACACGCGGGACAAAAGTACGCGAAGTACGCGGTTCGGACGCTCGGGAAAAATGGAACAATTTGGGACATTTGGGAAGTTCGGGTGAATCGGACGAAAATGGAACAATTGGGGAAATGGGCGTGAACTTGGGACATTTGGGACAAAAAGTTCGAGTGGGCCCGAAAAGAAAGACTTCGGGTGAACCACTTGGGACAAAAAGCTGATCGGGGAATAGAGGGCCCAATTGAACTTGGGACACGTGGGAAAAAAATGTCCGACAGGCCCGAAAAACACACAAAATGACCCAAAAATGCAGATTTCTCAATTTCTTTGGCATTTCACATTATCAGTACAACAGAGAAAACACTTAAACTCAAAATTTTAAATTTTCACTTTCTTAAGAGCAGGGAATTTTGAGTGGACAACAACTGGCTCCTTTTGGGGATGACTTGGCATAAATTCAAGGAATGAGACAAGGTAAGAACTTAGACAAACTCGGGGAAGTAGACCAGTACCTTATCCATTGGGCAACGGAGTCATCGAATCAAACCAATACAGAGGACAACACACCAAAACAAAGGGAAAGAAAAACAAAACACTGTACAGAATATACAAAGGACTCCCTAATCACCTATGACTTGAACAATTTCAGGTACTGCCCACTATAAGGAAGTGGGAGAGAAGAACCATCCATATAATCAAGGTAAAAAGAATTCTTACCAGCAAAGTGCCTGATCTTGAAAGGTCCGAGCCAAAGGGAATCAAACTTGCCATGGCTGCCACGAGGTTCATGCCTTTTATCCCACAACAAAACAGTGTCTCCAACTTGGAAATCTCTGAACCTGGCTTTCTTATCAAACAGGACCTTAACTTTTTGTTGATGAGCAGATATCTTATCAGCAACTTCCAATCTATCCTCATTCAATTTGTGAAGGTACATTATTCTCTTATCCAAAGCATCATTGAAACTGGTATCTTCAATGGCCTTCATTAGATGCAAGGTGGGAAGCTCCACTCACATCGGCAATTGAGCTTCTACTCCATATACCACTTGAAAAGGAGACATTCCAATGGCTCTCTTAGGTGTGATCCTATGTCTGCCCAAAGAGCATCATAGAGTTTCTTGTGCCAGTTTCGTTGAGACTCATTGACTAATTTCCTTATTATGGTCACCAGATTTTTATTAGTGGATTCTGCTTGTCCATTTCCCTGAGGATAGTAATCTGAAGAGTGAGCCAGAGAGATGCCATATCCATAACAAAAATCCATCATCTCAGTTGAAGAAAAATTTGAAGCATTATCTGTCACAATCTTGTTTGGTACACCATACCTTACCAAGATGTTTTCTTTGATGAAACTGCACACCACTTCAGAAGTAGTACTCTTTACTGGAATGGCTTCTACCCATTTTGTGAAATAATCTATAGCAGTTAATACATGAGTATGACCAGCACTAGAAGAGGGATTAAGTGTTCCAATGAAGTCCAAACCCCACTGTTGAAAAGGTTCTTCAATTACAACTGGCTTAAGAGGCAAAGAGGCCAATTTGGGTCTACCCACGAAAGTCTGACAAGCCTCACATTTATCAACCCACTTGGATGCATCTCTGAATAAGGTAGGCCAGTAATATCCTCCACGAAGTATCTTATGAGCAGTGACGGTTGATGAGTAGTGCCCTCCGCATGCTTGATCATGAAAAGCTGAGAGTAGCTTTTTTCTTGTTCCTTGTCCACACATTTCAAAAACCTTCCATCTAACCCACGTTTAAACAAGGCGTTTTCCCACAACACATATTGCACTGACCTTAGTTTAACAGTCCTCTTTTCTTTGGCAGTCAAATGAGAGGGGCATTCTCCATAGGTGAGAAAATGGGCGATATCAGCATACCATTCGACAACTGAGCTAAGAAACAGAACTGTAGGAAGACCAATTTTATCCTCCAGTAACTCATGTCTAGCTCCTTCAGTGATGAGTTCACAAAGGCCTTTTCCACGGACGAGCTTGGTTGGTTTGATGTCAATATCATATTCTTGAACCTTAGCCACCCAGTTCCCTCTCTTGGATCCAAATTCCTGCTGTGTAAGAATTGACTTAACAATTGTATCTGGTACCAACACCATGGAGTGAGAGTTAAGAATGTAAAAACGAAACTGCTTAACAGCTTTAACCACTGCAAAAGCATGTTTTTCCATCATGGTATATTTTAACTCATGATCTTTCATAATATAGCTCATAAATGCAATTGGGAGTTCGTGCTCATTAGAATCTTCCTGAGTCAAAACCGCAACCAAGGTGTTATCTGTGGCGTAGCAATAGATAATAAAATCTTTACTAAAATCTGGACATGCTAAAACAGGAGTTTTAGCAATGGCTCTTTTAATATCTTCAAAGGCTTCTTTCCCTTCAAAAGACCAACCAAACATTTGTTTTCCTTTCATCATTTGGGAGATATTCAGAGTTAGTTCTGCAAAATCAGGGATGAATCTTCTCAAAAAATTGATCTTACCAAAGAAAGAGTGCACGCCCTTTTTGCTGGTTGGGAGAGGAATTTGTTGAATAACTTGAACTCGCTCAGGATCAATTTTAATACCATCTTTGGAGACGATGTGCCCTAATAATTTCCCCTCTGTGACACAAAAGATGGATTTTTTAGGATTCAAAGAGATCCCATGTTCTCTACATCTTAGCAAACTGCTCTGTGTGCTGAAAATGATCTCGCCTTGTTTTAGAATACAATCAAGTCATCAAGGTATACAACAATACACTTCCCTTTCAAACTTCCAAAGGCCAGATCCATAGCTCTCTGAAAAGTGGCACCAAGCATTAATGAGCCCAAAAGGCATTCTTTTGTAAGCAAAGGTACCCCAAGGGGTAGTGAAAGTTGTTTTGTGTTGATCTGCAGTATTAACTTCTACCTGATTATATCCTGAGAATCCATCAAGCATGACAACATTTCAGATCCCCGTTACTGCTTGTAAGACCTGATCCATCATAGGTAAAGGATAATTATCTTTCAAGGAAGCCTGATTCAGATTCCTGAAGTCAACACAGATACGAATCTCACCATTTTTCTTTCTAACAGGTACAATATTGGCAATCCATGTTGAATGATGGATAGGAAAAATGATTTTGGCTTTCAACAACTTCGTATTTCTTAAAAATGGTGTCAGCTATTTTGGGATTGTATTGCCTCTGCTTTTGTTTAAAAGGCTTAATTCCAGGTTTGAGAGGAATAAAATGTTGCATCTCTTTTGGTTGGAAAGCTTTTAAATCTTCATAAGAGTAGGCAAGAACATCCTTATACCTCTTTAATAGATCAATTGCTTTCTTCCTCTCATCTGTTGTGCAACATTTTCCAATGTTCACGAACTTAGGGTCAGTAGAACTCCCAATATTAATTTTTTCATATTCAGCTGATTGTTGAGGTCCAGTAGAAGCTCTAGACTTTACATACCTGTCGTGTTTATCAAACAGTTCCTCTAAACTTACCAACTTTAGGAATCTTGTTTCCTTGAGTTTGATACATCCATCCCGATCCGTTTCTTCTCCTTGAGTGGTTGCTTTGTCAAAGGGCACACTTTCACGAGGCAAGTTATCACTTCCTTCAAAGTATAATTGTTCAAAATTATCTTTGAGTTCTAAGAAAGAAAGCAAATGTTGATCATTATTGAAAACTTGCCAGTTATTTGTATTATCAGGTACACTAGGTCGATGGATCATCTCAATGGTGAACTTATCTTGGGAAAAGTCAGGATGAGGTATAAGCAGTGACCCAGAGACTGCTAATGAATCAGCCCTGGTATTCTTCTCCCTAGGTATTGCTTCAATGGAGAAAGCATCAAGAAATTCAATGGAATCCCACACCTGATTCCTGTAATGTTTCAACCTTCCATTTTTCACCTGGAAGAGGTTTCTAACTTGCTTTACAATCAATTCCGCATCCCCACGAGCTAGAAGATTCTTCACACCTTGTTCTTTTGCCACCTGTAGTCCAAGAATGAGAGCCTCATACTCTGTTGTATTATTGGTATTTTCAAATTGCAACTTGAATGAGAAAGGATGAAGGCTTCCTTTAGGTGACACCAGTATGACACCACTCCGTAACCACTGAGGAACAACTTCCATCAAACTCTAAAATCCAAACACCATTAGATCTTTAGGTGATACTTTGGGGAGTTGGATTTCTTCAGGAGACATAATCATGTAGTTGCCATGCCCCATATCCTCATAGAGTATTTGTGCTTTGGGATCATCCATTTTTTGTACAATATACTCAGATTGCTTCAGGAAACAACTTCTTCATTTGTCCATTAACAGGTATGAGGGCATGTGACCAATCCATTTGAATTTCTCCACCCACATCCTTACAAAAGTTTCTGCTTAGCAACATCCCGTATGAAGGAGGAATATCTGCTACTAAGATGGTAGCCAAAACTTTCTTCTCAGGCAAAGCAACAAAAGCCACTTGTGCATCTTTAATTCTTCCGACTAAGGGCACTTCCTTACTCTCCATAGAGTAACAAGATCCATAAGTGCGTGTGAGAGTCAAGCCTAAGGCATGAGCTACTTTAGCAGGCATCACATTATCTGATGCTCCTGAGTCTATGACGCAATTACTGAGCCTATGGCCAGCTATAAGAAGTGTCACATAGAATGGTTTGATTTTGTCATTGGGTGAGGTGACAGTGGCTACCAGATTAGGTTGTGGTGTAAGAAGGAGTGGGTAAAAGGCCTTTAGAGGTAGTTTTAGAATGGGAATTGACAAAGTGAATCATTTTAGCAAAGGCCTTAGGATGGGTTTGATAATATTCAGCTTCTGAGATTTGAACCTTAGTCTTTTTTAGGTGATCAATAATATCGAAAGACCCAGAAGTGGACGGGCTATCATCATTTGAAATCTTAGGTTTATCAACTTTAGGAGAAATGGAAATAACTTTAGTAGCAGAATTGACAGGACTCACCTTTGGTGTAGATGAAACGGGGATAGGAGATCCTCTTTTTGTAATTACGGGGATAGTTGTCTCGGCACTGCTCTTTAGATTTTGGTGGGTGCATCACTTTCTCCTCCGATTTGTTCTGCTTCTCGAGTCATGACAGCGTATGATTCGCTATTCATGTCTGCTACTATTTCATCATAATCATCCTCATCATCAATGCCCTCAGTGGTGAAGAAATTAACTCGAGATCCCTCAAGTTCATCTGCTTCATCATCAACCTCTTCAACAAATTCCTCGCAATCTTCATTAACCTCTTCATCTTCAGGTTCCTCAACTTCACAGGTTGCATTGACGGGAACTTTAATAGGAGGTCCTTCAAGCGCTAGCCTTGTTTGAGCAGGAAAATGATTTCTGGGCTGAAAATTCCTCCTTGGAACGTCTGCATAGGGAGCATGCTGAGCCAATTGTTTCTTAATGGCAATGAGATCATTTGCAAGTTTTTGTACCAATGGATCAGTATTAGGTCCAGGGGTGGAAGAGGAGGAAGAAGCAGATTTAGATTTAGAAGGGTCTCTCCTCAACTTCCCTGACATGATTAAATCATCTTCGACACTAACAACAAGAGTTTGATCTTCAGCCAATGTTGCGAGATTAGCCCTTCTTAGTGCATAGCTAACTTCAGGTGATTGAGCATTTAGGAAAAAACATTTTTGAATTTGATCTACAGGTCGAGTATTTGGCGAATTTTGTTAATCAACCTGTTGAATCGGGCCACAAATTCTCTCATGGGTTCTTGTGAATCTTTCTTTATTTGAGAGATTTGGGCTAGCAAGGCATGCACGTCTTCTGCTGGTTTGAACCGGTTTTCAAACCTAGTTCTCATCAGATCCCACTGGTGATAAGACCACCTGAAGGTGATAGAACCAATCAAGCAAGTATTATCTTGTAAAGTCTCAACGAAAAGTCTTACAGAGACATCTTCATGTTCAACTCCCAGAACTCCGCATGCAACTATGAAGGCTGCGATGTGTTCATCAGGATGCACTTTACCATCACCTTTGAATTTAGGGAAGTTCTTCCGGTTACCTCTGGGTAACTCGTGCAAAGGCTGAGGAAGGGCAAGGGGCCCGACACGATGACCCTAGGGCAATGGTACCGCCATTCTTGGAAAAATGGCTTGAAGAGGAACTGCAACACCAGCAAGAATCAAAGCTCGAAGATTAGGACTGATTGACTCTGAAGGAATACCACCCGTAGGGATTCTATCTTGGATAGGTGGAGTACTTGTTGAACGAGTCTTTCTATTTCTTGTTGAAGGGAAAGGAAAACCCTGCTGCTCCAAAAGCTGAAATTGAGAATCTTCAATACCAAGGGCCCTTCTCCCTCGAGTAAAACGTGGAGTCGCCAGATCAAAGGATGATCAATAATTACAGAACTGGAATATGATTTCCCCAGCGGAGTCGCCAAAAACTGTTGGTCGTCAAATAGGACTTCACGAAGAGCAACAGTCAGGGGACAAGAAGTCCCTCCTCTTTAATGGGAGAGGTTCCCTTATTCAGAAACGAACCTATTTACACATATACAAAACATGATTTTCTTGTGGAACTTGGATATTATGAAAGTGTTTTCTATAAGGATCATCAATTACAAAAGGACTGAGGAATGAGAAAACGAGAATGAGCAGAAAGGCACCATTTAGAATTATAGATGACAGAGTAATTCTTTATGTATGCGAAGTTACAGTGAATTGAAACAAGATCATTTGTATCATACTTAGTAAGATGAAATTTGAAAGACACAAAGTTCTATAAATAACATCTGCAAGAATACAAAGCTTCTTATCATAACACAGACAAATGATCTTAACAAGATTAAATGAAAAGCTTAGGGATAAAAGAGATCAGATAGATGAAGAATGAAAAGCCCTTCTGTATTGATTTCTTTATGATTTATTTACACTTTCGTAAAAATAAGCCAAGTTCTTCCTCTTCAAAATGGCGAGGAGAGGCCATTATATAGTTTACAATTCAGCCATTACTCTTCAGTAACTACTTCTTTTAACTAAAGATTAGTTAAGGATTGCCAATCGCAATACCTCAACTTATTACAATAAATCCGAGAAAAAGAATTGGAAGAGAAGAGAGAATAAGGAGAAGAAGACAGTGCTTATGATCGGGAGGGACCCACCGACTTCAAAATCCACTTCCCGAATCTCTTCAACACCTGGCTATATGTCTCTCGCCACGTGGGACCGACGTGTTGGCCGTAGACCGGGTCCAAAATCCGAGGCACTTCTCCATTTCCTTATCAAACTCGACATGAGTATGAGTATGATAGTCTTTATTTTCTTCTTCAATAAAGATCAAGAGAGAAGATCTCCTTCATTTTCTCTTTGGAAATGGAGCTTTCCTTGAACAGATTTCCTTTGACAAAAGCTCTGAATTGAGCTTTGATTTCTTGTAGGGAGAGAGACACACCAGAAGTTTCATCCTGAAGATGACAATGTATATCTTTGAAAGCAGATATAACTAGTGTTTCAAAGCCTCTCCCTTCTGCCAACTATTCTTCAATTCTCCCGAAGCCTTGTAGTTGTCACTGTCTTGATTGAACAGGGCATGTGCTTGATTCTGGGAGACAACTATGGCATTATCCATTTCTGGAATCCTGGATGGCAAAAAGTGCTAATGGTGGTAAGCGTCAAGTTTGGCAATGAGCTCCCCGTCATCGGTCGCATTCACTCGAATCAGGGTTGAAATGAGCTCCGCATGAAAGCACTGTATCTACACATTACACAGAGATTGGGAAACCACCAGCGAAAGCCAAACCACTGTCATGAATCATCTGTGCCATTGGCGTAGGGTTTGCGTCTGTCATCCTCGACCAAAAATCACTAAAGTCAAGATGGTGAACTTCACTGTCCCCGATATCGGGAACGGCAGACTCTAGTGGTGAGATTTGTTCTTGCCCCTGAAATTTGATCTTCATGTTGGTAGTAATTTGAGGGCGAAGCGCAAGCTAGACTTGGGAAGGAATTATAGAGAAAATGGATACGCGCGCAGAATTTAGATTGTAAAGGTTCGAGCAAAAGATAGCAGAAGAAAGCAAAGTGCAAAACACATAGGGGTTCACTCATTATATAGCCGTTTAGAGAGAGAAAGGCAATGAATGCGTATTTAATGCATACCTACTAAATTGAATAAGCAAGATATTTGGGTAGAGCGGGGAAAATTAGCACACGAATGGCACTTAGTTCATTTGGGACATGTGGGAACGTGAAAGTGCGAAGCGGGGAGCCGAGCTCGGGCGAAGTGGGGAAAAAGCACAAATGCTCTTGGAACACGCGGGACAAAAGTACGTGAAGTATGCGGCTCACCAAATCGAACGAAAATGGAACAATTGGTCCGAGCGAACTTGGGACATTTGGGACAAAAAGTTCTGACGGGCCCAAAAAGAACAGACTTCGGGTGAACCGCCGATCGGGGAACAGAGGGCCCAATTGAACTTGGGACACGCGGGAAAAAATGTCCCGACAGCCCGAAAAACACACAAAATGACCCAAAAACGCAGATTTCTCAATTCTTTGGGCATTTCACATTATCAAGACAAAGAGAAAACACTTAAACTCAAAATTTTAAATTTTCACTTTCTTAAGAGCAGGGAATTTTGAGTGGTTGGCCCACCATGATACACGCATGAAGGCAATCCCTTCTACGCTATTTCAAGAAGTAAGGGTTTTACACTTAGGAAAGATATTTGTGGCCAAAGGTGATCCAAAACCATTCGATGTACACTAGCTGACTTAAAGAAAAGACTAGGCATGCACTCGGAGTTTGAATTCCCAACAAACCAACTTAATAAACCCACCGACGCAAAACCCGAGGAAAAGTTGGTACCTACAATGGATCTTGAGACTATGAACCTAGCCAAAGCAACCCCAACCCCAAAGATGAGGCTAACATGTAGAAATAGTATCATTGGGAACTACCTGCAAAAATCGTTGAATTAATAGAACAAGATTTACCAATGTTCTTACCATTTGATTCGTAGGCGTGGGATATTCCATGGGTGTCGTTCTCTCCAAGCCGGTAGATCTCTGTATGGTAGAGGTAGAAGATGTTAACACAACAAATATCCCAACATCTATACTCCCAGCTAAATATTGGACACTCCATTTTGATGGAGCTAGATGTCGTTACGGAGCGGGGGCAGGTGTAATCTTTACTTCCCCTGAAGGAAAATTCCTACCATTTACCTTTAAACTAAATTTCGAATGCACAAACAACGAAACTGAGTACGAAGCCCTCCTCCTTGGCCTCATCTTAGCTAAGAGAATCGGTGTTGATAACATCAGAGTCTTAGGAGACTCACAATTGGTAGCAAACCAAGTCTCTGAGATATATGAAACCAAAGCTGAGCACTTACAGCTTTACAAAACAGCTGTGTTAGATCTAAGCAAGGAGTTTGACTTCATATCAATTGAAGCAATCCCGCGAGAACACAATCTTCTCGCTGATTCTATAGCAACCTCGGCATCACGCTTTACTCCAAACAGTAAGTTAGAGGATACCCGTTTCATGGTATCCCTTCGTGATAAACCATTGATAAAAACAATGACAAATTCTCTTTTAAACGAAAATGAAAACAAATCTACTATCCTAGACCACATTGATAGTGATATGGCCACTCTGAATTACTTAAATGCCTATGCGGCATTACATCTCTCCTATCATATGATAGATTTGTCCTTAATCCCACATTCATCTTCCTACTTCGGAAATCCCATGATGGAGCTTCCCTCGCAAATGGAACCTAGCATATACACAGTAGAAAATGGGGACAATTTGGATTTACCTCCAGCCCCACCTGAGTTTGAAGAAGGTAATGCCTCTTTAATCGAAGAAACAATTGATGTTAACATCGGAACGGAAGATGAACCAAGGATATTGAAGTTAGGATCCTCGCTAACCCAGAAGAAGTAGAAATACACACTCGAATCCTCAAGGAACATCAGAAGGCTTTTGCATTTAATTATAAGGAAATGACAGGAGTTACACCCCACATTGTGGTGCACAACCTCGTCACTAAATCAGATGCAAAACTAATTAAACAAAAATCGAGACCAATGAAACCCAAAGTAGCTCTCATGGTAAAAGAGGAGGTAATAAAACTCCTCCAAGTAGGATTCATCAAACTAGTCGATTACTCTCAATGGGTATCTAATATCATTCCCGTTCTAAAAAAATGGAAAGATACGCATCTGTATAGACTTCCGAGACATTAACAAAGCATGTCCTAAAGACGACTTCCCGTTGCCATCCATTGATGTCATTGTTGATGCAACAACTGGATTTGAACTTTTGTCTCTCATGGATGGATTCTCGGGATACAATCAAATCAGAATATCTGAACAAGAACAAGCTAAAACCACGTTTATAACTCCTTGGGGAACTTATTTCTATGTTGTTATGCCATTTGGTCTCAAGAACGCTGGTGCTACATACCAGCGAGCTATGACATATATATTTCATGATCTAATTCATAAAATCGTGGAATCCTACGTAGATGAATTCTTAGCTAAGGCCAAGAAGTGTTGTGACCATCCAGAAGTACTTCGCATCATTCTGTCACGTCTGATAGAATACGGAGTCACGCTAAATCCAGAAAAATGCATCTTTGGTGTAACATGAGGGAAGCTCCTAGGTTACATCATATCGTTACGAGGGATAGATGTTGACCCAACCAAAATTCGGGTTGTCCTCGAAATGGTCCCACCTTCGAATGAATCTAGAATCAGTCTTTTCTCGAAAGCTTGGTGTAATCCGGAGATTCATCTCGGACTTAAGTTTTTCCATTCACCCAATTAACAATCTACTCAAGAAGGATTATAGCATTGATTGGCTGAAGATTGCAATGAAGCTTTGATGCAGTTAATCGTTTCTTGTTATCACCACCTACGCTAATGCCACCTAAGCTAGACCGCCCATTAATTTTATATTCACGAGCTACCGATGTCTCTTGGCCGTATGTTGGCTCAAGAAGACAATGACAAAAGAGAACAGTGATTTATTTCATTAGTCGAATGTTGCTCGACTATGAAACACGTTATACATAAGTAACGAGAATGCCTTGCCATAGTCTTTGCTACTAAGCGCTTAAGACACTATATCTTTGAATCAAGAAACAAGGGTCATGGTAAAAACAAACCATTTACGAACTTTCCTCACACAAGGGTCCTTGTCTAAAAAGGTTGGATGTTTTATAACCTTAATGGGGGAATTCGAATTAACATTTGTAAATCAGAAATCCGTTAAGGGACAAATCATCGCGGATTGGCTAGCTGATAACCCATTAGACAGAGGCGATCTAGTAAATCTAGACTTTCCCGATGAGTGCGTATACTACATTGAAACCAGACCTCCTATCTCTGAGTGTCCCTGGTATACCGACATTATTAATTATATCATGGACCATACGTATCCAGAAGGGGCTACACCGCAACAAAGAAGGTGGTTACGCATTATCATAGCTAAATACGTCATCATAGAACAAGTTCTCTATCGAAAGGCGTTTGATGGAATGATTCTAAGATGTGTCGACACAGAAGAATCCAAGAAGATTCTCTATGAATCTCACAGTGGAATGTGTGGAGGCCACTTGGTGGCCATGCCACCAATCATAAAATACATTGAATGGGCTATTTCTGGCCCACTCTAGAACACGACGTGAAGAGAGTTTCAGACGCAGTGTCATAAGTGCCAAGAGTTCTCCCATGAGATCCACATGTCGCCTGCACAAGCTCTACGACCAATTGCTACTCCATGGCCCTTTTCTGCGTGGGGTCTTGATTTAATAGGGAAATTCTCTCCCTCGTACATAGACGGCCATAATTTTATAATCACGGCCACCGAATATTTCACCAAGTGGGTAGAGGCTATGCCTCTTACTACTGTACCGGGTTCTGTAATCGCCAAGTTCATTTTGAACCAAATCATTTACAGATACGGTATCCCGCAAGTCATTATCTCAGATAATGGAACTTCTTTTAAAATGACGAAGTTCACGAACTATGTAATAAATTTAGAATAAGCCATCATACTGGCCTTCCTTATATTACCCTCAATCCAACGGATAGGTCAAGTGACAAACAAAACACTAAAAGCCATTCTCCTTAAAAAAAGTGAGTGAAAGAAAAAAAACAAGATTGGCACCTGAAGTTATATCCGGCCTTATGGGCCCACCGAACCTCAATAAGAACACCAACAGGAGCAACTCCTTTCTCACTAGTATTCGGGGCAGAGGCATTTCTCCCACTTGAGGTTGAAATACCCAGTCTCCGTATTTCATTACAAGGGATTCTGGATGAAGACGCTTACAGGGAAGCACGTCTCTCCCAACTAGAAATCCTACATGAAGCTAGGTTAGATTCCGAACAACATCACAGAGCCTATGCTGACCGAATGTGCTGGTAGTATAACAAGAAATTCTATGAACGCGACATATATGAAGGTGATCTAGTTCTAAGGCTAGACAGCCGGATCAACAAAAAGACGGCGAAGGAAGAAAGTTCCGACCCAAATGGTTGGGCCCATACCGAGTCATGAAGGACTGTGGAAATGGTGCATACCTCTTATGTACGTTGGAAGGTGAGGAATTTGGTGAAACAATCAACTTCCTACACCTCAAGCGGTTCTACGTGCAGTAAGCAACTAGCACTATTTATAATTACATTTACATTGCATCTTCATATAGTTAGGATCATTTTGTCCGCTTGTTTTATACAAAAAAAAATGTGTGATTAAGGAATTTATTCCCAAAGCAATTCATTACAAACTCATGATGTTGTTGGCATAAACACTCTAATCATACCTCTCCATTTCCATGATAGTATCAAATTATCTCGGAATCATTTCATCAAATAAAACTAGATATGACAAAGTCTTAAATGGTAACCATGCCAAGATCTCTTGGGTTTATTCTCACTTTTGGTTTCTTCTTAGGATAGGTGTCTTGCCAATGGTCTGTTCTAGAAGCTTCATGGTGTCACATATATCCCATATGTATATCTCTTTGCAAATAAGCACATACTGACATTTTACTCAAGTAAACAAGTCAAATATTAATCAAAGCATAGAAAATTTTAATTTTACACATTTCCTTGCCCCACCAACCTTTGGTGATGAGCTTGCATCTCTTACTAGTGATGTAGGGTTGGGAAAGGATGGAAATGCCCTTACTCGCCTATGCTTTGCCCACGGTGATAAACCCACGCTTCTTACTAGTAGCATGGGGCAAAGTGTAGGGGGTCCTCTTGACAAATAAATGCAAAAGGTCATACACAAACAATTCAAAATCTCAAAGTCTTTGAGTCAAAAACAAATGAATCAGATGTCCAAAATTCCAAAAGAGTTCAAAATCCTAAAAACCCAGATTTTGTCTACCATGTGGCCATCTAAGGATCTAAGTCTGGATAAACCGCAAAGCGAGTTGCATCCAAAACTATGAAGTCACTCGAATGGAGTAAACTTGTGGCATCCTAATTTGGTTCCACCAAAGCTTTGTCTATCTTTCATCACTATCATTTCAACACATTTCATAACTTGCACCCTTTCCAACTCTCGGTGATAAGCCCTCGCATCTTACTAGTTGCGTGGAGTTAGGAGAGGGGCAAGTCTATCTGCTCATCATATCAGTTTATCTTCACCACTTTGCCAAAACAAATATGAAGTATCCAAAATTGCTTATAGAAACTAAGATTCAAAATGACATTGTATCTACATTATCATATATCAGCATCATGAAATACAAAAAGAGAAATAAACACTTGCATCATTTGTTCTCCATTGCATACATTCTAAGGAGCATACATACATACATCATAATTTACGTAAGGAAGCTGGAAATGGAAACAAAGCCATAAATGCCAAAAGTCTGATCCAAAAAGAATATATATATATATGATCAAAGTTTCTATATAATGCCATCATGCGCTAAGCATGGTCAAAATGCTCAAAGAGCCCGGGATATACAAAAGAATATATCATACAAAATCTAGAGGGCCAAGTGGCTTCTCAATCCCTACGAGACCCCTCTGAAGGCGCACGCCCACACCTAGGACTCCGGCTACACCTGGCGCTCTGAGTGCATGGAGGGCTTAGGATCCCGAGGGGCAGCCACAATCTCGCCACGAGAGTGGCTCCTCATCAAATGTTCGGCTGTCCTATACCCCGCTAGCTCCGTGCGGAGAGTCGATACCATCCTGGCCACATGCTAGACTGGGGCAAAGACGTCAGTGTGTCTACTGCTACCGAGGGCTCCCAAAGCATCTACGAGATAACTCGGCATGGGTCCTCTCATGGGGATCATCGGGGTATCGGTGCATACCCTGCGAATCAAGTCTCACCACTCGTCGGCGGTCTCTGCAAAACAAAGGAAACAAAGAAAAATTAGAAACCAAACAAGAGATTACAAATACAAGATAAAACAAAAGGAGAGATAGCAACTAAGGAGATCCTAACTAAAAAGAAACATTAAAAGGAAAAGGGTAACTTACTCGGATCACTGAGGCCTCAGATGGATCACTAGGTTCAAGCACCTACACGGATGTCGCCACTAAGCGAGGGGCTGCTCCTCCGACTAGAGCAACGTAGTGCCCCGCAACGGACTCATCCTCCCGCCATGGCCCTGGGAGAGTGGCTCCTCCTCGAAACCGCAGTCACTCTCTCTGCACTGCTCCGCTCGGCCCTCCTTGCCCGAATAATATCACGAGTGTCATGCCACTCGGGATCACTATCCTCTCTCTCTCTCCCCCTGTAAACTCCTCAGACTCGGAGTCTATGTCAATGGGGTCATCGCTGCTATGGGAAAGACCCGTGGCAATCCGAAGCAAGGGTGCCTGAGGCACACCGGCTCTCCCCTGCATGTACTACCCTCCTGGACGCAATAGGAACGTTAGGAGTAACCACTATCCAACCCCGGCCTCTAGGCCCCCTCGACCTCTCGAACGATCTCGTATATACTTGTGCTACGGGGAAGCATACCCATGTAAGGTAGGCCAAAGTCTTTGAGGAACTCGGCCAAAGGGTGTATCTCCACTCGCCCTACTCTATCAATAAGCTGCCTGTGGTGGAGTAGGAGATCAAAGTAAGAGCCTCCTCACCCCATATACTGCCATGGCACGTACGGTGTGGCCTCCATGTCGGCGGTGGTCGAGAAGTAATCGGGCGATGAGGTGCTTGGAGCACCGACATATCTATCCATCTAGCTGCCCTCACGGCTCCGGGATCCGCCACCTCTACACCCTCGCTATAGGGAATGAAGTGCTCATAGACCCAACTCATGACCAGGGTCGGGTGGCTCAAGGACTACCCCTGTAAACGGACTACCCTGTATAAATCATGGTAGGTGGTCCCAAGTATGTTTTCTCCCCAGGCATATATCCGGCCATGTCCCTCTATCTGTGCAATGATAGGGGACCAGCAATATAACAATGTGTCTCCTCCCTTGTCCCCGATCAGTCTTGAGGCAAGGATCCCCATAATGGCTTGGCGAAGTAGGGGGATGGGAAAACTGGGAATAGATCGAACTCTAACCCCCTTCTTCGACCCCGTGGAGATGACTGCATCTCCCATGTATGTAGCCCATTGTGCTATTTGGGCCCGCGAACCTGCTGTCTCAAGGGTGAGACGTCTCCCAATAATCGGGACCCCCAGAATGTGATAGACATCCTCCAAAGTAATGGTCCACTCACCACGGACCCCTGGTAATCGGAAGGTGTTCCGATCAGCATCCCAATATGAGAACAAGTCACAAAGAATGTGACTGGATGGAGCAACGTGGGGCACACGTGATATACGCAGTATACCAGCCCTCTGAAGAGTATCCTCCTCGTCCTGTGAGAGGGCGTCTAACACTGCTGGGAGCCAGTCACACTCCCTCTCCCGGCTCCACCGAATATACTCCTCTCTCGCCTGCATACACCCAAAAACACACAAAACAGAGCAAGTTAGCATCCGAATAATACTGGAAAAATCATGAAAACATGTAGAAATGCTAAAAATGCAAAAACAATCTCAAACAGATGTTCTTTTGGCATTCTGTGCAAAACCGCCGCCCTGAGTAGGGAGGCGGTTTCGTAACCACCGCCTTAAGGGTCGGCGGTCATGTAACCACCGCCCTGGGTAGGGCAGGGTGGTGGTCGTGGCCCGAAAACCCACACGGGTTTTTAAACCTAAAAAGCCTAAAAACACAAAACAAGACCATTTTAACTAAAAACAAAGCCTACCTAGTAGGTGCCCCCCCTAGATGGACCTTTTGAACCTAACATTTTCAAAAATTACCCCCCCATGACAAAGATTTTAGCATTTCAAAATTAAGGGGGTAAAAAGGATAAATTGAAGAAAACTAACTTGTGATCTCGCAGGTCGATGTTCCACTCGTGGAGGCATGATCACTATCCCGTCACGAACATTTTGACTCTACTCATGCAAGAAACCGTCACCATGGGTTCCAGAGCTCAAAATCAATCAAATCAACTCACACAAATGAATAGGAAAATGGGCCCACTTTCATATATATAGCACCCTGATTCGTTTTAAATGCCTTTTCACAGGTTTGGAGCACTGACGGAGGTAAGTTCTTATCCCCGCACAAATGGTACGTTCTCATTTCCTATTATTTTAGCGTTTATTTTCCAAACTATTGTGTCTATCTGCACTTGAGTTCTCTTTTCATTTTACAGGTAGCGGGAATTTTAGATGGTGTCATTTCAACACACGGATGTATCAGGTATAACTTCTAACTTCCCATTTTGGGACCACCATACTCGGACCCACCATTTTATGCCTCTTCATGGCTAAAACACTTCTCCGAGGGGGCAATATGTACGTACCCAAAATTGTAAGGTACTGTACTGCCGAAACAACGTAACAGGTGCCCCAATGATGATACAGGTCTCCTCGCAAGGTGTTCGGGATCCGGAAAAGATCTCCAAGTGTGCGTTAACATCCCACATGCCTCGCTTAGCCCCCGCGTGCTTTTTTTTTCTTTCCCCTCTTTTCTCGGGCCTTTTTCTCTTCATATGACGAAACCGCCACTGGCGGCGATCAGCAGCCTCGTGTGCTGCCCCGAACAAAAGCGGTCTGTCAGAATCGCCACCTGCTCAGGGTGGCGGTCCTTTACGTGTTTTCAGAAAGCTCTTTTAACATGACTCACATAATTTCAACATTTTACCAGCTTTCTTTCACCGCCATAAGCTTGCATTTATGATTCTGGTTCCCTGGAATAGTGTTTTGCCATTGTTTATAGTTTAAGAGTTCTATTTGGTTTTTACCTTGGGTAAATGCAAATGCTATAAATAGTTGGCTTGTGCTCAAGCAAATGGCCCCTCAAATTTGCCTCTGATTTCTCTTTGCAATAGATTTAGTTTTCATTTTGCTTAGAATGCTTAGTTTCTTTCATTGCATGCTTAGTTAGCATTGTTTTACTGTTAGTAAGCCACATATCCATCTTGTGCAAATCTTTGTTGATATTTCATCAATCCATTGGAGTAGAATAATTCATTTTCAATAGGAAGCCATTAAAGTTACGGGTTTTGTTCTTCAAACAGGATAGTTTGGGTTACGGATGTTTTATGTTGCATGACTCGCAATAAATCCCGCTAGGAATTGCATAAGCCAAGCTTTGTACTCTTGCGCTATCCCTCTCCTACTCGCATTGTATTCAGTCTGTATCTTGAGCTGCCTTTGTCCCAATATCTACTTCTGTTGATGCTAGCATTACACGCTTTTCTGGATCCACGTGAACACAAAGGAACGAGGAGATCACTTGAGGGGACAAGATCACACACACCATCGGATTTGCCAGCGTTGATCTGTGGAATCCGAGGTTCTAGCTTTCAAAGTTATAAATTAGAATCGTATCAAATAGAGTAGTTAATTGCTTTATTTCAATTAATTTTACTTTCGATATTGCGGGGAAGTTGTGGGGTTGATAATTTACGAGAAACTATGATTCATTCCTCTTGAGGCAGGTAGGATCGAGTCTTGCAAATAAATTAGATCAGTTATTTCATTGTTTAGAGTAGATCTACAAATTACACAGACAAATAGCTATACTCGGTTATCTTGTTTGTTTTAAATTGTTATTGTAGCTGTCAATTCTAGATACGTTAAACAGTTACTCTTTTAGATTCATTCGAATAGTTCATCAGAAAATACAAAAATAGAGAAATCATATATGCTATAGATATATTTCACGTAGTTAAAATTCACTTTATTGCAGTTTGTTTACATTATTGCTTTTGTATGACAATCACGGGACCTAGGGAGCCCAGAGAATATGTATTCGAGCCAATCGTGCCTTAACCCAATCTCGTCACAATAGTTGACATAGACAGAATCTTAGAATCCAAGTCTTCCAAACAACAACAAAGACTTACAACAAATCAGCTCTTAGTTGAGCGGATTAAACATAGAAGACAATCAAGCACATACATTTTGGTCAAATCAGCCAAATTATAGATTACCCTAGAAAAATATCCACATGACTGTAGAAAGGCTTGAAAGAGAGAAAACGTTTGGTTGTGATCCTTTGGTCCCACAACCAGTGCAAGAGACATTCTCACGGACATAGATACTAACCTAAGAATTGAGTTACACAAACACTGTGAGGTACTCGAGAAGATCACACATGTACTATTAATTTTGAATATAAAAGCTGAGAAAGCATATGATTATTGGATACTAGGGATTAGGGATTGATTCCATACATGACCATAAGCAGGACCACAACAACCAAGAGTTTACGGTTGCGATCCACAAATCCCATGCAACCCAACGAATCCGTAAGTAAATCGAGACATAATCACCGGCCTACTCACACTAGTAGTATTCGAGATCTACTCCAATTCCACCTATCATCATCACACGATTATCCTTATTAGACATAGCACTAACAAAGCTAAGGAGTTCGGACTAGGTGGAGAATCACTCATAGAGTCAACTATATCTACCATCTACCCTATGACCTTATCCAGGATATAAACGAAACTATCCCAGGACATTTTCCACATATTCCACAACCTATCATGCGAGCTTGATATTTATTGGAGCCTTCAAGCAGTCATCCTTGCTAATCGATCTATCACACCAGTTCAAGTTAGGAGGGCCTTCTTTGCCTTAGATTCGCAATTTCCACTAGTGCGCGTCGAAGACATTAGATTGCCTAACTAGTTTATCTACATCCCACACATATTTCATCCCCACCGGTTGTCTCGGCATGACCTCGAGAGGTCAGTGCGAGGAAGAGTTACTTATAGATTCCCAAGCTCGCTTGTCACTTTTAATCGACAATACAGTCATACATGTGCCTACATTTAGATGAAACTTGGTATCGGCTGAGCCAATTGAGAAATGATGGTTATATTGTGATATTTATAGCGGACTCTTGGAAGGTTTCCAAGGGTGCTCTTGTGGTGGTAAGAAGTAAGAAGGTTGGAACCTTGTATTTAATCACCGATATCACTAATGCTTGTAATCTTGTGGCTTCAAATGCAGATACAACATTGTGGCACTATAGGCTCGATCATATGAGCCATAAGGGCATGAAGATCATAAAGAAGAATTTTCTGGAATTACATAAACAAGTTTAGATTTTTGTGAGAATTTTATATATGGGAAACAAAAGTGCACGTAAATTTTCTCAAGGTTAGACCTATAAAGAAAGAGAGTAAGTTAGAGTCAGTGGTATATTCCAATGTGTGGGGACCTGGTTTAGGTATCATCTCTTGGGGTTAAAATTATTATGTCAATTTTATTGATGATGCAACAAAGAAAGTTTGGGTATATTTTATTAAAATTAAATCGATGTGTTCGACAATTTTGTTCAATGGATATCCTTTGTAGAGAATGAAACAGGTCTTAAGGTAAAATTTCTTAGGTCGAGATAATATGGGGAATATTGCAGCAATGATTTTGATGATTATTGTTCTAAGAATGGAATCCATGGGAAAAATATGGTTCGGGAACTCAGTAATGGAATGGGGTGTCGAAAGGATGAATAGGACAATAATAGGACAAGTTATGAGCATGAGGTTACATGTTGGACTTCCTCTTACTTTTTGGGTAGAAGCGGTGAGAAAATTTATGTACTTGATAAATAGAGGACCCTCAAGTTTTTAGATGGAGGCATACCGAGGAGGCTTGCTATGGTAAGAAATTTTATTACTCATTTTTTAGATTCTTTGGATGTGATGTGTTTGTTCATATTGACAAGGATGATCGAACCAAGCTAGAGGATAAATCAAAAAATGCATTGTCATTGGTTATGGTGGTGATGACTTTACATATAAATGTTGGATTATTAAGGAAAACAAAAATCATTGAATCTATGGATGTGGTATTTAATGAGAAATTTATATATAAGCAACAATTACATGAAAATAGTGAAGAATCTAGGAAAGAATTTGTAGTGATAGAGGATCTTCTGAATGGGAAAGTGGCATGTGAATCAGTTTAGAAACCTCCTCAAAAGGAACCCCAAACTCCTGTATTGATGAGGTCTTCTAGGATAAGAGGAGCACCTAAACATTTTTATCCTTCTCTTAAAAATATATTACTCACCGATAGTGGAGAGTCGAGAGATTTGAAGAAGCAATGCAATTAGATGTCGGGAAGAAGTGGGAGCAAGCCATGGATGAGGAGCATTAGTATCTCATGGAGAACCAGACTTGGGATTTGGTGAAGCTACAAGGAAAAAGAGCATTATAGAACAAGTGGGTGTACAAATCTAAATAGGAAGAAGGAGGCAAGAAAAGATACAATTCCCGGTTGGTGGTCAAGGGGTTTGTACAAAACAAAAGTGTAAATTTTGATAATATTTTTTTCTCTTGTAGTAAAAGTTACTTCTATTATATATGTTCTTAGAATAATGGCAACATAAGACATGCACTTAGACCAACTAGATGTAAAGACTGCATTTATCCATGGTGATTTGGAGGAAGATCTAAATATGCAGCGGCCTAGAGGGCTATGATGTCAAAGGTAAAGAGGAGATGGTGTGAAAACTAAAAAAATACAAGCTCCATGTCATTGGTATAAGAAATTTGATAGCTTCATGATGGAGTAAAGTTATATTAGATGCCATTTTGACCATTCCATGTATATAAAGAAATTTCGGGATGCAAGTTGTATTATTTTGTATCTATATGTGGATGACATGTTGGTTGTAGGAAAGAACATGCAAGAAATGCAAGTACTCAAGAAGCAACTAAAGTGACTCCTTTTCTAGGAAAGATTTGGGGCAACTAAACAAATCCTTGAAATGACGATATATTGGGATAGGAAGGAATGGAAGTTGACTTTATCTTAGGAAGAGTACATTAAGAAGGTCTTGGAGAGGTTTAATATGCAGGATGCTAAACTGGTTAGAAATCCTTTGGCAAGCCATTTCAAGTTATCAAAAGAATTGTGTCCCAAGACAGAGCAAGAGAGAAACTAGATGTCCAAGGTACCTTACTCATTAGTGGTTGTCATTTTGATGTATGTCATGGTATGCACTGGGCCTGATATTTCCCATGTAGTGGGAGATGTGAGTAGATTTATGAGTGATCTAGGTAAAGATCATTAGCTGATAGTAAAGTGGATCCTTCGATACTTGAGAGGGACCATGGGGACAATTTTGTACTATAGTGGATCGGACACCACTTTGTGTGGTTATGTAGATTCAAACATGGCTGGAGATGTAGATAGTAGGAGGAGCACAAAAAGTTATATTTTCACTGTAGGTGGGACAACATTGAGTTGGATTTCATGACTACATAAGCTTGTGGCTTTGTCAACCATGGAGGCTAAGTATGTTGCCGCCATAGAGGAAAGAAAATAGATGATTTGGCTACAACAATTTCTTGAGGAATTTGGGCACAAGTAGGAGGAAGGTAAGTTTCATAGTGATAGTCATAGTGTTATACACCTAGCTAAGAACTCTACTTTCCCATCTAGGATGAAGCATATACAATTAAGGTACCATTTCATTAAGACACCTTTGAAGGAAGAGAAGTTGAAGCTGGAGAAGATTCATACCAATCAGAATTCTGCAGACATGATGACCAAGGTGGTCAAAATGGAGAAATTGAAGTTGTGTTCAGCTTTGGTTGGTATTCACAGATAATAGTGAAGGGTCGAGAAGCTTTCTCAGAGGAAAAATAGTCTCCAATTGGGAGATTGTTATGTTATGGAGCTTGTTTTCATGTTTGGAAGTATTGAAGATTGTACACTAAAAGTATTGTACACTCTTCACAATTTTTTGGCCTAAAAAAATGTTCCGACACCTCGGAAAATGTTCTCTTCTCATATGTGGGATTTTGAACCATAAGTTTATGGGGTGGTTTTGGCCCATGGTTTTAATACCCACGGTATTGCAAAATTGCTTAAGTAATTTCCTATTGATGTGTTTTTGATAGGTAAGATTGAACATGGTAGATTTTTGTGAGTTTAAGTATGAATTTAGGAGATTTTGTTGAGCGTAGCTCCAAACAGATATGGGTATTATATTGAGAGAAAGAGGTGGCTTGTAATAAAATTTGAGCAAGTGATTCTTGGTGGACATATCCCAAATTGGGTGAACCAAGTTAAATATTGTCTCTATGTTGTGTTCTTTTATTTTCTAGAATTTTATTTCATATCTGTAATATTTTTCTACATATTAGTTTCTACTATTTTTATTCTATGTGGGATTGTTCCATATTTTATCCCATATTTTCTAACAAGTTCCTTGCCTAGAAATACCTTTGTGCTTGAGTGTTGGGAAGTTTTCCTCTTTTTATGCTCCAAAAAAATTTATTACATATTTCATCATGTAGTAGACCGTATAATATTTTTCATGACTTGGATTTGCGCTTCTAACACCACCTAGAGTTCCTGAAACCTTTCCCAAAAGTTGATCCTTATATAGTTTTCACATACTCATTTTCCTCAAAACTACCTAGAAATAAAACTTTCCTAATACAATTCTAAAGGCCACATAATCTCTTCTAAAACATATTTTCATGGAGATAACTCCAAGTGCTTTCCATTGACTATAATCTGGGCTCCTAAAACACTATGAGGCTCCCAAAACTTTTTCCAAAAGTTGACCTTTGAAAAGAGGCAATTTGACAAGTTTGAAAAATTTGACCAATTTTGACAAGTTTGGCAAAAAGAGGAAAAAAATTCAATAGGTTTATCAAGTAAAATGTATGGAAAATTTACATGCCAACAACAACCATAATCATAGACTCTATTAAAGGTGGTGAAATTATGTCAAAGGGTAGGAGATAGAAAAGGAAAATACATAGGTGTAAATAGTGAGGAAGATATGGAATTCAAAAGACTCTATGAGCCAAAACTCATGGAGAAACTCCCATGGAAGGATAATTCACAAGGAGAAGAAGAAAATTTGTGCATGTGTACAAGAAAATTAGAGCATAAACTAGAAAACCATGAGTGCAATACCAAATCTCTCTACTCTAACTCAAATACAAATCTTTGATTAAGTGGATAAGGAATAGAAAATATAACCTTTTACTTACCAAAAGACAAATCCATTGTGAGGTGTTGGATTTTCTCAAGATGATTGATTGATGTTGGTTTATTTAAAATGGATTTTTCCCTTGAATTTTGGTAGAACCTCCACTTGAAATCTTTATGATTGATTGATGAAGAATGATGGCTTCAAAGTATCTTAGTTAATTATCAAGGTGGTAATATATTGGTATGATTATAATTTCATTTATGGTTTGCATAGAGTATGTGACTTAATTTATATAAGCCATGTGGAGGAATGGATGGCTAGGATGAATTCATGATGGATTTATATCAATGGTTCAGATTTATTTGGATGAGGAAGGTTCTATAGATGGGAGGGATTTTATCAATTTTAAATTCATCTAAGGTGGTAGAAGATGAAGGTATTAGAGATGGATACCTCAAGAAAAATATCTTCCATAGTCCCAACATTACGGTGAACCCATGTCAAATATATATCAGATTTGGGTGCTCCATCTAGGAAGAATCCTATTTTGGATATTACATCTTCCATTATTATGTCCCTATATACGGGAATACCCCCTGTTAGCCAACTTTCACATCAAATTTCATTCATCCTCCACCGCTCTAAGTTTTGGGGATCACTTACTATCCTTTATGGGAGTAGTGACTAGTGGTATAGGTTGTTGGATGGCTAAAAGGTTTCCTAGAGTGGCGATTCGCATCCATGTACCGGACACGTAGCTTACCGTGAGTTACGACGTAGTGAATTAGGTGGGATAAATCAACATATCTACTACAAAGTGAATTGGGTGGGATCAACTGACATATAGATATTGCAATAGATCATGAACCAACCATATCCATCTGCAAGATTATGTCAATGTTGATTGGATGAGATATTAGTTGGAGGAAATGTAGGACATGGTAGGAGGTTATGTGGAGGTAGGTAGCTAGGATTTTGAATTCCTAAAATATGAGATGATGTGATTAGAGAAATTAATCATGATGAAGGGGTATGTGGGATGTTATAGGGTTGGATGTGATGAAGTTATAATTGGTAATATGGATTAATTGATGAGGGGGTTGATGTTAGGAAATTAGGGGTGTTGAATTAGTGTTAAACTAGTGTTAAATTTTAGGTGTATATATGTCCCTCCTCTTTAAAAGGTCATTACGATTAGAGGAAGAAATGGATTTTAACAAAATATAGAAGAAAATATCAGGTCAGGTAGGTTAGTGGGATGGAAGGGTGATGCCCACTTGAGAGAGCATGTTGGGATGAAAGACACATATGGTCTCTTGATAAGTAGATAACATGTGACTGTATTAGATGAAATGTGATGAAATTGGGATAGGATATAGTAAATGATATGGTTTAGATGTTTGAATTCATTAAGTAGTGATCGATCTATTAATAAATTGATAATGCCCCAAGAAATGGTGTATGCAAGGGAGAAATATTGATAAAGTTATGAACCTAGATGTGCCCTAATCAACAATAAATGAAAGGGGAAGTAAAATGTGGATGGAATAATTGATTTGATAGAAGATTGGATAATTTTTTAGATAATTGGTTTGAATTGGATTTTATTTAATTAATCATTATTGAAAAGGATACAAGCATGATTTAGGAGATAATCGGTACTAGAGGATGATTTTTGTGATGAGGATGTGATTAAAACATCAATGATTGAGGGATAGAAATAATGAGAGATAATGGGATGATAGGATGCTCCTCCTAGGTGGTGAGGAGGGAGAGATGGTGGAGATATTGGATAGTTGGAGGAATATATGTAGTTATGTTGGATAAATTATTTGCGATAGAGAGGGAGATGGTTAACTTAGATGAAGGTTGGTTGTTATATTATTGATAAATTAGTTGATTGATAATTGATGGTGGGAGATGATGAGAGAGGATGATTATGATGGAGGTTAATTTTACCTCCATGTTTCAGACATTTCACACTATTTTCATTATTAGCAACCTTATTATTATGATATAGAGAATGGTTCACCATGATATAGAAAAACCGTAATGACATGATTTCCATATAACCTAAAATGACTCAAAAATGAAAATATACACAACTCTCCACATATATTTGAACAAGCTCAAAAATGAAATATTCACAACCATCCTCATATCATTAGATATATAGTGAAATAAAAAATAAAAATACCAAGATAAACAAACAAATGAATGAACTATCGAAACAAAAACACACACAAAAGTAAATGTGATGTCCCTTGTTCAATTAAAGATCCATGTTTAGTGATTGATGATGAGGTTAAATGATTGATTTTCCCCAAGAAAGAATGCTGCAAAGGGAATGATGTATCCTAGGAAAAGTGTCACTACCTGGTTTGTTTCAGGATAAGTATTTTTAATTGGATTTAGGACAAGACAAATCAATTTGAATGTGTGGTTTTTTAAATATTATTTTGATTTTTATTATTTTTTTAGGATATTTATTTTATTTTAGATGGTGGAAAAAAGAAAAACCATAAAGGGAAAAAATGTTCTATCGTCATGGATGACAATGATATTTGATGAAAGGGGCATAGATATGATTTAGGATAAGATACTTGAAAATATTCAAGATAGGGTGGAACGTTGAGGGATGTTTAAGATGAATTAGGATGGGATATGATAGAATGGGTTTGAGGATGCATGATAGGACTTGAATTTGTCCTAAAAGCAACAAATTTTTCATGGATTGGATAGATGAAAGGATTCGACATAATATGAGTGAGGATATAATATGATAGGATGGGTTCGAGGATGCATGATAGGATAGGATGGATTTAGGATATGTTGGCATGTTGAGTTCTAGGTGTTGTCATTGATGTAAAATTTCATTAATGACAATGATAATTTTGAAGAAATCTCGTAGCATGCTTAGTATGATGATGACATGGAGATTCATATGGTTTAATGATGGCATGAGTTTATCCATTGATATTGGCTTGGTCTACAGAATCCTAGTCAGGTGACCTAGCTAGCCTAGGTGATGGAGAATGTTGGTTTGAGTTATTTGGTGGCTTGAGGATAATGGTAGTGGCATGGAGATCATGTTGATATAATTTTTAGTAACTCACATGAGTTTTAGAGTGTAGGTACAAGTGAAGACCCATTTGTAAGTGCTCATCTAAACCTAGTCTATTTTCCTGGAGACCAAATGAGGAGGTATAGAGCCATGTGAGATCATGGATTCATGTAGGGATGTGATACATGTTGTTTTAGGTATTTTATGTCCTTTTGAAGACATTTCTTGATGATTTATAGTTTTGGTTCAGTTGACCCTCTCCTAAACCATGCAAAACCCCAAGGGCTAGTCATGCAAATGAGATGGGTTAAGAAGATGGAGACCTATTTGAGCTATGATGATTATTTTATATGGTACACATGGATGTCCTATAGGTGCAATAAAAATATTAGGTCATTAAGAATAACATTTTGTAAGATATGATGTTTTAGGTGAAACAAGGTCCAAGAGAAGGTGTTTTCTAGCTCAAATTGCAAATTCTGATGCTCACCATGAATTGTGTGATTTTCATGAGACCCTATGCCTTTCAAGTTATATTTTCCATTTAGTTAAGAATATTTCACAAAAATAATGGAGTGGTTTCATCGTCACATTTTTATGAACAAATGTTAAGAAGGTAAATAACTTTTTGTGTGTTTGAAACCCTAGCTCAAAAGTTGTAGGAGAGATATTGATTATAAGTTCCCTGAATTGATTATTATTGCTAGTATGATAATTGAAATTTGTATAATACTCATCCATATTCCTAGAAAGGTAAGATATAGCATGTGATGATGAGTGGACCCCACTCAAATCGGCAAGTTTTTGAAAAAGTTTAGTTTGGGACAAAGTTTTCCAAAAGAGTTGTAAAATAAATTGACATTATTTTTATCATGGGAGTTTCACTTGATGTCCACGATTTTTTAGATCATGTTTAATATTCTCGAGGGAAAATTGTACCCTATTTATGAAGACAATTCTTAAGGCAATTTTAGAGAAGTTCTAAAGTAGTTTGAGAGATAGACTGGTGAAGGCCTTCCACTTAGATTTGGAAGGAAATTTGAGATGTTATAGAAAGATTATTCAGAGGTATTTCCAATGGTATAATGTTTGTGTCTTGATTATGATGTTTGATAGGTGAGCCAACTAAATTTTTAAAGAATAAGGTTTCTTTTTCTTAGGACAGGATTGCTCGGGTTGAAAGGTTAAGGTAGATGATGCATGTTTTGGATTGGTTTATAAATTATATCAATTAGAGAGTGAAGAGGGATGAAATTTGTTTATATTTAAGGCATTTGGAGGTATTTAAAGTGAAATCAAGGTTGCAAATAAGTTTAGTTTCTAAAACTTCTTTTTGGGAAGCTTAGTTTAGTGAAGAGGAAAGTTGGTGTGATTTTCATGTATGGATGTTTCATGATCTCTAACAAGCATGGATGTGATATAAAGGTAAATGGGATTATAATAAGTGGTTACATTCATTATTTTATATGTTCTTGGGTGTTCTTGAGGCCCAAAGGTGAAGACTGGTTCCGTAAATATTCGTTTGGTGAAGGATGTGAATACGATTGGTTAAAGATAATTAAATACCATGGGTGATGTTGTTATGTCATATTTGAAATGTTTTAGAAATTTTGGATCTTTAATAATCACGGTTATGAGGTTTGTGGTTTTTAGTCATCTAAGTGATGGGATTTTGAGTTGTTTTTAAGCTTATCTAGTGCATTTGAGCATGGTCGTCCCTACATGGGTCCATTATAAATGTTTTAATGAATATATTGAGAATTTTTTAATTTTTATTGGTTGATATAAAGGAGTAGGACCGACTTGTTTCATGTACGTGAGTTGATAAGGGTATAAATTGCACGGTTGATTTCAAATTTGAGTTGGTTAAGAGAGAGGGAAAAAGTGCAACCCAAGTGTGTGATTGAAACAGGTATGAAGGAATCTATTCAGATTTGAGATAGTTTGAAAAATTATGAGGAATGTTAAAGAGTATTTGTACAAGATTTTGAATCAAGACAAGTGATGAAAGTGTGAGAAAGAGTGAGCTAGGTGAATAAGGGTTTGAAGAGTGTTTGAAGGTGTGTGAGTTGAATTAGTGATCTCCATCAGTCATGGTAGCAAAAATTTTTAGATATCTTTATCTTCAGATGGTTTAGTTTGTGCTTTATCATATTAAGGGGTTGTATCCTCCTTGTGGAGTGTGTGCTTCACTAAATTAGGGGTTAGTGCTCCTTGTAGGGTTGGTGCTCTACTAAAATAGGGGTTGATGCTCCTTGTGAAGTTGGTGCTTCACTAAATCTCTTTGTTTTGAGTAATATAGGAAGATTTTAATTGGTTTTCTTCCCCTTGATGATTTCCCACTTATATATGGTGTTCATGTGTCTTCTTATTTGTTTCATGTACTTGTGAATGCTTAATACACACCTAATGTGTTCATATGGTTATGGATGTTAATTGAATGAATGAAATGATGAATGTAAGTAATGGTAAATGAAATGAAAGTTTTTTAGGACTGATTCACCCCCTTCTCATTCCATTATGCTTCTAATAATTGGTAGCAGAGTAAGTCCTTGAGAAGAAATTTTGACCACTTGAAGGAGATCCTCTTGGAGCACAAGCAATGGGTAAGTCTTTAGATGTTGAGACTGCATTAAGGATGAAATATGAAGTTTCATATTATTTGATTAATAGTCTATAATATTAGATCAATTTCATGGAGAAAGAGCATGGTCAAGCCATCAAGGGTTTGGAATCACAAGTTGAAAGAGTATCTAAAGCCCTAAAGGATAAATAAGAAGCTTGTTTTATGTATGAAGAAAATTCTAAATCCCTAAAATATAATTTAGAAGTTTCATATTATAGGTTGAATATGTATAAGAGTTTAGAGAATACATCTAAAGGTATTGATTGGATTCTGAAAATTCAAAGAGATGTTAATGACAAGATAGGCCTAGGTTTCAAAGGAAACAAATGGAGAATGATGAAGGAGTTGGACCAAGCACCTAATCAGATATTAAGGTGACCAAGAAGACTAATATAAGAAGGTCTAATTATATTAGACAACCTAATTTAGATAGGTATGGTGATTCCTTCAATTGGTATTGCTATATTTTTCATGATTTTGTTCATAGGGCTAGAGATTGCAAAAGAAGGTCTTCTAGGAATAATGAAAGCTACTTCAAAGGTGAATGTTACTCATGTTGTGAGTATGGCCATAGAGCTAAGGAATGTGGTTGGAATCTAAGTGTATATGAGTCAAGAGGAAATAAGAATGGTGTTGTGTGTTTCAAGTGTCACAAACAAGGACACATTTCTAGGTTTTGTCACCAAGGTGGAATTCTAAGAGTTATTAGCATGTTTTAAGCTACTAATGGGAAAAATGGAAGAGTGTTGAAGAGGGATACTAGTCCCATAGATGAGGTCAAGAGATATAATTCTCAGAATATGAGAGTTGAAGATTCAAAGCAAGCTAAGAAGGATACTCCAAAATCAGAGGTGCTCAAGACTGATCACATAAAGTATGTCAAAAGGGTTATAGTGCTATCAAGATGGAAAACAAAGTCAAAAAGCCCAAATCAAATCAAGAAAGCATGTTTGCCTTAGTAGAAGAAGCAAATAATGAATAATATCGTATGTTCCTAATCTGCATTTCACTCTCCACTTCATGAGAAGATGAAGAAACTAGGTTTTTGGGACACCTAAAAAGTGATAAGGTATGTTTCATGACTATGATATGAGTTTGTGATTTTATGAGTTTTGTTGATAGGTGTCTCGATGTCTTTGAGGTATGAGTATTGTGTCTTTAAGCCATTGATAAAGTATGTTTGTGTCCTATAAGTTTGAAATAATGTTACAATCTTGTATCTCTAGTCTATGACTTTCTGCTCCGCTTTCATAAGAAATGAGGTTCATATGGTATGGTTTTTATATGAAAAATGAATTTGTCACTTCATCTAAAGGGAGATAGGCATATGAACTTTTGAAGCATCAAATAGTAAATTTAGTTGTGATCCTCATCTCGTGTATTCAAAAATTTCTTTGTCATGAGTCAAGATAAGAAAAATTTGATAAGAGGTGTTTGTATGATGACAATAAATTTCAAGTTGTTGTTGATGGTCCTACTTATCCTGATAATTTTTATCTTTGAATATGTTGTCCTTGAAAGGTTTTTACTTAGTCTTGGTGTGTTTATCATCAAAAGGAGATGGTCTTCACTTGTGCATGTGCTCTAAGTTCATGAGTTGATTTTGTTGTGTCTTAATTGTCGGTCCAAAGTAGTTATTCCCTATCAAAATAGTCCCTATGAGGTTGGATTGTAACTAGATGATGTTGGTTTGTCAAAGTGCTTAGAAATTGGAGTCTATATAGTTGTTTTTATTACAACTATCATGTGATCAAAAGTTGTAGTTGAAGAGTCTTGAATGTAAAAGATAGTATCAATACCCTATTCTAATAGAAGAAGGTCAACAAGTGTAAAAAATCAAAGAGATGGTTGTGTATGTGCTCTGAAGAGGTTTTATAAGGTTAAAAGGTAAGGGTTTGTATCATTACATATGTTTGTGTTGTCTTAGAGTCTCAGTATACTCATCAAAGAAATTTGAGGTGTGACATTTCGAGAGTCATCTAAAAGGAGCACTAAAAATGATTTCAAGAGCATTATAAAGGTTTAAGGAAATGATGTGATATACATAAGTTCTACAATGTCCAAATATATCAAGTGTATAAGTCTCAATTGATTGGATTCAACATAAAGTTCTCTTATAGCTTAAGTATCAGTCTATGTGGTCATCTCATGGTTTGGGGTGATTACAATGGCTGTGTCCTAGTTTGAAGCATGAATTCATCTTCAAGTGTTGATCCTAGGTCTTGAAAGTGAATTAAATGGTCAGGCTAAGTCTTATAAGTCATTAAGAGTTTTTCATTATTATCATTGGTTAAGTATGTCTTTGTCATTTAAAGGTATGGATAGCTTTGTGTAAATAAAGCTTTAATCAAGTATAGAACTAAGTTTTTTCATATTATCTTGTATGAGTTTAAGGCCTTGTCGGTCTTGAAGGTGCAGGTCATGTTTATGTCCAAGGAGTATCAAAATTCTGTCAAGAGTTTGGTGAATCCTACATACTGGTTTAAGTGTCATTGAGTCATGTTCATAATGGTCTCAAGAAGGATACATGGACTTAATGGAGGAATAGAAGGCTAAGATTTGGAAAAAAGTATCCATAGTAGACCTTCATTAATATTCAAAAGGAATTAAGCCATAAGAAGACTTCAAATGATAGGAATTTTTGGCATTTCGTCTTTGACTTAGGAATGCTCTTGAAGACCTAATTATATATGAGACAATGAAGATTTGAAGCTTCTTTCCTTAAATCGGGAAGGTTGAAATTTTTCACATAGATAAAAGGTCCAAATGGGTATCCTAATGTGCTCATAGTTTTTAAAGAAAACTTCTTATAGTGAAAGATATGCATGAGAAACCCTCTAATCAGTGGCTAGCAACAATTTGTGAGTACTACTGAGGAAAAAATGAGAAGCTAATGTTTTGAAACTTGGGAAGTGACTAATCATGATTGTTTAAGGGATATAAACATTTTGAAATCATTTTATTGCCTTTGGTATAAGTTGTTGAGTGAATTTGTGTGTTGTGAGCAAGAATCAAGCTTTTAGGAATATAGTTGAATTGGAAAATTCTTGTGTTTTACAAAGTGATTATGCTAACACTTGTTATTGGTTGAATTGATTAATGGTTTACAAGTGTATGAAGGGTGAGTTAACATATATATGAAATTATTGATATCGGGGGGTTTTATAAGACTCCAACAAATGCATTATGGTGAAAACAGGGAAATATATAGGTTTGTATGCTTAAGAAATGGTTGAAAAAGTGATTTAGAGGTATGTAAAGGACTAAAATAGTATATTACATGTATATGAGATCATATGAAGGAAGAGAATGATGGATGACCATCTAATAAGTTGTTAAGGGTAGTCAAGTTTAGAATGTTATGAAGTTCTATGTCGGATTATGGTGGATTGTGAAAGTATCCTACAAATGCTATAGGTATAAAGAATGTTGACATGAACAATTAGCCCTTGAAGACATTATGATTGAGAATCCCTTAGTGTTTTAATTCATCTTGAAGTAGTGCAAGAAGGTTGTTTTGAGGATCAAGAACAAGGAAATGTGTTTGCATAGGTACAAAGATGCGTAAGAGAGAAAATGAATAGTTGATTTGAAGTTGACTCTTGTGATAGGGGAGCCTATTGTGGGATTGATCAAATGCCAAATTCATTAAAAGGAGATATAATAGGAAAATATGATGATTGATATGTTTGCGAAGATAATATTATGAGTATTTGCATTTTGAATAGACAAAGTGAGTCATGTCAAAGATTTGTATAGATGTAAAATGACATACTACATGCCTAAGATGTTTTTCTAAGACATTGGAGCCACTCCTGATCTTCAAGAAGGTGGTTTTAATATGTCATGAAGGTTGTGTTAACAAGAAAGGTATGGATTAATGTAAAAAAATTATGGAATCCTATTTGGCATGATCTTACCCAAAGTTTAGATGACAAAAAGAAGAGGAAAGGAAAAATTATTGATGATTAAAGATGTGATTACAAAGTATACTTCATATGAAAGCATGTTACTAGAATATATTGGTATGATGTGATGCAAAGAAGATCAAAATAACTGAAACAATGCTTCGGGATTGATGATGAAGTAGTTGATCCATTCTCAAGACATGATAACAAGGTAATGAGCTCAAATTTTGTGTTTTTAGTGGAAGATGATATTCTAGGTTTATGGGGATTCATAAGAAGTAGATTCATGGTGTGAATGAGATCTAGAACAATGCAAAGTTGGCTCAAAATGTACTAAAGATTAAAATTAAGGATTTCAGTCCTCAAACATGTATGAAGTCAAGATATGTAATGTCAAGACTAGTTTGAGATTTCTAAGTGAAGATGGGCCAAGAGAGAGTAATCATGATATTATTAGCCCTAGGATAGGATTTTGGCATGATCTTTAGTATTTTCATCTAATCAAGGTTTCTTCTGGTGGTTTCAAGCTATGCAAGGTGGTCAAAATAGGTCAAAATGAAGAAAAACAATTTTGTGAGCTAATTTTATGACTTTGGTTGATGTTTCCAACCAAGAGATTACCCTATGAAGCTAAGAAATATGAATATTATGAGGTTCATGTATGCAATTTTTTAATGTAAAAAGGGGAGAAGATTAGATGGTTTTCCATCAATGACAAAGGGGAGATTATTGGCATGTTGAGTTCTAGGTATTGTCATTGATGTAAAAGTTCATTAATGACAAAGGGGACGTTAGAGAAGTGTAATATCATGCTTATTAGGATGATGACATGGAATTTCATAAGTTTTAATGATGGTATGAGTTGATCCATTGAGATTGGCTTGGTCTAGCAAGCCTAGTCAGGTGACCTAGCTAGCCTAGATGATGTGTCATGTTGGTTTGAGTTTCTTTATGGCTTGAGGATCATGTTAGTGGCATGGAGAGAATTTTGGGAGATTTTTAGGCACTCACATGAGTTTTAGAGTGCATGTATAGGTTTAATATCCAGTTGCAGGTGCTCATCTAGACCTAGTCTAGGTGCTTAGAGACTAAATGAGGAGGTATAGAGCCATATGAGCTCATGGAGGCATGTAGGGATGTGAGAAATTATTTTTCATGTATGTTAGGGCCTTTTGGGGAGAATTATTGATGATTTATAGTGTTGTTTCAGTTGACCCTAGCCTAAACAATGTAAAACCCCAAGGGCTAGTCATGCAAATGAGATGGGTTGAGAATATGGAGACCTATTTGAGCTATGATGATGATTAGAGATGGTGCAAAGGGGTTTCCTAGAGGTGTGAGAAAATTTTTAAGTCATTCTAAATAATTTTTTGCAACATATGATGTTTTAGGTGAAACAGGGTCAAGAGAAGGTGTTTTCCAACTCAAATTGTAACTTCTGATGCTCACCATGAATTGTGTGATTTGCATGGGAACTTGTGGCTTTAAGGGATGATTTTCCATTTATTAAAGAAGATTTCACAAAAATAATGGAGTGGTTTAATCGTCACATTTTTATGAATGAATTTTAAGAAGGTAAACAAATTTTTATGTGTTTGAAACCCTAGCTCAAATGCGCAAATTAGGATAGATATTGATTGTAAGTTCCTAGAATTGATTATTGTTGCTAGTATGATGATTATATGTTGTAGAATACTCCTCCATATTTCCATAAAGGTAAGATAGAGCATGTGGTGATGAGTGGACCCCACTCAAACAAGAAAGTTTATGAAGAAGTTTAGTTTGGGACAAATTTTTCCAAAGGAGTTGTGAAATAAATTGACATTGTTTTTAGTATGGGAGTTTTACTTGATGTACATGATGGTTTCAGATCATGGTTAAGCTTATAGATGGAAAAGTGTGCCCTATTTATGAAGACTGGTCTTAAGGTAGTTTTGGAGTAGTTTCTAGAGATGGACTGGTTGAAGGCCTTCCACTTGGATTTGGAAGGAAATGTGAGATGTCCTAGAAAGAGGATTCAGAGGGTTTTTAATGGTATTGTTGTCCAAAATAAGCTCACACTTTATTTTAGTCAACTAACACCATTTTCCCCCTTTAGTGCTTCAAATCTAATATTTCATATATTTTAAGTACTTGAGGATCCGAAAGCATCTTCATTAGATAGGAAATTTCTCCCTCTTTCCGAAAATATAAATAAATCCTTCTAACTCTTCATATTTTTCAAATTTTCGGCCTTAGGAGTTTTTCCACACTTTTACCTTGTCAAGGAGCTTTGGGAGCTTTTTGCACTTTTATCTTTTGTCGTTCTTTGGGAGTTTTTCGTAGTTTGTAGTTTTGGACACGGGGATTTTTCATAGTTTGCAATGTCGAGACCTTGGGAAATTTTTACATACGCATTTTCACCATCTCTTGTGCGAATTAATGCAAATTTTCAAATGGGCATAACTTTTGACCCAGTGCTCAAAATTTGACAAACTTTATATTGTTGGAAAGGTCTCGACATCCTCTACACCATGGAAACCTAAAATATTAATTTTGGTGAGGTTAGGTGGGTGAAAAATAAGAAAATTTACTCAGCTCAAAAAGTGCAGTTCCAGGCATCCCAACCACCAAAATTAATGAAGTATGGCGCCCATTTCTTCTCCAAAAAGCAAGACATCATGAAGGAATGGCCTTGATAGGATGCCCATGCCCCTTTTTAGAAATTTAATGTATCTTTTTTGTGGGTGGGAGAAGAATTTCGAGTTTCCACTCTCTCTCTCTCTCTCTCTCTCTCCTCTCTCTCTCTCTCTCTCTCTCTCTCTCTCTCTCTCTCTCTCTCTCTCTCTCCCACATTCTTCTATATATTGTAAAAACTTCTCATTTTGAGGGAGAGATATTATGGGCATAGGGGAAACTCTGCCAATTTTTTTCTCAAATTATTTGAGTAGCAAGCCTTCACATGGACTCTGAAAATGTAATGGTGCCTCTATTTTTCAAATGTAATGGACTATGCAACTTCATGGAGCAATAAAATTGTGCATTATGGTGTTTTCTCAACCCTTTCTCATTTTCTTGCATTTGTTTGCTTCTCATTTGCTATTGTTCTATTTTTTACATGTTTTCCCTCATTTACGAGATAAAGTTTTTGGTGGTGAACGAAGCTTGATTTTGTGTCATAGCATTCGGCCTTCCCTTACATTACATTCACCACTCCCATTCTCCCTCAAGCAAGATATTTCACACCATTCTCTTGGTGTTATCACCTCTTTAGTGTAGGATTTGTTCATTTTTATGATCTCTCTCTCTCCCTAGTCCCTTGGAAATTATAGGTCAGGAGTAGATAGTAGATTTTCCCTTCATTAGGATTAGTTGTTGCATTAGATTAGGAGGAGGAACCAACCTTCTCTGGAGAGTTATCTCAAATTGCAAGGTCTCACACCTTGAGATAATTCCATGTTTCCTAATTAAACTGATAGCTAAAACTCACTTGTAAGAAAATCGAGAGGGTGTTGTAATTCAATGATAAAATGTAAAAATTTTATGTCTTGATGATGAAGTTTGATAGGTGAACCATCTCAATTTGTGAAGAATAAGGCTTCTTGTTTCTCAGGACATGATTTATCAGACTGAAAGGTTGAGGTAGATGATGCATGTTTTGGATTGGTTGATGCTTTCTATTAGTTGAAGAGTGAAGCAAGATGAAATTTTCCTATTTCCTATTTAAGGCCTTTTGAGGTCTTGAAAGTGACAGGAAGGGTGAAAATTAGTTGATTTTATGAAACTTCTTTCAAGTGACTCATTTTGGTGAAGAGGAAAGTTGGTGTGGTTTGCATGTATGGATGTTTCATGAGCTATAAAAATAATGAATGTGATATAAAGGTCAAGGGGATTCCAATGAGTTGTTACATGCCATAGTTAAGATGTTATTGGGTGTTCTAGAGGCCCAATGGTGAAGCCGGTTCCTTGAAACAACTATTGAAGAAAGGATATGAGCCTTCTTGAGTGAGTTATGATAAATTTGATTAGTTTAAGCTAATTTAAAACTATGGATGATGCTATTATGTTGTACTTGACATGTGTGATAAATTTGGGATATTTAATAATCATGGTTATGATGTTTGTGGTTTTTAGTCATCCAGGTGATGGGGTTTTGAGTTGTTTTTGAGCTTGTCTAGTGCATTTGAGCATGACCGACCTACATGGGTCCATTATGAATGTTTTAATGAATTTATTGGGATTTTTTAGTTGTATTGGTTTAGATAAAGGATTAGGACTAACTTGACTCATGTTTATGATTTTAGAATGGTATAAAGTGAATATTTTAGTTCAACTTTGAGCTAGCTAAGAGAGAGGGAAAAGTGCAACCCAATTGTGTGATTAAAATAGGTATGAAGGAATATATTAAGATATCAAAGAGTGTAAAATTTTTAGGAATTTTAGAGAGCATTTTTGCAAGATTTTGAAGCAAAGACAAGTGATGAAAATGTGAGAAAGAACGAGCTATGTGAATGAGGGTTTGAAGAGTGTTTGAAGGTATATGAGCTGAATTAGTGATCTCCATCAGTTGTGGTAGAAAATAAAATTAGATATCTTCATCTTCATATGGTTTAGTTTGTGCTTGATCATCTTAAGGGCTTGTAGCCTCCTTGTGGAGTGGGTGTTTCACTAAATTAGGGGTTGGTGCTCTACTACTAGGGGTTGGTGATCCTTTTGATGTTTTTGCATCACTAAATCTCTTTTCTTTGAGTAATATAAGCATATTTTCAATGGGTTTTCTTCCCCATGAGGTTTTCCCACTTATATATGGTGTTCATGTGTCTTCTTCTTTGTTTCATGTACTTGTGAATTCTTAATACACACCTAATGTGCTCATATGGTTATGGATGTTAATTGAATGAATGAAATGATGGATGTAAGTAATGGTAAATGAAATGAAAATTTTGATGGTGATTCACCCCGGTCTCAAAGTATATTGTGCTTCCAACAGGATAGAAATGGAGGAAGGATGTATGAGGGATTTTGTAAGGAACATGTTGTATACGAATGGGTTCCCTATTATCCAATTATTATTTTGATGGCACATTAAAGAGGATATACCAATATGTTTCCCAAAAAGGTCCCAAAATTTATTCTACATCTTAAAAAAGGGGAAAATGGTAAGTTGACTTTATATGTGAGGCATGATGGTGATGATATGGATGTTTAGGATGCATGAAAGGGATAAGGATGATATGCAAGAGATAAGAAGTTGATATGTCCCTAGTATAGGTTAGGATGATCTATGTAAGATGTTTAAGATTTTATGGATAAAGGGATGGAATTGTTGGTTTGAAAATATGTCGGTTAGGCAGTGCGTGGGGAAACAAGCCAGCGATTAATGGTGAGGCATAGCCCCTCTTTGAGACAAAGCAAGCGAAATTGGTTTATTGCTATTCTATCAAGCATGAATCATGCAAATCTACATTATTCTAACTTGAGGGTTGGGATCTCATCCCAAAGAGAGGTAGTTCAATGTGAAATGAGAAATGTAAGAGGGAAGGAACGGAGGAAAGTAGATCGAAGAAATGAATTCCAAGACAGAAAGGTTGGAGGGTTTATGCTTTGGGTGGTAGTAAATGAGCCAAACTTACTTGCATAAACAAATAAAGCAATCTTGATGAACATATGACGATAATAAGAATGAATCCAAAAGAATATAAACATATGATCGACTTAAGAAATATCTAATGCAAATAACACATATATTGAGCACAAAGTCTGAACATATATATTAATATCTCTTATGTTACAAGAAGGCACAAAGTCTTTCTCTCTTCACTTCCTTTTTCATACAAAAAATGTCCTTTGGAATACAAGTATTCCAAAGTATTTATAGAAAGAAGGAGGAAGGAAGACAAAAAGAAACCAACCACTATTTACAAAATATCTACAAAATATCTAAAAAGTCAAAAGTTGACTTTGGGCAAGTTTTTGGATGGCAACATCCCATGATGCAACATGGATGATGTCATCATAAATGCCAACATACTTTTTAAATATTTATTACAAAATCAATCAAAGCGTACATATGAGGAGAAACTACTCCTCATCATCTCTTGGCTTAAACGGAATGTCTTGCTTCTGATCGGGAGAGGCAATGTGACACTGAGCTCGGTATTCCATAAACTTGCTAATCATTGTCTAAAGTTGATTATGATCTGGACCCTTGAAATGGTCTCCAATAACTTTGCAAGTTTCTTTTTTAGTCTTGATCTTGTCAAGTAATCTAGCATACTCTTCACATGCCTCAATCAAGAAGCCAATGAAATCGCGGCAAGCCAGAAGGTTATTGATAGACTCTCGGTCAAAAGTGACCTCTGGCGCCAAACCTTGGGTTGCGATAGCCTTGAAGAGCTTGATTGTATCATTTGCCTCCCTCAAGGTGAATGATTCACTAAGCATCTCTGGAGCCATCTTTGTAACCGTCTGCTCCATGTTGTGTTTTGCATCCGGGCTTCGTCCTTGATTTTATCTATCCTTTCCTAGGATATACTCCATTTGATCAACCCGATAATCCAATACAATGAGAGCTTTGTTATGTGCCCTCGGGTGATCAATGATGTTAAACTTTAATAGGTCGTTAGCTGAGAATTTGACCATTGCCTGGAATGTTTCGTGTTACAATCTAGCATTTTCCAACTCCTCGGAGAGGGATCCTGCTACTACTTGTAGCTCCTTATTTTCCGATCTATACCTTGATAGAGTCCTGTGAATTTCTTGATTATTTCCTCACTATCTTTGAGGATTCGCTCTATCCAGGAGGACATTGTCATGCCTTGTTCGCCAATCTTGGTGTATTCATTTATCTTGTCTTGACTGAGAACTTCAGGAGGCTCGGCTTGATCATAGGAGGAGCATTGCCCATTCTCTGCAAAGCTTGGAGGAGATGTTTGTTTTTCTCCTTGAGTATTCTCTTCTCCTCTTTTGCTTCTTGTAGCTTCTTACAAAGAGCATCTACGGTAGATAAGGCCTCTCCGTGTAGACTCTTGGATCAGGTTCCCATCATGACTTGGGTCACTATAAAGTTTGTAGGAGATAGATCTTTCTTCTCTTTGGTGGGATCCGGGTATGCAATCTCCATGACTCTTTCTCCCAAAACGCTCTTAGAGAAGCAAGTTATAGCTTTTTGCTTCTTAGGTCCCTTCTTCGGAATGACAAAGAAGTCCATGGGTGCTATGGGAACCTTTCTCTTGAGTTGACCTAGATGGTCGGAGATCCAGCTTGGACTTATGGGAGAGGGAGTAGAGGAAATAGAAGAAGAAATGGGGGTGAAAGGGGAAGTAGCAGAAGAGGCCACGGGGAGGAACATTGAGACGCTTGGTGGTGGCATCGACAAGGAGTCCAACGTGCTACTACTTGTAGGGCCTGGAGTTACTACCGGGAAGAAAAGGACATGGAGGTGGAAGGGATCTACAATTGGATGGAGGGAACACTGGGTGACAGATCCGCAAAAGAGGAGAAGATGGAAGAGGTGGGAGATGGAAGGGAGGAAGGAAAAGAAGAAGAAACATCCATTGGAATAGATGCTTCAATGATAGGGGGAGGAGAAGAAGTGGAAGAAGGAATGGTGGGTACCTTATTGGTTGTAGTTGTGACCACATCCTGAGTGGATGTGTCCGTTGAAACTTCAATGGTCTCTTCTTCTTTACCTGGAGACACCAGGTTGACCACTTGCTTCTCTAGAAGCAGTAGGAGGACTTTCATGACTTTCTTCCTGTTTATTTTGTTCTCCTTCCTTATCTTTTCCTTTTCCTTTTAGCACCTAGGTTGTTCTTGGAGGTGCTCTACCTGATGGAGAAGTAGTAAAATCTACCTCGAGGTAGGTGAGACCATTTTGTTTGCACCAATGTTCGGTGCACTGCAACATGGGCTTAACCCTTTCTGAATGGTCTTCGATGCCTTGGCTCTATCAATCTCTGCGAATGGCCAATCATCCCCATCTCGTATCAAGATAAACTTGATCAATTTCTTGATCAGGTTCTTGGAATCCTTTTGGAATGATGGTGACACCATAATGAACGATTTCCTCCAGAGCCAGTTGGGAGTGATCCTTTCGCCTGATATCTATTTCGTGTGTCAGGTCGATGTAGATGTCCTCAATCTCAGGAACATGGATAGGATCAATTTTTACCTTTGGGAGGCAACTCCGGCAATCGAAGGTCTTCTGGTTGGGAAGTTGTGCTTTAGATTCAGCAATTCAAGCTCGGCATACATTTCCCATGCTTTGGCCAGTGTGGTGCGGTGTATTAACCCACGGTATGGGGAATAGAGTTCCTCCCTTCTTTCTCTTCATGCATTTCTCATGGTATGTGATCAGTTGTCTTGAAAACTCTAAGAGAATCAGCTTGGGCCCTACATACCTTGGTAGCTTTGTCGGTTCACCTTCGAAATTCACCACCTTGAGATATGTGAATGTGGGAAACTATGTGAACAATGCTCCCCACTTCTTTGTGACAATGATCACACTCGGGCTAGTTCGACCATGTCTCATATTCGGCCTCAACAGGTAGATCACCTCATAGAAGAAGGCATCATTGATTTTTGAGAACTGGGGATGTTGTTCTTGAGCCTGAGCTCCAAGTAGTATTCATATATTTTAACACGGAGCCATACCTCATTCCAAGCTATGCCTGTGAAATCTCTCATTGATCTTTATGCAATGTCTGACATAGGAATTCATATAGAACTTCCCAGTTGTCATGACCTGTTGAATTTGTTGAGAGATGGTGTCGCTAATGATTTTCCCCAGCCAAAGCGCCGATCAGGAACATTCTTGCTCATGGTCTCTAAGTACCTCAGCATCCATTTATGGAAATGATGGGCATCAGGAAGCCCAAATACTCTGCTCAGGAAGGTGATTGTATCACTCAGTTCCTCACTGAATTCACTGTGGTGGTTGGTCTACTACTCACCGGCTTTTTGTTTTTTAGATATAGCTCATTCATCATTTACATACACTTGTCCTCATTGTCATCCCATGCCTTCTTGTAGTCTTCTAGGCTTATGGCAACGTACTGCCTGTGATGAGGAATGCCTAGGGTTATTTCAAAGTGATGAGCAGTTAGGTCGATGACCGTCTTTCCTTCTTTATCCTTGACACATCTTGTGTCCTTGTTATAGCATCGAGCCACCAACATGATGAACTCGTATTTACAAAGCACTTACTGGCAGCCCAGCTGCAAAGTGTAATCCACTACCCACCAGTTTTTTCATCTAGGGGTCACTAGTTTCTGGTTGGTTCTTGCCCAAAATTCTTCCATATCAATGTGGCCAAGCTCAGAGTCTCTGATATTGAGATCACTCTTTGTATATGAGTCAGGAATCCTGACTTTCTGATATTTATACTTCATCTCTTGTTCTATCAACTTTGCTTTTCCTTTAGACTTGGTTGGCTTTTTGCTTGATGAAGACATGTGTGAGCTCGAGGATGGTTGTTGTTGTTCTGCAAGGAGAATCAAGGAGGTCCAACACAGAAGAGCCATGTCAACTGTCATGTTATCCATAATAAAAGCTTGTAGAAAGAAGAATGAGTAATTATAAGGCTTAGGGCACAAGGCGCAAGTTCATAGCATGCGTTGTAGAGGCTTAAAAAGGTTGGGCACACTTTTGGGGATGTCAACATGTAAAAAGGTGTGCCTATGTTGACAGGAGAAAAGCTGCGCCAAAGGGTTATAAAGGGCGCACTTTTGAGGAGTGTTGCACAAAAGGTTTTAGCGCCAAGGAGAAAGGCGCGGGGCATGGTTTTGTAACACACAACATGGCATGTTGATGTCAAGGATCATGCGCCTGCACCTTAGAAAATTTGTTTTAGTGGGCATTGCAAAAGATGGTGTTACATGACTTTTAAGTGTGCCCAAGGTGCAATTTTAGAAGATGTTGCAAAGGATATCAATGCGCTAAAGGAAAACTGCTTGGCATGCAGATTTAGAGCACACAACATCTAATGTTGATGTTGTGCAGGATGCGCCTACACCTTTAGGAAATTTGCTAAGTGTTTATATTGGGCGCAGGTTTAGGTTGTCTTTTGTAAGCAAGGATAGTGCGCCAAGGCGCCTTGTGGAGGAGTGTAACATGAAAGGATAGTGTGCCAAAGTTTAGATGATTTTTGCACTTTCTTTGATTCCTTTTCTCTTTACATGACTTTTCTCTCTCTTTGGTTTTGCAAAATGGCAGGGAGGAGAGGGACTTTTTGCAAGGCAGTAAGTAGATATATAAAGGATGGCTTCTTCTGAGGCAGAGCCTTCTTAGATTTACAGATCTGGAAGGAGAGGTAAGGTGGTTTTGGTTGAGTTGTAGATTGGTAAATTATTCATTTTAGATTTAACCTTTTGGTTTATAACAACCCTAAAACCTAACAAAAACCACAAACAATAACAAGAGTGATAAAATCCACTTACCCGGTTTTATAAAGGACGAAGGACGATGTTGGGGTCCACAAACTCAAAAAATAGCACGTGGGGGTGACAAGGACAACTAACATGCACATATGATTACTTTTCACAATTTTCAATTCATGAAAATGACAGGTGTTAAGCGCCTATTTATAGAAATCCTGGCATTAATTATCTCACCAACTTTCTTTGGCGTGGTTTTCAGAGTGTGACACGGGTTTGGATGTGCCTTGGCACAAGTTGGTTAGCATCGACATAAAAGTTTCAGTGCCTTAAGCGCATATTCTATGGCGTCAACATGAGAATTTCAGTGCAAAGGGAAAAAAGGGGTGCAATTAAATTGGTGGCAACATGAAGTTTTCAGCGCCTAAGGGAATTTACTTAGCGCACATTTTGATGTGTTGACATGCCAATTCTCACACCTTAAGCACACATTTTAGGCACAGGTTTGATGATGTTGACATGTCATTTTGGGTGCCAAAGGATTTTCTAAGGGGCGCACATTTTATGATGTCGACACAACATTTCTTGCGCCCAGTTCAAAAAAGGTGAAAATGGCTAAGTTATTTAAAACTTGATTTCCAGGAAAGGAGTTTCTAGGCCATTTTGAACATTAATAGATCTCCTCAGGGGACCAAAATAGAATTTTGGTATGGTTACCTACAAAATTTCCCTTGTTAATTTTACAGGATAACAGTAATATATGACATAGGATGATTTAGGTTATCGGGGAATGGATAAAGTGGATGGTGCCCCCATGTTTTGGGTACTTGCAGATAAGTGATATAATATATGATGCCAATGAACTAGTTTCCATCATGATACTTCCCAAGGTACCATAAAAATGGTTTTCACCATTGGATGAATGATTTCTTTTTCGGAATTCCATGCATAATTAAGATTGTAATCCAAGGTTGTCTTTGATGACTATGTTGATGACTAAAACAATGTCTTCCATAAATCACAATAGGGTACATGTCCTTACAAGAGAGGGTGATTCCAAGGTGAGTAAGTTGGTAGCAGTGTTGGATAAGGGATTTTTGTTAATGGGATGGAGGATTTGGAGGGTGATATGATTTTTAGGGATTTAGGATTGGGACCGACAATGTCACACCTTGTCATATGAACCAACAATGATTTTTGTGATCTCTTTAATGAGGGAAATGAGGATTTACATTACTTATTTGGAGTGATATTGGGTCCAAGCTCGATGGTGCTAGTGATGTTATTCTTGATGAGTGATGTAGATTTGTCCTACAATTTTTTTGGTATAGGGGAGCTTAAGTTGTATGCCGTACACTTACATTGATTTCATTGTGATGTTTTGTTCCTAGTTGTGGATTTTTGACATTTTGATATTTTACATGTAATAACACCTTTTAAGAGGTTTTCACTAAGGGATGTGTATTTTTACACTTTTTTCATACTTAAATTTTGTATTTTTAAAAACTTTTTAATCACATTTTATTTGTGGACTTTTAATTTTATTTATTTCGATTCTTGGAGTTTCTTTTTTTTGGATCTCTTTTGATTAAATTATTTTTTCTTCACATAATTTATGTGTCAAGGTTGATGTTGAAGCCTTGATCCTCTTGAGGATGCTCATGAATTATGTCATATTGCATCATTTTTAAAATGATCAAATGATGTGTGATTATATTGGTCTGAGAAATGTGGGTAGGAAATGGATGTTCAAGGTTTCTAATAGGATTTTTGAGGAAGATGGTGGTGTTTATGAAAGAATTTTTGGCATGAAGTTTGTTGTGGAGACAACAATAAGATCCTATTTTGATGTGGGAAGAGGCTTCCTAAAAAATATTTGAATTATCACTAACATCCACATAGTGATCACCAGATGGTTTATGGACAATTTCATTATGTTCTTAGTTTACGTGCATGTGAATGGGCTCTACGATCTATTGCTCATGGAGGCTGATTCCTTTTCCTTTGTAGTGAATGTTTTGGCATATTAAAATTGTGATTGGATATCACTAGATTTAAAATCAAGAGGTTAAGTTATTACTTAGGGCATTGTGAATGTTTGGAGCTTTCAATGTGCTCATCAAAAAGGAAGTCGATTCAAAAAAATAGTCATGCCAAGAAGATATGACATTTTTTCATAATTTTTGTTGATGGTGGGATTACCAAAAGTTCTATGAGAGGGAGGATGTGTAGACTCATGGGAGACATTTTGCATTGTGTTGTTTGTAAGACCCTTATTTTCTTTATATTGTGTGGGGGAGTCTTTCGTGGATGAAGGGGGATGCTATAATGGATGGATATGGGGTGGACCAAGGATAGATTTTGATTTAAGGGATGTGATGTGTGAGGGTTGATTGGGTGATGAAATGATAGGGTTCATACAAGTATTGAATAGGATTTATAGGTTATAATTTGCAAGGGATGATTTGGTGGTAGGAGGATAGGATATGGACAAAAGATAAACTTATAATTTTTGATATGGAAGGGGAAATGGGATGATGGGGGGATAAGAGGAGGTCTATAAAGGTCAATTATAGATGGTTTAATTTTAAAATGGGGTCCAAAAAGTGTTTTTGATTAAAGTTTTTTTATAATGGACATGATGGGATCAAGTGGTTTTGACATTGTTATTTTTAGGAAGGAACTTGATAGTGATATGAAAAGATATCTTGGAACATCTTCGCTTGTTAATAATTCAAAGAAGATGTAAATGATGGTCCTTGGAGGATTGGTGAGGATATGATAAGGCTTATTTGAGGTGTTGCGAGGGTTGAAGAGGGATTGAATTTTTATTGCTAGATTTAGATGACTTGGGAAATAAATAGGATTGCTTTAGATTGGGATGGCTCGGGGAAAAATTAGGATTATATTTTGGATAGTTTGGTTTTGGCTCACTTAGAAGATTATTTAATGTGGAGAGGATAAGGGGTTCTTATGGATTGGATCATGACGTAGGGGTTGTATTGGATTTTTATTAGGTGATTTTGGGTTTCCAAATATTTTTAATGAGGGGAGATGTAGTTTGGGTGACTCGGGGTCCTCTGGGAGGAAATTAATTAAGTGAGCCTCAACGGCTTGAGTATGATTGGTTTATAGATGGGATTGATTAGACGATGAATATTGATAATCTAGAGGGCTATTGAGGGATGCAAGGTTCGCCACTTGTTGGTTAAGTTGTTGGATATTCTTGAAGATGGCTAGATTAGGATCTTGATGGGATGATCATGTTAAAATGGATTCCACATCGTGGGTGATATGAGGAATATCAAAATGAGGATGATAACTAGTAGATGGAGAATTGTCTTTATCAAAGAATGTATCCAAGAGGTACATATTAGGGTGTTGGTTTGGAAGAAGCATATATAATCACAAATGCCATTATTTGATTTGATCTAGATAAAATTGGGTTAGATTATATGAATACTAGACTTACTTGGATTAGAAATCGATTTGATTTGGATTTGGGAATTGTTTTGATGGAATTGGATTGGAAATGGAGTAATTAATAGCTAGTATTATTTATTTGGATTTGGAATGATTTTATTTAGGATTACGTTGGATTAGATGTAGATTAAGAATAGATTGGGTTGGGTTAGAGGTTAGATTATAAATGATTTAGAATTGGATTAATTAGGAGTGATTATAGATTAAATGAAAAATTATTTTGATTGGATTAGGATGGATTTTGGATGAGGATTTATTTTGAAAAGGATTACAATTGGATGAGGATTAAGATTGGATGGAGAATTACCTAAATTAGAGGAGTATTAGTTAGGATTTGAAGAAAATGGATCGGATTTGGGATTTGAAGGTGGTTTGGTTGGATAACATGGATGGACATGGATGGGATCAATTTAATGTTGTATTAGGGGTTCAAATAGCATTATATTAAGTCATGGTTTTTTTTAATTGATTTTTTAAAAATAATTCCTTTTTGGTTTCTATTGTAATGTGAGTTCTACAAACACACTGGTCTCGACAACATACAAATAAAAGAATGCAAGTCAAAAGCCCCAACTATAGTATAAAAAAGGTGTGTAACATGACTAGTATCCAAAAAATCTACCACACGTGAAGTACGGATAGATTAATATCCCAACCCTCACTTCACGTGGCATGGAGTGAGTAATCTTTAAGAGTTTTGTGTTCCCTACACTACTAGTTGTTTGCAATAGATAGGTCTTAATCTAGGATTGACAAGGATTTTTAGGTGTTTCCCACATATACCTTTAAGTACATGGGGTCCAAGTTTGTGTTACAATGTTGTGTAAGGCCGGGGTATTGGGATGTGGAAGAATCTCACTTTATGTTTATGATAAAGCATGTTAATGTTTAGCCAAAAATTATAGTTTTCCTTGAATTTATGTACCCCATCAAACATGAGGCGTGTCTTAGTGTATGGTGATGAAATACATGCTAGAAGATTCCTAAAAAGAAAATAAAAGGATGTGTTGATAAGTTTTGATCCCCAAGATCTCCAAACAACATGTGAGTTGAGAGCATACATAATATTACCTCGGTTGAAAACACATAAGGAAAATTAAAACTAGTTTAACCATTTTGCACATAGTTGGTGATAACACATTTGTTCTTGATTCCCCCACCCACCCACACTTGTGCATGTATGTATACTTAAATGTGAAAATTATTAATCCTTCTTGATCAAATAATAAAGAATCATTCTTTTGATCTAGAAATTGAACATTTACACTCCAAAGATAAGGACATGGTTATCAAAGTGACACATCCACAAAACCTTGTATTAAGGGACACGCCAACTTTTTAGAGTGGTCAAGATCAAGAATTGTTGATCAAGCTAAGTGGTACAACTTTCAACAGACTTCAAGTAAAATTTCCACATCTCAACAATTATGTGATGGGGACCCTTGCTCTTCAAGAAAGGGAGAATTATTTATGCAATACCACATAAGAGAACACCCTCCTTATTTTTTCCCTTGCACAATTTATGCGTAGATAACTTTAGATTTCATGAAGTTATTTTTTGTGGAGTTCCCTTCTCAATGTATACAAAACACACAAATTCTTATTTGACATTTCCACCCCGTGTAAAACTTGCACATGTAAAATACTTGAGATCTTCAAAGTACCTCACACATTAACACCTTATTGCACCCTTATGCCAAAATCATATACATATTGCACCCTTATGCCAAAATTTCCTCATTTAGTCTTGCGCTAACTTCGTAACATACTCTTACATCATCTACGTATTTTGCACAATATATTTTCTTCTCAAAGATACGCGTAGAGCTTCCCTAGTTTTACATAGCTTACTAGGTGGCACCTTCCAAGTTCTACAAAGTGCACCAGGGAATTTTAATGCATAAATATTAGAGCTATAAGTGTAACCTCTATGCATATTTAAGAGGAATTTCAATTGTTACACATGGTAGAAGGAATGGCATGTACCATTCCCCACCATGATTGTGTATTGTTGTAACTTTCACCCTTAAATTGTTATATAAATATGTAGCATATGCAACAACCCAAGGTTATTGATCCATTATTGATTGTTCTCACCACTGATAATAAGAATACTCTCATCAGGTACAAGCCTTGGAGCATCTTTGTGTTTATTAAGCACACATTACATAGGCTTATAATAATAAAGTACGCTCACGATAATTTAATATCGTTGACCTTGTTCTCAAATAAAATATTAAAAATACTAATGTCGGCATGTAGTCAAAGGAAAGTTCAAACCCAATTGGTTTGAACCTTATCTAATAACTAATAAGTTAGGACATATTGTACATCACCTCACTTTTCTTCTTGGCAAACCACTCAAGACTCTGTTGAATGTTATGCATATTACACACTATTATGCTTAGCCATTTCTTTGTCTTAATACCCTATGATGTACTCTCGTACTATGGTTCACACTTGAATATTGAAGGACACTACATCCTTGAACCTCAAATTACATACATCACACTCTTTACTTCATGACATATCTTTTCTAGCATCTACTCACATGCGAAAAACCCATTTCCGATGATGCACTCTTATTCTATGGTTCATTCTTAAGTATTGGGGAACATTTATAAACGAACCTCATTTCATACACATCTTCTCGGGGAAATGCAACTCCTTCTATCTTCACATCTTACATACCATGCCATCACAACATTTACATATCTTGGTTGTATTTACTCTTGTTTTCCTATACTACTTGTTGCACTTTTCTTACTATGCTAGCTAGATTCTTAGTATGTCATTATCTTTATGATATACACATGTGTGTTCACTTGGTCTCTGGAAGTGAATGCAGATATCTTACAGCTCCTTACACAATGCATGATGCTCAACACTAAATCCCTTGCTAGTCCCGTCGAGGCTCCTTGGGGAATCTACCTTTACTACTCTTACACATTACATGTTCTATTATCACATTCTTTAATACTCTCACATTACTTTACCTTTCACTAATATATACACACTTTGACATACTATTTATCTTTCTAACATGCTAATGGGTGCTTTATGTGTAGCATTTTCCTTGCAAGACTATATGCAACCATGGTTATTTGATACATTTTGCTTCATGTTGTTTATTGTCGTATGCTCATTATTTGCGGCCTATGTCCTATGTCTTGTCTTATCATTGGATGCTTTTGGTTGTTTTGTCCCCTGATTGTCTTGTGACATTGTGAGTGATGTCCCATGTTTGAAACCCACTTTTTGTGGTTCATATTATTTTCACACTTCCTTGTTACATTTTTTTCTATTGCATGTTAGCTACTACTAACACTTGCTACTAGCCTACTTTTTTGTTGCATGTGTATGGTTACTACCATACACATCCCCTACCCCTTACAATTATCTAATTCAGATGTGCATATTAGTCTCTTGTCCTCTACTTTGGGCCGCATTCTCCTACAGTCGTTGCATGCACCCCAAACGAGGGGGCATACATTAAGTGAACAAATCACACCTACAAAAATTGCTCGAGAGATATAGTTCAAATCATCAAAGTATAAAAACAACACATGTATACGGTCATGAAACAGTCCAAAATCATACTTAGACTTCACATACAATAGGAACACTAGCACCTAGACCCAGACAGAACACTTGATGTTTGTGTCCTCCCCGTGAACTAATGTCTTAGGGAAGAAATAGGTAATTTCTCGATGCGGCATAGTCTTCATCATAGTTTCAGTAGAAGCAGTAGCAGGCACTTACCTTGATTACATAATGCACCCTATACCTATAATCGATTCATAATATAGAACATACGGAACAACACGAAACTAATCGGGACGTACCATCTGCATAGTGGTGCTCATTCATGAAGAATTCATGGAAGAAGTGAAAAACTAGACCTCTCTCCAACACTCTTCTCCAGTGGTGTGAGATCGCCCAAAAAACTTGCATTTGGCATGAGATCACCCAAAAAACTCACATTTTACATGAGATTACCCAAAAACTCACACTTGGCATGAGATTGCCTAAAAACTCACCCTTTGCAACATTTCAAGACATCTTTCTATCCTTTACACTCTTATACATTAGGTGGACACTTTCATTTTGCATACTTTCACACTTTTACATACTTATACATGTTTTACTCATATTTTTCATATACAAGACTTTGACTACTCTTTCTCTCTTCTTTTATAGGTTTTTCCTTAATACGCAACAAGAAGTAGCCTACATCAGCAAATACAAGCACAACAATATGTACAAGCTACGCATATGTTTCACCCTTAGGGTCCACTACCTTTTCTTAGTCTCCACACTTCACATTATGAGCTCTTAACGCTCCACTTATCAACCCAACATGCTATTTGTTACACTCTCTATGATTAAGCTAAAATGTAAATAAGAGCCTAATCTAAATGTTATAGTAGTAGTAAATGAATAAAAATTAAGTACATAAATGATACACAAGAAAAATAAGCAATAAATATGTAAACCCTAATTGCAAAGAGAGGGTAAGAAGCCTTAGGCTGATCACGAGAGATCTAAAGGATGCACGAGTTGGAAAACTAGGAAAGATGAAGCATTGACCATCGCACTGGAGCTCAGAAAAATGTAAATCTAGAGGATCGGACTAGACTAGGGCACTGAAGAGGGACATGGGTGCTGTGGGCACCCTGTACCTATTTCGGGTGCATAGTTTGTGGAAATGCTCATAAAACCTCCTCTGAGGTGTCATAAGGTGTTCACCTTTAGTCGCACCAAGATCTCTAAGGTCGCTGGAAACGTGCAATGAATAATGAACATGTAAAACCCTCAAATAGACATCAAATCATAAAAAGAAAGATGCGAGAATGAGGGGTCGTATTTTCCTCTCGGCTGTCACAATGGTGAACTTATAACTGAGCATTTCCTACATCTTAGACTCAATGTGGCTCTGTGTGTGTGTGTAGAAATCATGCCCAGGTTTCTCTTATGTGTTTCACACTTGGATAATGAGAAAATAGCTATGTAGAATGTAATAAATGTGTGTATGGAATATAATGAACTTCCATCCTATAAAGTGTGATGTAGAAAACTAGCCCTTGTGTCCCTTGTGATTGTGTTAGATGGATGCAATGGAGCTCATAGATGCCTTGATGGATGCAACCTTAGGTGGTGATAGCTAATGCTTAGTGCTTGGTCCTTTATTATGATCACATAAATTTATATTTATATGATTCCTTTACTTGAATTTCGTAATTAACCCCGAAAAGGTCGACTACCAAAAATATAAGATGCTCAAATGGCTAGAAATGACCCAAAAAGTGTGAGTAAAGTACAAAGGGGACGGGCGCGATCTTGGCATCCTAGATGGGCATTGGTTTCTAGAATGACAAATTCCAAAGTATGAAAAGGAAGACTGAGCAAGTAAGGGTGCAAGACTGAAAGTAGCAAATGTAAAGCAAAGAAAGGTGGCCAAATACATGGGTTAATTAGTAATTTTCTTACTTAGGAATCATATGAATAGTAGTATGTGATCATGACTAGATAATTACCCAAAGTGCATGATTTTGTGTCTACACTCTAAATGATCACAAGGAACACATCTTTTGACTACTTTATGTTATCGAGTATTCACTCAACAACATAAATTGGGGGAAAATGTAGTCACAAAATCTATGCACTTAGGTACATTTCTAGGTCCTAAAAGCATGCTAGAATTTACATGATTCCTAAGAAATAAAACTAGTAATTAACAACTCCCCGTATCCTTCTACTATGTCTTCTACATTTTCATTGGTTTTATACATCTTTCACTTTTATCAACATTTAATTGTTTTATCTTTTTATGGCCTCGAGAACCGGCACCCAGTCATGACACTAGCGCTAGGTGCTCCTATCCTCCTGGGAACTCTTGTCCCTCTTTATCCTTTTCTTATCCTTTTGGAACCCTTTCTCTTCTTAATTACTTTTTATAACTTTGGGTCGGCCTTTTAGTTGTCAATTATGAAATTCAAACAAGGGAATCATATAAATACATAGTTATGTTTTCAAAATGAAGGACCAAACACTAAGCATTACATACTACCACCTAAGCTTGCATTCAAAGGCACAATAGCATCAAAAGTCATCCATCTCACATCCATTCAAGGGCAAGTGGTGCATGCTTCGCATACACAACATAAGAAGGTGATAGTGTATTTATATGATTACCTTATTTGAAATGTACCAAATGATTTAATAAAAAATAAATTAAATCTATATTTGAGTAATTATTACAATAAATGATGTATAAGTGATAATATAGATTAAGACATAAGAAATAAAGCATATGCGATATGAAACCCTACGCGAGAAGGAAAGATAAGGGGACTTAATTGATTTCCGAGCAAACATGATATGGGTAGATCAAATACTAAAACACACCGAGGAGAGTTTCATAAAGGCTCGCTATAAAGAGGTTTTGATATCTAGAACTATGCCAGAAAGGAGCACCCATGGGAGGAAAGGAGCACCTGTGTACTAGTGTATGGATCTCAAGGCGTTGGTGTCCAACGAGATGCTTATGGATTTGGGTCATTCAGGGCTAGATAAGCTTCTTTGTTGGTCCTATTTGTTGCTTTGAATTTATTTTCTAATCTATGATTGTACCTATAACCTACAAGAAATAATTTCATCTATACATACCCACAAACCACATCAACCTAAAAAGGAAAATGTAAAATGGGGAGTCAGACTGACCCAAAGTGGTCACCTAAAGAGTGAACTTATGATTGAGTACTGCACTACATCTCAAAATCCATGTATTTCTTTGTGTGTGTGTGTGTGTAGAAATGATGCCATAAGATGCCTTTGTGTAAGTTACACAATGATAGCGAGTTAGATCTATAATGTAGAAGATGTATAGAATGTGTGGGATGAAATAGAATAGAACTTCCCCTCCTATGTTGTGTATGTAGAAGTGATGTAACCTTTGTCCCTTGTATGAGTGCTAGATGGATGCCTTTGATGCTCTTGTGCCTTTGAATGCAAGCTTAGGTGGTAGTATGTAATGCTTAGTTCTTGGTCCCTCATTTTGAAAACATAACTATGTATTTATATGATTCCCTTGTTTGAATTTTGTAATTGACAACTAAAAGGCCAACCCAAAGTGATAAAAAGTAATTAAGAAGCGAAAGGGTCCAAAAGGATAAGAAAAGGATAAAGAGGGACAAGAGTGCCTAGGATGACAGAGAACTCTTAGTGCTAGTGTCTTGACTGGGTGCTAGTTTCGAGGCCATAGAAAGATAAAAAATTAAATGTCGGAAAAGAGTGCAAGATGTATAAAGCCAATAAAAGTGTAGAAGACCCAAAAAGGCTAAAGGGAGTTGTCAATTACTAGTTTTATTGCTTAAGAATCATGTAAATGCTAGCATGATTTTAGGACCTAGAAATGTACCCAAGTGCATATATTTTGTGTCTACATTTTTCCCCACTTTATGTTGTTGAGTGAATACTTGATAGCATAAAGTAGATAGAAGATGTGTACCTTATGATCTGTAGAGAGTGTGGTGAATAGTGTGTTGAGTGGACAAGTGAAGCGTGAAGTGAAGGAAAAGTGAAGTGGAGACTAGGAAAAGGGAAGTGGACCCTAGGGGTGAAGTGTATGCATAGTTTGTACTTGTTGTTGTGTTTGTATTTGCTGATGTAGGTTATCTTCTTGTTGTGTATTAAGATGGACCTACAAAAGAAGAATGAAAGAGTAGTCAAAGTCTTGTATATGGAAAATTTGAGTAAAGCATGTATAAGTATGTAAAAGTGTGAAAGTATGTAAAAAGGAAAGTGTGCACTTGATGTATAAGAGTGTAAATGATAGAAAGATGTCTGAAATGATGCAAAGGGTGAGTTTTTTGATCTTGTTTTTGGGTGATCTCATGCCAAGAGTGCAAGTTTTGGGTGATCTCAGCCAAGAGAAGATGGAGAGAGGTTTAGTTTTACTCTCCTTCCATAACTACTTCTGAATGAGCACCACTATAGATGGTACGTCCCATTTCATTCCATATTGTAACTAATTGTAGGAGATATAATGCATTTTGTATTTGGAGGTAAGTTCCTCACTAGTTGGACATTGGAGAACTATTAAAGACCGTGTTGTACTGAGAAATTTCTTGTTTCTTCCCCCAAGACATTAGTGCCTAGGGGAGGATAGGAGCGCCCAAGCGCTAATGTCTGGGTAGGGGCACTAGTTTCCATACTATGTGTGAAGTCCAAGTCTGATTCTAGACTATTCCATGATTTTATACCTATGTTGTTTTTATGTATTGTGTTGATCTAAATTATAGCTTTGAGTTGTTGTAGGGGTGATTTGTTCACCCAATGTATGCCCCCTCATTTGGGGTGCATGTATGCAAAAATTGTAGGAGAATATGGCCCAAAGGAGAGGACCTGATGTTGATTGAAGTGGATACCTAAGGGGGTAGGGGATGTGCTTGGTAGAAACCAAGGCACATGCAAACAAAGGCTAGTAACAAGTGTTAGTAGTAAAAGTAGCTAGCATGTAATAGAAAACAATGTAACAATCAAGTGTGAAAACAAGATGGACCACAAAAAGTGGGTTTCAAACATGGGACATCACTCACAATGTCACAAGACAATCAGGGTTAAAGTGGCCAAAAGCATACAATGATCACAAACATAGGGCATAGCAAACATAGCAAACAAACAACATACAATAAAAACAAAACAAGAACAAAAAAGTGTATAGATAACCATGGTTATATATAGTCCTACAAGAAAATGCTACACATGAAGCACCCGTTAGTATGTTAGAAAGATAAATAGTATGTCAAAGCATGTATATATCAGCAAAAGTAAAGTAATTGTAATGAGAAGTAGTGAATAATGTAGCAATAGAACTTGTAATGTGTAGGATGTGAGAGTAGTAAAAGTAGATTCCCCCAAGAGCCTCGGTGGGACTGGTAAAAGATGGATGTCAAGCATCATCATGCATCATGTGTAAAGAGATGTAAGAGATCTACATTCACTTCCAGAGACCAAGTGAATGTGCATGTGTATATAGATAAATATAATGACATACTGAGTATCCATCTAACATAGTAAACAAAGTGCAACATATAAGTAGTATAAGTAAGAAAGAGTAAATACAACCAAGATATGAAAAAGTTGATGGTGTGATGACATGGTATACAAGATGTGAAAATGGAAGGAGCCACATTGCCCCCCAAAGTGGATGTGCATGAAATGAGGTTCATTTATAAATGCCCCTCTCAAGCAGTCAAGAATGAACCATAGAAACAAGAGTGTGTCATCGGGAAATGGGTTTTCACGTGTGAGTAGATGCTAGAAAATATATGTCATGAAGCACAAGCATGAAGTGTGAAGTGTGTAATGTGAGGTTTAAGGGTGTAGTGTGTGCCCCCTCAAAGTCAAGTGTGAACCATATAGCATGAGAGAGTGTGTCATAGGTAATGATGGTACAAATGTGTGTAGTGAAGTGAGTATGCTGTAGAAAATATAGACATGGAGCATGGAGCATGAAGTGTAAGAGTAGACACTAGAGACAATTGATAATGTTAGAGGGGGGAGAAAGTGTGATGCCCCCAAGTGTGTGAGGATAGAAGACTATCTGATGATAGTGAAGGGTGAGGACCCTCCACCCGATATTCGAGGAGAAAAAGGCATGTGATAATGATCTAAGGTCAGTGGTGTAGGAGAGTAACTATGTGCATGTAAATGAGACTGATGTGAATAAGGAGGTGGAGAACATCTATGAGAGAAATAATTTCTCGAATAGTAGGGGACTTAGGTGATGAGAGGTGGACTAATGGACCGATGAGGATGACAAGAAGGTGAGATGTAGGTCATGTGTGAATAAGAGAACTAGTGTAGAATGATATTTGGACTTAGGAGGAACTGGAGGCCATGTATGAATAGGAGAGGTAGGTGTAGGAGTGGGATAGGAGATGTGAGCCATGTAGGAGGATGAAATGTCTTGGTTGATGCATAAAGATCATCATGAGTGGGTTGAGGAAATGGTGTGTGAGGTGGAATACCTTTGATGGTGACAACTTGTTTTTGTTATGGATGAACTTGAGACACAAGTGATGCATGGAAGGGATAGCCTATGTGGCATGGAGCAAGGAAGACCTAAGAGCATGTCACAACTAATAATTTTAGAGGTAACAAGGAATGGTGTAAAGATGGTAAGAGACCCAATTGTGATGGGAAGAATGACATGACCATAAGAATTAGGAACCAGAAATGTAATTAATGATGTTGGGAATTGAATAGCTACAAGAAGTGCAAATGGAGCATGCATTGGTAAGATCGATGGATAGACCATAGTATTATTGATAGCATAGGTGCCAACAAAAGCATTAATGTGTAATGAATTGGAAGAAAATGTAGCATGATAATCATGATCTGAAAATGTAATGAATGGTGGTGGCACATCAATAGAAGCAACAAGGAAATCAAGAGGCCCCGATGAAGGAGGAGGATACACAATGATAAGTATGATTTACAAAAGAATATGTAGGTTTTATTTTTCATGGTTTGGTAAAGGGTCTTTAAATATTTTTAGCTTTTTTATTATCATTGACCGGACTTTGGAAGTAGATGGCGTAGGAAGCTCGATGGAGTTGTTATCAATAAGATCTTGAATTAGATGTCTAAGTTTAAAAGCAATGATCAGTGGGATGCCCAATGCATTGATGGTAATCACAACATGTATTTTCATCATAGTTGTGGCCATGTGGGTGAGAAGGATCTAGATTGAGTGGTGGTGGAAGAGTAATAAGATTTCTTTTTGATAAGTTGTAGTAGTAGAATCGAGGAGCGTAAGGTAACTTAGTAAATATACATTGAGAGCTTGCACTTGAAGTGTGGTAGATGGAGAAACAACATTGATAAAGTGGCCTTAGCTTCAGTGGGCTTAGGAGATGGCTTGAATGTAGATTTAGCTTGAAACCTATTAGAAGAGGAAGAAGTATCATGATATTTTAATTTTCCCATAGATAAAAGTTTTTTCCTTCGTACATTTGAGTGTATGGCATAATTGATCAAATGATGGAGAGGTCTCAAAGATGACACTCTCTTGAAGTGGAGGTAAGATACTTTGAACAAAAAGATCTTACAATTAGAATCAACTGAGAACATTAGTCATCTTAGCAAGGTTGTTCTTATATCATAAAACATAGTCTATGAGATGCTCATTAGATCCTTGTTTGATTTGAGCTAGTTGGGCATAGGATATTTTAGTACCGATATTGATAGAAAAGTGTGCAAGGAAAACATCGGCTAAGTGTGTAAAAGAAGTTACCGAATGAATAGTAGATCATAGAACCAACACATAACATAATCTTGCAAACTTCTAGGAAATAACTTAGCTAGTAATGTATGGTCATCCACATAGTCAAGACATGCCACATGGAAAGATCGAAGATGCTCCTGAGGGTCACCATGGCCATTGAAGGTGGGAAACTTAGGTGTAATGAAGTTAGGAGGAAGTGGATAAGAATATATGGTGGGTGCAAAAGGGGTGTGAAGGAGTAATGAGGAATCAAGAGATGGAGAGGAATGTGAAGTAGCTTGTTGTAATGATGGATTTGAATTTGTAGATCTTGATATAAAGAAGCTAGGTCTTGGGTGCCTGAAGAGGAGACTTTTCATGTATGAAGTAATAGGATGGGTGAAATGATTGGTAGGAGTAGGCATAGAAACATGAATAGTGGAGGTGGGTGGGAGGGTAGAATTAGGAGGAGGTTGTGCAATAGAAAGAGAAGTATTATTAGAGATGAGTTGGGTTGAGCTAACTAGATTAGTGTTTTCCTCAAGCGAAGCAAATAATAAGAGATCTAATTCTTGAGGATGTTAAGCAATATGGCCCTGGAGGTCACAGGAATATCTTCATCTGGTAAAGGGTTCATAAGTCTCAGCCATGGGATAAGAATTAAAAGAATGCCTAGAAGGAAGGTAGGTTAGGGTTGAATGAGTGAATGGTTCACCAAATGATTTAATAAAAATTAAATTAAATTAAATCTTATTTTCAGAGTAACTACTATAATAATGATATACAAATGCTAATATACAACAAGACACAAATAATAAAGCATATGCAATATGAAACCCTAAGAAGAAGGAGAGATAGAGGACTTAGTTGATTTTTCAAGTGAAAACAGAAGTGATATGGGAGCGATGAAATACTAGAATAGACTAAGAAGAGTGTTGTAGAGGCTCACTGGAGGTTCTGAGATCTAGAACTATTCACGGAGACAGAGAGACCCACTGGGAGAGGAAAGGAGTGCCCAAGAACTATGAGGTATCCGGATATGGGCTCTGGTGTCCAAGGAGATGATGTGGATCTGGATGTTTTTGGAGTCTTGATAAGCTTCATTGTTGGTCTTTGTTTGTCACTTTAGATTCATTTTTAATCAAGAATGTATACCTATAACCTGCAAGAAATAAGTTCACCTACACATACCCACAAACCACATCAAACCTAAAAAGGAAAATGCAAAATGGGGAGTCAAATTGACCCCGACGGTCACCCGAAGAGTGAACTTACGACCGAGCGCTTGCACTACATCTCAGACTCCATGTAGTTCTTTGTGTGTGTGTAGAAATGATTGCCCTAGGATGCCCTTGTGCAAGTTACATAATGATAGTGGGCTAGATCTAGAATGTAGAAGATGTATAGAATGTGTGGGATGGAAATAGAATAGAACTTCCCCTCCTATGTTGTGTATGCAAAAGTGATGCAACCCTTGTCCCTTGAATGAATGCTAGATGGATTCTTTGATGCTCTTATGCCTTTGGATGCAAGCTTAGGTGGTAGTATGTAATGCTTAGTGTTTGGTCCCTTATTTTGAAAACATAACTATGTATTTATATGATTCCCTTGTTTGAATTTTGTAATTGACAACTGAAAGGCCGACCCAAAGTGATAAAAAGTAATTAAGAAGTGAAAGGGTCCAAAAGGATAAGAAAAGGATAAAGAGGGACAAGAGTGCCTAGGAGGACAAGAGTTCTGGTGCTAGTGTCCAACTAGGCACTAGTGTCTAAGGCCATAGAAAGATAAAACAATTAAATGTCAGCAAGAGTGCAAGATGTATAAAGCCAATAAAAGTGTAGAAGACAAAGTAAAAGGATAAAGGGAGTTGTCAATTACTAGTTTTCTTGCTTAGGAATCATGTAAATGCTAGCATGCTTTTAGGACCTACCTTATGAATGCATTGTATACCTTTGTACTTATTCCATATTATTTTCTATTGAATAAAAGTTTTATTTCAAACAAATAAGTCTTCTGCAATATTGTGTGTTTGGTTCATTACATTCAATACACACCATTGCATACTTTTATAATCCTTACAACTCTCATCAACGCAAGATTGTCCCCGTACATGGTCTTGGGCTCCTTGGTGTAGATTATCAACAATCATACACAACATAATGATAACGCATCGAAAGTCAAACAACACAAGGAACACACACCAATAAGAGCCTAATTTGAGCCAATAATCAATAAACACATAAATACACCAACGATCTACTGAGAACATTCTTTGGCCAATATATGTATAGATCTCAAGCTTATTTCATCTTAACTCTTTATTATATAAATATAATCATCAACTCACTACTATTATTATATTAAATGCATTTGTGTGAATAAAGATGAAATATATCAATTTCAAGACTATTTTCTTAGATTTTAGGCATACCACATTGAATAATAACTTCATGACCTTCTTCGCTAATTTTCCACTCATTGGTGACAAATGACATCCATCCAAAGCTACACGCAATTTTGGGCTTGGAAAAATATGTTTGGAAAATATAAGACTCCAAACATTACAATATTTGAATTTTTAATTGACATCTCCAAACAAGCAAAAAAATCAATATAATGATCAAATACACATCAAATTTAAGATAGAAAATACTCCTATAACAATTAAATAAATACCAAATTTCAAACTAAACATTCTCACACCATTGAATGAATGAATGAAAGATTTTAATAACGTCCACAAGACCAAACATTCTACGGGACCAAGAGCCAAAAAAATATGTCCAGATAAAAACAAAACATTAGGTCACAGAGGTCACTGTTGATATTGCAAAAAGTTAACTCCTTTCTCGATGCCATCTCTTCTACTATGTATCTTGATTAAAAAACTTGATATTTTGATTAGCCTTTCCTCTTAAAACAAGTATGTTAACTTGTCAACACTTAAAATTTCCCTGTAGCTTCTTTGAATGTCATTATAAGCTACACACTCCATAGTGAAGTGTCATTCTATCTCCACTACCCTCTTGGCATAGAATAAACAAGTTATTGTTTCCCATTCTTCTTTGGGTATTTTCCACCTATCGTTTCACATCTAAGATGATGCGAGATGATTCTCACTGGGAAATTAACATATTTACTTTCCATTCAATTTTGCTCCTATGTATGCCTTTTCTTTGTGCTCCCAAGTGGGGTTAAAATGATTGATGTATTATACTTTTTTCCGTCCTATCTACGTTGTCCACAGATGTCCTGAATTTCTCCTTTGAACATAATTTTTTATTTCCTCATTGGTATTTGGACATTCTTGCATGTTGATGTCCCATTTACTCATCCACTTTTTATTTTGCTTCATCCACGTGTTTTTCCTTCTTCTTAGTTCTGCTTCAACTACTATTTTGGGCCATCGATGATTCTCCATTCCCTACACCTTTTAAAAATAACTTAGAGTTCGGATCATTGTCGATGCTTCCAATGGAAAGGTACCAGATTCAGCCAAAAGAATCTCATATGGAATCGAGGCTTTAACTTTGAGGCTACTAGTTATTAAGTGTTTTTGGACCCTCTCTATCTGTCTCCAATTTAAGTAGAAACATTACTGCCCCAAACTTCACACCCATATAGAATTCACTGGTGTGACTAACAAGCCAAATAAGGTACTTTTGGTTTTCCAATCCCGTGATTATGCATTCCTACACCTATTCTACAATGAGTATTAGGCCTTCTACCCCACTTGGAATTTTTGCCTTGTATGTCTCCCAACTAAGCTTGTTTTGAAAGTCAAGACCAAGATATTTGTATTGTTCCACTATTTCTAGTGCATTTCCTTCCAAAAGAAACTCATATTGCCTCTTTTTCTCCGTAGAGAAAAGATCATTATTTTTGTCTTGCTTTAGTATTCACTTACATTCCCACCTCTTGGAAAAAAATTTCTTAAGATTTCAAATGTTCTCTCAAAATTTGGGTTGTTTTTGTAATTAGAATAAGATCACCTTAGTATAGAAGTACTTTACAACAACATAGCTAGCTAGATGGATGCCCCCTCCACCAACATTATCAATCCACTTCTCTACTTTATCAATGTAGATACCAAACAAGGTTGGAGATAAAGGGCAGCCTTGTTTGACTCCAATGTCACTTCTATAGAATTCTAACATACCATCACTCATTTCGATTTTGGCCCTAACTTTCTTATAGAGCCTATGCACTGTTGCTCTATACTCATCTTGAATGCCAAGATCCTCCATTCTACTCCAAATTTTACCTCTAGGGACCATGTCATATGCTTTCTTGAAGTAAAAAAAGCAGAAAGCTTCCTCTCCCTGATTATCCCATATATTTTTCCACCAAGTGTCTAAGAGTAATGCAATGATCAATAGTGGAGTGTTTCACCTAAAACCTGCTTGTCTTTTTGATCTTTTACCCCTCTTTTTTGCCCAACTTCCAATTTTATGCTTTACCATGCTACCAAATAGTTTTTCAAGAAGGGGATTCACCATGATGGTTTGATAATTGGGCAGATTATTGATGTACCCACTTTTATAAAGAGTTATAATGACACTATTCGTCAATCTGCTAGAAAGCCTTCTTGAATGATACCATTAAATATGTTTAATATGTGGTGTGAGAGTTTCCAATTCCCACTTTAAATATTCAGCTTGCAGGCTCGTCAATGTCCCGCACCTTACCCCCGCAAGATTCATGATGCCTCGAATGATATCCTTCATAGAAAAAAACTTAGTTGTTGTGTTGATTACCAAAGGTGTATCTTGAACTCTTTCATATATTAGCTTGGTGTAGTATAACCATGGTGTGTCAATAATATTGGTCTCTATTTTATTTCTTTTTTTGTTGTAGCTCCCTCCAAAACCTTTGAGATTATGCTTTTCAAGGTAAATTAATTTTCTTCTTCTTGTGTTCACATAACTTTCCTTTTTAGACCTCAAATAATGCTTTCATAAACCTTTTTGTTTTCTTTGTTCATTCCAAGTTTTCTCATAGTTATCTTTGTTGTCTTGCGCATCCGTCATCATACCATGAATTTAATGGAAAACTACTTGCACTTTAATTTTTAGGTCTACTTCTTTTACATGCATTTAAAGCCTTTTGAATTATAGAAATCAACATATTATTATTTGTTGGACAATGTTCACAATTGAAATACTCTTTGGTTTTTGGGAGTGTTGTTGAAAATGATGCTCAAGCATTGCTTTGAAAAGTTTTGATTCTCTTGAGTCATGAGGATTCTACCTTGAAGAGGTTTCTTCTCTTGCTTGTGGTGATCTTGCCCTCTATTCCGAGGGTTTATTTACATATTTATTTTTACGTATATTGGGTTGTGATCTGATCTCATCTCCATAGGGTAGTCCCCAACTTTGAGTCTCACCAAAAGCTTTGTGAACAAATAACATACTCTACTACACTTTGACCGTTGTAGGTTTTACAAGTGATGTTCCTTGAGTTCGGCCATGTCCTCATTCTATTGCAAATAACCATGTCATACATGCTACATAAGCTCAAAAGTTCTACTCCATAACATGTGGTTGTCCCCTTCCCATCTTGTGAGTTCCTTGCCCAACATTGATCTTCTTCTTATTCAAACCATAAAGGATTATTTCTTATTTTTCTTCATTTCTCAAATTGAGAGCCTTGTTGTTTGTTGTCTGCGCATTAAATTCTCTTATGATCAAGACTTCCCCGAGGTGCTGAAAATTGAAATGTCACTTTTTAAAGATGTATAAGGATTTCACAGTCTAATTTCTTTTTATATGTTTTTGAGCCTCTTGAGAAAAAAAACAACAAGCATTGAACTTAATTATTAACTCATTTTATATTATTTTAAACCATATACACTATTTGTTTGAGTTCTATTTCTCAATTGTTATAATTCCACACTATGATTCTTTGATTAGCACCGTAACCCCTCCATGACCTTTGCCACTTTCGGTTCTTTCATTCCAAATTGAAACTTTCTTATAACCTTAAAAATCTAGAACTTTACAACCTTTGTGTTCATGGGTTTCTGTAAGAATAATAATGTCATTTCACTTTGCTATGGGCCCCAACCTAGGACCTCTCTCCAAGGGTAACCTCTACAAATCCAACTTACCAAGGTCAAATACTCCTGGGGGCCCCGAGTCCCTATTTCTTGTGTGTCATTTTGTGGCTGATTTGAGCTCTTCCATTCTATAGCCATGCCCATTTCCCTTCATCCCTTGCTACTTTCACTTTTTCCCATTCTTTCCTCCTTTCTTCTTGTTGTTTAGAGTTAAATCTTCATCTAGGTAGATGTGTGTCCCTCTAAGAGATCCTCTATTCCTTAATATATTGTTTTTGTCTTCCAATTTTCCATGATAATTCTTACGTGTTTGTCCTTTTCTCTGCTTAACCATCTTCCCATTTTATTTTCCTAAAGAATAGGGCATGTCCAATGTAGCTGATTTGCTAGAAAGTATCTTGCTAATTTGTTGGTGTTCTCATTCTCACCATAATCTTTTAATCCCTTGAAAATGATGTTTGCAACCCTCTCTTTCCTATCATGTTCTTCTCTTATTTGCATTCTAACATGTTTTTATATTATAACCCTCTGTTCCTATGACAAAACATTTACTCTTTGAGCCCAAGACTTTTCCCCTTTGATTTGGCTTTCGAGTGACCCCCATATACTTTTGCATTTGCATTTTGTGGCTCTTTCATTTGGTCATTCCTTCTTTCACTCACTTTTGTTTTATTTTCAACTCAATTAAAGCTTGTTTTATCACCACAACTCTTGTTTTCCATGTTCCATATTATTCTGTAATTTGTTTACTTGTTCCTTGAGCATTTGATTCTCTCTTACTAAATGTCAATGAGATTCTATAGCCGCTTTCAATTTGTGTCTATATTGTTTTGTAAGTTGTTTACATGTTCTCTGAGCATTTGATTCTCTCTTACTAACGCCAATTAGATTCTATAGCCTCTTTCAACTTGCTTTCCTCATGATGTTTCCACCTTTCCAAGTCTTCTTTTCATGTTCATTAATTCATTGACATAGAGTTCGGGTGACCATATTAGTGGTGTTGTCGTAGGATTGTACAATTCATTGCTTGCTTGATTCACTTCTCTCCTTTTTCTCCTTCGTTTGCCAAACAAGTTTAAGATTTTCTTTGTGTATTATACACAAATGTTTTTTTCATATTCTCTTTGTCTTCAAAAGGCAACTTATGATTATGATATGCATAATTTTCTCTTGTTTCATGTGATGAATGAGTTGAGAGTATTGTTTCACAACTTTGTATCGGGTCGTCCTTGCTCTTAAGCATCTTGTATCACATGTTTTTTCACCTCTATCTTGACCATGTGTTGCATGAGTTGCCGCAAATGTTGTCTTGTGGATGAACTATCAAGTGTTGCTTAACTATCTTTGGTAGAATAGCGCGCCAATTTTTGTTCTTTGTTTGTCTCAATTTTTAGGCTCGCCTCCGCTTTAAAATACCTTTATATTGTTTTGTGTTAACATAGAGCAATTTTGTCACCGGTGTTTGATACCCTAGTTTGTTGATATCCCAACATGTGTGATTGAATGTATGATTCCTATGCTTCGTCAATACATCTTTGTACATGGGACATTGAGTGAGGTCCCACGGGATTTTCAGTCCCCCATGATTCATCATTCCCTTCATTGGTCCCTATCTTTCTATTACTCCTTTGTTGGTGACTGTATGTTCTACTAAAATTGATTTTTCCTTGTTTTTCAGGGGTAATATCACTTCCAACAACTGTGTGGTCCTCAATGTCAACCTCTGTCACAATATTACTATTCCTTTGTTGTTTTCTTTCATTCTTCTAGTCTTTGGAAAAATTCAAGTTGCAATTTACTTTTAGAGTTTCCTAAAAGTGCTTGCAATATTAAACTCCACCCTCCTCCCATCATAGAACACATTTCCCATCATAGAACACCTTTATATTGGTGTAATTGTTTCTTGAAACACAATTGGAAGGCCAATCATGCTTCCACCATATTAACCTTTGGATCCTTCCTCCCGAAGGAAATGACTAAGTATTAAATATAAATAAGTATGAAATGGGATCTTTTTCTTTTGAAAAAGAAATTAAAAAAATTGTTAGGTTCTATCATCGGAGCCGTGTTCGTACGATCCAACCTATACATCCACTGTCCACACAACTTAGCTGTTAAGGAATCGAATTACTCATACATTTTCAAAACAAAATCAATCCTATCCGTTTTCTCTCCGGTATTTGAACTTGGTCCCCGCTCCGCTTGCAACGGTCGAATCATACAGTGCAGAGCCGCTCCTTCCGATGCGAAGCCAGGTACCTACTGTAACTGTGCAAGTAAAGAAAATTCATTAGTAGGAATATTGTCTTATATACTTCCACAGTCAATAATATCCTACTATTTTCTCTGATATTATTGACTATGTAAGTATATTATTGACTAGGATATTGTCAATGGGTCCACAAGTATGTTGACTGAGTAACCATCCATTCATCCCTCTATTATTGTTCAATACAGTTTTTTTAATAAATTTGTTAAAAATTTCTAGTAAACAATGGAGCTCTTTGATCAACTGGGCGTGGCAGGCCTTGTCCGCATCATAAGCTTTCCCAGGTAATAAAGATGTTTTGTTATAAAATACCGTTTGAAATTGTAGTGCTTATCACAGGAGCTATGGATACCATCTTGCCTTTTTAAGAAATACTGTTAGGTTTAAGGGAAAAGTCTAGCTTTCATAGGGTCGGACCCACTGGTTTTTTCAAGTGGGCCGACTTAAAATTGCTTGGGATCACAAATTTTGAAACCGTGTGGGTGCCGACCATCATGTTGGGATATTTTGATCATTGTCATAATTACACGAGGTTTCCAATAAAAGCTTGTGAGAGTTTTGTTTTATGATGAGGGGTATGATTATATTCCATGTATTGAGGAGGATTCTGTGACATGATAAGTTTAGGGGTTTGATTCTTCATTGTGGCAGCGTTGTATGGAACACTTGGGACAAAAACCTTAACTCTAAAGATTTCCTGGTAAGTCTTTTAAGTTATCAATTAGCAACAGAATTCATAGGATTTTTTATATTGTACTGTTATTGATTTCAATCTGAGCTGTTAATCCAGGGTTGGGGTTAGGCTTGTACCGTGCTTTTAATGGGTTATGGTATTGGGCCTTCATGCACTTGTTTTATTGGTCATGGCAGGATTACTGATTACTAATCTGGCATTCTAGTCTCAATTTACTTTCAAATCTCAGGGAGGTAGTTGGTATGAGGACATATCAATGCTTATGTAAGCCTCTGAGTGCTGCAGGCTCCTTACGAGTCATGCTTTGGTTGGGTATGTAGCCAACTGTGGGGTTGTTACCGTGTTTGGTGGGTTCAAATCAGATTAGTCTCTAAAACTCAAGTGAGCCGATCTCCCCAGCTAATTATCAAAGCATATTTGGGCCATAATAAGTACCCTGAATTGCAATTTTTGGCCTCCTTGTTGCAGAAAACCAGATTTTTCCTAACTAACTTTAAACCTTTTGCTTGTTTTTCTTTATGGTTTGGTTTTAGTTCGTTTGATCTTGATAGTTGATACCTGCATCAAAAACCATACCTTGAAAGGATTGCCATTTTGTTAGAGTCCCGACTTTAAAATTTGCTTTAGATTATGCCTCAAAGTGTTTGGTAGACTATTTGGTGAACATTGAGAAATGCACAAACTACATAAACCACTTTGCAATGAAATCCTTCATCTCTTTCTACATGCACTTGCTTACCAAGATTGCTAAACGGCTGTTATTATTATCTTTTATTTAGTGTTCCATATTGTTTGAATTGTTTGTAGGGCACATTCTAGGGAGAGTTTTATCTAAGAATGTTGTCTCGATAGGCTTACTCCAATCTCTTTGGATCTACTCAATTGCCCTTACAAGGTGATCTTCAGCTTAGATGCCATGATAAGGTGTATCTCGTATCTTTATTTTGAAATGAACCTGAAACTTGCACCCAACCTTATTTTACCAATTTGAACAATTTGTCATGTCTCTTGGGGAATTTAACTTGCAGCTTCTCTTTGGGAGGCCCTCTGTTTTTACCACTTGAGCTCATCTTCAGTCATTTTTTCATTATACAGATACTATTATCAAGTTTAAGGGAACGTTTAGAAGCTTTTCTGGGGCATAAATTTTTGGTACATGCCATACTTATCATGACCAAACTTTTGCTCTCTGTCAATGGTCTGTTCAAATGTTTATACTTTTGCCTAAACCTAAAATGCTCAAGTTTTGTATCACTGGTCAAGAAACAAATAGATACTCTCAAATGAGGCAGAGCTTATCGTTTTAATCTGCCCACTTCAATTGCATATATTATGCTTTCCAAAATCCTACACCCTGAATGGCCATGGTTTTCAACCCTGTTATGCACCATATGACATATTTTCAAATTGAATTCAATCCACATTAAAAAAATGGTGGCTGCAGGGTGGGCTTCTTGGGTCTTAATCTTCTATTAAAAAAATATTGCGGATAACTGCTGCTATCTTTCAGGTCCTTGTGATATCCCTTCTCCTTGTCTCTACTAACAAGCTCTAGACTTAGTTTGTATCTGTAACTACGTAAGTAGCTGATATGTTCTGAATACGGGCATGGATACGAAGAATCTGACATACATATCCAAAAATTCCACCCCAGATATGACATTACCAAATATATGTAAAAGATAAGAAATTCAAATATATAAATTCTAGCCTGATAAATAGGAATTAACCACATAATATGCATATAAAAAACAAAATAACCACAAAACACTACTGATAATTTATATAATGCCAACCAAATGCCAAATGAAAAGTCACAAATGTCATGATAAATATTAAATTTTATTATTACATCAAAATTAGGGTTTAATTTGTTTATGGGAGAATGCAGCAGGGTCTGAATCTTCATGTGATCATTAAAACAGAAGATGCATGTCTTGATGTCAAGAGCTACTGATCTTATTTTCTGGTTTTATAGCAGCACAAAACTGAAAATCAGATTTGTGGTGGGATTTAGATTTACTCTCACAATTGTTCCTTGTCCAGAATTGAATATCTGCCTGTAAGTGATCAGATAAAGAGTATTTGGGTCGATTGTGCTTGTTCCCTCCTGGTCAGATTTGTTCCTGAGATGGATAGGATGATCATGTGGAGATTCAGACCCTGCTGTGTTTTTAGGGTTTCATAGTGTTTTTTTAAACAAAAATTGGGTCATTTTATGTTTTAATGTTTTTAAAAACAATATTTTTTTATAAAATAACTTGTTTTTCTGCCACGGATAATCCCGGATCCAGGCCATATCCTAGGCATATTTGGTGCCATATCCGTGCTGGTACGTATCTGTATCCTGGCGTGTTTTCTGCCATATCGGTATCGTAGGTAACTACTATGTAATTATTAGCATCTGTCTAGATATGTTTGAGTCTGCATGGTTTCCAAAGGTTGGCTACCAACCAACTACATATTTATGTTTTCGCAAAGGTTTAGCAAGAGGGGGAGGCCACAATCTTATGTTCAAAATGCGGAGTCCATTCTGAGTTATTGCTGTTGAAGGGGGCTGGCTTCAGCAGGTACTCTAATTTGCTCCTTGGGATTAGTCAATGAATCAGTATAGAGGTAAATCAGTCAATTTATGCTAGAAATTTGATTTCCTACTGCAGTTCTCTTTTGCATGATTCTGGTTTTGCTTTCATAGTGTGTTTTTAAAAACAAAAATTGGGTCATTTTATGTTAAATTGTTTCTAAAAATTATATTTTTTTATAAAAACTTGTTTTTCTGCCACGGATAAGCCTGGATCCACGCCATATCCCAGGCGTATTTGGTGCCATATCTGTGCTGGTACGTATCTGTATCCTGGTGTGTTTTCTGCCATATCGGTATCTTAGGTAACTACTATGTAATTACTAGCATCTATCTAGGTATGTTTGAGTCTGCATGGTTTCCAAAGGTTGGCTACCAACCACATATTTATGTTTTCGCAAAGGTTTAGCAAGAGAGGGAGGCCACAATCTTATGTTCAAAATGCGGAGTCCATTCTGAGTTATTGCTGTTGAAGGGGGCTGACTTCAGCAGGTACTCTAACTTGCTCCTTGGGATTAGTCAATGAATTGGTATAGAGGTAAATTAGTCAATTTATGCTAGAAATTTGATTTCCTACTGCAGTTCTTATTTGCATGATTCTGGTTTTGCTTTCTGTCTGCCTTGGAAATATCTTATAGGACTTTTCTTTTACTGCAATTAGCTTTGCTTTTCCATAAAACAGATTTGCATGAGACTTCCTACATATAGGTGGATCACATGAATCCTGGGAACATTTTTTTCCTAGAATGTATTGAATTTTTTAAACTTTGTCGATGGACCTAGTGATGTCCATGTGGTTTTCTTGCCTTTTTGTTCATCTTGCTGTCTGACTTCAGCTTTATTAAACATTGCTAATCACAGAGCCCCATATAGCTTTTGGAAGCTGGGATTTATGTTATAAGTAGAAATAGCAGTTGATATTATCTTCCTCTAGGAAGCAGGGATTTATGTTATACTTGTCTGTAGTGTGCTTCCATCCACGTTGCATTAGCTTTTTCCCTAACTTTCTGGTTGTATGCATCTTGCAAAATCCTTACGGTTATATAGATGCTTGTTTGCAGAACTTAGTTTGTGTGCTTCAAGAGAATTGCAAATTTAACTGGTGGTATTTGTCTAACATGGCATGGATATCAAATTTGAATCATAACTTCAAAATTTGATCAGGGCATACTGTGAAATTTAGATATTCAAGGAACTATATTCAGACAATTAAGACTGGGGGAATGAACTTGTCTGCTGATAAAGGAAAAAATACCTGCAGTTATCATTTGAAGTTATGACATTCTTCAGTGAGTAAAAATATTCTTCAGATAAAAGTCAAAGAAATTGCTTGAAGTAGTGATTGTCTATTTAATTTCTGTCTGGAAAATTCGACATAGATATGCAAGTCCTATGTTGAATTTCCAGATTCGAGATAAAACTGGTATGCCATAATAGGGGGCACTTGAATATGCAATGGAACAAAGTCCATACTTAGGTTTACAATAATCTTCAGATAAAGTCAAAGAAACAACTTAACGTGGTGATTGTCTAATTTAATCTCTTTGGAAAACTTGACACATTCCAGATTTGAGATAAAATTGGTATGCCGTATAGGGGCACTTCAACATGCGATGGAAAAAATCCTCCTACTTAGATTTACAATAAAATTGGTGCTGACAACTATTATCAACAAACATCAACATTAGGCAATTCCATACAATCTCTATTTAATTTAGCAGGTTTTTATCCATCTTCTGAAAGTGAAAAATATTTTTGAGGATTAGACATGAGCACCTAGCTGAGTGCACTTACTAGCACACCAAACATGTGGATGATTTCTGTTTTGGAATGCTTCAAGTGTCAAGCGATCCATAAGACTGACATGTCAGTGTCATAGTTATCATTCATGCTTTGCATGCTCGCTGGCATGCCAACCATGCATAAAAATTAGAAGTCCCTTTGTCGCGCTTAATGAGAAAAGCAGTGAATCTTAGCAACATCCCTTAGGGCTAATGCACAACCACCTTTGATATTGGAGAACTAGAGTCATCTTTTATGTTCAAATATTAGAGTCGGCAGATTTCAACTATGCAACTAAATAAGGCAGGGAGAAAGGGGTGCATTTTGTGTTTAGTGCACATCAATGATTTTTCAAATTGAAAAGGAATTTACACTAGAGGTTTATCATTTTCTCCATGATTTTAGAGATGTATATCTTGATGAATTACAGGACTTTCATCCCATAGATAATTTGACTTCTCTATTTATATGTGTCATAGTTATCATTCATGCTTTGTAGGCTCACTGACATACCAACCATGTATTAAAACTAGAAGTCTCTTTGTAGTGCTTAATGAGAAAAGCTGTGAATCTTAGCAACATTCCTTAGGACTAATACACAACCTTTGATATTGGAGAACTAGAGTCATCTTTTATTTTTAAATATTAGAGTCAACAGATAAAATAGCTTGAGGCAGATTTCAACTATGCAACTAAATAAGGCATGCAGAAAGGGTTGCATTTTGTTTTTAGTGCACATCAACAATGTTGGAATTGAAAAGGAATTTACACTAGAGGTTTAAGGGGTTTATCATTTTCTCCATGATTTTAGAGATGTATTTCTTGATGAATTATAGGACTTCCATCTCGTAGAGAATTTGACTTCGTATTGATATGTGACTAGGATTTGAACCCAAGTCAAAAGCCCCTTATTGAATGATGCCAACTAATTTGTTTGAGCTAAATGCACACTTGCAAGAATTGTTATCTAAGGGTTTAATTCATCTAAGTGTATTGTTACCTTTGGGTGCTTTAGTGGTGTTTGTAAAGAAGGATGGAGCTCTTAGACGTGCATAGGATACAAAGTTCTTAATAAAGCTACTTATAAAAACATGCATCTATTGCCATGCATTGATGATCTCTTTGAGCAAATGCGAGGGAAAAATGTTTTGAAGATAGACATGAGATCGGGTTATCATGAATTGTGAATCCACGAGCAATGTTTTCCTAAAAGTGTTTTAAGAATTCGTTATGGACATTATGAGTGCTCTAGCAATATTCATGAACATGAGGAATAAATTTTTCAGGATTCTTGAATGGGTTTGTGTTAGTTTCCGTGATGATGTTTTGACACATTCAAATCAGAAGAACAACACATCCATCATTTGAGGCCAGTAATGCAAAGGTTGAGACAACATAAGCTTTTTGGAAAATTGTCGAAATTTTTGTTCTTTCAGAAGAGGGTGCATTACCTTCAGCACATTATATCAGATGAGGACATATCAATTTATTAGGCCAAGATTTGAGCTATCATGGATTGGCCTTCTCTAAAGAATGTGCATGAAGTCCGTAGTTTCATGGGCCTAGCATGATCTTACATAATTTTTTTGAGGGACTATCCAAGATAGGGAGCCCAATCACTTCTTTTGCAAAGGAAGAGCAAAAATTTTACATGGACTGAAAAATGCGAACAAGATTTCCGCTTTTGAAAATTTACATCAGCACCAATTTTGAGTGTACTTGATTTGAATGGGGTAGTGCCCAAAATTTTCAACCCAAAAACGTAGGAAAAAAGAGATGTCTTTTGAAATGTAATGCCTATGTAACACACACAGTGAAAACAACACACACTTGGTCACCGCCATCTAGATTTAAGTTGTAGAATCCCATTAACTACAACAACCTACTAAACAATTCCTAACTATGAAATTGTGGAATCCAAAACATTCAAAAATATTCTAACTCAAGCCAAATAAGGAGAGATAAGTTCTATCTCCACTCTTTATAACACACTTTTTGAACTACTTCTCGTGGTCCAATGAGGAGAGGGGGAGGAAACATAAGCAATCAATTTAGCCCAATGCGAGATTCTATCAATTTAACTCACATTAGGTTTATTCAGTAATTCAATTTACCCTAGGGAAGAGGGCAAGGAGAAATTCATTGAATGGTTAATATCTCTACATCATGTGTACCTAGATGAGGTAACTATAAAACAAGCACTCAACAAGTTTGAATATCAACCTTCAACACCCCAAACTTATTACCCATAACCCAATATTCCCAATTGTTAAGTGGGATGGGGAGGTTGGGCGTTTGAGAGGGAGGCTTGGGGAGGGAGGGAGGCTAGTTGACTAAATATGCAGTGATGGGATTTGGAAGGTGCCTCTTATGGATTAACGGGGTTCAAAGACCTGGAAGCTTACATAATGCCAATGCAAGGACCATAAAAGTGTGCCTTGAGGTCCTCTTATGGATTGAAGGGGTTCAAAGACTAGAAGCTTAAATAATGTCAATACATTTACCATAAAAGGGTGTCTCGAGAGAGAGTGGGGAAGGGAGGGAGGGAGGGAGGATCTCAAGGAAATAAGCGTAAGAGTAATTTGGTTGACAAAATATGTGGTGATAGGAATTGAAAGGTGCCTTCTATGGATTGAAGGGGTTCGGATAGAAAGCTTTAAAAGGCGGAAGCCAGCTAAATATTGTCAAGGCATGGACCATAGAATTGTGTAAATGACATCTACAAGATCACTATGAAAAAAGGTAGAAATATATTCTCACTTTAAAAAGGTTGATTACTAAATATCTTGTTATGGTCAATTTAAAACTAATCTCTCTCGGGTGTTTTGCGATTGGTTGAAATCCCAAAGTTTATTCCTTTAGCATTCTCTCGAAGTTTGAAATAAAGTGCTCGCTTTATGGATTGAAGAGGTTCAAATAGAAAGCTTACAAATATTGGAATCCACTAAATATTGTCAAGGCATGGACCATAGAAGTTTGTTAATGACATCTTCAAGATGACTACCCTAACAAAGGGCAAAACAATATTCTTGATTTAAAGAGGTTGTTTACTAAATATGCTGTTATGGAACTAAACTAATCTCTCTAATGTTTTGGGGTTGGTTTGAAATCCTAAAATTTCTCTTCATTTAGCATTCTCTGTGATGCGAAAGGCTTTTGAAGAGTGCTACATTGATTTATACAATCCAAGCTTGCAAATTTGTTTGAAATCCTACCTTTGAGAGAGAGAGAGAGAGAGAGAGAGTTTGGAAGGTGTGGACCTTAGAGAGAGAGGACCTCGAGGGAATCATCGGAAGAGCTGGCTGGTTGACTAAATGTGCGGTGATAGGAATTGGAAGGTGCTGTTATACCAAATTCATCCTCCCGGCAAATTTGGTCAAGACAACTCCTGCACATAAGGAAGTTATGAAGGAAAGCGACTTAGACCCGTGAGCTCACATTCCACTAAATATTGAAGGGGTTCGGATAGAAAGCTTTAAAAGATTGGAAGCCAGCTAAATATTGTTAAAGCATGGACCATAGAATTGTGTAAATGACATCTACAAGATCACTATGCTGAAAAAGGGTAGAAATATATTCTCACTTTAAAAAGGTTGATTACTAAATATGTTGTTATGGTTAATTTAAAACTAATCTCTCGGGTGTTTTGCGATTGGTTTGAAATCCCAAAGTTTTTGTTCCTTTAGCATTCTCTGAAGTCTGAAATAAAATGCCTGCTATGGATTGAAGAGGTTCAAATAGAAAGCTTACAAATATTGGAAACCAGCTAAATATTGTCAAGGCATGGACCATAGAAGTTTGTTAATGACATCTTCAAGATGACTACCCTAACAATCCATCGGAAGAGCTAGCTGGTTGACTAAATGTGCGGTGATAGGAATTGGAAGGTGCTTGTTATCCCAAATTTGCCCCGACAAATTTGGTCAAGACAACTCCTGCACATAAGGAAATTATGAAGGAAATGACTCAGACCTGCGAGCTCACATTCCAGGACGACAAACAAGTTACAGGTGGGCTCGGAAATGAAGGAGCAGTGTCGTAGAGAGAGCCACGTGTCCTAGCGGTGCTTCTCCAAAGATGAATCCATAAAGGGAGGCTCAAACAAGCCCCACATCTCCACGTGTCCCAGGTCAAAGCGGGCCGTTGGGGAAAGTTGGTTTTTTGCCCCTTGTTATTCCAAAAGGGGTAAAAGTTGCAAAATGGGCCGCAACTCCGCCCGAGGGAAAAAGTCAGCGTTTGAGCTTGAGTCAAGCCAAAGCCCGCCCTCCTGTACGGACCTGATACAAACTTCAAAGGGGCATATCTTTCAACTCAAGGCTCGAAATGTGATTTCGCGTTAACAATGCCTTATATGGATTGAAGGGGTTCAAATAGAAAGCTTAAAAAGACTGGAAACCAGCTAAATATTGTCAAGGTGTGGACCTTAGAAGTTTGTAAAAGGCATCTACAAGATCACCACCCTGAAAAAGGGCAGAAATATATTCTTTCTTGAAAAGGCTGTTAACTAAATACAATGTTATGGTGGACCTAAACTAATCTCTCTGATATTTTGGGGTTGGTTTGAAATTCTAAATTTTCTGTTCATTTTGCATTCTCTTTAGTCTGAAATAGGGTGCTTCCTATGGATTAAAGGGGTCGAACAAAAAAGCTTACAAAGACTGGAATCCAGCTAAATATTGTCAAAGCATGGACCATAGAAACTTGTTAATGACATCTACAAGTTCACTACCCTGATAAAAGGGCAGAAAGATATACTTACTTTAAAAAGGTTGTTTACTAAATATGCTGTTATGGCGGAACTAAAGTAATCTCTCTGATGTTTTCAGGCTAGTTTGAAATCATAAATTTTGTGTTCATTTAGCATTCTCTGAAGTCTGAAAGGCTTTTGAAGAGACATCTATTTATACAATCCAGGCTTATAAAGTTTTTGAAATCCCACCTTGTAGAAATGTGGTTCTCGTAGCTTGATGCAGAACTTTGTTTAGAACCAGTTTCTATAGTTTCTTCTTCAGAATCCTTATCCATCCAAAATAGTATTAGTTCACATGAACTACCCAGTAACATTCCCAAATCTATTCTTCCTTACCAATAAATTGAAAGATATTGTGCATTTCATGGAGGTCAATTATCACGTTATACTCTTCCTTTTGGTTTTCTGTTTGTTAACTTATTATTGACTCTCAGGTCTATTTTACTTTACCTTATGGTCTTGGTGTAGCATGAACTCTCTTATGCCTATTTATTTATTATGTTATAGACAATTAGATTGAGGGAGCTAATGAGCTCCAAAGGACTTGCAAATGCATGTCCCAGTAGTTCAATTTCCTTTGTGGAAGTTGAAATACTAATGTCGGGTCTGCATATATGTTGTATGGTCTTTTTCTATTATAATTTTCCCATGCTTTATCAAATGATTAGAGTTTGTACTTGAGTTATTAACTTATTTCATTTGAAAGCCCAACTTTCTCTAACCGAGGAAATATGAAAAGTTGTAAAATTTGCTCCGACATTTTCTTATAACAAGTTTCTTGTTGAGGTGGACCATGTTGAGTTTGTTTTTGTGTTTTGTGAACTCTGTGAAGAAACATACAGTGGTCCAAAGTGGGAGATTGTGAAAACATAAAGTCCTCACCTTATGCAAATTGATGCAAAATTGGACCCTTGATACCAGTCCTGTACATTGAGCCAATTGCTCATATGGGTAAGGTGTACCTCTTGCAGAACCAGAGATTTCAATGATGGACTTTAACCTTTTTCCAGTGCCAATACAAGGGCATCCCCATGTCAATATAGTGTATGAGAACGTAATTTGAAGACTTACAGGGACTGGCACAACTTCACCTTGCATGGTGTGTTATACAAAATATTATTTTGGAAATATCATTGCTATTCATAAGTAAACCAATGTAGATTTAAATTTTTAGTAGCGGTGCTCTCCATTGAGCCAAGTATGAAGGTAATCTGGAGCTCCTAGGTCATGCGGACTTAAAGCTTGACTTGTGTGGCCTTCATGACCCTCTCCATCCTCCAAACATGCTAGAATATGGCCATAAAATGGTAGCGGTGCTCTCCAGTGAGTCAAGTATGAAGGTAATCTGGAGCTCCTAGGTCATGCGGACTTGACATGTGTGGCCTTCATGGCCCTTTCCATCCTCCAAACATGCTAGAATATGGCCATAAAATGGTGTTTGCAAGTGAACACTCAGTTTCACCAATTCAATGGTCATAGTTACGATGATACAATGCCTATCTTTGAAGTCTGGTTCATTCACATTGCAATTGCAGACCTGTCATTTAAGTATGAATTGAAAGTAGCAAGAGAAAATGAAGGCATAAGCTTTTGCACCCTTGAACATGCCATTTGGGCAGCATTGAGTTCGGGGAAGATAGTGTTATAAGTTAATTTGGCAGTTTTCAACTTTATCAATTTACTGTAAGCCTTATTGGTTAATCAGAAATCTGTTCCACTTGTCTATTACCGTGTTGAAGCTCATGCCCCTTAAAAGTTTAAATTTGATATGTGATGGACTTACTGTCTGTTTTAGTAAGCTACATAAAATCATTTACATGCTATTGTTTCCTTTTATGTTCTTTATAATCAATAATCAAAGTTTACAAGTCATTGAATATAATGTCTTATGTCAAACTGATGGTATATTTGTTGATCTGTGTGTATGGCAGTCCTCAACATGGAGTTTATAGTTTGCACCTGCTTCATATTGATAGATAGCTCTTGATTTGCTTGAAGGATACGACTTTGGGAAATGATTTAGCAGATATTCGTGTGGGAGTAAATCAGATGGGACAAAGATGTTAGAGAGATGCTTAAAGTAGCCTCATTATTAGTGTGATTTAACAAAAAGAGGAAAATCATTTAGAAAAATTTTCTGCTGCTGATTTTTGTGAAGCACATTTGACATCTCTTCTCTGGAGGCAAAATTTGCAGAATACAGTAACAAATGTAGAAGTGCTGAACTGAATGAAATGCAGCTATATCACCATCCTTACTCGTTGGATAGTCAGAAGGTGCGGCTAGCTCTGGAGGAGAAAGATGTAGACTACTGGTCATATAGAATTAATCCTCTAAAGGCCAGGAACCTGGATTCAGATTTTTTCGCATGAACCCAACTGGAAAAATACCTGTACTAACAAATGGCGAGCATGTCATTTTTGATACACTTTCAATGATTCAGTATGTAACTACATAACATACTCACCCTTTTATTATTTTCATTTGATCTGGGATCCTCCATTTGGGCTCCTCAAATAAATTATATAAATGAAATATGTCAAGCTCGATTAAGGGCCCTCAAATGAATTGAAATATGTGAAGGTGCTTTTAAGGTGTTTGACTTCTTATTTTATATATGTGACATGATATTGTATTTGTGCGACTGATTTCTTATTTTTGTCCTTTTAGAGTTTGACATTTTGAGAATCAAATAAAACATTGGAAACATGTTACTTACAGTAGCCTATGTTGCACTCCAGGTATATTGATAGCGTGAAAGAACCCTTAGGGGGTGCTGCTGTGGATCGTGATAAAATGCTGGAGTGGATGAAGTGGATAGACAGGTGGAATCCAAAGCTTTTCACTCTTAGCCATGTTCCTCGCAAGTACCGTCTATTCTTCTCAAGATTCCAGAGGAGAGCTGCAATAACACGAATGGCTGAATGCTCAGATCTTATTGACAAATACCGTTTGAAGCTTCAAAGTGCTTATGCAACAGAAGAGCAACTGAAAGACGAGGATCTGATGAACAATACCGAAGAACAGCTTGTGAAGATTCTTGATGCCGCTGAAAACCAGCTTGTTTCTACAGAATATTTGGCTGGTGGAAATTTTTCGATGGCTGATGCCATGTTTGTTCCAATTTTAGCTCGTATTGAACTGTTGAATTTAAGTGAGGAGTATATTGGCCCAAGATTCCAGCTTTCAGATTACTGGAGCCGAGTGAAGGAACGCCCAAGCTATCATGTTGTTATTGGAAAGTATTTCTCAAAATGGAGGAAATACAAAACTCTATATGGCACCTACATCTCAGTATGGCTTAGAAACTTGTTTAGGAGGTACTGAATTCTTCCTTCTTTTATTTCCATACTGGTGAAGAAGCCATTGAATTGAGATTTGAATGCTTAAATCATTCATTAGGTGAAGCTATGAAATATAAATGTATTTTTGGGTTGTATAGAGATTGGTGTTACGAGAAGCCGCCAGGTGCCTTATATAGCCCAAGAAAGGCAAGATATCTTATTTCTTTATGTTCAAATCATTGGAATGTTAAGCAATTTGTATCATTATCTATAGCAGAGTGTTATTTTATGGGTGCCTGTAATTAGTGGTCTGTTACTACAGTTTGGCCGTTGTGATAGGTAAAATGATACCACCATTTCTGTTGTATAGTATAATTCTTGTTTGGAAAGATTGCAAACATGGTTTGAAAATTGTAGATATGATTTTCAGCAAGCTCTCCAGATGCTTCTTTAATACTAGGTCGGAATTTTACTAATTTAATGATTCCCATTAAACTGGTTGAACACTTATAGCATGTGTTCAAATTGCATGTTGGTAGGTATCCTTTCAGTTAAATTATTTGGATCAGCATCGTGTAGATGGATAGGCTTAATGTATTGAATGAGAATATAATCGACTGTGTCATTCTTCAATGCAGAAAGAGTAACCTTGGCATAAAACCAGCCCCCTGTTCTTTTGAGGTCTGTTCACATCCCCATGTTTTCACCAATTTTTTTAATGTTCACAGAACGTTTCATTATTGTTTGGATGTCCCAAAAGACATTTGTGTTAGGGGACATCTTTACATCCTCATTATGTCTAGAAACATCCCCAAAGTGCTGGGGACATCCTGGGTAGCTCCAAATTACATTTGAACTCTCAGCACTTTGAGATGAAATTCAATTGTTTTACTCTACTAAACAATTATTGCTTTCATTTGAAAGGAAAAATTTTAGTTTGAGATGAAATTTAAAATGTTTACTCTACTAAACAATTTTAGGCAATTTTTTCTTTCAGTTGAAAGGAAAATTATAATTTTGAGATGTGTTTTAAAATGTTAATTCTACTAAACATTTTAAAACAATTTTAGAGTTTTCTTCCATTTGAAAGGGAAAAGTTTAGAATTTATACTTTATTTTTCTAGATCTTTGAAAGTGCACACAATTGTAGAGCTTTCTTTCATTTGAAAGGTAAAAATGTAGAATTTATACATTGTTTTGCTAGATAGAGGCCCCTTTGAAAGGCACTGCAGTGCAGGCTGCAAATTTCTGGGTCAGACAAAAATCAGCAACAGTAAAAAAACCATGTTCAATAAAAATGTCTAAGTAACAGAAATAAGCAAACAACAAAATACAAAAGCAAATTTTGAAAAATAAAAGGATTTAAAAATATAAAACTGTCCAGAATACAAATTGCTGAGTTTCACGCTTATTTTTTCCACTAAGAAATGGTAAAGTCCCATCCTTTATTTTAGCACTGGATCCACTTACATGTCCACCTGGTTCTACTTGGCTGTAGTATGTGAGATAAACAACCTTAAAAACAGAGACAAACTGTTTTTTTATCACACAGTTGTACATTATTGTTAACTTCTGTCTTGTTTGGCTCCTCATTCAGAGTGTCACATCTCACCCTTGTCATTCCTAAATTTGACATAGATGAGTGCACGAGATTAACTCGGCCCGGTTTTTATGTGCATGTAGCTCCAAACACCAAAGACCCGAAGCCGGTCTTAGTGATGGCATGCACCCTAGATCTATTTAAACATGTATGGGCGTTGAAACACCACCAATGTGGGACATAGATGAGTAGCATGAGATTAACTCGGCCCAGTTTTTATGTGCATGTAGCTCCAAACACCAAAGACCCGAAGCCAGTCTTAGTGATGGCACACACCCTAGATCAGTTATGGAGCCCACATGGGATATGTCTTTGGGTTGGGAACCAAATGGACCTATACGGGACTAACAATAAAGACCATTTAGGTCTTATGTGAATTATACGATCATAGTTTACAAAGTCAATTTGATTGAGTAGTCTTTATGACTTAGTAATACTTTGAACTAAACATTGAACACATGTTCATTGCGTTTGGCAATCAAATGTCCATGCCCAGTGGGGAACCAAATGGACCTATATAGAACTCGACAATAAACACCATTTAGGTCTAATGTGAATTATATGATCATAGTTTATAAATTCAATTTATTTGAGTAGTCCTTATGACTCAAGTTGTCTTGAGTAGATACTCGTGAACTAAACATGTTGATCACGTGTTTATTGTCTATGGGGTACCATATCTTTAATAGGCTACAATGATTTCATCATTCTATCAAGTCCTTTTATGTCATCTAAAGCTTTATGAGCATCCACTAAATTTCACGCATGACCTACGTGTGGATCCACGTGTAATGCGAGTCTCTTTCCCCATTAGTGACAAAAGAATAAATTGGCATGACGACATTTTGCATTAATACTTAAAATTTGAATGCCATGTGATGGATATACTATTATTTGTCATCACCAAGTATGTGTTGCTAGTTTTAACGTGAAATTTAGTTGAATGGTTTTTTTTTTTTTTTTTTTAAATACTGTGGGATTAATTAGGCAAATTGGGAAAGTGCCATTTGGGATACGTTTGGCAAAAAACTTGCATTTAACGACAATTGTAAATTGCTTTAAAAAGAAACATATGTACATATATAAATGAAATGTATACCTCTACTAACTAATAATTTGCTCATTCAATCTCTGCCGATGGCAATGTTAGTAAAACTAGCAATTGCACGGTTGCAATGCAACGTGGACGTCGAAAGGCATGTGGGGAGGAACAAAGAGGGTTTTGTGGGAGGGAAGCGGGAGCGAAGCGGGAGTATTGAGGTTGATGTATTGAGCTTTGGTGCGAGGCATATAGGGGCGAATGTATTGTATCTTGTAGTGGAGTAAATGGGAGGGTGGAAATGCGAGTGAAGGGACGAGGGAGAAAGAAAGTGAAAAAGTAAAGTGGAGACAAATAGTTAGATTTTTTTGTAGTGATGTAGGGAATTGTAGCAAAAAGTAAAAACGTGCGTGCAAACTTCGCATGAAAGTGCAAATAAAACATTGTTTGTAGCATAAACATGATAAGACACAAAGAAATGTAAATTATATTACCAACCAAGAAGTAAGACATGTACAAGATACAATATGTCGAGAAAGGATAGTTAGAGAGGCGAGATAAAATCATAAAGCGAGGAGGTCTTTGAAGAACATGGGAACAATAGTGAATTACTTGGGGGAGTGAGAAGAGTGAGGGTTATGGATGGGCGAGTTTAGGTGTGATTCCTCATTTTTGGAAGCTTGCAATAGAGGCTTTCGTGACATTTTAGAGTAACGGTCGAAGGAAAAAGGAGGCAAAAAGTGAAGATGTGAAAAGGAGGGAACTCTAGAGATTGTTGTGAAGGTAAGTCCTTATCTTTCAGGTCTTTGCTAATGTCAATCGTGACCTTATGCAAAATAAGCCCTTGAGACTTGTGAATACTTAAACCCCAAGCCATCTTTGTAGGCAATTGTCTGCGGTTTCCTCGCAAAAGGTGGAATGGGAATATGACGAGGGTTGTTGGGATCCCAACATGGGCGAGTATCTTGATCAAATTTGATGACAAAAATGAAAGCGGAGTAGGTGGTGCAGCGTAAGTCTCATACAAAATGTCGATGATTGTCCCCGTTGCACCATTTACAAGCCCTATTTCAACCCACAAATTAGTAGTGAGCATGACTTTTTGGCTCTTGCAAAGAACTTTGTGTTGTAAATGATCATCGTTGGGTTCCCCTGAGTCAACACACCTGGTGTTTTGTGCAATGGATCGAGCGATGGGAACGTTTAGTGCTTTCAACATTTGAAGGTTGTGGTGTTCGAATTGTTGTTTCTTTGCAAATAAATGTAAAGAATCCTTATAGCTATGGATGTCATGTTGAGAAAGGTGTGAGTTAGTGTGAGACATGAGGAGCTCCCGGTCCTCATATAGAGTAGTATCATTGTGAATATGGAGAAACAACCAAAGTGAAAGGAAACTTGTGCGAGGTTGAAACCTTGTTAGCAAAATACAGATTGTAAGGAGATGGAAGTATGGAAGCCATTCCATAGGCTAGCGCCATTGGCGTAAAAAGGAATGTCTATGACATGGTGTGGCAATCATTCGAGGTTGTCAACAAGGATGATAATTTTGTTGCCAAATTCACATGTCTTGCTGATGGGGAAAGCTTCATGTAGGCGGAAGTTGATCTTGGAGAGTAATTTTGGCTTGATAAAACTCATTTCATCGATAAGAATGTATTCAACATGCTTAAGGGAGTCTTGAAAAGATGACAATGCTTGACCTTCTAAGGGTTTGAGTTCTTTGATGGGAATGCAGAGTGCGACATGTATGGTGGATGTTGAGATGTTGAATGCTACAACCTGCGGCAGGTCGAGGAGTGGTGAAAGACTTGTGGGTGATGTAGATATGATTGATGACTTGATAGTATTTATGAGATATGATTTCCTTGTGCTGCAGTACCTTGACTAATCAATTTTTGACAAATTTTCCCACTCTGTTTCAAGTTAATGGAATGGTGTGCAAGAAAATAAGAAACTCCAAAATATGGGAGGGTTTAAGGCTACCTCCTGATGTATGATGATGGTGAAGATGAAGATACGGGCGCAAAGATCCTCTCCACAATGAGAACTCGATAACCTACACAACAAAGAGACAACTAGACAAGAAAAATATTAGTAGATAATATGGTGGGTTACCTGAAAAGTCAGTCTTGAGAAGTGATAACTTCCTAGGGAGGATGTCAACCCACTTTGATTAAAAGATTGATAAAAGATAAATGACATAGGATAATGCATAATAATAAATGGAGTAGAGATCATAGATACATTGGATATGCTAAGATAAAGATATGATAATAGATGATGATTAAATTAAGATAAATGAAATCAAACTTGATCGAGTCAATGATGACCCGAAAGAGACAGATAAAGTCGATTGATGATTGCGAGTAGTAGAGTAGATCAAAATATGTGCAAAAAATAGGTCCAGGACTAATCTTGAGATGTTGGAGATGTCCTGGATCTAATTAAGAGGAGTAGGAAATAGAAAAGATGCAAGAAGGAGGATGCAAATCGATGAAAATGTAGATCGGGTCGATGACGAATGGGGCCAAAAAGTGAGATCTTGGCTATTAGATAGATGGATGATAGAGACAGAGGGATCTAAATGTTGAAGGAGGTTGGAAAACAAATGATAGATGAGGCGAAGGTAATTTTTTAGATGATGATAGGTCGGATCGACAATGATGATAGGATGGATCGATGAAAACCAGGGCGGGATTAGGGCTTGATGGGCCTTGATGGTTGGGGAAATGGGCTATGAGGAAGGATCAATGATGTGATGATATGATGGCAGAGCTCTATGACATCTAGAAAACTAAAAGGCGATGCAAAGGATGATGAAACAATGAGAGAACTCCAAGATGGCTCTAAACTTCAAATCTCCAAGGATGGCATGTAAAAGCTCCAAGATGGTTCCAAGTTTATGATTTCATCTCACAAGAGAAGAAAATAAAGCCAATTCGCAAGAAAGCCGAAAATTCCAAATTTTTTTCATCCTCTGGAGGATGGGGGTAGTGGTATACTTATAGGGTATATGGTGGAGTAAGTCGATTGTGGCGTGAATGTTGATTTAGGTAGTAGAAATGATGCACAACTTGAGACAAAGAACCCTTATGAGGTTAGATTAGGGTTTCAAGTTGTTTAGGTGAGTTTAAGGTTGCATAGGGATGATAAAAGGTGGTTGGAGGGTGGAAAGACATTGAATGAGGGTAGATGAGAGTCTAGGGATGATAAATGGGGGTTTAGGGATGTGATTAGGATAATAAATGGGTTTAGGGGTAATTAAATATGATTAGGGATGGATTAGGAGGGATAAAATAATGATAGGATTAAGATATGATCAAGATATGAAAGTGGGAAATTAGATGTGATAAATGAGATTTAGAGAGGAAATAAGAATTGGAATAAGATGTGAGTGTGAAGGTGTAAGATGATGATGAAGGGGAGTGAACGCGAGATGGGGACAAGCGTACCAAAATTTGGTGTCTACATTTGCCCCTTTTTTCAAGTGGTTTGTGTTAAGCAAACCGTACGAGACAAAAAAGAAGTGATAGATGATGATGGTTGAGGTGCTCCCCCTCAAACTAGGGATCGATGACATAAAGAAGAATCGATCATAGGTTGAAAGAGATAGATGGAAGAAGAAGGGAAAATCGATGGGAAGGATGAGAAAATATGCCCCAAGTGGAGAATGATGATGAACCATTGATAGTGATAAGGAAAGGATAAAAAAGTTGGAAAAAAAAAATATGGCGGTGATCTTGGAATCACTTGGTGGGAACAAAGATGGAAGGAACCCGAAACACTAGGGAACATAACATGACCTAATGTTAATGTCCTATAAACCGTGACTTCAGAAAATATCACTACAAGATGGAGGGAATCTAGTGGGAATCCACTCGGATGGATGTGAAATTAGCCATGGACCAATGGGTCAAAGGAAGACATCAAAAATATGCGCTAAAAATGTGAGGATGGTTAAGACAATGGTCTGAAAAAAATGTCGGGAAAAAAGAGTATGCGTTATCCTGCGAATATGAGGAAGAGAATAAATATGCGTCTTGGTGGGATGAAGATGAAAATGATGGCCACAAAGGTTGGCTTAAGATGAAGGATGGTGCATCGAGAGGGAACACATAGAGATGCCGCAGAGCGGGCTCACTAGATGTGATGAAAGATGTGATGAGATAAGTAAATATGTGCAAAAAGATAGAAAAAGAAGCTATGTGAAGACAAATAAGTGTGTTATGAGTGACACACAAGTCTTAAAGTGGAAGAAAAGATAATTTGATAAGAGATAAATTGGATGAGATGAGATGATGGAAAAATAGGGTTGGTAATTCGATCAAGGTGATTGGGTGGGTTGATGATGATTTGGCTTGGGGACGATGATGGGGGCGGTAAACGATGGGTCAGGTGGTGCCTATATAATGATGAAGACGGTAGAAAAGGATCTTTTGACATGATACGATTTTGATGATCGAGAGATCTTGAGAGATATAAAAGCTTGAGATTTGAGTGAAATGGAGGCCAACAGAGGAGGAGAGGAAGCGCCGAGAGGTCTCAAAGAGTGGTAAGTGCCGAAAACCTAGCTTTGTTTTAATTTTTTTTTTTTTTTTTTGAATTTTTGATGGGCACCAAGGGTTGGTTGGGACTTGAATGGTATGGTCTTCATTGACCGAGGGAAAAGTCGGCATCAACCTAGGTTAGGGTCGATGTCGAATGGGTAGGATGTAGGTTATATTGATAATTTTTGATGAAAAAATGATTTTTGATGATTGGATGTTGATGGGTGCTTGTTTGATGGATTTTTGTAGGCCGAGACACTTTATATTTGAGAGACAAAGTCCCGACCATGTTGGGAATGATTAGGATATAGATGTCATAGATGTTGAGTGGGATCACTTAGATGTAGTGGGATTGGGTGGATTCACCATTATTAGAGGGTGCCTAGAGATACAAGGCTTATCATACCCTTGATAGACAGATGGGATCCGAGGACTACTACCTTTCGGTTTAGACTAGGAGAGATGATGATCACGTTAGAGAAATGTATCATATTTTGAGATTACCAATTCAGGGGGCAATGATAGTGCTGATTACAATAGAGGGCTAGATGGATGCATTGACATGATTGTTTGGAGTAGAGGCCCCACATATTGCATTTGTATTTAGGGAATTTCACATTGAGACATGCTATCAACCTTTGACGCGAGGAATCAAGATGATATGCCTTGATTATGATGGCAATTCTTGCTATGCATTACTAGATTAAGGTGGGTTAAGATTTCCATGGGCCCTAACAATGGAGTGGTGGTGGAAATTGTTGAGCATAGGACAATGTTCACATTTGGGGATCAACTCTCTAGCATAGGTATACTATGAGTTGTGGATGTATGTGTCGAGGAGGAGGTCAGGTATGGATGTGGGATTCTTATTACATTGTTGGGCATATGAGCACATAGTTGTGGTGAGGCCACTAGGCTTCCATGGATCACAGGAGATCACATTGAGTTGATAGTTGGATTTATGAGATGGAGAGATGACCAGCTCATGGAGAGATAGGGGTGAGAGGGGTGAGGATTGGTATATGAGAGAGGTTGGGGAGCTTGGATGTGGATGATGTGAGATGGAGGCCATATAGAGGGTTCCTGCATGGTCAAGTGATAGATATACAACTCTTGGGTATGAGGAGAGTTGAGGATGGGTGCAGGGGTGGAGGCTGAAAATGATGGAGGCAATACAATTTACACGTGTGATGAGTAGTTTGGGTTGGTTTGAGATGGTGCATGTAACACCGATTAGATATAGAAGAGATGAGGCCGAGAGGGACTTTCCTAGTCCCGTGATGGTCGATCCATTGGTGGAGGAGGATGAGCCACATGGGATATTGATGAGGATGATGTGGGAGTGGAGAGGAGGTTTTGTAGAGTGGATGACGGTTGGACAACATGAAGGGAAGGAAGGAGTAGAGGAGGAGGTGAGTAGAGAGAGAGAGGTGGTCATGCTGAAGAGGAGGAGAGGTGACAACACTATGTAGGAGGAGAGGGTGGAGAGGAGGGTGCATGAGAGAGATAATACAGAGATAGATCAGATTATAGGTGGAGTTAGATGTGACTTATAACAGATGAGAGTGAGATACTTACATATAGGAGCTTGATGGGGGATGAGCAGAGAGAGAGACATATGGACTATCTAGAAAGATATGGATAGGATAGAGCGAGGCCAGATGGAGGGAGATTAGGAACCACATAGGGAGATGGATAGATGGTCCACCTAGTTTTATGACATTGGAGGAGTACTGCCGGTGCTAGGAGATGAGGCGTGTTACTATGAGCACATATAGTCACGATGGTTACTATGATGTACCACGCTATGTGCATACTATATAGATAGAGAGAGGAGAGATAGGCGGTGATGTAGGAGTGCATATACGAGAATGTAGCTGCAATGTGGCCATGATAGTGGACATGATGGATGGTGGATAGGGATGGACAAGGATAGGAGGAAGACTTAGGATTAGGGACTCATAGGACTCTAGATTTTGATCTTGTGTTCATAGAGTAGTGGGTGAACATTGATATATAGATTTTGAGTAGATTTTGAGGCCCCAAGAGAGGCCTATTATATATATATATTGTGATGATGATGACATGTATATATATATATATATATATATGTGTGATATATATGTGTGTATATGATATATATGTGTTTGTGATGATTTTGATGATGATTTACATTGTTGAGATGAGTAGATTAGATTATGTGATGATTGATATTATTTTTGATTATGATTATGGATGTGATGATGATATTTAGATGTTGATTTGATTGATATATTGATGTGATGATGTAATATTTGATTGATGATGATGATGTGATGATGATGATATGATTGATGTGATGATGATATATGATTAGATGTGATGATATTAGATGTAGATATGATGATGATGATGATGATATGATTGATATTTATGTGATGTATGATGATTAGATTGATGGATATGATGGATATGATGATGATGATGAGATGTGATATGATTGATTAGATGATGATGATGATGATATGATGATTAGATGTGATTGATTAGATTAGATGATGAGATGGATTTAGATGATTAGATGATGATAGATGATATGATGATGTTGGATTTAGATGAAAAATGATATGATGATATGATAATATAGATGATATGATTTAGATTAGTAATGATGTGATGTAGATGATATGAGATGAGATTATGATAGATATGAAGATGTTTTAGATTAGATTGATATGAGATAGATATGATAGATAGATAGATAGATAGATAGAATCTGACCTTGATAAGGTGACCCAAATATAAGAAAAGTACACTTCATCATAGTAAGGAGCACACATAGGATAGATGCTTTTGGACTGGATTGGAGGTAAAATGTGAAAAGAAACACAAACAAAGCAATGCACTTGTGACCTATAATGGCAAGTGTTAACACATAACTAACGATAGTTAGTCACATATAAGATCATGAGGGGAAGATGGAAGGTGTGCTTATACACCTACTGTAGACATGACAAGGGGTTTAGATGTAGCTTGTATGGGGAAGTAGTTTCTCCTTAGGTGGTTGTCCTAGGTCTATGCCCCAACTTTGAGCAATATTGTGCAAATTGATCAATGTGGGAAGTTTTTTTTGATGGGAAAGTTGATCGATGTGGGAAGCTTTCTTAGGATGCTTTTTTTTGAATTTTTCTTTTTCTTTTGATATTTAGAAGGTTGATCAATGTGGGAAGCCTTACTGCCATGATATAAGAAAGTAGCCATCCTTGAGGGAGTGGTCCAATTGGGATTTTTTTGCTTTGATTTTTTTTTTTTTTTTAGATGGCAAGGATAAGATGCATGATAGTTTTCCTTTGAGGATCAATCTATACTTTTGACATTATTTTCTTTATATGAAACAATTGTCCTTGAGGGAGTATATTTTTTGGATAAGATAGCTTTTGATATGAGCATCCATAATTTTTGACTTTTAGGATAGAGTTGAGGATAGCCAAGTAGACCACTTGGGGAGGAAGAATAAGATGTACAATACACATATGGACCCTTATCATGGTTCTAGTAGGTAGATAAGAAGGAGATGGATGTAATGATTGTGGGGTTCCCACCTAGAAGGAGGAACTTGTCCATAAGGAATATGCTATGAGAAGAGCCATGGTGCCCATATTCAAGGTCATATATAAGATAGTGATGGAAGACCACATGATTCCAAATCATTATGATGAGATGGAAAGGATAATGATGGAAATGAGATCATTAAAATGTGACTATCACGTTGGTTGGTAGTGTGTTAATAGTAGAAAGGTCCACAAGTACAAGGCATTGAGAGGTTCCATTTTGGTTTACCATCAAGGAGGCTAAATGATAGGCCCCGGACCCATACTTATGCATGATAATATATGGTCCAATCTATTTGGAGAAAACTTTCCATGTTGGCTCCTTTCTAGAGTAGTGACATTTCTGATTTTCTTTTAAGACAAGGTCACCAATGTTAAAGTCATGTTCTTTAAGATGTTTATTATAGGCACATTTGATTCACTCTTGATAGACATGATGATGTTGGAGAGTGATTAAGTGATTGCTCATCTAACAATTCAAGTTGTGCTAGATGCTCTTGGTGATAGTCCTCATCAGAGACAAAGTCGCAAAGAGAAACACACAAGGATGGGATTTGAACTTTGAGAGGAAGAATGGATTTAGAGCCATAGATGAGAGAGAAAGGAGTAGCACCCATAGAGGTGTGGATGCTAGTTTGATAAGCCCAAAGAGTGAAGGGGATATGAAAGATGCCAATCTTGACCTGCTTTATCAACAATTTTGAAAGAATGTTATGCGAGAGTTTTGTTAGTGGATTTGGCTTGGCCATTAGCTTGAGGATAATAAGGAGAAGAGAAGATAAGATTGATATTGAAAGAGTCACAAAATCTTCTTAAGATATTTTTTTTGAAGGACTTTCCATTTTGTTTGTGATGATTTTATGAGGAATGCCAAAGTGAAAGATGATGTGTTGATAGACAAAATCAATGATTTTGTTAGCTTTGGTGGATGTGAGTGGAATGGATTCCACCCATTTGGTGAAGTATTTTAGTAGGTGATGATAGAATGATGACATTGAGAAGAGCATGGATTGATGAGGCCAATGAGGTGAGTCCCCATTGTGAGAAAAGGCCATAGATCTTGAGTTGGTTGTAAGGCCTGGCTAGGGATATGAATGAGATTGGAATGTTGTTGGAATTTGATGCACTTTTTAACATATTCAATAGTCTTGATTGAGGGTGGGCCAATATAGTACCCATCAAAGAAGAATGTGCTTGGAAATGGCCAAACCACTAAAGTTTCCACCACAAATTTCATCATGGACTTCTTGGATAACATGGATAGATTCATGGGATTTAAGGCATCGTAGTAAAATACCATCAAACCCACATTTGTAGAGGATGCCACCAAGGATAACATAGTGGTTAGCATGTTGAAGAAATGACCTCCTACCATTTTTGGATAGGTTGGAGGGAATTTTAGATTGAGAAAGATAGTCAAAGATTTGGGTATACCAGAGATCAGATTGATTGGTGTCGATGAGATTGATGTGAGGAAGCTCATGGGTATGAGATGGTTGATCGATGATGGAAAACAATGAAGAGTTTGGATTCTTTTGTTTTCAAGGGATGAGAGATGTAAGGATGCCATGGTGTCTAAAAGTGATTGGATGAATGAGGGATGGTTTGGATGGTGTATTGATGAAGGCCTCGAGGAGAAAGTTGATGATGTCCTTGTATTTTTGAAGGACTTCATTTTTTACATTGATAGATTCCCTTAATTTGATTGATGATGAGTTGAGGAATCACCATAGATATGAGGATTTGGATGTCGAGCATGATAGTGGTTTGGAGGCCCAAGATGAGGGCTTCATACTCAGCCATGTTGTTAGTGCACTCAAAGTTAAGTTTATAAGTGATGGGGATAGGAGTTTCCCAAGGAGGAATGATGATGACCAACACCTCCCCCTTTTCGACACTTAGATCCATCAAAGAAAAGTGTCATTTTGAGGGAGAATACTCATGATCGATGGTGTGGATGGATTCATTGGGAATTTTCATGGGAAGTTGATTATAGGAAGAGGGCTTTCAAAAGTTGATCAAGATGATATAGCCCTTGGCCCTTGATTGATTTTTTGAGAGATGAACTCTAGGTCAAACTCAGTCATGAGCATGAGCCATCGAGTGATGTGATCATTATGGTAAGGCTTTGGAATGCATGGTTTTGAGAGGATGAAGCTAGTGATGACATAGTTTTTTGTGATGAGAGAAGATAGTGGTGAAGTTTGGAAGTGTGGTGAAGAAGAAAAGAGCACAACACAAATTTTTCACTTAGCTTAGTGTAGTGGGTTTCATAGTCATGAAGAGTGTGGATGATATATAAAACAACTTACTCCCCTGCCCTTGCTCTCATGGTGTGTGCCAACATGGCACCTAGAGCATGGTCGGTGGTAGAGATGTAAAGATAGAAAGGATCCCCCTCATGGTGGAGTGTGAGCAAAGTGGTGATAGAAGATAATGCTTAAGTTCATCAAAGGCTTTTTGGAAATTGGCATCCCACTTGAAGTGAGTGTCTTTTTGTGAGGAGATGATGAAAAGGTTGGAAATGATAGAAAGTTGTGAGATGAAATGATGGATTGATTGAATTGGCCTTGGAGACTATGAAGTTTGCTTTAGATTGGAAGGAGGAGGCATCTCGAGGATGGATTTGATCTTGGTGGGGTCAACTTCAATACCCCTGATAGAAATGATGAAGCCAAGGAGTTTTAGTTAAAACTCCAAACACACACTTGGTGGGATTAAGATGAAGGAAGAAATGGATAAGACATGTGAAGAGGATTTCAAGGATGGAAAGATGGTCTTGTCGACATTTGGATTTACCCAAGAGGTCATGACATAATCCTCTATGGTTTTATGGATGAGATCATGGAAGATATAGGTCATCATGACACATTGATAGGTGGCCCCCACATTTTTCAAACCAAAGGGCATGACATGATAGAAAAAGGTTCCCAAGGGGTGATGAAAAGATGTCTTATGTTGGTCTTTTGGTGTGATGAGGATTTGATTATAACTAGAAAAACCATCCATAAGAGAAAGCATCTCATGGATGGTTAGTGAGGTCAAAAGTTGATCGATGTTAGGAAGAGGAAAGTCATCTTTAGGGAAAGTGAGATTTAAATCTCAAAATTTGATGTATAGATGTAGATATTTCCAGAGGATTTGGAAATGGGTATGATGTTAGAAACCCATTGTGGATAATCGATAGGTTGGATGAATTTGGTGGAAAGAAGACATTGCAATTTCTTTGATAAGGAGGAGGGAAACATGAGGATGCATATGGCGTATTTTTCTTAACCAACTTAGCATTGGGGATGATGATGATGTTATGGATGATGATGTTAGGATCGAGGCCTGACATGTCAGTGTATGACCATATGAAGGCCTGGCTATGGATATGCTTAGAAAGGAAGGTGGTGAAGGATTCTAGCTCTTGTGGATCAAGAGATTGACCAACTTTGAGGATGTGGGGCTCTTGCAAAGTCCCTATGTTGATGTCGATGGTGGATTCATTGAGAGGGTGGATGTGTTGGGAGGTAAGGCCTTATGAAGATGAGAATATTCACCCCCATGTAGGAAAATAATGGAGTCATCATCACATTGAATATCGATGGTAGGGGAATCTTCCTCTACCATGTTGGGAAATTTGAGAGGAAGGGACCTAGTTTCACCTTCAACCTGATAGGTGACCGGTCCCAAAGTGATGGTGGAGATTAAAAAAAAAAAATTTAGAAGAAAGGGACATGGTGTCATCCATGTCCATGGGGTCATTGGATGGAGAAGGATTGGATGATGGATCAATGTGCATGGGGATGTAGATGAAGAAGAAGTGTGAGAGGATTGGTGGGTTGTTCTTTGAAACCCAATCCAAACTTCTCATGAGGTTTGTGGGATTGGTCGATGATAAGATCATGCATGCCTTGTTCATAACATCCAAGACCAAATCCCTTCCATGCAATGATGGAGGTAGGTATAAGTGAAGGATTTGTTATAGAGGAATCAAAGCCATTGGTATATGGTTTAGTGTGTGGGGTTGATTTCGATGTGAGAGAAGAAGGGTGATCGATGCCACCATAGATAAGATTGGTTTTTAGATGAGGTGGACCAAAGGAAATGATATCCCCAACATTAGGTTGATACATAGGAGATTTTTGGGTCTACCGAGTCAATTGATTAGGTGTGGGAAGAGCATTGAGGGTGAGGAGTTGATACTCCCCCAGTGAAAGATGTTGCATCACGGTGTCAAGAGATTCATCATTAGGTAGCTTTGGATATAGGTATAGATGAACTAGTAGATGCTTTGGAAGATGAATCTTGTTTAGGGATGAGCACGTCATTTGGTGATAGGTCATGTGGCATGCTTTGAATGGAGGAAGATCAATGGGGAGTGTATGGATTTTCCCCTCATGTTTGTACTTAAGAGTGATGGAGAGTGGATGGGATGTAATGCATGGCGTGCAGATCCATGGTGTCAAAAAGATATTATGGAACTCCCCCTCAACAATGTAAAAGATCATCATGGAGGATTTTTTCACAAATGGATGGGGAGGATAATTATTCCCAAAAGGGGAAACAACATCATTAAAGGCTCAAAGAACCATGGGTGATTGAGTGACAATGGTGTTGGGAAGTTTAAGTTGGTTAAAGGTATGGGATGAGATGATATTGATGTTAGCACCATTTTCAATCATAGATCGTTGAATAAGTGTCATTGATGTGTGGAATGGTGATGAAAAGGGAAGATCATGATCTTAGGTAAGAATGTGGGAATTTTAGAATCATCAAAGGAGATGGTGGTGGAAGTTGTAAGAGCTCAAAAGGGGCCGTGAAAGGTTGAGTCATCATCGGTGGTGATTATGGGGATACACTTCAAGGCTTGATGAGAGGCTTTTGTTGATGGTTGGGGAGATTTGGATGATCTCATAGAGAGACATTTTATGGGGGCATGATGAATTTTTTTTATGATACTTTTTCAATGAAACATAGGATTTTGGGTATGTGGTGGATAGGATGGATACCTTAGCCTTGGATGAAGAAGGAGATGGAGTGGGCTTCATTAGAAGGAGAAGTGATGATGAAAATTTTGGATTTGATTGGGTAGATGGTTGAGGATCATGAGGGTGAGAGAGTGAGTGGTGATATGAATGACATTGATGAAAAGAGGGGACCTTTAGAAGAAGAGGTAGTTTGGTGGGGATTGATGATGAAAGGTTGGATGAAGGAGGAGATTTAGATTTAGAGGTCTTAGAGTTGTAGATTTGATTGGAGGATTGTGTTTGGATGTGGATGAACTAGTAGATGGAAGAAGGGTGGTATCTTTTGATGAGAAGAAGATCATCCTCTTCTATGAGATTTTGATGAGGGTTTAAAGAGCCTTACAATGTTCATGTGTCATGTCCATGGGACATATGATGATAAGCACAAAAATGACATTATAATCAAACCACATGGTTTTTTTCCCATGTGAATCGAAGGATTTGATGGGGGAAGGGTGATTGCGGATGCTTGGATGAGACGTGATGAAGGATTTTAGTATAAGACCCAATGGGGTTTTTGAAGAGGGGTTTTGTGGATTATGGATGGATTGGATTTGGGGAGGTGGATGAAGGAAAAAGTGTGCCTTACTCTTATGAGGTTTGATAGGGGTTTTGGATTTGATTTAGATTTGGAAGGAGGAGTGGATGGTTTTGATTCAGATTTATGATGATGGGGGATTTGGATGAAGGGCATGGTCCCAAAATGGATGGGTGAGGTCCTAAGATAGATGATGAGATGTTGGATTTTTTGGATTGATGGGGATTTGAAGGAGGAAGCTCTAATTTTTTATGTGGATGAGTGAGAGAGATTTTTGGATAGGGATGCCAAGGTTTTAGATTTTTTTGTGAGGATTTTACCTTGGGGGATCACAATGATTTCAACAAGGGGATTTTCTTGGGAGGTAGAATTAGATGATTTGGATGTAGAGTTATGTGGTAGATGTGGGGGTTGAAGATGAAGATGGTTTTTGGATAACATGATTGGTAAGATGAGAAGAGGTTGTAGATTGTGTGGATTTTGGAGGTGTTGATATAGAAGTGGTTGTACTTATTGAAGATGAGGATGGGATTGGGACATCACTTTGTGATTGAATAGGGGGGATGTTGCTTAGTAAAGTTTTAAGGGATGATGATGGTGGACATGGATTTGATGTATGATGTGGGTATGGTATGGATATAGGTATAGTAAGTAGATGATAGATGTATGTAGATGTAGGATAGATGTAGAGATAGATGTGGATGGATGATATGGATATGGATATATATGGATATGGATGATAGATATGGATAGTAGATATGGGATATAGATATATATATAGGGATATGTAGATAGATGATATAGATGTAGATATATGATGAGTGGAGATGATGGATGAATAGATGTGTAGATGTATAGGTAGATGGGTATAGATGGATATGTATATATGGATATAGATATAGAGGTATGGGTAGATGGGATGATAGATGTATATGATATAGATGTAGAAGGGTAGATGTAGTGGTAGAGGTGGATGGTGTAAATAGATGTAGGTAGAGTAGAGGGGATAATAGATGTGGGTGGTGATGTTGAATCCTGACTTAGAGTATTGATTGTATGGGCATTAGGTGCTTGAGATGTGGGAGGATTAGCTTGATTGTTTGGTGGATGATTAGGGAAGGGTTGCTTGAAGACATCTAATGGTTGGTTAGGAGGAGCATTAGGATTGTCTAATTGAAGGTCCCCATGATTGATAAGCCATTGTACTAGGTATTTGAAGGTATGACACTTTTTGATATCATGACCACGGAACTTGATGATGTTTACAATAATGGTCTTTGATACCATGTGGGTTTGGGACATGTGAATCATCAATGGTGGATAGGGGGAAGTTGGATAAGGCATGCAACCATAAGTTTTTCAAAGATGGAACTATAGGATTCTCCGAGGGAGTATAGTTAGGAGTTGGTCTAGGAGCCCTTTGTGGAGGCTTGGCATGAGATGTGGATGCAGAAGAAGATTTGACTATGATGGCATTGGCTGCATTTTTAGATTTTTCATTATGGGTGGATGACTTGGTGAATTTGGTTTTGGGCTTGTTGGAGCAAAGCTTGACATGGCCTTGCTCAAGGGCACATAATTCTAATTTTGAGCCATGGTGAAGGCTTCCTCAAAGCTTTGGAAAGATTGGATTTGGAGAGTGGATGAGATATGTTTTGCACATGATCTAGAGAATATTTTGATGAGTTTGGTTTGGGGAAGAGAGAAGGATAATTGATTGATGATGCCACACCACCTAGTGATGAAATATGATGATTGATTCATCATCAAATTGTTTGATGGCATAGAGTTGGTGATGGTGATTTTACATGTAATATTAATGGAGAAGTCTCTAAGAAAATATGTGCAAGTTGAGTGAATGAGAAAAGGGAATGTTGAGGAATGCCATTGTACTAGTCCAAAGCGGGTTTGGCAACCAATGACATGGGGAAAGTGTGAAGCATGAGGTCTTGATCATGGGTGATGAGATAACATGAGTGCCTAAAGGCATGAAGGTGTGTTTTGAGGGATCCTCCTTACTATTGAATTTAGAAAATTAGGGAGCTCCCAGTGTGGAGGATAAGGTTTGATGGGTATGGATGGGTTGATAGGCTCATTGCAGATTTTTTCATAGGTGAATGTGCTTTTAGGACCCAAAGTAGTGGCTTAGAGGTTTTCCATTCTACTTAGCAAAGCTTGCATGGGGTCATTAGATGTGTGAGGATGAGGGATTGATTTTGATGGTTGTGGATTATAAGAAGTAGATGGGTTGGGTTGTGGATGAGATTGATATTGTTGAGGATAAGTAGGAGTTTGTGGAGGTGGTTGATAAGGAGGAAGATAGTTGAATGCTTGTGATTGGATAGGTTTGGAGAGATAGGATGTTGTTGGGATGGGGATGTAATTGGATGGATAGGATTGTGAGGATTGTTGTTGAGAGATGGGAGGATTAGATTGGGTTTCATGTTGGGTGAGTTGGGATGTATGTATGAGGTGGTTGAGATGTTTGGATAGGTTGATTAGGGAACATGTGTTGAAAGATGCACTCTATTGGAGTGGAGGTTGATGAGTTTGAGTTGACTCCTGAAGGGTGGGGTTGTGAGATGTAATAACATTTTCATGGACTTGAGATGTAGATGGGCATTGATTTTTGAACATTTTTGGGTGGTGGAGAGAAGTAGGTTAGATTCTTAGAGTTTGAGTAGGAGCATTGATGACCATGGTAGATGAAGAAGTGATGGGGATAGAAGATATGGGGATGGTATTGATGTGAGGTAAATTGGGTGGAATGGGGACCACTAATTGAGTGGATTGATGGGATTGAGGGATCATGGTGGAAGAGATCGTGAGGGCCATGTTCATGTTGAGCTAATGCTAATTCATTCATGGCCCTTGGAAAAAAATGAAAGTTGGGAAGTAAGAACTTGGTGGATTCAGAATGTGGAGGATAAGCATAGAGTTGTTGAAGGGGAGGTCCATCGATGGGGAGATGGGTGGATTTATGAGAAAGATAATCATGAAGGGAAATGGGATTGGCATCAAGAGTTCCTGAAACTCCACGCATCCATGAGGGATAGTGGGAGGTCCAAAGGCTCCTAAGGAAGTGGTAGATGGGGGTGTAGTTGGTCTAGAGGGAATAAATGATGAGAGAGAAAAGGGTTGGTTTCAAGATGGGGATTATTTTGGATGACATGGGTCTCATGAGAGGAACCATAGAAATAATGGGTTGGGAGACCAAAGGTGTGGTGATCATAGGTGTAGAGGAAACAATGGAAAGTGGAAGTTTTTGGGAAAGATTGTTTGAAGTGGGGATGTTGTTGGATGAGGTTGATTGTTCCATTTTTTTGGCTTGAGAATGAGTGATAATGGGCATGAAAAAAAAAAAAACTTTATGTTGATTATTAATATGACAAAACAAATCAAGAAACAAAAGTTTTGATTATCTTGTTTATTTAGAAAGTGTGAAAAAAAAAAGAAAGAGGCTCAAAGGGAACCTAAAGAAGTGGCCAATCTAAGGATGGTTTCGGTTTTTTAAGGTTGGAGTCCTTGATATACCCAAAGGTACGTGAGGCAAAAATCTTGGTGATGACTACTAGTACATGGCTTGGTATTGGGGCCTACCCCCTCACTTCACGCACTAGCGATAAGGGTGTTGGGCGCTTAGCCAATATACCGATAGTAAAAAAAATTTTACATGACCAAAACACCATGGTGAATTCCTTATTGGGTGATGAAATCCCAATAGATTCCACATGGTAGGAGATGTTTAGATGTGTTGATTTGTTTTGTGTGGTTTGGTTGTGTGTGAAGAAGTGTGAATGTAAAATATTACCACCTACTTAAACTATGTGATCAAGCAAGCATGAAAGGTGTTCTTTTTAGATCCAAAACCAAATGTGATATTCAATGAGAACACACAAAAAAAAGGAGGGAGAAATGATGAAAAAGGAGAAAATAGGATAAAAATGAGAATACCTAGATAAACATTATTTTCCTTTTTTTTTTTTTTCAAATTAAGCACACATGTTGTTGTTAAAAAAGCAAGAAAACCCCCCAAAGCATGCAAGAAAAAAGCTCTACTACCTGCAAAGTTAGTAGAAAGAAAGAAATGGAAATATGAAATGAAATAATGAAAATAAAGAAAGAACTCACCAAAGAGGATAGGTGGGTCCCATCGGGCGTGCTAGAATGTTTTTGAAAATTTTTTCTAACTCCTGTTTTAAGTTAATGGAATGGTATGCAAGAAAATAAGAAAATCCAAAATATGGGAGGGTTTAAGGCTACCTCTTGATGTATGATGATGATGAAGATGAATGTATGGGCACAAAGATCCTCTCCATGGTGAGCTCGATAACACGAAAAGCTGCTAGATCAAAGAAAATATAGATAGAAGATGGTGGGTTTGTCTGACAAAGTTAGTCCGAGAAGTGATAAAACTTCCTAAGGAGGATGCCAACCCATAGTTTTCTTATGAGATCAATAAAAGAAATGGATAAATGACATGCAATGAAAACAATAACATAATGGAACAAAGATAAGAGATATATTAGATATGATAAGATAAAGATATGATAATGATAAATGATGATAAATTAAGATAAATGAAATCATCGGTCTGAGAAGGTCCGATGACCCGATTAGGTCAAAGTGACGAATGTATTAGAGTGGATCAAAAGATGTGCAAAAATAGGTTTGGGACTGATGTTGAGATGTTGTTGAGAGCTGTCTAAATCTATGTAGAGGTATAAGAAATAGGAAGGATATAAAAAAGGATGCATATATGATGAAAATGATGATCAGTAAGTTGTCAATGACCGAGGGTAGATCTCGAGACACTGATGGTGACCGGGGCCAAAAAGTGAGATTTGTGCTATTAGATAGATAGATGATAGAGACAAGAGGGATCGAATGTGATGGAGGAGTTGGAAAACAAATGACAAATGAGGTAGAAGGTAGAAAAAAAAGTTGATGCGAGATCAAGTTGATGAGTGATATGGATTGATGGCGACCAGGGGGATTAGGTTTTGATGGGCCTTGATGGATGAGGAAGAGGCTTATGAGGAAGGATTAATGATGGAACATATGATGGTAGATCTCCAAGACAACAAACCTACAAAATGATGAAAAATGATGAAACAATGGTAGGATCTCTAAGAAAAAAGGACTTGATCTGAAAAAATGGTATAACTCAAGATGGATCCAAGTTGATGATTCAAGCTAAAAAGAAGAGAAGAAAACAAAGAAAAAAACATGAAGGGCGAAAATACAAAAAATTTCATCCCATTGAGGAGGGGGTAGTGGTATAATTACGGGGTTGTTGGAGACCGCTAGGGTCACCATTGACTATGAATGACCATTAATTTGGGTGGTAGAGATGATGCACAACTCAGAGAAAATAACCCTTATGAGGTTAAATTAGGTTTCCAAGCTATTGAGGAGGATTTAGGTTGTATATAGGATGATAAAATGTGGTTAGAGGGTGGAAAGACATTGAATGAGGGTAGATGAGAGTATAGGGATAATAGATGGGGGTTTAGGGATATGATTAGGATAATATATAAGTTTAGGGGTAATTAAATACGATTAGGGATGGATTAGGAGAGATAAAATAATGATAGGATTAAGATAGGAAAGTGGGAAATTAAATGTGATAAATGGGATGCGGGAGGGAAATAAGAATTGGAATAAGATGTGAGTGCAAAGTTGTAAGATGATAACGAAGGGGAACAAAAATGAGGCAGGGGACAAGAATACCAAAAATTGGTGTCTACAGATTGTCAGAGAAGGTGACATGCAAGGCATGTAACTATTTTTAAACAAGTTTGATTCAAATGATTTCCTTAATGGTGGACCCAATATTGGATTAAATATTTTAAAAAGGATTGTATGGAAGGAGTTCGGACTAGAAAAAAGTTCAAAATATGTAGAGTCATGCTCTATAATGTGTGAAAATCTTGGATAAGCATGAACAATAGCTAGACATGAACAAAGCTTCCATTTATTCCCAATGCGGTATTTATTGTAACTCTAGGCATGAGCACTGGATAAGAGGAAGTGATTCCATACGTGACATATGAACCTTATATGCATCCAAGATAAGGGTTGTTTCATGTGTGAGAGACTTAAATTTGACAACTTGTCTCAATACCTTCCTCTCGGCATTCAATGAAACAAAAAAATGAGTGCACATAACAAGTATCAATTTTTGAAGTATGTGGCATGTTTCTTGTGCACTAATGTCATGCTCAACAACACTCTCTATAAGCATTTTTCTAAATGAAAATATGTGTTGGACAATCGAGTCAACATCTCTTGTAAATTTGGAGAACATTTGGTGGTAGGTTTCCAAATGTTGCTATGACTTTGAAGCATACTTTACAATGTGCTTCAACACAACATGGCTAGAAAGGAAAGACTGATAGTTAAAATTGGCTCTCCATATAGATAACATTGATTGGTTGTGGATGTTTAACTTGTCATCATTTATTGAAGGAGGTAATTAAGCGTGCCATTATCCTCTACAAACAATGTTGATGAGGGGTGAGTCTTCCAGGGGCATTGATCGACATTTTAGGAAGGGTTTTTTTGCGCAAACATGTCTCTGCATTTAGAATATTTTATGTGGCATTGAACATGATTAATAAGTTCTTCTAGGTCTACAAGCGGGGAGGAAGAAAGTACTTGTTTTTTTTGTAACAAGCATGGATCATGTTGGATAGAGCGATGAAAAAATTATGGCGACACGAGGCGAGGCGTGGGTTTCAAGCCGACATGTATGTATCAAAGTATTATTTAGTGGCCTCTACAGATGCATGATATCCCGATTTATTGCATTGACATTTGGATCATTTTCAAGCAATACGAAACCATGGACATGTGTGCAACCTCTATGTTGCCATTCATACATGCGAGAAAAAGAGAGTTTAAAAAAACCATATAGATCAAAATCCAAATAGAAGGCATGAAAGTGTGTTAACTGTACCAATATTATATAGCCCCATGATGTTTCTCTAACAATTCTTCATGAAATATAATGAATCGTGGTGCATGTAACAATAGGCACGATGAGGGTTATAAATAATGTTAAGAGTCCTCCACCATTGTGCAACGCAAGGCTCGATAGAGTATTCACTAGACATGACATTGTGGAGGTCCAACCATTTTGTATGTACCAAACTCGAGTAAAGAACAATGTTGGTGGGCCCAATTGCTCAACCATGTCCGAAACCTTGCTTCTACATCTAGGCCAAAATGAGCATGTTCTACAAATGTTGTTTCCAAACCGCATCTAATTGTTAGGGTGGAAATCGTTAGGAAAGTCTTGAATTCTTTTTGAAGTTCTCCTATAGTTGGTTGAATAGCATGCTTGATGTTTTATCTCATGAAGACTATGAGTGTAGAATGGATCCTATGATACATTATGAGGTTAAGCAAGAAGTATCAAAACCATGGGTGGGAACCAAAATGACCGTTATGGTAGCGCATCAAATGAAGAGCATATGAAATTATTTCATGCACGTTTTCTTAAACATTTCTTTCCATGTCGGAAATAAACTTGGAAAATCCATGAAGAAAAGGACTTTAATAGTGTATTCATTTACTAGGAAATGCCAAGTTTTGACCGTAACAAAGTAAAGAGAGTGTCACGTCCATACAAAAGCAAGAACTGTTGAAGTTCCTCTTCTTTTGTTTATGTGTTTTAATGGATGACACAAAAGACAATGTTTGGAAAACTATTTCAACCGAATCAAGAGAGAAATTTTCATCATATTCTCGTATTATTATAGTGTGTTCTGGAAGATCCATTGTAATTGTGTTTAGAGAGGAGGTAACATTTGTTGATTTGGCTAGAAAAGAGGCAACGACATCAATGTCGATCAAAGCGTCTCGTAGTATAGATCATGGTAAATTTTATATTGAAGAGCTTCCCAAACATGAGACATACTAACATAAAAGTCATACTTTCTTAGTTATGTTCCTATCTTTTGGAGAAGGCAAAGGTCCAAATTTCTAAGGTGACGTGGAAGGTATTTGGGTATGGATGAAATGTTTTCTAGGGAGCTTAAGGTGTGTTGGAGTATTTTTATTTCCCGCCACAAGCTTGGGAAACTTGATTGGATTAACATCTCTTCCACTTGGGTTAAAGACTTTAGAATGAAAGGTTGATGTCCCAGGTCAATATTGTTCCAAAACATGAATCAATGCCCATGTTTTTCAAATTTGCATCTATTGCAAGTATGAAGGCCTTCATGCAATCTTGTTTTTATCCTTGGGTAATTTTCAAAACAAATTGAGAAAGTGTGGATCTTTGACAAAAGGTCAATCCTTTTTTGGAAGCATCATTGGAATTCAACTAAGTATGCTAATGTCGAATGTGTAGGGTTTTGAGGTGTAGGGAAAGCGTTAGTGTGCTCAGTAGTAGTGGTGGTTGTATGGAAATGAGCAAAGAAAGTAGTAGGAGAAGGAGAAGGTGTTTGATGTCTATGAGGAACATTGACAAGGTGGAAAAACAGTGGAAATAGTTGGTTGAAGCAAAGGAGTAAGTAGAGGATGAAGGTGTTTGCGATGATAGATGCATATCATGTTGAATGGGTTTGGGAACTAATGGATGAAACATTGCATTGTGAGCGAAAAATTTACAAAATTTGAATGAAAATATTAATAAGCGAGGAAAGTGTGTGGAGGGTTGTCATTCATCGGTTCAAAACAAATATAATGTGTCCTATTGTATGAAAAATATACATTGGTTGAAGTAGAAGGAAAAGGAGGAAAGGGTGGGTTTGATGATGATGAAATTCACCACAAACTATTGTTGCCCCTTTGTTTCGTATATAGTATCAACGATGTTGCTCGATAGTAATGTGATTTTTGTTTTAGGTGTACGATTCTCTCCTCCATGCTCGTTTCTCAAGAGTCGACATTAGAGATAAGGCAACACACTATGGAGATTGACTGTAAAAAACACAAAAAGTGAAGAGGTAAGAACCAATCCATTCTTTCAATCACTTAGATGTATAATAAAAAAGTGATAACACATATATCCTTGTAATATTGTGTCTATCTCGCCTATTATTGTTGTTGCTTGCTTCATAAAAATGTTACACATTACGGAAAACATGGCTTATTTATGGAAAAAATTATTGAGTAACGTTATGAAAAGAACCAAAAGTTTGATATGTTGCAAAAGGAAAGCAATAACAACAATAAAAATCATTCCATCATGTTCGAGATCATCCTATAGGACACACACACACACACACACACACACACACACACACACACACACACAAAGTAGGAAAATACATATATATCGTGTTACTATTGTGTGATGATGACTATTGTTCTTGCTTGCTTAAGGAAAATTCTATAGAAACATTTTTTCATAACCTCTATTAAAAATGACAATGTGAGGAACGAATTTTTATATAAAAATTGTAATATGTTTACATAAGTGGATTCACAATCCCTTGTATGAGAAAGAGAAGGCCAGGAGAGGGTTGGGAAAAACATGCAAGGGGTACACATGTAATTTTTTTCAAGATAAAGCTCGGGGGGAGATGCACTAATCTCCAATTTATTTGAATTTAGAATGATGCATTTTATTTTATTTTTTTGCATGTTATTTTTTTTCGTGAGAGAGTGAAAAATGAGTTGACGGCCGATGATGTGGCTTGCATTTTCACTTATCAACTCATCATATACTGAGACAACAAGTGGAGGTCCTAAAGCGTAACACCCATGATTGATTCGGTGATTCATCAAAGGTTGTAATTGAATGTAGTTCCTCGGTGGTATCCTTCAAATCAAGTAAGAGTCCATATCTATAATTACAGTTTTCAACATTTTCTTTACAACTTTTATAGAACGACAAGCCATTGATTTGTTCCTATACTTTTTTGTGCATTTTCTATCACCTTTTATAAGAGGGCATTGCATGTAAATGAAATTATCGATGGAAATGTTTTTTATTTCAGTCAGAATCGTGGCCCATTATTTTTTTGAGTGTTTCCCATCCGGAGCACCTATGACATTGTTTCTACAGAGGCCAAGTTTGTTAGAGGACCCATAAATTTGTTCATGATAGAGGGTGTAGAAACAGAGAAATCATCGAGCTAATCCACTTATGAAGTGTGTCAATTTATGAAATTGGAGGATCGTAAAGAACTTAGTACTAGAGATAATTTCAACAAAGGTCTCATTGAAATTGGAGGTACATGTACTTTTTATTGCTAGTAATGGGACCTGCAAAATAGAAAGAATGTCTTCAAGGTATCTATTTAACTCACAAAATGTTTCCCCTCAAAAGTAATGGAAACACCGTATTTTGACAGTCCTTCAATATTAGTGTTCTTTTATAGTCTCGATTAGTTGTGCCTATGAATAGTGGAGCACGGTGAAACAACAACAACAATGCCAATCATGTCTACAAAATATCTAATAGGTATTCGAGTTATATATTTGAATTTTGTGAAGTGAAAGTGATGTGAAGGTATTTCTTCCTCGCTCATTAGGAGAGGAGTGACAATTGATGACATTTACAAAAACCTCCAAAGGGCTATACAAGTGGTTGTAACATGGTTTTGCATTTCTGATCCTTCCATTCGTGATGGTGTACATCTTGCCACTTTCAATTTTCCCATAGAACATTTCTACAACCTCGGTGAAAATGGTTGTTGGTGCTCAAATTAGTCTAGCCTCATTTTTCATTGAAATTCCTTAGTTTTTGAGCCTCTGTCATTTTTTTGTCTCCCGTGTTGGTGCTTCAAGACTCTATCCTCCATTTAGTTTCCATGATCAGTCCCTTCCTTGGTGGGGATCACTTAAAGGTCCAAAATTTGTTTTTGTTTCTCTCTCCACTTGAAGGAGTCTCGTAAATTGGGCGTAAAAATCAAAGCTACTCCTTTTTTCCATTTTCCGTAGTTACGTATTGTTGTCCCTATCGTTTTTGTCCCAAATACCTGAGGAAAAAGATTGGATGTAGCTTAGAGGATCATGTTTGAACTTATAACATCTCCAAATTCTTTGTCCTTGAAGAAAAATTCATCTCCAGGGCTCAAATGGTGGTTTTCCTGCATTTTTACTGGTTTGATGGGTGTGTTTTTCCCATCAAATTTACATCTCTACATCAGTGGAAACATGGCCCTTTTTGGTTGGATGTGGCTCGGTGGGGCACTCTAAAACTTTGTGGCTCACCTCAACCCAAAATTTTTCCACTTGGAGGAATGACGCTCGTTTGAAAATTCACCTTTTCATTTGGCCTTGGAGTTGTGACAGGGGGGACACATGGAGGATTCCGCTAATTTTCCTAGACTTAGAAAAAAAATTAATGCATCTAGTACGTTTTTGGTGGGCCATGGACATGTGGTGGGTTGGCACTCATTTGAGGATCCACCTCAGGGTCCCACCTTAACAATTGCGATAGGGGGACAGGTGGAGGTTTCGCCACCTCCACTTTATACTTAAAATTTTCAAGCAACTTCCTAAAGGGCCTGGGACATGTGGAGGGACCGCGCATGTTTGGGGTCTCTACTTTTGGGGACCATCTCAAAATGTGCCATCGAGACACGTGGCAGGTGGGGAGATGGAGAAACAGAGCTTCAGGGTTATTTAAGGTTTTTTTCCTTTTGTAAAAGGGGATAAAATTGTAAGTTGAAGCACGGCCCTAATAGGAAAGTAATGCCAGCATTGAATAGTCAAAAACAGAGGTGAGCACCAGGGGAAAATGTGGAACTTTTTCATTTTTGGAAAATAAGTATAAAGTGAAAAAATGAAGCGCAGGTCCACTGGAACCCACATCAGAAGCTAAAGGCGGAAGGGTGGAGCTACGGGAAAATTTGGAAAATTTTCCTTTTTCCAAAAACAAGGTAAAATAGCAGAATTGAGCCACAGTTCCTTTGGGACCCACATTGGGACACGTGTCAAGCCCATTTTCTAAGGGCGAGAGGGGAGGAGAAAAATGTCAAAATTTTACTTTTTTCCCAAAAGTTATAAAATGTCAAAAAGTGCTCCCAAGCCCGTTTCCAATCACATTTTGCCATGTGGAGGGCTCAGATTAAAAGTTGAAAGGCAAGATCAATGGTAGTTATGCATTTCATTTGATTTTGTCACCATTGAAGCTCTAGGATGTTTGGAGATGCATTTTTGCATCATTCTTCATTAATTTTTTTGGCAAATTTGTGTCGTTTTGGTCTGTAAAGTTCAATTGAATCAATTTGGGAGCTCAATTTGTAAATCTAAAGTACTTTTGAAGTGGATTTTTTCTTGGGCTCATGTAAAAATGAAAAATGCCAGATCTAGAAGTTATAGAGTAAAATTTCAGAGGAAAAGGAGGGAAAAAGGATGAAATGATGAAAGTGCAAGCGCAAAAGGTGAAAAAGGCATTGCCTCGAGAGCAAAAAGGGATGACCTATCAAGTCCAGCTATGTAGAGGCTTTGAAAAATGATTAAAAAGGGGATTTCTCACATGAAAAAATTAGAATGATTAAAAGGAGTGTCAAAACGGTTGTGGCATGACATCCTAGTCATTAGTCGAGGGTTTGAGAAACATGATCAATTCATGATTTGTCCACCTGGCAGATGCGGGTGCGAATTTGTTAAACGTCACTTTCTATAACAAATTAGTAGCAAGCAAAGGTCCCTTGAATATTCTTCTTTTTGGGGACAAAATTTGGGGTGAATGAAATGTATAAATGCAATGAGATTACTCTTGCAAATGGTCAGAGTTTGAATTCCTAAGAGAAAATTGAGAAAGCCTTTCGAGAATCCCGTCGATATAACCGGTTAATTTCCTTTGTGTTAGATTTTCTATCATGTCAAGTTGGTTACAGATGTATAGCCATTGACGAGCACCGAGATTGCTCTGGAAGCTTTCCCTTGCTGATGAATTTAAGCAATTTTGAAATTAATTTGTGTCTAATCTCTAGCAATTTTGTGTCTGCTTTATTTTCAGAATGTCTGCAAATAGTTTCTTTTGTTCCTATTGCAATATTACATTGAAATATTTGTGAAATCACATAGGATCTCATCCCTATGATAGTTTAATGGTATTTGTAATTTCATTTCAAGAAGAGCCTTCATCTTGGATGAGATAAACAAATTTAAAATCAATTCACTTGTCATTTGTTGATAAAGATTGTCTGTAAGTCTTCGGGTGTACCTTAGGCATGATTGATCAGAGAATTTGGTGTTTAATTAAGTCTTTCAATTCGAGCCTTCGTGTTAGAGTCTCAAATATTATGTGAAAACGTGTTAATCTAGGCCTCATTTCAAGTACACCTTCTCGTTGAAGGAACATCTTAAGCTGTTTTGAAGTATTATGTTGTTGAGTTGTTCATTGTTGTGAATTCCCTTCGAAGATATAGTATAATCAACTTTATCCTGCTTCATCTCCCACCAAAATCATTCAAAGACCATAAATCCACCTTGAACCACCCATGTTTTCCCTGTGTATTAACAAAGGAATAAAATCTACTTGCAAAAATATGCATAACAATCAGATTTCTTAATGTCTTTAGTAACCTTTGCCTTGTATTGAAAATATCTTCATAACTGGAAGTGACAACTCGTGAGAGTCGATTTGGTGTGTTAATCATATTTTCCCAAGGTCTTCTCTATCAAATTCATGCAAAAGAAGGATTTACAAGCATTCTTTAAGAATAAAGGAACTACAAAATAGGTTGTCTTACCTTGGTTGAAAGGCACAACCTAAAATATTTAGGATAAGATCACATCCTTTTAAGGCTACCCACTTCTTCAAAGCATGAGTATTAAAAGTCGGATAGAGGCTACAAAGCGACATACATAATCATCTATCTTTAAGATTGTCTTGTAAAATCCATGATCTTCAAAGCCTTTGAAGGCTAATCTAAAAACACGAGTCATGCAGATTTCTCATCTGTCCTATCCACAAAATCAAACCCAAAAAAATAAATTCACCCCTTTGTGTTATTATATTCTCAGTGTCATTTTTTCAAGGGCACGTCTGTCGACACTAAAATTTTCCTCCATAATTTCTATTTCATTAATGTATGTATTAGGAATAGGATGTTGTTAAGTATAATTAGTAGTAGCGTCGATAACGAAGCCGTGGCCTTTCAAGGCTAAGTCTCTGAAGTACCAACACAGTCATGCAGATTTCTCATCCGTCCTATCCACAAAATCAAACCCAAAAAAATAAATTCACCCCTTTGTGTTATTATATTCTCGTGAGTGTCATTTTTTCAAGGGCACGTCCCTGTCGACACTAAAATTTTCCTCCATAATTTCTATTTCATTAATGTATGTATTAGGAATAGGATGTTGTTAAGTATAATTAGTAGTAGCGTCTGATAGAAGATAACGGCGCCACAAGCGGTGTCGCCAATAATGTGGAGTACGGTAATGAGTCAAAATACAATAGGAATGTTGTAAAAATTAAATATTTGTCGTAAGTGGTCGGTAATGTTAAAATGTCAAAGTTTGGGTAATTAGAGAAGTAGGGTCTACATGATTAGGAATTAGAAATATTATATTGGTAATAAGGACAAGGAGTGAGGTCATAAATATTTTGTGTATTTTATTTGTAAAAAGTCTAAAAATGTGGAACCCATGTAAAATGATAAGGTTTATCTTATCTTAAGAGATAAGCTTACATGTACAGATAAGAGTTAAGGTATGGAATATGATTCGTCAGAGTGGATTTCTTATCCTATCTTAGAGATAGGATGGATAAACTGGAAGTTCTATAAATAGAGAGGCCACCCCCCTCATTTAGCATAGAAAGAAGTAGTGAGAAATATTGTAGGAAGTGTGCAAAGGAAGCCATCAGTTAAAGGTGTGTTGAAGAAGCCATCGAGAGGTGTAATTGTAAAGTTTCTCCCATATTGAAGTACCTCATGGGTGAGATTGTAACAATTTCATGTTAATATTATAATTTACTTTGATATTTCAGATTTGTCATCATTCCGTCTTATCATAGTCAATGGTATTCTTGTGTTCGGTTGTTGTTTTGTTTCAGATTACATCCACCAAACTAAAGGTGTGCATTAGTAAATAATCATAGCACGAGGAGTTCGGTGAAGAATTATCATAGTGCCGGATTGGTGATGACATTTTGGTTCCGTTGCGGGACCATTCCTCATTGGTGGATTTTACGGAGAGATATTCCCACTTAGTCAAAAATCAATTGGAGGGTAACCTTGTTTTTTTGTGCGTATAGTAGTTACCATGGTAAAGTCATTTTTATCGTGAATAGTAGTTACCATGATAAAGTCATTTTTGTTGTGAATAGTATTTATCACAAGTAAAGTCACTTTTTACCGTGAATAGTATTTACGCATGATAACTTCACTTTTACTAAAGTGAATAGTGTTTACCACAGTAAAATCAGTTTTACCGTAGTAAGTCAAGTTTTACCATAGTTTACCGTGGTCATTTCTATAGTAATTCCAATTATTTGTGCACATAAGTCTTGTTGATTGTACTTGTGGGTTGGTATTTCACGGTGGTTACTTTTGAAAATGGGAAAGATTCCTGTTTTTTCAGCTCAATCTAATGAAGATGCTTCTTCTTTCATTCAAGAGTTTAAGCGATCTTGTATTTGTAATGGCCTTATAAGAAGGGAACAATGGACTGAATTTTTTCCTACCTTTTTGGATGGTTCCGCACTTAGGTGGTTTGAAACACTAGGTGATAATGTGAAAAATTCATGGGATTTATTAACTGAAAGTTTTCTTGAAGAATTTGGTGAACAACAGAGATATGCAGACCTCATGATCGAGATCACAAAGCTAGCCCAAGGAGAGAAGGAGAAGATAAGGGATTATCATGCTCGTGTTCTAGAGCTAAGGAGGAAGCTCGATGCCCAGATCGGAAGGAAGGATTAGCGGATGGGTTGATGAATGGCATGGATAATCTCCTCTGTAAGCACTTCATTCTTGGGATGAAGCCAGAGATCAGACAACGAGTGAAGTATGACCGCCCAGCTACCATTGAACAAGCAAAGGAGATTGCAAGAAGGCAAGAAGAAAGCATGGAAGAGGAGCCCAAAGAAATTGTTGTTAAAGTAGAGCCTACACCAAAGCACCTTTGGTCAGAATCCACAACCACTCCGGTGAGCACAAATATTTCTCCTAGTACATCACCGAGTATGAAGATCGCTTAGGAAGATGGGCTAGTTAACTATTAATCTTCTTGAGGAAAGGAATTTAGTTCTCGGGGAGGAGATAGAGGTCAAAAAGAAATATTTCTGAAGTTATATGTTATGGTTGTTATAAAAAGGGTCATTATAAGTATAATTGTCGGATAGAGCTTCTACATCAGTACAAGAGATAATGATAAAGGAAAAGCACTGTGAATTCTCTTGATGTAGTAGATAAGAGTAGAAATAATGAAGTAGATGTGTTTGTAACAAAAAGAAAGAAAGAAAAATATAATCAAGATGGAACTGATCCTAAGAAGATGAAAGGAGAAATTAGTAAGAAACATAGGAGAAGAAAGTTGGGTGTGTAGGATTTTACGATTTCACGGGGCAAGGACCATACTCCATCTTGGAAGATCTGTCCAAAAGGCTGCAAATATTACATATGGTCAACTCTTGGCTATGTCTTTAAGAAGAGGCGGGAGTTGCGAGGTGGACTCAATGCTCGAAGAAGGAAGGACGTTGAGGTCCCCTGTTTTGGAGGCGAGGCGAGATCCCTATGCTCCCAAGTGAGGTATTATGTAATGGTATTTCAATTCATGATGTCTTAGTTGATGGAGGTGCTGCGATTAATGTAATGACCGAGTCTATAATGAATATGTTGGGTTTAAAAATTGATCGCCCTTCAACACTTATGTTAAGGTCATTAAATAAGGAAAAACTAAACTAGAAGGTGTAGTTTTAAATGTGGCAATATATCATTATGGGTGTTGTATGTGTGGTAGACTTTCGAGGTGATGAAAAATGGTGCTTTATTGCGTACCCAATTTGTTGGGAAGACCATGGCTAAGGAGAGTTCATGCAAGAAACTCTTTGGAATGAAGGTTTCATGACACTTGGACGTGGTAGAGAGAGGGTGAAGATAAACGTGATCCTCGACATCATAATGCGAGAACCCGTGGATTCAAGTGATGGCGATGATTGGACATCCTCTAATTACTCTAGTACCAGTGAAGTGGACACGAAGATGAAGAAAGTGAGGTTGATGTTTCAGTCATGGATATTCTTCCAATCACACCAACCCAGGACCCCATAAAATTATCTTGAAGAAGAAGTTGATGATCGTCTCCAACAAATAAAGATTGGTGATCGTTGTGATGGAGAGTGAGAAGGAATCCTACCTCCAGCTCTTTCGAAGGTACATACACCTATTCACTTTTGATTACAAGGAACTCCGTCAAGTAAGTTGGGTAGAACATTGTATTGAGATGGTAGATGGTGCTAAGCCCATAAAGCAAATGCCATATAGAATGAATCCTAATTTTTCCAAGACTGTAAAAGAAGAAATAGATAAGTTGCTTGATGTAGGATTCATATTTGCTGTGGAGAATTCAGAATGGGTTTCTCCCATTGTGATCTCAATAAAAAAGAATGGGAAGCTACGCATTTGTGTTGATTACAGGAAGCTCAATAAGGCAACAAAGAAGGATCATTACCCTCTTTCATTTTCAGATCAGATTTTGGACGAAGTAGCTGGCCAGGAGTGCTATAGTTTTGTTGATGGATATAGTGGCTACAACCAAGTTCGTATAACGAGAGAAAGATCGGTGAAGACCACGTTCACCACTCCTTGGGAACGTTTGCTTATAGAGTTATGCCTTTTGGGTTGTGTAATACTCAAAGCAACATTCTAGAATTTGATGAATAGGGTGTTCGAACCCTACATTGGGACCTTCATCGAGTATTTCTAGATGATTTTTGCATCTATGGGAGCAAGTTGGACCACACTGAACCGAGATGGAGACAACATTTCAAAGGTTAGATGAAGCACAAGCCTCACTAAACCCTACAAAGTGTGTCTTTGGATGTTCTAAAGGCGTTTTGTTAGGGCATGTTGTATCCATAGATGGTATTGGTACTGATCCTGATAAAGTTTCAAAAATCAAAGATTTACCATTTCCTCTTAATAGAAGTAAGTTGAGATCATTTTTAGGCCATGTGGGTTACTATAGAAGGTTCATCAAGAATTTCTCAAAGATTACATAGCCACTAACCCAGTTCTTGAAGAAGGATGTTACTTATGAACCAGGAAATAAGGCGCATGAAGCTTTTGGACAATTGAAGGAAGCCCTGGTGTCTTCACCTATTTTGAAGAATCCAGATTGGAGCAAGCCATTCATTGTGTACACTGATGCCTCAGATGCAGCACTAGGAAGTACTTTGAGCCAAAAGGATGAAAATGGGAATGAACATCCAATTTACTTTGGGGCATGAGACAAATGAGCGATCTTGAGGTAAACTATCATGGCGAAAAAGAGGCTCTGGCTATCATTTTTGTTGTAAAGAAGTTTAGAAATTACTTGCTAGGGAAGAAATTTATAGTTGTAACAGATCATCAGGCTCTAAAATATATTGTCAATAAGCCTAACCCATCAGGGAGGATAGCAAGATGGATAATTTTGCTACAAGAATTTGAATTTGATATTATAGATAGGCGGGAAAGAAGCATGTCAATGCAGATGCACTCTCTCGAGCCTATGATGGTTTAGGATCATCTTGTGATGATGATGATTTTCCGATGCAACATTGTTCTCCCTTGACACAATCCCTAGTGAATACATAGATATTTGGAATTATCTGAATGAATTCAAGTTTCCTGATGGTGCCAATGCAAAGACTAAGAGAAAGATTACTCAAGCCAGTCATCCATATTCTATTCTGCATGGAGTATTATTTGAATAGGACACGAAGGACATTACAGGAGGGCAGTTGGACGTGATCAAGGAAAGGAGCTGCTAGAAGAATTCCACAATGGTACATGTGGAGGGCACTTCTCTAGAAAACTTACAGCAAGAAGGATCTTGGATGCAGGTTATCACTGACCCACTCTTTTTAAAGATTGTTATAATTATTGTAAGACATGTGATATTTGTCAAACACATGGTAACCGTAAGACTTCATTAGCTCCATTATGTCCTATTATTCCACTTGGTCCCTTTGAAAAGTGGGGAATAGACATTGTAGGTCCACTTCCAACTACATCACGCCAAAATAAGTATATTGTAGTTGCCACAGATTATTTAACCAAGTGGGTTGAAGCTAGGCCATTGAAAACAACTTCCATGGATGAAGTGGCAAGGTTCATATATGAACGCATTGTCACCAGATTTGGTTGTCCATTAGAAATTGTAAGAGATCAAGGAAGCCACTTCATTAATGAGGTGGTAGAAGCCCTAGTCAATAAGTTTTCTATTAAGCACAGGAAGGCAACAACATACAAGCCAAGCACAAATGGACAGGTGGAATGAACAAATTTTGTGTTGTGTCAAATTCTAGCAAAAGATGCAGCCTTGCGGTACATAAATGGGATAAAAGGATTTATGCAGCATTGTGGGCATATAGGGCAACATCAAAGTCAAAGCAACAGGATACTCCCCATTTCGGTTGGCCTATGGCATTGATCCGATTCTTCTTCTATTGAGTTTGATATTCCCCTTTGTGAGAGTTATGAAAAATGAAAGGATGGATGAAAGTGATTTGAAGAAAAGAAAGGTTGGTACATCTTCATTTGCTAGAGGAAATGAGGGAAATAGCAAAGGATACAAGCCATAAGAAGAAAATGAAGCGAAGGAATACTTTGATCAAAAGATCCGGTGGTTTCCATTTCATGTGAATGACTTGGTCTAGTATATGATTCAGATACAAAAAAAGAAGAAGAGAGAGAAAATTTCTTCCAAAATGGATGGGGCCCTACAAAATAGCATTTGTGCATGAAAATGGTATGTACCGATTAGAGGAATTGGATGGCACTCCCATTACGAAATGGGTCAACCATGACAAGTTGAAGATTTTCCAAGCACCAGAATAGTCTACTCCGAGGACGGAGTAGAAGCTAGGAAGGGGAAGATGTCGACACTAAAATTTTCCTCCATAATTTCTATTTCATTAATGTATGTATTAGGAATAGGATGTTGTTAAGTATAATTAGTAGTAGCGTCTGATAGAAGATAACGGCACCGTCAGTACGGTGTCGCCAATAATGTGGAGTACGGTAACAATCAAAGTACAATAGGAATGTTGTAAAAAGTAAATATTTGTCGTAAGTGGTCCGGTAATGTTAAAATGTCAAAGTTTGGGTAATTAGAGAAGTAGGGTCTACATGATTAGGAATTAGAAATATTATATTGGTAATAAGGACAAGGAGTGAGGTCATAAATATTTTGTGTATTTTATTTGTAAAAAGTCTAAAAATGTGGAACCCATGTAAAATGATAAGGTTTATCTTATCTTAAGAGATAAGCTTACATGTACAGATAAGAGTTAAGGTATGGAATATGATTCTTCGAGTGGATTTCTTATCCTATCTTAGAGATAGGATGGATAAACCTGGGAAGTTCTATAAATAGAGAGGCCACCCCCCTCATTTAGCATAGAAAGAAGTAGTGAGAAATATTGTAGGAAGTGTGCAAAGGAAGCCATCAGTTAAAGGTGTGTTGAAGAAGCCATCGAGAGGTGTAATTGTAAAGTTTCTCCCATAGTCTTGTTGAAGTACCTCATGGGTGAGATTGTAACAATTTCATGTTAATATTATAATTTACTTTGATATTTCAGATTTGTCATCATTCCGTCTTATCATAGTCGATGGTATTCTTGTGTTCGGTTGTTGTTTTGTTTCCAGATTACATCCACCAAACTAAAGGCTGTGCATTAGTAAATAATTATAGCACGAGGAGTTCCCAGGTGAAGAATTATCATAGTGCCGGATTGGTAATGATAGTCAGTCCATGAGATCATACACGCATGGTTTTATTCAATGCACTAATCTATATGGATGTGCTTATACGGTTTGATGAGACATCCTTTATGAGTGGAGGTGTTTACGAGATGAAGACCGTTATTAGGACCATGTGTTTATTGTTTCTAAGGTTATTAGACCATGTGTTGATTTTGATTTTTTACTATGAGAAACATGGTTTGAAATTCGATGAAAATAACATGTGTTTTTAAGATAGTATCCATGTTAATGAAAAGGACAGTCTAGCAAGTAGACAATGGGAAGTGAAGGAAATTATAAATAGTAAAGGAAGAGTTAAATGCATTATTAATGGCACAGGGAAAGAACCATACAATTTATTCCTGATCATTCTACAAAGGAATTTACGTAAGCACACAAAAATCCTTCTTTTAACATCTTTTCCAACACAAAAATTTCAAATTGAAGTGCAACAATGTTGTTTGAAAGTGTATATCATTTGAAAGGTCAACATAATCTTTGGACCTCAACATTTAAAATAGATCGAACTAGGCACAATTTCAATAGTTAAAATATAGGTTCTTTATTAGAACATCCCTTAATTCAAGCTAGTGACACCCTCGGGTGTCAAATTTTTTTCCATGACAAGAAAAAGGTATTAAAAACAGGAGATTTCTACACATTTACTCTAAATACATAAATACGAAATAAATAGAATCCATCAAAGGGGCATGTATAAGTGGAAACACATTTGTAATTGTATAAGAAGAAAAAATCAATTATGATGAGTTACATATTTTGTCTTTAAAAATTAGAGCAAATAAACAAATCTATTCCAAACACAACTTTATAAGATATATACAACAAAGTAAGTTTCTTTACATCCAAATGAACACAAGGCATTGACAAGTAAAACTTGTTCTATTCGAATACACCTGCAATTATGTGTAAAAGTAAAGAATTTAAACTATAGGTACACACATGAAATAACCGAATACTTTTGAGGCACATAACTTCTTTATATTATGAGGTAGAAACACAACTAATATTGTAGCACAAACATGAATGAACCAATTAAATAAACTTACAAGTTTGGGCACAACCCAAACAAGTGCAGAGACGACTAAAAGAAATGTCCATATTTAATTAGAGAAGCGTAAAACAAGAACCAAAAAAACAGGGGCATGGATTTACAAAAGTTAGATTTCATTTTCATATTTGTTCTCATAATAGAAACACCGATTGACAAAAATAAATATAACCTTCTATACCTTGTTTCAATATACAAGCACAACAACTTTGTTATGAAACTAAAACTCTTTTTTTCAAAGTAAAAAGTGTAAAATGGTAACAAAAAATACAAGAACAAGCTCACAAAAATTTGGCTATGTTATTTTCCATATTTCTTTCCAAAATGTAAGCATGAGAGTAAAGAAAATGACTTGCATAATCCATTCTAAAAACCACATAAACATATAATAAGTAAAAAATATGGGAATGCAACCATGCATACACTTTTACCCACAAACTTCTTCAAACTATATAATATGAACATGAGCTTACAATTTTTGTATGTCATATTTGTTTACATAACATAAAAAAGATCTGCAAAAAATGATTTTTATAATCCTAGCTAAACACAACATCTTTAGGCATAGCCAAGAGAAAAATTTTGACCACAAAAATTTCACTAATTTCACTAATTTATAGGTCATAACATTATATAACTATACATTTGTTTATACATACTTAGTGAAAGATCCAATTACAAGTTTTCTTTTCTTCAAAATTTATGTTGCTTGCGTATGTGCAATTTTTTTGTACGTTTGTTATGGCCTTTTTAGCAAGTGATTTCTCTCTTGTCACACCAATCTTATTCAATTCGTGCGGAGGTTAATATTTTACCACATCTTCAACTAAACCACACACCAATACAAAACCTCGTGAATGGGACCCAATCATTTGAAACTTGGATAGGTACAAGGGGAATGCAGGGAGCAAATGGAGACAAGATTTAATCATTTATTTTATTGTTGGTTTGGCCGGTTTTGACTGCCTGCAATGCAAAACATTAACAACAAATTGAATCCTTTTAAACTCTTCTTCCCTTTGCAAGTGAGGCATAGTGAGTGTCACTCCACCTGGAGGGGTGTAATTTTTGTTTCTCGTTTTCATCGCTCCAACCTGAAGAGGTAATGAAACAAGCAGTATGTCAAACAAGGGAGGAAACTAAATCTGTAAAAAAATCACATAGTTATTTTTTTGGGGGAAAGTGGGTGGGGAGAGGAGTACGTGCGCATGGTGCATGGATGGGAGAAAGGAAAGAAATCTTCTTTCTCTTGAGAGATAACTTTAAAAACCTTTACAATGAAAATTCCAGCACGGACTTGGGGCTTATTGAAGTTCCATCATAGGGGACCAACCCTCAAAGCACATAACGAATCCCATCATTTATAAAGGCACATGCCTTCTATGTACCGATTTCAAAGAGGGAATAAAAATGATGTTAGGAATGTTTTCTCTTTAAAGGTAGGTGTTAATATCAAATCCAAAAAGGAGTAAAAAGTAAGTGAATTCATGACAACAATGACAACATAACATGAAAGGAACATTCTAAAATCACTATAGTTATTAAGAGATGCAAAATTAAAAATATTTAAATATGCATGGGAGGGTAAAACAAAAACTATATAACCTTAATATCCAAACATGTATTTTAAAATATTCTTTCCAATAAAACTAAAAATACGATAATCTAAAGCACATAACAACTTAATAACCTTTAATTTGTGAAAAAGCTCTCAATAAAAAGGATTTCATCGAATTTACCCATATACAACACCCCAACATGTATAATAATATATTATAAAATGTGTATCAAAATCTTTTCAAATGGACAAAAGTAAATTTTTCTTCTCTTTATTAGTTTTCTCTCAAAGCAACTTAAGGAAGCATATATGAAAGAATTATTCAAACAGGCGAAGTACTAATTTGGCATACAATCTTGTAATTACAAGCAAACTTACCAACTAATCAATAGACTTCTTTTTAGTCTCTATCATGGAATCCGATTGATATTTGTCTCCTTTCATATATATTTTAAACAAGCATTAGATGGAACATGGATGAATTTTATGTTTAGATTTGAGCGATATTTCTTTCCATTTAATGTTGAGGGATTAAAGGATGAATGTTGTTTATTATAGTGTAACCTTGTTTCTATTATGTGTATTTTATAAATAATTTTGATACTTGAAAATGATATTATACAATCTTTGAATTTTCAAAAAAACATCACATAAAATAAGATGGCCTTATGCACTCATGAGATCATAGAACATGACACTTATTTAGTTGAAAAATATTCACTCTATAAAATATTCTATAGCTTTTTATTGGAAGACAATAGTGGTTTATTTGATCTGAGTCATGCATTGTTTAACTTCCTACAAATTTAGGTTGGCAGAACAACGATCTTCTAAGCATAGTGCCGTAAGAACATGTTAAAGTATTACAAGAAGAAAAATTTCACTAGAGTAATGAATACTCGTCGATGGAAAATTGATATGACTTAAAATTAAGGAAAATCCTACCAAAAATAATAATCTACGCACATCGTTCATGGAAGTATTTGTTAATTTGTTAGTTTGGACAATTGTTTATCCATTTGCTAAGATTAGATAATAGTTATCTTATTGTTGAGAATGTATTTAATTATTTTCTAATTTTTATTTCCTTTAGTGACACCTTGCAACCTATTTGTTATGGTTGTTAAGTTGTTATGTATCTCAATCGTCGATTGAGAATCGATCTCGGCCGTTGGTTTACCAATGAGAGTAGTATAAAAGGAGGTCATTGGGAATTTGGAGAACACAAGTTTGGAGAAGCATTTGCAGTGCTAGCAAATGAGTTTGTAAGTTTGCACTGATAGCAAATAGTCTTGCAGTGTTAGCAAGGGTGCAGTGATAGCGTTGGGGATAACAGTGGGGGAATATCAGTGGGAGAAGTTGGGAGATTGTCGGAGTTACGCAGTAAGAGGCAAGGAATATTTGTATCTCTTAATTTGCTGAAGTTAATATAATTCCTCATATGTAGAACTGGTTTTCCCTTAGGGTTTTTCCAGGGACAATTTGTCCGAAAATATTGTGTTCTTTGTGTTACGCATTTCTTTCCGTATTTTTATTAGTGAAGTTGCAGTTGTGTTATTTTTGATATTAGTTGTGAATTAGTTTTGGCGTTAAATAATCTTTTAAGATAGGAGATTAATAATCAGTGACTGCAATAGAATTTTCACATGGTATCAGAGTTGTGTTAAGGGTAGAAAAGGTTTGCCCTAGGAAAGAAATTGAGGGTTTCTATAACCTAGTTTGATCTCTTTAAATTCTTTTTACTTTTATCCTTTGAGATGGCTTCAGCTGGTTTGAGAGATTAGGATAAATTAGATGGTGCCTTGAATTTTGGTGTCTGGAAGGCTAGAATTTCTTTATTATTGGAAGAGAATGGTATAAAGGATTATGTTACCACTGTTATAACTGTACCTACAGACGTAACACAACTTGCAACATACAAGAAAGAGGATGCCAAGGCGAGGAGGATTGTCCTTGATGGTGTCAAGGATCATATTATTCCACACATCTTTGAGTTAGATATGGTGAAGAAGATGTGGGATGCCATTCTGAATCTGTACCATAATGCTACCACTAACTGGAAGCCGATTCTCATAGAAAAGTTGAAGAATACTTGGATGAACAAGGGAGAAGATGTTACAAGTTATCTCACCAGGCTTAGACTCATCAAGGATGAGTTAGCAGTTGTTGGAGATAAGCCAGATGATGATGAGCTAGTAAGAATAGCCCTAAATGGGTTTACTAAATAGTGGGATGTCTTTGTTCAAGTTGTTAGTGGATGAGACACCTTACCGAGTTGGGATCGACTATGGATTGATTTCACTTAGGAGGAGTTTAGACTAAGTCTTGTTAATGGGGCCAACAAGAGTCAGAAAAGTGAGGGAGAACAAGAAAATGTTGCCCTAGCGGGAAAAGGGAAAGCAAAGAAGGGATTTAGCAAAGGATCAAATTCTCAAAGTGAGAAGAAGAAGGACATGTCTAAGGTCAAGTGCTATGGCTGTCACGAGTTTGGCCACTATGTTAGTAATTGCCCACAAAGGAAGAAGAATGATAAGAAGGGAAAGAACCAGGTGGCGGCTTCAGAAAGTGTAGAGGAGATCTCTAGGAGATTGGAGGATGAGTTTGCACTCATAGCTTGTATGGTCAGCTCAACCTCACAGTGTGTTTGGTATATAGATAGTGGGGCGTCATTTCATATGACAGGAGTTAGAGAGTACTTCTCTAGTTACAGGAGGAGGACACCAATATCCAAATTTCTATGGGGAACTTGTCCAAGCTCAACCCAGTTGGGAAAAGGATTATTTAGTTTCAGAGGGAGAATGGAAAGATAGTTCCACTTCATGATGTCTTGCATGTGCCAGGATTAGGTATGAATCTGATTTCTGTATATGTTCTTCAAGATAAAGGGTATAATGTAATTTTTAGAGGGACACATGTGTTGATTAAGCACAAGGATTGGAAATCACCCATAACTATTGGAGTTAGGAGTGGTCGCCTTTATAGGTTACAATTTGATACTCCTAAGGCACTTATGAGCAGTAGTAATCCTAGAGATCTTGGAGAGATATGACATAGGAGGATGGGCCATATTCATCATGGAGCACTTAAATTGCTTCGTGAGACACGGTGTGGTGTTCCAGAGGTGAGCACGAGCATGATGATGTATGTAAGGGATGTGTGTTGGGGAAGTTTGTGAAAGCATCTTTTTCAAGGAGTGACAATAGATCTAAGGGTGTTCTTGATCTAGTACATTCAGATGTATGTGGACCAATGTCGCACAAATTCTCTCTCGAGAGGATATGTGTACTATGTTACATTTATTGATGATTTCTCCAGGACGACCTGGATATACTTCTTGAAGACCAAGGATGAGGTTTTCAGTCACTTCCAAGAGTTCAAGGCTCTTGCGGAGAACTTGAAAGGAAGGAAGATAAAGGTTCTTGATCAGATAATGGAGGCAAGTATAAAGGAAATGACTTCCAGGATTTGTGTACCAGAGAAGGAATCAAGAGAGAGTGGACGGTTCCTTAAAATCCACAGCAGAATGGAGTTGTTGAAAGGAAGAACCATTATATATTAGAGGCAAAAAGGGCTATGCTACATGACTAGGACATGCCCCGCTATCTATGGGCAGAGGCGTGTAGTACAACAGTTTACATTCAGAATAGGGTTCCACATAAGGTACTAGGGAAGATGACACGAGAGGAAGATTTCACAGGGAAGAAACCAGATGTAGGTCACTTCAGGATATTTGGGATTCAAAACACACAAAGGGATACTCAAGAGTTTGTGGGAGCTCCTATGAAGAGTACGAGATAGAGGAAAGAATCAGCCAAGTTCAATGACTATGTGGCATTAGTTAGCTAGTTGGTAGATAGTGAACCTTCTAGCTATCAAGAGGTGGACAACACAGATGTATGACAAGATGCTATGGTTGAGTAATATACTTAAATAATGCATAATGATGTGTGGGAGGTAGTGCCTAGAACAATAGATAGGGCGAAGTAGTTGGATCACATTTGGATCTTCAAGATAAAGCATGGTGCGAGATGGTAGCATCAATAAATACAAGGTTAGGTTTGTGGCAAAGGGATTCTCTCGAGAAGGAGGGAATAGACTATGAGGAGACATTTGCTCCGGTGGTCGGGCATACTTCTATACAAGCTGTAATCTCATTTACAATGCAGATGGAATGGTAGATCCATCAAATGGATGTCAAGACAACATTCCTTAATGGTGAATTGAAGGACGAGGTATACATAGAACAACCAGAAGGATTTTAGCAGCACACAACAAAGAGACCCATGTGTGCAGATTGATGAAAGCCTTGCTGGAATCAAGCAGGATCCTAGAGCGTGATATGAGCGCATTGATACATACTTGTAGAAAATGGGCTTTGTGAAGAGTGAGGCAGATGCTAACCTCTACTACTTGGTGGTTGGGGGCGAGGCTCTCATTCTTGTTCTATATGTAGATGAATTGTTTCTTATAGGTGCACTAGGGCTCATAGAGGATTGTAAGAGGGACCTTGCAGAAGAGTTTGAGATGAAGGACTTGGGACTCATGCACTATTTTCTAGGCATGGAGGTGTGGCTAGACAGATGGAGAGATTTTCCTTGGTCAAGGGAAATATTGCATTGAAATCTTGAAGAGATTCGAGATGGAGGACTGCAAAGCCATGTCTACACCTATGATCACTAATTAGAGGAAGGTAGATACATCTAAGGACAAAGATGTAGATCCCACCTTATACAGGAAGCTAATTGATTCACTTGTGTATTTGGTCAACACCAGTCTGGATATATCATTTGCAGTAAACTCTCTTAGTCAGTTAATGGTTGAGCCAAAGAGAGTGCATTGGACAGTGGCAAGCATGTGTTGCGTTATTTGCGTGGTTTAGTTGAGTATGGGATTAGATATGTTTGAGGTGAAGGAATCAAGCTGATAGGCTATATTGATGCAGATTGGGTAGGCAGTAAAACAGACAAAAGGAGCACTTTAGGGTGTTGTTTTAGTTTAGGATTAGGAGTTGTTTCTTGGTTCGGTAGAGAAGCGAAGAAGTCTGTCTTTGAGTTCATCAGAAGAAGAATAAATTGTAGCTAGCATGGTGACATGTGAAGCTATATGGCTTCGGAAGTTGCTAGTGGTCTTGTTTGGTCATAAGGTTGAGACTACTGTGATATACTGCGACAATCAAAGTTGCATCAAGTTGTCTGAGAATCCAGTGTTTCATGATAGGTCTAAACATATAGATATCAGGTATCACTTCATTAGGGATTGTGTACAATGAGGTATTGTTCAGCTACAATACATACCTATATAGGAGTAGGTAGCAGACATTCTGACTAAGGCATTAGGGAAGGAAAAATTTATCTTCTTTAGAGATAAGATGGGTGTCGTGCATAATAGCTTCCTCACTAAGAGGGAATGTTAATTTAATTTGTTAGCTTGGATATTGTTCGTCCATTTGCTAAGATTAGATAATGGTTATCTTATTGTTGAGAATGTATTTAATTATTTTCTAATTTTTGATTTCCTTTAGTGACACCTTGCAACCTATTTGTTATGGTTGTTAAGTTGTTATATATCTCAGCCATCGATTGAGAATCGATCTCAGCCGTTGGTTTACCAATGAGAGTAGTATAAAAGGAGGTCATTGGGCATTTGGAGAACACAAGTTTTGGAGAAGCATTTGCAATGCTAGCAAATGAGTTTGTAAGTTTGTAGTGATAGCAAACAATCTTGCAGTGTTAGCAAGGGCATAATGATAGCGTTGGGGATAGCAGTGGGGAATATCAGTGGGAGAAGTTGGGATATTGTCGGAGTTCTGCCAGTAAGAGGCAAGGAATCTTTGTATCTCTTAATTTGCTAAAGTTAATATAATTCCTCATATGTAGAACTGGTTTTCCTTTAGGGGTTTTTGTAGGGACAATTTGTCTAAAAATATTGTGTTCTTTGTGTTACGCATTTCTTTCCATATTTTTATTAGTGAAGTTACAGTTGTGTTATTTTTCGATATTAGCTGTGAATTAGTTTTCAGAAGTTAAATAATCTTTTAAGATAGGAGATTAACAATCGCTGATCGCAATAGAATTTTCACAGTATTCAATTACTATGTTCTTGTAGACATGTAGTTATTGCTGGATTCTAAAATATAAGCTCATAATTGTTGGTAAAACATTACTCGACATTGATGCTTCTTATCAATTTTCAATTTAATTGATGCAAATTTAAGCTACATGAATCTTTAAAATTATATAGTATAAGCCAAAAAAAAACATAATTTGACCTTAAAAAATTGGTTCTAAAGGGAAAAATAGCCGAAAGCACTTTTGGAGATGTATATAGAGGCATTTCTAATGGCCAAGATGTTGCAGGTTATGCAAAAGCTCACTATGCTTTTGGCAACCTTTCGCTATATTTTAAGAATCAAAATAGAAACCTTCTTAAGTTTGGTTAAATAGACAAAAAAGAGCAACATGAAAAGCCCATGTAGGAAATTTTTTTCTCCAAAATCATCATAGAAAATGATCTCCTAAAATGTGACATGATCTGATAGTCACATCTACTATTTTATTTTAGTAAATAATGACACATTTAGCCAACTAATGTATCCCGATATCAAAAATTACAACAATGAAAAGATCTTGAAGATATTTCCCCAACTATACTATAGCCCATGAATCGACCATTACTTCCAAATCCCACATGTATTAGTAGAAATACTGACCAAAAACCGAGCAGTGTCCCTCCTCTTCCTCAATCTAAGCAAGAGATCTAGAGTTTATATGGTTCAACCTATGCCATATACGATGTGTAGAGTTTTTCCCAAGATTTGTTTATTACCTTATTTTTCTTGGTTAAACACTATATTTCTTTGACGTTGTCTCTTGCCATAATAATTAATTGGAAACATAACAGCCAAAGTAATAGTAGAAAGTAGTGCAACAATCTATACTTGTTTCTGAGAAAGCTAAGAATAATTTTGTTTTTCCTACTTTATATGAAAATACCCGATTTAGAGATAGTTTTCTTTAGAGTTTTTTTTCTTTTTATTTGATAAAATATTAGTGTTATTGATGGAAGTCTTTCATTGCCACTCTCATAATACTTTTACACTAGTTTTATTTGGTCTTACTTTTTGTTGCTAATGATCTTGCATCATATTTCTCCCATTGGAAAAAAATTTCAACATATAGGCTCATATATGTATCTAAACCCTTATCAAATTCATGAATATGGAAATTTGATTAGCATTGTGAATAGTTCAGTTTTTTGGCTAGGTTAATACAAATATCTCAAAATTGATATCGTACTTGAGCATGTGCTCCAAGAAAGTAGATGTTATAGAGGATATTGATGGCATTTCCAATTTGAAGGTAAAAGATTTTGGTAGCTCGTTCATAGGGGTTTTTGATAAACTTGTTTATGAAGATGTCCTCACAATTCCTCTTCATGTACATGGTTTTTGTACAAGCAATGGAAGTTGCATAAATCAGTATTTTGGATTTAATGTGTTGATGCTCCTTTATAGTTTTCACCAATGAAATGCCATGCAAATAGAACACATCCATAGTTTCAACACATGTTTTCCAAAATGGTATTTACACTTTAACATAACATATTTTCACACCACATAAAAGTGAAATTTAATAGCAAATGCCCACACACACACACACACACCCAAGACAAGAAGAAATTTTTTAGATGAGATTGTGAAATTTTGTTCATGTGTGATCAGAAATACCTAAAGTTGTTTATCTTATGAGAAAATATTTATAGGCTAACTTTCGTAAGGGAATTGATTTAGTCCTTTGCCAGTTTAGGTTCTCTCACATGAGAATAGTGAATCAATTTGCTTTGCTTGAAGCTCTTGTTATCCATGTCTAGATAGAGTGCTTATTTGTTTCGGGGGTTTAATATATGCATGTTTTTGAATGTTCTATTCAATCATATTCATGGAATCTATTGGCTTTAGTGCACTGGTAACTTAAATGTTCGATCTCTTATAATATTGTAAGCTCTCACCTTAATATCATGTTGATTTGCCTATTTCCAATTTCCCTCCACATTAGACATATCATCATGAGAATTTCCCTTCATTTTGTTTTGATTTACTTCCTATTAATATCAAGCCTTCATTTTGTTGTGATATATTTCCTATTAATATCAAAAGAATTGCTTGTTGTCTAACAACTTTGACTAATTTGTTGTTTTCCTATTAATATCAAGCCTTCATTTTTTTGTGATTTACTTCTTATTAGTATCGAGGGAATCGCAGGTTATGTAGAAACTTTGGCCAATTTGTTGCTTTCTTAGAGTGGAGCTCTACAGGTATGTCTGTATCCAGGTCATAAAATCTGTTTGGGCACCTAGGATGGATTTCATTTACAAAGTTCAAGAAAAATACAAAAACTCAACAAACTAAACTCGTAAATTGACTCATAAAATATCCTTCCAATTTGACGATGATCACATTTCGAAAATAAAATAGGAACACCACCACCATGAGGATACCACAACCCAACAACAAGCCCACAAGCACAAATAAATAGAGCCACAACTAGCTGGGAGCACACGAAATAGGTTCACTTCCTAGGAAACACACAAACACACAAAAGAACTTCCGGAAACCAAGGCATAAAACAAACAAGGCCACCTAATCTTGTAGATTCGTAAATACAGGTCCTAATAAATTTAACCAACCCAAAAACATGGAAGCCCTTGTGTTTGTGATCCGGAGCTCCCGCCACTTTTGCAAGACATGAAACCCATCCTTTCATATTTTGGAGGATGTGACCGCATCGATCCCTTCTATGTGGCGTTGAAACCCCTAAATACAACCTCTACAACATTATGTCTCATTTTCCTCATGCCAAGTATCTATACACACATAGTTCGATATCGTTTCATGGTTTTTCATCTCTTTTTGTTACAAAAAAAAACCTTTGTAGACTATGTGGCCATGCAATGCATGACACTATATCAAATGTTCTATGCATCATAATCGCGTTGGAACCCTATACAGGTAGTCATCACACCGAATCCTTTAGGAAACCCTATGTGGCTCGTAGTCCTTATGTAGTTGGTAGTCTTCATGTAGCCAAGCTTTCCCATTTTGAGGGATTCACCATCAAATCCATGGTCACGTGAGGCTAACCGTAAAGAGCACACAGAAAATGACGTGGATATTTACGGCCCCACCACTGACCCCAATGACCAAATAGAGTCAAATATGTACCATCGACTGCTCTTTCCATTAGCTCCCATTCCACATTAGTGCGGGACCTACAGGGCATCATAAATATTTGTGCTCAGTGTTACACTGTGGCAATGGATGGTCATGTCATAATTGTTTGAAATTAGTACCAAACGCCATCGGAATCATAAAAAGTTGAAGCAAATTTTTTTTGTCCACCTCCCACAACAAATAACAAATTGAACTCAGTAGAAGACAAAGCCATTGTTGGTTATCTGTCCCCCTCCTCGCAGCAAATACAAGAATTAACCATTGCTGAAAATATTGGGAATACCTGAGCCGAACATGCACTGCCGGAGGATCCCATTGTCCGTGTCATTTCTTTGGTTAACCCATCACCAGTTTGTGCCACGAATCCCACTTGAAATCAGTAAGTATTTAATTTATGTTTTCTTATTATTATGAGTGGTTTACAATTTATACAGTGATGGTATATAGATTCCTGTAAAATACTTCTTTAATAAACATGTCACCACGTTCATGATCTATAGAATGTATAAAAGATTTCTTCAACTCATTATGGGCATTCGATGGAGTAGTAGAAACAAAATAAAAAAGAGTCCTCCACTTTCAAATTCAACATTGTAGAAGCTCCCAATCAAAAACAAAAATCGATCTCAACTCCCTTTGTTGTTCTCCTTATAATGCTACTTCGATATGTATTTATAGATTTCATTTACAATGGAATTTGACCGCGTGTTGTTGAATCAAGCTTTGTTTTCATGAAAAATATTTAAAAAAATGCGTAGAAGGATTGGCATGACAAATATTTGACAAAATGCGTAGAAAAAATGTTCAATGCACCAACCTTGTTATCACCCTTAGTCATTGCATATAATTAGTATTATATGTTCACACACTTAACTCTCCTTACTTGTTTTCACTCTCTAATATACAATACCTGAGTTCTCACATGTTATTTGATCTTCTTATCACCTAAACCTATTCTCCCACCATCTCAATGAGTCACATAACTCCATCAAGGGGTGTTTAGGTTTATGCAAACAATCATTTCACCTTTTCAACTAGTAAATCATCTTGAAATTGTCTGATACTTTTTAATCATTGAAACTCACCCCAACCTTCTTGTTATCCAACTTGTCACAAGTTATAGAAAAATTTCCTTATCCTTTAAACCAATGTTTAAACCTCCAAACCTTGGAACATGGTACCATAGTTAGAGAGAGGGTTTTATGTTTGTTTTCTTTATTTAGTCTTTGTTCACACTTCTGTAAGGTTCCTATCCACACAAAAACACTTATATGGACTCCCCATACCATCTCAAGCCTCTAGAAACATGCTCAGACCTCCACCTCCATCTCTTGATGATGCTTTATATATTTCAATGTTGGATTAGTTTATGCATCTCTAGTAGGAGAAGACATGGTTACAGGTCCATATGGATGTGTTTATATATAGGAATGTGGACATTGATACATCTAATGAGCATGAACCCTAGTGGTAGTTGTATTACTATTATTTACTTGATTGTGATGTGTAAAACACTTAATTTTTTATATATGATTAATTGTGTACATGTTTTGTAATGAGTTTGCATTGTTGGTTATTTTTTGAATCATCTAATTATACATGTAACCTATAGATCATCAAATATATCTATAGAATATTTACATTTTCTCTTGATTCTTACACCTATTGATATTTAGTATATGTGTATGTCCAATTTGAGACAATATTATATAATGGTTCATGATTATTTAATTGACCTCTTCATAATTACTTTATAATTTTATAATGGGGTCTCTTGCATATTGTTTTATTCATATGACACAATGATTAACTCTTGCTTGTGTGATGTGTCACTTTCTTACTCTCTTAAACACATGTAATCATATAAAAGAGAATCTCGTACATGTGGTTCTTAATTCATTTGCACTATTTTGCATTGTTGTATTTTCTCTTTCTCAAATTTCTCATGTTAGGATCATCAATAACTCAACATTTAAGATCTCAAGAGTAGTATTCTTTGTAATCTAAGAACTTGTTTCTTAAGAAGCCTTAAATTTGCTCAAAAGCCAAAAATGAACCAACACAATGCACTTAAGGCTATATTCACTTCAACCATGCCTAAATACATCAGGTAAACATGATCATACACTTTTCAAAGTATCATACCTTCAATTTTATTCATTTTCCTTTTTGACCTTCACTTAGGCTTAATCTCTATAACCTCTACAGATTAGACTTTTTCCTTGAAATTGAAAAAATATAAGGAATTATCCTTGTCTGCAGTAAGGTTTTCTAATACCCTTTATGGACCTTAAATATATTGTAAATTTTCACCATCCAATTTTGAACCCATTAGTTTTTATTCCAAAATACTAGGTTTTATCTCAAATTTAAGCAATTAACACACTTTTTCAAATGGGCAAATCTTAGTGTTTATAACAATTGGTATAATTCAAGACAAATATGTAAACCTTTCCAAGTACCAACTTGGGCCTTATAAATCCATGAAAAGTTTCATTTATAAACTCAATATCCATTCTCCCCAATTCAATCATTCATCTTTCTTTACTGTGACTATTAGGTCTCTTAACCTACCTTTTTAGTGGTTTCTTAGGGTTATTAAGCTTGCTTACTGTTTCAAACTTTATAATCACCTTCCATTACTAAAATTTACCTTTTTCATTCCTTTCCACATTTAACAATCATCCTTTTCTTCTAAATAAACTCTTTTATCAAATTTGCCCCTTTAAGACCTTTTCTTGCTCTTAGCTCTCTTAACCCCTACTCGGTTTTACCTCTTCACTATGACCCTGAATTTGTTGGTTTATTCTCAACACCTATTCATTGTCTTACCTCTCCTTATCTTTATTTATATACCTATTTCATCATAGCTTCACCTTTCACCTTAAGTCACTATACTAGCTTCTTGACCTTCAAGTTTGCTTAAGATACCTACAACTCTCTTGCCATTGTTTCACACTTTTTATATCCTTCCTTGAGTTTCTTCACCCCTCCATAGTATCAACAAGAAATTTTTATCCCTTTCATTTAACTTCTCTTCCTTAGTTAGAATTTCCCACTTACTTTCTCCTTCTATCTCACTTTCCTCTCTCTCTACACTCGTATCTAGTTATGCTAATTGTCCTTTTCTTACTTTAAAAGTATACCTTAATTGTAATGACCCCAATAGTAACCTCAAGATTCTTAATGAGCATGAGCTTATATTTCATCAAAATTCACATATTCCTTGGCTCTTCTTAATAGTTTCTTAGTATATGGTTCTTGGACTATGTGTATAGACATTACCTATGACTGCCCCTACGACTGAGTTTTGAAGAATGCATGTAATTATACTTCCACTCAATGATTAGACTTCATTTTCATAACCTCTGATAGTACTTATACACCCTTCTTCAGACTTGACTCCTTATTTAATAATGATTATCACCTCAACCTCTCATTAGACCAATATTTAGCACATCAAGTATAGTGAAAAAATAGAGTTCATGAATCAATCTTCTTCAAACAAAACAGAGCATGCATAGTCCGATACAAACAACCTATAATTTTAAAGGTTTGAGAAACACCTTATCCTTCATTTTATTCTATAATTTCATAGGTGTCACAAGGATAGGAATTTGAAGATTACACAAAGATTACTATAAAACCCTCTAATCTTGGCATATCATAATCAAAGGAGCATTCACGGTTGATTGATCCCCTAATTGATACTATTTGTCTTTACACTCCTTTATTACCCTGCACATATTATTGCCTCCTTATCTTCTACAAGATTGATATGATTAGTTTATATGGAATGTTTTAAAATAATAATCAACTTAGCACAAAACCCCTCAAATAGGGTCCATTTTTTTTTTGTATGAATGAGATATTTTCCTTCAACATATCAAAAATATTTCACATGACTCAAAACCCTACAAATTCCTTCAACATATCTACCTCAAACTTGTGACAAGGTATTAATAAGTTTTAGTGCATATATCTTGTTAAATGACCTTTTTCCCTTAATACAAACCCTAAATCTATTTTCCTAGCTAAGAGCTCTTGATTAGAAATTAATATCCATTATCCACTTTATCATCTATGTCAAAGCAATCAAACAATTTTTATAAGAGACTTGATCCATGGATATTTACCTCCTTCAAGCTATGAAAAAAATCTTATTCTATGAATCAAGACTTTAACCTTCTCAAAATATTGATTTAATTTAATTTGAATTAATTAAATCCAATTTAGAGTAACTATTGTAACATATGATGTAAAAATGTTAATATACATGTAAAGACAAAAGCAATAAAACATGTAAAATGTAAAACCCTAAGCAAGATGGAGAGATAAGAGGACTTAGCTGATTTCTGAATAAACAAGAAGTGATCTAGGAAGGTGAAAGTGTTGGACATGTCGTAGATAGCGTCATTGCTTCTCATTATAAATTATGGAACTCAAGAATAGAGCCAGACATGGGCGTCCTTGGGAGGGCATAGGCATTTGGGCGATGATAGCTATGTAAATGCTTTGGAACTACTTTCTTCTATGTTGCAATGGTTTTACTACATTGGCTCTTGTTTATCGCTTGATATTCACACTATGATCGCCGAGGGTACCTGTAACTTAGAAAAAAAATGACTACCTACACATGTCCACAAACCACCTAAAATATAATTAAAAATATGCAGAATGTGGAATCTGACTGAACCCCTGTAGTCACTTGAAGATTACACTTATTGTTGGGTGCTAAACTACATCTCAGACCCCTTGCAGTTCTTGTGTGTGTGTAGAAATGGTGCCCTATGATGCCCCTGTGTAATTTTCATAAATATATAGTGGGATAGATATAAAATGTAGTAATGTAATATTATGTGTGGAAGCAATAGAATAGACTTCCCATCCTATGCAATGTATGTAGAAGTGATGCAACCTCTATCCCTTATATGGATGCTAGATTAATGCATTTTGAGTGCTTTAGTGCCTTTGGAATGCAAACTTAGGTGATGATAGTAATGCTTAGTGCTTGGTCCCTAATTTTGAAAGCATAACTATGTATTTATATGATTCCCTTGTTTTAATTTCATAATTGACAACTGAAAGGTTGGCCCAAAGTAGTAGAAAGTAATTAAAAATTGAAAGGGATTCAAAAGGATAAGAAAAAGATAAAGAGGGACAAGAGTTCCTGGCGCTAGTGTCCGGGGCCATAGAAAGATAAAAAATTAAAATGTCGGCAAGAGTGCAAGATGTATAAATCTAATAAAAGTGTAGAAGATCAAGTAAAAGGCTAAAGGGAGTTGTCAATTACTAGTTTTCTTTCTTAGGAATCATGTAAATGCTAGCATGCTTTTAGGACCTAAAAATGTACACAAGTGCATAGATTTTATGCCTACATTTCCCTACCACTTTATGCTATTAAGTGAATTATTGATAGCATAAAGTAGATAGAATATGTGTACCTTATGATCTTTAGAGTGTGGTGAATATCGTGCCGAGTTCAAGTGAAGCGTAAAGTGATCGCAAAGAGAAGCGTGGAAACTAGGAAAAGGGAAGTGGGCCCTAGCGGTGAAGCTCCATGCATTTGTAGCATGCTGTTGTAGCCTTGTGTGAGTTGATTCTTGTAAGGATGGACCTACAAAATAAGAGAAAGAAAGTAGTCGAAGTTATGTATATGATAAATCAGAGAAAAATGTGTATAAGTATGTAAAGATTGTAAAAGTGTGCACCTAATATGTAAAAGAGTAAAGGATAGAAATGTGTCATGTTGTTTGAAGTTTCTATTTTGAATGTTGAAGGTGAGGTTTTTGGGCGATCTCACGCCAAGAGTGAGTTTTTTGGGATATCTCATGCCAAGAGTAAGTTTTTTGGTTGATCTCACAACTTCGATGTTTTTTGGGTGATCTCACGCCAAAGGAAAGTGTTGGGAAAGAGGTCTTGTTTTACTCTCCTTCCATGACTCTTCCCAATAAGAACCACTATAGATGGTATATATCAATGTACTCCATTTGTGATGCTTAGTTCTAATTGTAATCGATTGTAGGAGATATAATGCATTATGTGATTGAAATATTCATGCTTTAACTATAAAATGTATTGAAGACTATGTTGTATTGATAAACTACCCGTATATTCCCCAAGACATTAATTCACAAGGGAGGACATAAGGACCTCAAAGTACTATTATTTGATTCTAGGATCTGGTTTCAGCTTATGTGTTTTGGACCCAAGTCAAATTTTGGGCCTTTTTTATAGTCCCTTGTCAATAAAATATAGAGTTTTTTTTTACAAACTCAATATACTCAAAATATGGTTATATATTGTTTAGATGTGTCTAAAACTACTTATGCTTTCTTACATTGATTATTTTAGGATAAACAATGATATATGGTGCCACCATTCATTTCCCAACATCCCATAAAGGAATATGGGTGGGCGTTTGATTTTCCCAAACATGGTTACATGCGAAGGGGTCAACACAAGTAAGATTTAGAAAAACTTCTTTTTTTCAATGTCATTTTCATATATGATTCTCGTTGTATATTTATTTTTGGTTGACATGTATTTATTAACGACTTTGGTAGGATGTGGAAGAGCTAAATAAGGCCGAGGAGGGTGATAATGTTGGTCAAGATGAGGAAGAGGTTGATAATATTTCTGACAATGTTGACATTGACATGGATGTTGATTGGCTTCCACATTCCTTGCATTCCGATCCCGAGGAGGAGGTACCGAAACCGGTAAGAACACTTTGATATTTTTAAGGATGATTGTGTATTCTAGTTGATTTAATAACATTTGTAAGGATTATAACCACATGATTCCTTCTTTGATGATTTTTTGTGTGTGAGTACAAGATTGTCAACATGGGTATTGGTAAACGAGATACCCACAACTATTTTCTTTACCCATGCACCACATTTTTTGATGATGGTATCCATCCATTTGGGTCACTAGAAAAACTCAACACTCACCGACATAAGATTCATGGTAGACCACCTATTCCAAGGATACCTCTAGGTCATCCATGTAGTGGGAAATAAAGCCAAGGGGAAGTGCCCAAAAATTGAAAAAAACACAATAAGGACAATAGATTGGCTTGTAAAAATCATATTATTAACAAGAGGCATAGGCTAGAAGGAGCATGGATGGCTAAAGAAAATGTCTCAGAAGTTTCTAAAATGAGTAAGAAATCCTTAAAGGCTATCAATCAATAGATATGTGCATATGATTCTCCTCAAAACATTGTCTAGAGAAGGGAAGTGTCAATAAAGAGGTGAGCATATTGCTGAAAAATGGAGGAAGAGAGGAGGAGGGTGGAAGGAGGTGGTATAGGCAACTATGAACATCATGTGAGATGTAAAGTGTTGAAATTTTTACATGTCCTTAAATATAAGGTCATTTTTTAATGAATAAAACTTAATTGTATCTCTCAACAACCCTCATCAGAAAATGATATACCCGATCCAAACACCCATTGTAGCGAGGACAAAACCTTACATTGAAGGAGTACCTTTCATGGAAAGGGAATAGGGGTTTTATGGGAAAAAAAGAAAAAAAAATTGGGGATGAGATGCTTCAGGTAAGCAAGCTTAATTAATTTTCCCATGCATATTACTAATTTACTTATTTTTAGCACTTATGTGGTTTTAATATTGGTTATGTCATACTTAGGGAATTTTGTGCATGAAGCACCACAACCAACGATTATTGTAGAGTCGACTGATGATGCTAGAAATGATGATGATGGTTCATCTGCATAGGTGTCTAACAATGATTATTTTTATCAATCCACACAAGCCTATGATTTTCATGTCGATGACAATGTTTGGTTGTACACTCGATGGTTATATGGCTGCCAAAGGAAAAATTGTCTCCACCGAGTGGGATTCCTTTCCTAAGGTGTGCCAACCCAAAGAATTTTTGTGTGGTGAATATTTAGAGGGCTATGTATCCAGAATGTTTAGAGTGGATTCCCTTCGTAAGAATAAGAAAGATACACTCAAAAAAAAATGTTTTTAAATAAAGATACATTATGGTTCATGGAGTATATGAGCATAGATTCCTCACAACCAATGTACAAGACTCATCAAAGGTGTGCATATCATTTTCAGTTAGCTTTATATTTGTAAACGCTTCCATATTTTCATCTAATTATGTTATATATCTTGTAATTTCCTTTTAGGATTGGGATGAATAGGAGGTGACATCGAAAGTAGTGTGACCTATTTCTTGGTGGTATGAGGTACTTTGTATGTAGCAAACTAAAATGTACTTTCTTGATGTATGTGTCATATTTTTTTTTGACCACTTTATTGACATTGAAAATTGAAAATTTTCAAACGACTGTCTTTTATGACATTGAAAGGAATTAGGCTCAAATCAAATTCATGTCCTTCATAAGGAGTTTCCTTGTCATGCCATGAACATGGTCAATATGTAGTCGGACATGATATTTTTGATATAAAATAAAACAAAAATTTCACATGATGTTTGATAAAATGTAATGATACAAATTACTTGCACATGATGGTTAAATATATACTTGCATATATTATTTATGATGTGTAATGATATATTTAACTTGTACATGATGTTCCCATGTATGTGCTTCATTTACACAATGTATTCCTAACAATTATTTTATTTATGCACATTATAAGTAATGTTGCGGTGTTCAATCCCTTATAATTAATGAGGTTGCCTTAGGCTTTTGATGATTACATGATGCATAGATGTTGACATGTATGTAGTTTTTCATGATGCAATGTATGAGATGTTATGTTGTTGACATGTAATGGTTTCCACATGCAATCACTCATGTTGACATATTTAAGTTTTTATTTATTGCATATTACAAATGTGTAGTGATCATGTTCACATGTTCCCTATTTTTTTGTGACAATATTTCGTGGGGAATGGTGCATCATGTGATTGGTTTTTTTTCCTCCACTTCTCTCACTTTTTTTTGTCTCTATGTATTCAGGAATCTCACTCATCACTTCAAATGATCAATGATGAGTACTGACCATGTGTTGAGAAAGAAGAAGAGGGTGGCCGAGGAGGGCTGCAACAATTCCACAAACCCAACAGAGAATGATGGAGGTAGGAGTCATGATTTTGTGTCTTATTCTTCTACATGATGTACATATAGTATTTTGATTTGAATGCATGGATTATGCAATAGTTCATCATCTCCTAATTCACATTTCCTTGTATATTTTCAGGGATGGTTGGATGTTGATGAAAAGGAAATTGGTGAAAGCATGTGTGAAATGGAAGATATTCTTCTTGTGAGGATGATATTTGAGCGTAATATGTAGAGTAAAACATCTGGCTTTGAGACTCTCATTAGCACATGTACAAATTGGATCACTCACTAGGGAGAAGGATTTTTTTCCAACATTATTGAAATTGCAAGGACAACTAGTGATAGATTGAAAATTGTCATAGTTGAGAAGAAAAATGTCTTGGAGACTCTCACTGCGGAGAAAATGAGTTACATAATACAATTCTTGTACTTAGGGGTGAGAAGTTGGAACTTGAAAAAAATGTGTGTTTCCATAAAAACTTTCAATGTGTACACAAAAGCACACTGTGACTTTAGGGGAAACATAGTGAAGGCCCTAAATGTCAAGTACATGGCATGAGTGGTGTCTATGAAGAAGAGTTGAAACAATGGAAGAAAATTTTTGAGAAGCTATGTGGGCAAGTCCGACAACTGATTATGGGTGGTTGTGGCATTTCTAAGAGGACACACCATGTTTAGTGAAAAAAATTTAGTTTTTTAGTTGGTTGAAGTGAAACCAAAATGTATTGGGATGTACGAAATAAAACAATTTTATACTACGTTGGAACATAATAAAGTTTATATGATTTTATGAAAGCATGTAATATCAAACGTAACATAATTTTCTATACTTCTATGTGGTTGCTTCTATTTTCAATAAAAAATAGCGTGGACTAAATGTTTGTTGTATTTATTTGTTATTGTCATTGTCTTTGTGGTGGAATTGGATAACATAACAATAGACATTACTTTTCCTGGTTGAACACTCTACCATGTCTACAATTTATCCACTTTCGCTATTTCATACACTTATATGTACCATGTGAGTTATTTTGTTGACATTGGTAGTTTCTAAACATCTACAACACTTATCAATTGTAAATTTCCACATCCACCTTGATTTGAGATTCATACGAAAAGTCTTGATTACATCTAAGGAATATTTTTGTTTTATTTTTGGTAATCCATGACATTTTTTTGCTTGTTAACTGGTGGGTAGAGTGTTGAGTAGTTGAGGTGGTACCATTTTCTATCTTATCATTTATGTTTGAATTAATGTACCATTAGCTAACATTTATATTGTATGACATTGATAATGAATGGGCTCTAATGTTCAAAGGTTATAATAATGTCATGCTTTTAAAAGAAAAATTAATGCACTAGAGTAAGCTTGCAACACATTCTATTGTGAATAAGGTCGCAGTGGATATTAATGTATTGAAACTCTACCATGATTTAAGATTATGGATTGTGGTTATACTTTCATAAAACTTGGGTCATATGTACCCTAACTTGTTTTAATTATAGGTTCTGTTTAGTGCTAAAATTGTTTAGCCTATGGTCTAAGATTGTGAATTTTATTTTATAATTAAATAAAAAAGGGTCATACTCCAATTTATTTTGATTTATCATACTTGTGCATGTTAGATCCATTCTTCTTCTTCTTCTTCAAGGGAGACTAGAATAGTTTTATGTATAGACTTGTTAGAAGTGCACAAGTATGTGAAGAGAGCTGCAAAATAGGATCACACCCATTGAGGGATTGATATTGTACTTTGAACATATTTATAGTCTGTAATAAACCTCAAATAAGTTATCTACTTGTTTTTTAATCCCTCATTGAAGGATAATAAAGGTAAGGTCTTAATTTCCCATTCTACGTGTGAGGGTATGTGTGTATGTGTCTATTTTTAGTATTGAGATTCCTTGTTTCATGGTCTAAGGAAGTTTTTCACTCAACCTCGTGTCTACATCATTATACAAGGTCACTGTAACTACCATACTTAGGTTTTAGGTGTTTTCATTTGTTTATTTAAGATTTGAGCCACCAAAGCAGTTATTGTCCAATTGATGATAAATTTTAAAATCTATATACATTGTTTGACATGTTTCTTGTTAAGTGCAATGTGTCTTTTTACCTATATGTTACATGTATTACCAAAACACAAAACCCATTGATCTCTTTAATAAAAGTGACCGACATTGTGACTTCATTAATTTTTCATATGGTATTCATTTGGTGGATGCTTTTATTTATGTTATTGACTTGAAGAAATATGAAATGTGTGACACACTCGTACTTTATTTATGCATGTTATAATTCACAGTACCATTGACCATTTATGAAATGTTGTAAGTTCCACTCCATTTGAAAAAAATGGCCACTTCAGAATATTAATAATTTTTTTGTTTTTGTAAACAATAGTAGACCACTGCATTGTACTTTGACAAGAAATCCAAGAAATATCCGTGGAGACTATTTAACACATTTTCATGAATTATATTGGAAACTATGTGAAACTTGGGTAAAATTTACTTGGTTTATCTCTTTGATATTAATTCGATTTTAATTTTTAAATGTGTGCTTTTTATGTCTCTTGTTTAGAGACTTGCAGGAATATGCACATGTTAATCCTTGAATAATTATTTTATTTTTTTTTAATATATACAAATTAAGATTTCTCTTGCTAAAGAATGTTTTGAGGAAGCACAGTGTAAACTTGAGAAGTTTCTTCCCTGGATCCAAGCAACCATTGGGCACTTGCGGAGCTAGGTTGGTTGGTATTTGAAAGAGGAAATATTGATGATGGTCTTACTCTTTTAGCTAAAGCAGTGAATAGAAATCCATATATTGCAATATATCATCACAGGCTAGTATGAGTGTAGGTCACAACGATGATGAGAATATTGTTGTCATATCAAAAAATGAGAAAATTATTTTCACATCAAAGAGATGGATATTGATTGTTTAGAACACATTATACATTTTGTTTATTAATACTCATCTTTGGTGTTCCTAATCATTTTCCTTTCAATGGCTTTGTATTTTTTTATTTCTACATGTGGCATTACATGCTCAATATTTTATTTTCAGAGTTGTAAATGATTATTACATTTTTTCCATTGCAAGAAAAATTAGTATATTATATGATTCTCTGCACTTTTTTATCATCATGATATTATTTTTTCTTTTTGATATGCATAGATGATGGTTGAATGCATGTCTTGATACAAGGTCTCCTATACTAGAAAGCAAGTGAAGATTCATGTACTTGACCATATCATTCCATGTGTAGTTTTGTGAAAATAGTGAAATACAATCAAATTTTTGTTATAAATTATGTTGATGGAGCTTTGAAGGCCATTAGATAGTTTGCTGAGATCCAATTGCCATATAAGGAACATAAAATCTGTTGCAAAATCATTTTTCAACAATGTCAAACCTCAGGGAAAGCCTATTACAACTATGTAATGAATCAAAGTAAATGAATGTAACTTTTAAAAACATATCACTTGAACAAATTAAAAAGAATGTCCCCATTGGGGAGGTTTGAAACATTGAATGTGCATTTAGCTTGGAATGAATCTCTTTTAGTTTCAAAAATTATGGCAATTCAAAGAGCATATTCCACTGTGTAAACAAGAAGTTTGGAACTTGCTGTTATGGAAAGATTTACAATATCCAATTAAAGGGTGATATGTTGTCTAACTTATATAAGGTTTACACTCCAAAATAAAAAATAGAATAATAATGACCACTTAATTGCATATTAAAAATCATAAATTCTTTCCCACTTGTCAAAATCTTAGAAAGATCTATTTAGCTATTTTTAAACTACTATCTAACCTAGAATGACACTCAAATACATCTTATGAATCATGCAAAAATTTCCATAGCCTCAACATAAAAACATAACACACACACATACACACTCACACAACACACACATCAACATACATACACACACAATTCACATTGGACACACACACACATATATTATGCACTAATTCTCAAATATACAAAATCTAAGTTGCAAGACAAGTGAATGGATTCAATGGATTAGCATCATAGGGACACATTTAAGATGTATATCTCCATTATTTATGTCTCTATCACATTTGGTTGCCCTATGTAGATCCTCATTCCACATTTGTCATTTGTGATTCTTAGGGGATTTGGAAACAAGGCTATCTCTTGTGACATGGTATGTTGTCTTCTTCGATTCATCAATTCTATGAAGTCCTTTTCTCTATGAAGGGTGTTTCCATGGCCATCTTGCACTTGTTGGAAAGGTTGATCCATTGGGTGTTGCAACCCAAGTGTATTTGATAATTCCCTACTCTTGACCTTGTTGTAAACATTTGTCATACACTTCTCCAAGAAATATAGTGTCCCACTATTGTTTTTTGTTGTGAGGAAATTCTCAAATACCTCATGAGCTCTCCTTCTAGATGCTTCTAGTTCATCCTCTATCCCATCAAACATGATCTATTAATACAAGACAAACATCATGTTACAAATGCCCTGAAAAGTAAAATGGAAAATGATTACAAGTGGAATGATGACTTACATTATCATCTATATGTACATCTAGTGAGTCTCCAATATCCATTCAAGCTTCACTTTCATTTAATTTTTTGGTCCATTTTCCATGCCATGTGTTATTAAAATAAAGGATGTCATATTCCAATAACAATGATTGAAGTATAAATGAAACTTCTTGTGATTGGAGTTCTGCCTTACATTATTAGCATCCGACAAGCCTCTATTATCCATATGAGCATCACTTTCATTTTCATTTTTATCGAACCATTATGCACAATTTGTGTATTGAAAACAAATCAACCACTTGAGATTGGGAAATAAAAAAATGAAGAAAATTGAAGAGGGAAAAAACTATACATTCACATATGAATCATTGTTGTCGATGGAGTAGCTAACACCATCCCTATTTCATGAATTCCACTGACTCCTCATCTCTCTCACATCATCCCCACCTTAATTACATGTTTACATGTGTATACTTGGACTGAAAATGGAAACTACACATTACACATTGACATGATAGTCTACTATACACCTGATAATGCAATGTATCATCTTTATAGCTTTACACCCATATAATATGAATTCTCCATCATGTGAAAGGTGACATGATAGTCTAGAATTTGCAAATCCTTAACCCATGAAATATTTTCAATTTTCAAATTTAAATTTCTTGTAAAAACCATTTGTCTTTTCTCATTTGTAGCCACCTAGTAGTATATGTAAACACTTGTGGTTAGTTAGTGTACTAACCAATCCACCTTTGATGTGCAACAATGTGAATTGTACGCAAGAAATGATTTTTAGATGTGAATGATATGATTCTATGGATGCATTGGTTTCTTTCCCAAATGTTTGAGGGTATGAAAACACCTTGACCACATTGTAACCTGTGGAGCCAACATTCCTCCCAATATTCAAAAATTTGGGTTGTGTGTAATGATACTTCTCTATGAACTTTATGGCCTCCCTATTAGCCATATCTTCATCAATACATTTGTGCATAATGTATCCAAGTTCACTAAACATATCTCACCTCACATCATCTTCTCTCATTTTGGCTATAAAATTCTTCAACCATGCACGCCATACATGCAGCTACATAAGTACACCTCACAATCAAATGTTTCCATAAGACAAGATATAAGACTTTGAGCAAAATAATCATTATAATTTGTTTCCTATGTAAAATAATCAAAACCTACCTTATTGATTTGATCTTCGTGCCCACATCATCTACCATGAAGTTGTTTATTTTCCATTCAATATTTTTAAGTGTACTCTTTGCCAAAGTAATTGCATCCATTGGGTGATGTCACTAGCACATGACCTAAACATAATTACCCATACCACGAGGAAGCCCTTGGTGTTTGGAATCAAACACCAATATATATAATTGAAACTACATGAAAATATGTTACAAAATTCAACTTCTATGTTTGATAAATGAAGTATCAACTACTAGTATTGCTAGTATTCAAAGCATACCTTCATTCCATTCGTTCCAAATGTTGAATCCATGGCTACTAAACTATCATTTCCATATCTCAACAACCAATCCAACTGAAGTGGGAGTTGGATGCCCAATATGAATGGGATTTTCCCATCCTCATCAATACCTTCATTATTATATCCTTTATAGAAAAACCACTTCTCAAGATTTTCTAGAGTCCACTCCCAAACACTTTCTACATCATTGGGGTTAAACACATATTAAACTCCTTAATTCGGTGTTCTCTATTAAATATGTCATCTCTACATAGGAAATCATCTTGTTCTATTTCACCATTCAAAAATGTGAGCTTCTCATGCACCATCTCATGGTGCTTAAGGTGGATAACATCGGAAGACATTCCTAACAAAAGTAACCTATGAATCCACTCATTAAGTTGTGGGCTAATAAAAAGGGGGAAAAAAATTTTTTCCCTTTGAATTGTTCATATTCCTGACCATGGAAATGATTTCCTTCACTATCAACATGTTCTACATGATTGTAGGTGAGAAATACTTGATCAGGTCTATTGACCATTCTTCGAGTGCTGAAATGACACTTAACAACCACGTCTAATATGATTTCAGAATGATCGACTTCCTTTTCCCTTCTTCAAAATAAGGACTTGTCTTGTGGCAAGGCATCAATTTTTTGGAAGTCCTCAAGCCCATACAAACACCAATATCTACACATTAATATGAAACTTATTAGCACATGCACACTAAAACATGAAATACAAAAGCATCCATGTACACAATATTTAAAATGAGAGCCTATACATATATTCCAAAGTGTTATTGATTCTTTTCTTCTTTTTGGGAATAGGTGATGGATTTTTTTTCGATGCAAAACATGAAATTTGGTTGGGTATAAATTTCTATTTGATTCTCCTTTCACGAAGTCCTCCACTCTATCAATCTCAATCCACGCAACCCACATATCATCTCTGTTGATGTTGAGAAATTTTTTCCAATGTAAATCATTGCATGTAAATAAACCCTTGGTTGGGTTCTCAATTGGGAGATGTAGAATGGTATCCCACATGCCTACTCCTACCTACTAGAAAAATATGTCATTACATTAGTAAAAAGTATACAAAGATGGTGTAATAAAGCCAACCTCATTAATCATAAATTCAATTTAGAGCAACAAAAAATGGACATTTATGAAAAAAAAAAATGTTGAAACTATTTTGATAAGAAGAAACATCAGTTACAGTCATTGTATAGAAGTCTCCCTACAATTTTTTTATTGAAATTTAATTTTTCCCTTCCCCATTAATCATAATCATATCGAACAAACATTCTTATCCATTAACAATGTAATGCAATTATAAATTTAATTTTCCTTCATGTCAATTGATAGTCTATGATGGTACATTGTATCCTCTTACAAAGCATGAATGCAAAAAAATATACCCATTGAAATCATTGTTTCTATTTACATTGCTTCTATCAAAACATTAGTAGGTACAAGCCGAGATACATAGGAATGATAATGATGAATTAGCTACTACTACTAACATTATAGAGATATTCACTTGTACAAAATATATTAATCAAAAGTGGGGAATACATTTTCAAATGCATTTTCTTCCACTTGTACAAAAAATATATGGACTCATGGTAGGTAAAAAGGTCGGTGCAAGAATCCCCACTATATCGTTATCACACTCATTAGAGTCGCGATGAGTTGTTTTCCACTCTTCATACCTCCACTTTTCAAGTTCTTCTAGTTGGCGGTCAACATCATCCCACCATGTAAGAATGTTTTCAGATAAACTAGGCCATCTACCATCTAGAGGTGGGTGTATGACCAAGGTGAATTTGTGGTACATTCCAAGGTAGTCTCTCCATGGAATTACAGAGGAGATTTTCTTTGATCCATCTTCCTGTGACCACATTTGTACGTGTGAGCTGTGAATCCATGATAAGAAGCACTACCATCCCTAGATGTAACAAGCATGTTTGCAACTTCCATGTTTCTTCGTGACCATTTGCCCATTGAAGATTCACAATGTCAACCATTTTCTCTATTAGGTGCAACTGAGAAGGGTGGTGAGGGACTCACAAATTTTGTCATTGTAATGCACACATGCGGTGAATTGATATGTTCCATTGTTGGGATGCGGCGTAATAGTGTCCACATTTGTTGTTTCCAAGCATCCATCTGCATAATATTAAAATAATATTGTAGAAAAAAAACATATTCATAATATATCTTGATGCAGAAGCTATTTTTCTTCAACGAGAACTAGTGGAAATTTTAAAAAATAGGGATTTGAAAAAGTGGACATCTATGAACAACATAGATGTAAACTACACAATTTTTTAAACAATTGTTTATACAAATTCCTGATATTGAATCCCCATTATTTAATTCCTAATACAAATTACTGATACAAATTCATAGATGTAAACATTGTAATGTAAAACAAAAGGGGTTTTGAAAATAGAGTTTACCCATAAATTACCTTTACTTTTTGGTGAAGTGTTGGTGTTGGTGCTAGTGATGGATTATATGAAAATCAGTATCCCTTGTTCTCACTCCCTTTATTCTCTTTCAACCTATATTATATGTTTCCCACACAAGGAGTTAAAAAATGTAAAATTGGACATCTATGAACAACATAAATGTAACCTTTTTTTAAAGAATTGTTTATAAAAATTCCTGATATTGAATCCCCAAATTTTAATTACCAATACAAATCTTGATACAAATTCATAGATGTAAAAATTTTAATGTAAAACAAAAGGGGTTTTTAAAACAAATTTTACCCAAAAATTACCTCGATTTTTTGAAGTACCGGTGTTGGTGATAGTGATGGATTATATGAAAATCAGTAGCCCTTATTCTCATTTCCTTTCCTCTCTTTCAACCTACTCTTATATGACACCCACACAAGGATTCAACATTTGGAACGAATGGAATAAACTAATATGAAGTCTTGGCATTAAAATCCTCCTCTGTTCTGTGTGTTGGGTGTAGGAAAACACAAGGATTAAAAAAAATTGAACTCCTTCTCTATTATGTGTGTTGGGTGTAGGGATATTTTTCATTTTATAAAGTCACGATGGGCAAGAAGGATGGTTTAAAAATTTAATTTGTTTAGACTTTGAAAAATGCACCCTCCAATGTGGCAAATTTTGAGGCTTTCCAAATCTATGGGTTGTAAGGTCACTAGGGCACTGGGATTGGTGTGGTTAATAGGTTAAATTACCACGTTAAACGGAAAGGCACATATTCTATTAAGTGGAAATCAATAGAATTTTGAAAAAATGATGTCTCAAGGTTTATGTGTGCTAGATAAGCCGCTATGTCACACAACAACGAATACGAGACATCGAGTTAGTAATAACTCATTTCTTCTTTCACTTTGAAAAAATCCAGAGGGCACTAGATTAATATGCCAACCAAATAATAATATTTGAATCCCTTACGCTTATTTGGAATGTCTTTCGAACAAGGCTTAGTGAAAATATATGACTTAATGAAATGTGTAGGTGCTTGATTCACTATTATGGTTATTATCAAGAATATGAATGTATAATGAATTGTTTCATAGTCTCTCATTATAAACATAGGATTAAGTTTAATAATGTCTAATGATTACATTCAGTTGGTTTTTCATAGAAAGATATAGTGGCCTTAACCTATTTTATATGGTAAGGAGGAACATGCCAATTTTTGTTGACATTGTTTTTCTAATAATTTTGATTGTAGGAATTTAATAGAAGGAAATATTATGGTTTTGGAGTTTGAATGCTATAATGGTAAAAAGTAAATTCTACGATCATGATCTTGGTTGAAAGGGGGCTTAAAAGTTTATACCATATGTTTTATTGATTTTATCTTAATGACATTTTCTTCTAAGGATTTTGGTTTCTTTAAGATGTAAGACAAATTAACTTGTATGGTTTGATTGTTTCTAGGATTAACTATTACAATGGTTTAATAATATTATTTTGGAAAAATAAGTTGTACTTGTAATGCCAATAAAAATGTATGTATATTTCAAGGGTTGGACTTATTATTATTCCAAGAATTATTCTCATGCCATGAAACTATAAGTAATCAATGAAGTTGTTTATCCCTTTTTCTTGTGTTTAAAACAATATAGTAAAGTGGAATTAAATTAGTTTTGAAATAGTAATGTGCGTAGGTAGAGTCATCACTTATGATTGGTTTACTACTTATTAGACACAAATATTCATTTATAGGGGTAGTAGACCCATAACTACATATGAAAGCATTAAAGTTTTAGATAAATATGAACCATGTAATAGATAACTATAACCTTGAAGTTATGCTCGCCCTTGTAGCAATCACCACTAGTTGAGCTATTTTTCATGTACTTTCATAATGGTTGTGTTGCCTTAACTATTAGATCATTAATCCTTGTTGATTTTTTGGAAATAATGTATCCTAACTTTAATAGTATAGGAGGAAGTTGGTATTGGGATTTTTGTCAACCTCAATTACTCTAGATCTTGATATGTCATGTATTTTGGATGATTATATGTAGGCATTCAATTATGCACCAATTGCATTAGTTCCCGACACACTACTGAGAGGTGAAAAATATTCAATAAAGAAACATACGATGATATTAAGATTACATGTTCTTTGTTGAGATATGGATGTTAATCCTCTCTTGACCTTCTATTTAGTGTTTGTATTCCTTATTTTGTGATTGACAACTAGGGTTGTGTACGTAATATGTGCTTAGGATTTTGGTTGATAACTATTGGTAAATGTAGTGAACCATTCAAATTAAGAATATCATACTTTAAAGAGATCACGATGAACTTGAATATCATTAGACTTTATCTAAAATTCCTTTGGCCTACTTTCAGTTTAGTAAGCATTTGATCTCATGATGGTATTTTTATCTATGTTATAATTTTTTAAGATAACTATTGATGATACCATGTACTAGAAATTGCATGAAAAATTTGCAATGGAAACGTCAAAGGGGAAGTAATAAAGAAGTTGAATTTAAGGGAGATAAACATTGGACCATTTACCCGACACGTTCTAGACATAGTTACCAAGGCTCCCATTTAGAAACACCTATTAATGTAATTAATGTTTAAGGCATTGAAAAAGGAGTTTTTATGCACGTGTATTGGTTGTTCTTTAATCCTCTAGCTTATCAAAGGTTATTAAAAGTGAACATTTTAGTCCAAAGATTATAATTCAGTTGATCAATATGAATATTATAATCTATTGACGAGCCAAAAATTTGAATGCATTGAATTTGTTGAATGCATGTATGTGAGTCAAGGTGCATTAGGATAATTTCCCTTTCTCCCATTTCTCATGATTCTTTATCTTCAAAATGAGTAGTTGGGGGACTTGAAATGTGAACTCTTGGGAATAAAAATTAAAGTTAATGGATCTCCCTCAAAGTGTTGTTGTGTATTATGGGGTGGGTGAATGTTATGGTGCATTTGGGATTCAAGATGTGTACATGCCAAATGTAATTTAAAACACACTACATATTGAAGTTGAGGATCAAGTCGATCTTGGTGAAAGTAAAATCTTCAATGCTAGCATGAAGCCAAGTAAAGTGCAAAAGAGAGATGAGCCATTCACTTTGTAGGGGTTTGAGAAGGAGAATGGGCCAGCAAAAATGAAAAAGGTGCATTCAAGGTGGAAGGTGGAATACATAACCATTTCGTGGGACCTCCTATCCTAAATGATAAGATCTTTAAAATCATTTAGGAGAGATAGGGTGACCTTTCCAAGGTTCACAAAGGGTTAGTTATTTTCAACGCATGTACAAAAATCGACACTTTTTAATATATTAACTTTGATAGAATGGTCTAGTTTTTTTTTTTTTTTTTAAATTTTGGAGACGTGAAAAATTTGAAAGATATTTTGACATGTCTTGAAGGTTTGAATAAAAAAATTTCCATATCAAGGAGAAAACAAGGATAGAATATTTTAGAGGAAGTGTGTGGGCACAATGAAATAATTTTTGAGTAGCATTAGTCAACCTAATCAAAATAACATCTAGCTTGAGAAGAACATTGTATTGTGATTTTTTTAGCCAAATGGAGGGGTCATAAAATCAAGTGTAGTTAATTTGTCTTCGTTCTACGATGCCAACATTTATGACTTACAAAAATGAAGAAATTGAAATTTTTGAGAAAAAATGGGTTTTGGTATTTTTTACGGTCTCAATGTTTTCAATTGGATGACATTTAGTTTTCTATATGAGATGAATACATGAATGGAAATTTGGACATTAAATACTGCATGTACCACACTTGTTCCACTACTCGATTATTCCCACCCAAACATTATTTTCTATATGTGCTCCACTTTATCGTCTCAATCTCGCTTACATTATTCACATGGGTGAAATTTTCTCTTAAAATATTATGGAGATTAAAAATCATAGGAGAGATAGGGTGACATTTCCGTGGTTTACAAAGGAGAAATATTTCCAACACATGTACAAAATCTTGACACTTTTTAATATACTAACTTTGATAGAATGGTCTAGTTTTAATTTTTAAAATTTTGGAGAGGTGAAATTTGAAAGAAATATGGTTTCTTAATGGATTTTTATGGTTGTAGGGTATGCAAAATTTGGGATTATTTTTTTCTTCAAAGAATATTTTTATTTCTTGCACTATTATAAGTGAAAACACATTGATTGTATGGTACATGTCGAAAGAATAAAACCATGTATTTCATTCTAGAAATAAAGTAGGGGAAATTAATTGGTTAGATCCCGAGAGTTCATAATATTAGCTGCAATATGCTTCAATTCATTAAGGGTATGATCACTTTTTTACCAACATGTTCCTATTTTCATATTAATTGTGGTTTCATGTTGTTCTTAGTTCTTGTTGTTGCAAATGACCAATAACCATGAAAACTTCTAGAAGATCCAAAAACCATTTTGATCTTGTTTAAATAGAGGTAGTCACACCTTTCCTTCAAAGGATTGGTCTACTATGCAAGATCACGAGTCACCGATTCACAAAATATTTTTCACATAAGTAAGTTTTATAACTTAAATAGCCTCCATTTTTATTAGATCTCAATGTAATGATGTCTTATTATAGTACTTAATAATGTAATGACAAAAATGGTGATTCTTCTTGTTGCAGTGATGTCAACACATGATTCTTGTTTTGAAATTCCTCTCAAAGGGAGTTATATATCATCTTGTAAAACTAGTTAGAATGAATCGGTGAAATAATCTATGGCACCATATTTGGAGGATGTGTCATAATGTTTTGTAGAACTAGTTAGAAAGAATTTGTTAAAGAATCTATGACAACATGCTTAGAGGAGGTGTCATAGTGTAATTTTAACTCAATAACTATGTGTACCATTCTATGTCAAGGGTTAATGACATTTAGGCACCCTTTTGTATTTTATCTTATTTTATATTAATAAAATGTTTGTGGACCCATTTGTGGGCACAAGATTCAACTCAAATTGTTTTTAATTTATAATATTGATCACTAGCCCACTTTGAAACCATAAATGACATGTAGCCCCATTGATTGCACTAGATGATATTTAGGTATTATTTATTCTTGAAAATCATTTTTTCATTCTTTAAATTTGCATCATCTCTAGAGTGACAAAAAAATTGAAATTAGTATTATTTCTAGAGAGAAAAATTAGTGTTCTGTATTGTTTCTAGGGAGACACAAATTATATCATCTCTAGAGGAAAAAATGATATTCTATCAAGAGACAAAATATGTGTTAATCTATATTGTCTCTAGAGAGACAATAATTAGAGACACTCGCTTTGAGACAATATTTGAGATGATATAAAAAAAAATTATCTTCTCAATTTGAGACGTTTTGGTTAAGTATAGTCTCTAATATTATCTCAAAACAACCCCTGTAGTGCCCAACATAAAACCAAAATAATAGCAATAAAATAAATTTAAATAAAATAAATATGAAGTGCGAACTAACGGGTCACTGGTTTGTGTCAGGGGAGGTCCATCTTTGTTAGCACGCTCCAGGTATGGACAACAACTTGTCCTAAGTTTCCTACAACACTATCATTTCCTTGCCTATCAATACAAGCACTTTATTTGAGACCCTAGGAGTTAACCAAGGTGAAACCTTTTATAGCATTGTGAATTTAACAGTTATTGGAAAGTTGGAGCGAGTGTAGAAGTCAAAGCGCTGCTTTACTACCAGTGGTAAAGTAGGGTATTGAAATCTCATAATTAAATAAAAAAAATGTTAGGGAACTGTGTTAAATGGAGCTCCAGATGTAGCCATCCTAAAATCAGCTTCACTTGGGTTAAATCAGCTCTGCGCTTGGAGATAATTCTGTAACCTATTATCCCCTCTTTTTAACATGTAAAAATGATCGATCTAGATCTGTATTTGGGACTGAAATGAGTTTTATTATCTCTGAAAGTTAAAGAGGAACTACTGCCTATTGTTGTTTTGTTTTTTTTTTTTGAAAAATAAGATTAGGGAATAGGAGGTTCTTAACTCTGGCTTAATGTTTATGCGTATTGATTTATCTTCTTCTACTTCTAAGCACCTATTCTACATAGATTGTAACCTTGGCAGAGCCTTTCTTTGTCCTACTCTTTATCTTTATATTTGAGTAGTTATTGTATTAATTAATACTTTGAAATTTCCTTTCCTACTATCCCACGTATGCCTCTATAAGATTAGTCACTTTCCCTCTTCCTTTGTGTGAAAGCCTATGTTTTCTCTTTTTTAGCAATGTCCTAGCCTGATGTCCCCTCATAGAGTGCCATGGTTGCAAGATTTATACAAATCGTTGGTTAAATAGCTTTGGTGAGAAGCACAGACAACCATCAAATCACATTGGAAAACATATTTTTGTTAGTTTCTCCCAACCAAAATGAGATATTTAGACTAAGCATGTGAACGGTTTGACTAAAATACCTTGAAGAAATGTGGGTTTCCGTTTTATGATGTAGTTGTAAATCAATCAGAATATTTTTAAGAAAATGAGGAAGCATTATCAAGCCAAAAATAGTTTCGGAATACCTGAAGTTGTTGCACTCTCATCAAATGTGGTGATCGTAAGTTTTGCTCAAAATAGGTATGGTTTTCCCCTTTTTGCTTGCACTAAATTTCACTTCATCATTTAAGTTTTTTGAAATTAAATGTTGAATGATAGGGAACTTCATTTCAAAACATTTACCAAATATTTCCTTGAAGTAAGCTATCAAAAAATCCAACAAAAAATTTGATCTCAAAAGTCATGCGCATGGAGCGCCACACCCAAATGTACCACAAATTGAAACTCCTTACATGACCCCTGCCAACTTGGGACACCATGGGGGACCTTAACCAAGTATTTTGAACTTATTTAATGCCCTTGCAAGTTGAATTCCTAATCCCTCTTAGCTTATCAGTCACTTGTAGTGACGTGGTCGTTTTAATAAAACGCGATCGGTTTGACTTACGGTTGTCGCTTAGTTTGAGCGAAACTGAAAACCACTACCACCTACCTCTAGAATTCCAAAAAGAGAAACGTAACCCACCTTCATTATAGTGAAAATTCCTTCTAATACTAGTTTTACAAGTGGGTTTTAGGGTCCATTGGTATTGTGTGACAAGAGTTACTCACACAATTGATGATAACTTGCCATGAAACTTCCTTTACAACTTGAGCTCTACTTGTTGTAATAAACTTCCATCAGACATGATGAATTATTTATATATGGGGGATTAATTAGGAATCATCAAATTTTTTTATCAAACTTAAAATGAGTGTATTCAAGACCTAGTTTATAAAGCACTTATGTTATTTTGGTCAATTTTCTTAACGTTGCTTCTTTAGCTAGAATCTCCTTATGAGAGTCTCATTGACTTCTATCCATGCATGTGACTCGTAATACCATCATAATGATATGTATAAAATTATTTGATCTTTTATTGTATGAATGGATTTTGAAATGTATGGTTCTTTTCTCTCTCCATCTCTTCTCTCTCTAGAAATGACTATGATACTTTGGTTGATTTGAAAATGTAAATGAATTGAGAAATGTAAATTGGTTTGAAATGAAATGAAAATGGACACAAAATGTAAATGGTTATGAAATTGTGAATGGAAAATAAAATGTATCTTAAAATTTTCTCTCATCCTTACTCTCTCTCTAGTACCAAAATATTAAGTGCAAATGAATGTGAAAGTGTGAATACATGAGAAACAAACTTTGTCTTCTTCTCTCTCCCTATCTCTCCCTCTCTCTTCTATTTAATTTAAAATTTTTCAAAATGATGAATGTGTGGATTTATGCTTGAGTGTAGGGGATTTCCATACCAGTTCTAGGACTGACCTTGCGGTGGTTATAGGTACCCAAACAATAGGAGAAGTAAAATGACACTTGTGTCTTTTATTAACATGTTATTTGAAGGAAATGTAATTGTTTAGAATATTTTAGTGATATTATTATGAATAGAATGTATTATTTCATTATTTCCATGATGTATATATGATAGTGTTGCATATTGGGAAAATGTACTATTTAATACATAGATGTATTGTTTTCTGTTTGATGAATGTTACTCTTAGTCGTAATTGTGTATATTATGTTAAGTAAATGAATTTGATTGTATCATGTTGCTTTTGAAAATGATGTCAAATAATCCTTTCTTTTAGTGTCAAAATAAATATAGGAGGATGAAATTAGAACCTTGTCATTTAAAATGTTTAGTGTCATCGTAATTTTGGATATGATTGTGCTAGTAAAATTATTGGAAAATAATTTAAAATGGTGTGTTTTTACCTATCTTCTAGTGTTGCATTGACCTAGGAAATCACTTAATCTTCAAAGAAAAATATCAACTTACATTTGTGTGTTTTTCATTTTGAGTGGGAAGCGACAAAACAAACATATAACTTGAAATATTTACCTTTGTTGAATGGAATGATCCTCTCTGGTAAACCTTGAGTTATGTTGGCTCCAAACATCTTTCATAGTCCTAGAGACTTAGAGGTACCGTATGTGTTTGTGTGTTCCTCCTAGGAACCTAGTTGAGAGCATTCACGTGGGTATGAAAGTGTGTAAGATGCCTTAGTGCGAGGCATAACGTCACTTTAGTGGCATACAAGATGACATGTTGAGCTTGAAATCTCATGGTTGTTTTAGAGACTAAATAACATTAGAAGTGGAATATAATGAACAATCATTGGGACCACAGGGACAATTAGGTTATTCATTAATGCAGTTATTAAGTTTTTAATTGTAAAGGAAAATTTGCAACTTGGTCTCCTTGTTTGAGAACGTACCCTGTGATGTTGGCCTAATAATTTTAAGTGTCATGGAGATTGATCACAAATTAATAAACCTTTCTTATGATGTGAAAGTGGATGTGAATTGATCCATGTGAGAATAAGTGATTGAGAAAACATAGTTTCTCATTTAAGAATCAAAACTTAAAATGTGTACATATTAAGATAATTCAAATTAACAATCAAGTGATATATTTTATTGGCAGTCAAATAAATGAACCAAACCTAATGGAACCTTTATAAGCTAAGTGTTAAACGAAAGTGAGAAAATGTAGTCTTGGAATACCTCAAGTGGCATGAAGACTTTGCAAGGAGATAGGACATTTGATTACTCTAATTTTGTCTTGTGGTAGGGTGTAGAAACCCTCAAGCACTAATGAATGTAATAGATTGAGTGACCTCTCATGATGTTAATGGAAAAAGAAACTATGATGTAACATTACCAATGATTGTAAATATGGCTTTAGAAGGATTTTGAACACGTAAAATTTTATAACCTTTGCTTTGAACCCCTTTTGTCCCTCTTAGATAAATGTGTCCCTTAGTATGTAGTAGTGGATTACCATGTGCTTCTCGTATGGTGTAGTTTTCCCCCATCCATGAATGATTTTGAAGTTAATAGATCGTGGAGCCTCTCTTAAGGGTATTGGTGAAAAAGAAACACTTATGTATATTTACTAAATGATTTAAATAGTTCCTTGGAAGAAATTTGAGAAGCATATAGTTGTTGGGTTGTCTTGTTATATGCATTTAATACTTGAGTGTTTAAGAGTGATGAAATGAGTTTTAGGTGCAGGGTCACCACTCCTTGTAGTCATGAATCTCTAAGTGTAAATTATGTGTCATTTGAATTACAATTGTTCTAAAAACAATGTCAATAGTGAGACCAAAGTGTGACGTAAGTGTAAAGAGTATAAGAGTAAATGAGATTTTGGGTTAGGAATAATGTCATACTTGAAGTCCTTATAACTTAACTAGACATTTTCATGTTGTTAAAAATAAATAAGAATTGCTCTTGGTGAGATCAAAATTTTGAGAAAACATAAGCTCTATATATATATATATATATCTAAATAAAATTTCATGAAGTGAAAATGTTGTATTGACTCAAACAAGTTATTGAACTATATCAACTATAATAGGAAAATAAAGGTACTATAATGGAAGGATGTTTATGGGAAGAGGTATCTTGAATCTAAATCTCCTTTAAATCCTAATATTCCTTCCTTGACTTCATGTTAGTTCCCCTTGTCTAACAAGGGTAAAATTTAAACATTGAATAAACATTTTGAGAAGTAGAACCTTAACATAAGAATGAGAGAATTAGGAATTTTGTATGCATTTTGAAATATGGAAAATAATTATTTAAGTTATGGAGATTATCGTAAGGGAAAGAGCCAAATTAAGTGTTCGTATTGTAAGTTGAATGTTAAATGAATTTAAGAATATGTAGGTGGAAAAGGAGAATTTATCCTTGCATGATAAATGCTCTTGGAATTTTAATCGTAACTAAGATGTAACCATGGTAATGATGTGTTGTGGATTTTCCAATCCTTGGGTCCCTTTTGTGGTTGGGTCATTGCTAGTATTTTTCATTAGGGAAAGTGTGGCATTGACGTGTATATGGTGTTATCATGTTGTCTATGTGGGTGATGTTTTGTGTAAGTGTCTTATGTGATGTTAAGTTTATCTATTGGAGCCCATGTGGTGTTGTGTAGTGAGCATTAAAGAAAAAAAATTATTTGGATAATTTTATTGTTCTATTTTGGTGTTGAAAATGTGGGCATGATAGTTGGTATAAGAGTGGATGTTCATTCTCTTGAACCTCTAGACAGATTGGAGTTGTGATGGTTATGCATGGTGGTGGAGGAGATGGGAAGAGTAATGTGATAATATGTTGTGATGTGACAACTTGTAATTGTGATCATGTGAATGCATTTGTTGTGTTTCCACTTGGTGTGCATTATTTGTGTTGTTGATGTGTATGGTGATGAGATTCTCTCTCTCTCTCTCATGGATTAAATGTATTACTGTGTACATTACCACCTTGTTGGGTGAAAAACAATGTTAATGTGAATGGTGAAAGTGTGGTGGTGTTTCTTCATCTTGTGATGTTGTGGTTGTGTATCAATGTGTTGTGTACCAAAGGGTGGTTCCTGATATTTTGTATCATATCATATTGTTTCCACCATATTATGATGTATCATGATGTATGTCATGAAAATTGTATTGTAATTGTGTATATGTATTGACATTAATCACTATATTTGTCATTATATGTATTCATGTGTTATGTGATAAAATGTGATTCATGAATTAGGGGCATATGGTGATCATATGACCCCTATTGTATAGTACTTTCATTTTGGTGCATTATGTGGAAATGTTGTGTGTTGTAAGTTGTGGAACATTGTTGTGTTATACCCTATAATTTCACTAGGGTAAAGATGCTATGGTTATTGTTTATAAACATTGTGTTAGTAATGTAGTTATGTGCTATGTTTTGTACCTTACACTAAATGAACCTAAGGGAAGAAATATTAAAAGTGTATGTGTGGAGAGAGGAGGCATGAACCAAGTTTCCATAACCTTGAGCTAAGTATGAGTTTGGGAAGTGGAGTCTCATGTAGAATGAAAAACCACTCTATCTGTTTGGTATACTTTGAGATTTCTTAGTATATTGTGGATGTGCACCACCTTAGGCTCAACTTATGAAAACTAGAGTCCCTTCTCTTTCCTATGGGTTTTCCATTGAACAATCCTATGTGATATTGACTATGTGGATCCTCGTATATGTGATTGGGAGATATATGGAGATATATTTTTGGTTATATGTACTTTTTTGAGAGTTGAGGCTCGATATCTAAGTGCTAGAAACTCGATGAGTACCCCTTTGGTGGCCGTAGAAAGGCCACATAGTGATCATAATGTGATATTTCTATGTTTGTATTTTATTCATAAATTGATCATTTTCTATTTTCTTGTAAGAACCAACAGTTTTCTTGATTGATGTGTTCTTATATTTTGGGAATTTAGCTTGATTTTATGCTTACAAGATAACTTTTCATTATTATGGCTATTTAGCCATTTATTTTGCTTAGTTTGAAATTTGCTTTTCAAGTTTTAAATTTTTTTCTATCCTAGCCCAAGGCTTGGATTTTTGTCACTTGGCATTTTAAATGGATTGTTATGTTGGTTCTAATGTCATTTATGTGTTGGATTAGGGTCATGGGATTCACCATGGAGTGGTTGGAACTATGGACCCACTTCGTTATATGGGGGTATCCCCAAGGGGTCATAGGGTTGTGTAGTTTTTGAACTACATGTTACTATGCCACTTGGATGGGGGTGATGGGATCTATGTGCCTAGGGCCATAGGGTGACCCGACCTCATTAAATGGAGAAATAAGGAGATGGGGATCTATGGTGAGTGACCGATATGGAGAAATAAGAGATGGGGTCTATGGTGAGTGACCCGATATGGAGAAATAAGGTGATGGGGCTCTATGGTGAGTGACCCGGCTTGGTTTTGGCACTATGATTCTTTCTTTATTGGGAGGCATATGGAGTGGTTTTGGGAGACTTATGGAGTTGTGTGGAAATGTCTTATTCTATCTTGAGACTATGTTTCTTTGTGTAAAAATATAAATTCTCCCTTTGTGACATCTTATCATTTTTCATTCTTGCATATCAAGTGAATATATTTCTATATTGTGAGACATGAAGAAATTTTTTTTTTTTTATAACCTTCACATCGATCATATTGCCATGAGAAAAAGTATGAAAGAACCTTGTATAAAACAATCCTAAAAGGAAATTCTTATAGCCAATCATTCTTACCTTGTCTTGTAAGATGAAAATAACCTCCTATACTTGAAACCCACTAATCAAACTTTGTGTTGGAAAGATTTTTTTCCTATTCAAACAATTAGAAATAATTGTAAATCATACTTCTTGCATGTTAGTTATTGTATAATGCCTTTTCAATCCTCTATGTATTACCTCATGTGCAAACTTAACTACCACATCCGACCCTTCAACCAATTGGAAACTTGAAAACTATGTGTTTAAAATAATGAAAACTTGTTGGTTTACGGTATTTGGTTATTGTTGGTGTAAGACGGAGACTTTTGTTGACTCATGTTGATGGGAGGTGGTGGCTCATGCTTGGTACTTTAGGAGATGTTATTTCTTGATATTTCTTGGATCACAAATCCTATTGGGAAGTTATTAATGTTGGTATGCCATATTTTGGTGCTTATATTGATTGATGAGTTACTCTTGTGAGTCTTGTTAGGCATTGTTATGATTGAGGCTTGACACTCCTCTTGGTTGGTATGTACTATTGGATATTGTCTTAGCACTATGTGGGTACAATCATGGTTTTTGGTCATGTGATACAAGTTGCATGTGTCAGCATGATGATTCATTGTTGTTAGTCACATGTGTGAGTTGATCTATGTCTATGACATAATTGTTGGAAATTATTTGTTTTGTGGACTAGTTGTTGTATTTCCATGGTGGAATTAGTGGTCTTGTGATGTGATATAGTCATGAAAGTATATAGCAAGATGTCTTGTGGGTCATTAGTGTTGTGTTGAGTTTTGCATGACATATTGAGGCTAATTACTATTGGGCACCCTCGAACATAAGACAATTGGAGTTCTAAACAATGAACATTAAAAATTTGAGATTAAGAAATATTGTAAAGAAAAATACTAAGTAATAAAGTAAAAAAAGAACTTCCAATCTTCACAGAACATTAAAATCTAAGATATTGCCAATATTAGTTTTCTTCCTTGTGGTCGCATTGTACGGGAGAAGCGCACTAAGTTGGGGGCCAAAAAGAGGATAAGAAAGTGAAAATGAGCAAAACGTGATCGTGTTACGTTTTCTTTGGTTTGGTAATTCAATAACCTATAACGCATACACGTTATAACACGCACATCTTATACTAAATTATAAATAAAAAGGGCCCGAAACCTATTCATTTTATTTTTCCCCAAACGCGAGTTGGACAATAAAACCTTGCACTTGCATTTTATATTCAGCTACATATAGCTCCCACAATCATTTGAGAATCATTGTGAAGATTGAAATTGACAATGGCGCCATGGAGAAGAGGTAGGAAAAATTATTTTCTCTAAATTGCATTGAAATTTGGTAATTATATAGTAGAATTTGAATTGAATACATTTTTTTATTGTTATAGTTCCACCTCCCAGCCACAACTAAACCCCGCAGTTCTTGTGAACCCTCCTAGCCCTCCTGATTGTTGAACATCCCCAAGTAGTTAGGAGGATTTAGCAGCCCATATAGTGGAAAAAAAGATTGAAATTGAGGAATTAATCAAAAAAATGAGGGATTCCCATTCTACAAACCCCCATTGTGCCTCTCTTGTAAACACATTGGAGGCATTAGTGGCTCAAGTTGACATGAAAACAAGTCAAATTGATCATTAGACATATTATAAAGAGTGGTGTAGGGAATATTACACCAAAAAATTATCATATGCAGATGTAAAGAAAAAGGAAATTATGAAAGACCTCATATGTGCCTTATTCATGGACCCCGAACCAATTTTCCTATTTGTTGTCATGCAAACCATTTCCAATCCACTAGTACAATAGTGATTTAATTAAAAATAATTTTTAGGATCAATGGTAGAATGTGTTTGATTTTCCACCTTGCAATAACAATGATATCCCGATCTATTTTGATTTTCGATATTTCTAGAGCCGAGGAAAAGGCTATGCACAAGATCAACTAGGTGCACAACATGCACCTATTTAGCAAGGTAGATTTCTCAGACAAAATCCCCCTCACCCTGAGACTGTCCCTCCAGCGGTGAAGGAGACATTAGAGATTGATACACTCCACGTGCTTCAGGGGCTATTTGATACCCTTGTTCGACATACGAGGGACATTTCTGATCCAAATGTTCATGGAGGTACAAATAGTATTCCCTCAGGAAGTACTACCATGAGGCCACATCTTTGCTCGTCATGTGGTAGCCTCTATTTGGGGCCCGAGGAGGATGATAATTTCATGCATGTTGGTGTTGGTGGAATTTCTGCTTTGTTGGTACACATGATACGTTGCTATGTCAAATTCCTTTTGAGTGATACATTTAGATTCCAAACATCGGTGACACCTTCGCGGTATTTGTTATTTTTTATTATGTATGTTACAAAAATATCTGAGTACTTGATTTACTTATATATGTTAAATTTTTGAAATAATTTTATTTGTACACATGTATGCATTGATATTACAATGCGCAGGAGGGACATCATCATCTCGACCACAAGATGTGAGCACCATGCCTATGCATACATTCACAGAGGTAATTTAGAATGTTAATTGTGTAAAATTTTCACGTATGAAACTAGACTCAACTTTTGAACTCAAATATATGTCTATATATGTATGTTCTTGTATATATAAATTATAAATTTTCAACTAACTTTACGTGATATATGTTTGATAAAGTTAATGAACCCACTAGACACACCACCATCTTTGATTGGCGAGTAGAAAGGTATTTCCGTTGTGATTTCATATGCACAATAACTCACTAAGGTATTCAAACTACATGTATTTTCGTTAAATAGCTCATGTAATTCATATTATGTTAAATTATGTTTAAAATAATTTCCTTCATTGTAGCATTATTAAATTATGTTAATAATGTCCTTCATTGTGTATACACAAGAGTTACCTATGATAGGTAGCATCCATGTTCATATGATTCACATGCATGGTGCAGTAAAAAATAGTTGTATATTGATAAAATTAGTTAAAATATTGTCATTACACATACATGTACTTAGTTGGCATAATTTTTTTGATCTACATTCAAAAAAATATGTTAACATAGTTCTATTTTGGCTAATTTTGATGTTTGATTTTGTGATCTTATGTGTATGTAGGGTTCAACCCCCTCCATTTTTACTTTGAGGGCACGGACTCCTCAAGCTCATCGTTTTGATACCCCGTTCGTGCTCTAAGAGCTCCCGATGACTCATTTGAGCATGAGATGTAGATTCACATGATCAAGAGATTGCGGTAAGTGTGTGTAAATGTAAATAGTTTCATTAACATGGTCTTATACATGTTGAAAACTTATATATTAAGTTTTAATAATTTATTTTTACATTTACGGAGTCAACTAGATGCAAGTTTTGAGCGAGAAGAGGACTCGTAGTATGGAGTGCTTGGAGGATCCGAATTCATCTCACAGATCTCCATCTACATCTAAGGGAGGGCCTTCTTCAAGAAAGGCCAAGAGAGGGATATATTTTTATGATTAGGATGCATGTGTGTGTGTGTGTGTGTGTGTGTGTGTGTGTGTGTGTGTGTGTGTGTGTGTCTTATGACATTTTTTTATGCCTATGTGCATGGCATTGTATGCACGTTCGACATTGTATGTATGCCTATATGGCATTCACTTGATATTATATGACCTATTCATGCATTTTTATATTTATTATGCACGTTAATACAATTTGGAACTCGATATTTTTGTATGATACCTTACATTTCGAGATTATTTTTGTATGAAACTAATATGATGTGCACTTGACAATATAAGACATTATGGATTATTTTTTCATTTATTGGTGTTGTATACTAGCATTTTCAATGTATAATATGCATGAAACTTTGGAAATCAATATTTATATAATGTATGTATATAAATATTTATCTAATCTAAGTAATTATTCATTCAATTTATCAATGTGTATATGTGTATTTACCTTACTTGCACTTCTTCTTGCTCATGGTCTCTTTGTATTGGTTCCTATCTTATCATGCACCTACTGCATTCTTCAATGCTTCTTAGTCTTCTCCCCTATTAAAAAACCTCATACAATCATTAGGACCATCACTAACTTGATTCATAAGGCTCCAAACACCATTGTTGTTCATCTTACCAAAATTGTCAACTATGCCCCTTAAGACAATGTTTTTTGCAACAAGCATGGACCGAAGGATCTAAGGATACCAGAAAGTATTACAAGCTTCATTAGTTCAATTTTTCCATCCCTAAGGTGCTCCCAAAATCTTATACTCCAACTCCTACAACTCCTTAGAGCTCACCTTTTCACTTTTTGCTCTTGAAGCACTAACTAGCCTTGTCCCACTATATTGTGTAGCATATATCCACTTGTATGAGGTTTAGGAGAGGTATTCATAATTATGGGAGGATTTAAGGTTTTCTGCAACGTGCCACAATAATTATTATATTATCATGAATAAAATTGACGGTGATTTGGAAATCTCAAAAACGTACTTATCATAATAATGGAAAATAAATCCAACTAATAACAATTAATCATCAATAAGTAAATCAATGGCAAGACAATCAATTTCTACCACGTGTCACCTCCAAATTCCAAATTTTATTTCGTTTAAATTTACTTCAAGAAAGGTTGGGGAAATGAACTCACCATTTTCTTCACGCTTTCAGAGGTCAAGAATGTCAATTCACCCTAAATTTGGCAAATATGGAGAACTTGGAAAGATAAATTGTATTTATAAATATAAGGTCAAAGTGAAGGAATGCATTTTGTAAGTAATTCCAATCAAATTTATTTTCTTTTTTTAGTTAATTTCTGCTAAAACTAGCCTTTATATTACATCCGATAAAAACAAGTTCCCGAGAGACGAGGGAGCTTTTAAATTATCACACAAGCATGGGGAGTTCTATCGATAATACAAAAACACTACCTATGATTCCATGAGAAAAAAACCAACAAGGGCACAAGCCCACATTCCACCAACTGAATTCCATAGCCTTGCATCATTGCCAACAATCCAAATGGGAATAATTCTTCAAGCGTGGATTCCTTTTTTGAAACTTCCATATTCGATGACCATGACTAAAACCAGAACCAGAAATAGAAATAGGACCGGGGAACACATCATAGACCATTACTTGTCTTCCATTTATAATGATAGAGATATTTATAAATTTGTGTTATGACCTCTAAATCTGTATGCATTTCAAGTTGTTTGGAAATCACATCACACCCTTCACTAGGCTTGATGACTACCCCTATCTTTTTGAAGGTGCTTTTGAAAGCATCCATGGGTTTATCATAGAAGGAATTATCAATGAATGGAAGGTCACTAAGCCGTAGGCTAGTGAATCCCATTCAAAACTAAACAAGAAATATTTACTAGGCGATTGATAACCCCTGTGTGTTCTTAGCCATTCCCCTTTTTCTATGCTTATTTTGTACAAGCAGACTCAATGATGATTCTAGGCATGAGACTAGGAAATGTGGTCCTAATATTGTCATTGCCTCCTAGTTGAGCAAAGACTGAGGTTACAAGTTCTTGTTACTAAGTAGTAGTGCTAAAGTCTTAATTTTCAAGGTACAATGGTTACGTTGAAGGAAGTCAAAAGCCATATTAGTCTTGTTCATACTTAGTACTAATTACTCATCAAATCTAATTCTGCATTTTTCATTTTCTTTTCTCATCTTCCATGTCAAACTAAATAACCAATTTGACAGGGGAGCTACCTCTTCGAGGGTGATACACTGAATATGAATATGATCCTCAAGAGTCGACCCTCATCCAACCATAATACCAGTATGAACTCCTTTGTTGGTAATGTTACATGGTCATTTTCCTTTCGATTTTGTTAATAGATCTTGTTCCATATTTTCTGTTGTAAAGACATATCTTATATTTATATTGAGAGCAAGTGTGTGTGGACGTAGAGGAAGAATGACAAAGCTGAGTGTGATGGAGAGAGAAAGGAAAAATTTGAGGGAGAGAAATAGGAGTTCCATTACAAAAAAACACACCTCCTTTGATCCTACACCTCCACATTAGTACCCTCTACAAAATCTTGTCTCGGTTTTCTCCATCTCCATTCGGTTCTCTCATTGTCCTATTATTTGCAACAATGTAAAATATTGTACTTTGAGTCAGTGTAAGGTTGTCCAACACAATATTTTGTAAACAAAAGCTCATGGTACAAAACTAACTACTCACATACATCAAAATGGCCTAGTAAATAGTAGTGTAGGTGTTGTTTCGATAGCCAACACTCCCGATGCTTTCGAGCTACTTCGTTTGGGCATAGTCCCTTAAGATCCTTGAGACCAAAAATAATATAGCCTTGACGGGTGATATATCGGTCTCTGTGGCACCTAGAGAGGTCTCGTATGATCCTAAACCTCTTTGTTTGGACCCTCTAGGAAAACCTATCATAGTTTACTCCATCTTGATTCGGTTCTCTTGTTGTGCTATTATTTGCAACCGTGTGAAATATTGCAGTTTGAGTCAGTATAAGGATGTCCAATGCATTATTTTGCAAACAAAATCTCATGGTACCAAACCAACTGTGCTAACACATTAGGGTGACTAGGTAAACAGTAGTGGAGGAATTTTTTTTGTCAAACAGTGCCATTTCTTCCAGGCTACTTCGTCTAGGCATGGTCCCTTAAAATCCCTAAGACCAAAAAAGGTTATAACTTTGACGGGTGATACCTTGGTCTTTGTGGCACCTAGAGAGGTATCATCTGATCCTACATATCTATGTTGGGACCCTCTACAAAATAATGTATCAGTTTTCTCCATCTCCATTTAGTTCTCGCGTTGTCTTATTGTTTACAACAATGCAAAATACTCTAGTTTGAGTCAGTGTAAGGTTGTCCCATGTAATATTTTACAAACGGAAGCTTATGGGACCAAAAAGACTGTGCACACACATTAGGATGGCTTGGTAAACACTATTGACAATGTTATTTAAGTATCTAATGCTCCCGATGCTTCCGAACTACTACGTCCGGGCATAGTCCTTTAAGAGTTCCAAGACCAAAAACTGTTATAACTTCGCCGGGTGATTTCTCGGACTCCGTGGCACCTAGAAAGGTCCTGTCAGATCCTAAACCTTCATGTTTATACCCTCTATAAAATTAAATATTAGTTTTATCCATCTCAATTTTTTTCCTCTCATTGTGCTATTATTTGCAACCGTGCCAAATAGTGCGGTTTAAGTCAATGTCGAGGACTATCTGATGCTATATTTTGCAAAGGGAAGCTTGTGGGACCAAACCAACTGTGCACACACATCGGGATGACCTAGTAGATGCTAGTTGAGGTTTCACTTCAGATATCAACACTCTTGGTGCTTCCAGGCTACTTCGTCTGGGTGTAGTCCCTTAAGAGCCCCAAGACCAAAAAATGTTATAATCTTGCCTAGTGATTTCTTAGACTCCATGACATCTATAAAGGTATCTTTAGATCCTATACCTCCATGTTGGTACCCTCTACAAAATACCATCTCGATTCAGTCCCCTCATTGTCCTATTGTTTGCAAAAGCACCGAATAGTGCAATTTGAGTCAGTATAAGGTTATCCGATACTAAATTTTGTAAACGAAATCTCATGGGACCGAACCGATTGCGCACATGTGTTGGGAAGGCATGGTAAACACTTGGGAAGGTGTCATTTTTGTGCCCAATTGTTTCAAAGTGCATCTAGGCTACTTTTTCCAGGCATAGTCCCTTAAGAGCCCTGAGACCAAAAATTTCTATAAGTTCGTCGGGTGATTTATCGGACTCTGTGGCACCTAGAAAGGTCTTGTCATATCCTACACCTCCACGTTAGTACCCTATACAAAATCCCATCTCATTTTTCTCTATCTCAATTCATTCCTCCCACTTTCCTATTGTTTTCAAAAGAATTTAATAGTCTAGTACGAGTCGAGTGTAAGGCTATCCATTCTTAACCACATGAATAATATAGGTGGTTCATACAATATAGGAAGTGAAATTAGAATTCGTGTTTATTATTCATTTCTAATATTTAATTTCCCTTAGCTTCTCTTGGCTTCAAGAATAATAAATTCTCTACTAATAGTTCCAACCATGTGAAGGTGGAAGCATTTTTGGCACCACTAATAAATATTAAATTCATGAAGAACATACCTTTACAAATTCAATCCAATGAACTGCAAGGATCAAATCTACTCTTGATAGTAGTAAGAATTGCTTCATGATCTGATTCACGAACCTTACACATATTCTTTTTTAATGACCTACCTCGATATTTGATTAATTGAATATTTGTTGCAAGAACCAAATGTGAATAGTGAAGTATCTTTCGATGTACTTCATAGTCTTCAAACAACCAAGTATTTGATTTTTGATAAGATATCATCGAAGCCAAGTTCCAATGACTACCACTGACCCAGTGGGATACTCAAGGCCTTCACCATCAATGACTGTGGAATTCAATTTGTTTCCCTTTACACAACGAGAAAAGAAGTATTATGTTCCCTCTTCGTTAAATCTTGTTGCAATAATTACAAAAATGTGCCCTACATCACAAAGTAAGACTCAAGTCAAATTTAAAATACATTAAGAGTTGATTATTTAATAATTTATAAATCTAAAACATGACATACATATGTACATTGTTGCACTAAATCAGAGACTTGGTCAAATTCAGGTGATGTTATCATATGATCTAAAGACACTGCAAGTTATAATGCTCATGGAACTTGATATGTGTTGAGTGGATTTAGAGGTCTACAAGTCCATTTGTCCACCCAATGTTGAGAATCACATTCTTTCTACGTAAAATCAATGCATGGTATACAAAAACATGTCACGCACCTAGTATAAATAGTCCTAGAACTTGCATCTAAACTGATGAATGAGTGCATATCACTTGATCCAGAAATTTTCATACAATCTTCATAGCTTGTCAAATGTTGTTCCTCTATCAACCAAAAATATCTATGAACTGTTGACGAACTATTGAACTCTCTGAGATTCATGGCCCATGTTCTTGACACACCAATAAACAATGTTTTTTGCACCTATAAGTTTAGCACCATCCTTGAACTTTAATTCTTCTCTTGTAAGTTCTCTTTTTACACATACTCCTGCACCATCATGCTCTCCTTTGCCATGTCCTTCCTTAGTAAAAATCTAGATACGTTGTACACATGTTTCTTTGTGCATCCTTCTTAGTCGATAAAATATTTGCGCATTCTTATATTGTGATGTGCGGTTGTCAAACCAAATGTAATGTTGATTTAAAAAAATGTTCCTCTCATTCAAGTTTGCATAAAACATCCGGAAACATCCTTGCACATATTATGTAGAATGTCTTTGATCATCACTTGATGTAGAAATGATACTCTCTTAATATTTTTTTATCTTTCTCAATGATTTTTGGAGGGTGCATGAATGTTATATGCATGAAAATAGAAACTTGCACCAAGTTATAGTATTATATTGAACCTCCATTTGTGGCTACAATGTGTAATTATTTGTGAAGTCAAATACTGAAATAATAGTACCAAGTGGGAATGTGTCCTTTTTTAACTTGAATTATTCATCCAACCATCGAGCTCTATGTGTGTGCCTTGCGTATGCTCATAAACAATTTTCTCTCTAAATTTTACCATATATTCGATACAAGTAATTGTTCGTAACAAGCTCACACCTCTAAAGATTTCTTTTCCATCTTTTAATTGATATGCCACTAATTTATATTTGTTGAAACCAACTAATTATTTTCCTATTGAATCTGTACTCTCCTCATGGATAAAAATTTTCAATTTTGGCAAGCCACCACATACGTTACACATTCCATCCAAACATGTTTTTCTATAAAAAATTATGCAGTTGATTTTTCACAAAATATCGTAGGAATAAATTCCCTTGCTGATTTTTATGGGACATTTAATCCACACTCCTACAACATGATGTCAATATGTAAAACACAACATATTTGACAAAAACATCATAATGCATTAAAAATTCAACATGATGCCTGCAACAAGTGGTACATGAGTGATTGATTTTCACATAAAAGAGTTTGTTCATTTCAAAGAATCTTTGGCTAATGTTAATTTATGGATTTTCATTCTTAAACTTAGAGAATAATTGTGTTTGAGTCATATCCAAGAAATGTTTTGCACACGATTCACGATTATGAGAGTCTATTCTTCTTTTTATTGTATCTCTTTTATTCGGTGACACCCTTGTGTTCTCATTCCAATACTTTATAAGTAATTATTTTAGAATATCAGAATTCATTTTTTCTTTCCATGGGATTCTATTAAAGAATGCCCAAAGTCGGTGTTATTGACTAACTCGAGACTTTTTCATCTCCCTATTGCTTTCGCTAGTTTTTTTCTTTTTAGCTTCAAAGATCTGCTTGTTTTTCTAATTAAGCGTTTATTAATTGTTTTATCACTTACTATACAATTAGTAAGTGCACGTCATGTAGCATTAATATCTTTGGTGCATCCGTTGACACCTACATTTTGGTATGCTTTATGTATATTTTCAACAATTGACGCATTTCAATCAACAACATTAAATGTTCTTAACCCCAAGGTCTTCATTGTAGGTCTCATCTTAATTAATTTCATCAATGTAACAAAGAATTGACATCGTTGTATTTCATTTAAATTCTCAAAGTAATTATTCGAATTCCCTAGATTTTCTTCTTGAATTTCTTTCAGAAATTTTGTTAGGCATTGGATTTATAATGTTTTCATCAATTTCAATTAAGTGAATTGGTTTTCTTCTCAAAATGGAAGCAGGTGTTATTAGAGCTGAAGATTCATTAACAAGGTTACTTTCTTCATTTAGTGTTTCCATACAAATTTTAGGATTAACATTTGGATTCTCAAGTAAAGGTTCAACATTTGGATTCATATCAATTTTTTCATTCATACCAACATTATCATTCAATTCAATATCAATATTCATTGTAAAATCAATATTCTCTACATTTTCATTATGCATTTCATCCTCATTTTCTAAAACATTAGGTATATTTGATATAGCATATATGTACCTTGCCTCGCACGAATTTTTGCATCCTCCGCACTTTCTTTATTCTCTTCTCTTCCAATTTCTCTAGTGTCTTGTTTTCGAATTTCTTCTTGTTCTTATGTTGTCTTTTGTCACCTATGATTGCAATATATATATATATATATATATATATATATATATATATATATATATATATATATATATATATATATATATAGGGATAGGGGATAAGATGAACTACTAAAAATTCACAAAGAATGTATAGGAATCTGCATACCAAATAGAAATCATGCGAAAGAGGAGAAAACGATGTTGGGGGTCCATAATTTATATGAAAGAGCATAATGCGTGCATGTTATAATGTCTACGCATTATGTTATTCCTCTTTTTCCAAGGCTTGGATCTGGTTTGGATCCCCAAGCTTGAGGCATGCCCCTATACAAACACAACAATGTGTTTTTGCATAAAAATTCTAAAATTCCACTTTGCCATAATAAATCAAATTAAAACAATCAATTCATTTAATAAATATATGACTACAATGTAGACAAGAATTTATTCTTTCTAAAAATATAATTTTTCAAAATTTCTGACTAATATAAGGTTTCCATTTTATTTATTTTCTAACTATGCCTTTTTGTAGCTATTTTTTGAAGTTTAAACACGTCTATCTTTCGTCGTGTATCTTTTTTTTGGCTCATCAAAATTGAAAAAAATAATACTAGCCCAAACTAGGCCTAATTCTATACATATTAAAAAAATCTAATTTTTGATATTTTTGAGGTAGTTAGAGGGGGGTGCACGGTCGGAGCTTCGTTATTTTTCAAAACTTAAAATTTTTGTACTAGAAAAATCATTAAAAAAATACTTGCTAAAAAAATCTAAAAACAATGGAGCCCAAACTAGATGTTCCTAGCTATCTTTCTAGCAAAGGGTTTTCAAAAATACTAAATGGTGCTAAAAATGGTGGGGCACACGAAAGTAACTCTATTATGTTTTTAATAATTTTTTTAAAACAAAAATGGAGCACTTGTTTATATTTTAGTTTTTTTACCCACTTTAACTTAATCGTTTTCAATAAAATTTAGTATCTTAGAAACTAGACTCAAAATTCTACAATTCATGTTCTTACAACATCTTCCAATTTTGAGTGTAACTATTTCAAATAACTTGTACAAGTTGAAGTTTTTTAATTTTCAGAATAAAACATCCACTTAAGACCTCCTTTTGGCCCCCCAACTTGGTGCACTTACCTACCGATAAGTTATTTTGTTAAATGAAATGTGTCATTATTGAATTTATTTCCTATGTATCCTTCAAGCTTTGGCGTTGTGTTGCATCGAGGACTATGCTCTTATAAAGAGAGGGAAATGTAGTTCTAGCATAACACCCAAAAATAATAATAAAATAAATTGAAATAAAATAAATATGACGTGCGAATTGACGGGTCGTTGGTCTATGTCATGGGAGGTCCGGCTTTGTCGTGGTGCTCCGGTGTATGGAAAACAACTTGTCCTAAGCGGCCTACAACACTATCATTTCCTTTCCTATCAATACAAGTACTTTATTTGAGACCGAGGAGTTAACCAAGGTGTAACCCAAGGTAACGATGTGAATTTAACGATTATTGGACGGTTGGAGCGAGTGCATAAGTCAAAGTGATACTTTACTATTAGTGGTAAAGCAAGGTCTTAAACACACATAATTAAATAAATAGAACTTTAGGGAAGCTGTGATAAATAGAGCTCCAAATGTAACCGTCCTAAAATTAAATCCACTATGGGTTAAATCAGTCCTGACGCTTGGAGATAATTATGTAACCTATTATCCCCTCTTTTTCATATGTACAAATGATCATTCTAGATCGTATTTGTGCACAGAAGCGAGTTTTATTTTCTATGAAAGGAAAAGAGGAGCTGCTACGTTTTTTTGTTTGCGAAAAGAAGAAAAAGAAGATTGGGGAATAAGAGGTTCTTCACTCTGGCGTAATGTTTAGGTGTATTGATTTATCTTCTTTTGCTTCGAACAATTGTTCTAAGTGGACTATAACCTTAACAAAGCCTTTGTTTGTCCTACTCTTTATCTTTATATTTGAGAAGTTATTGTATTGATTAAGACTTTAGAAGTTCCTTTCCTACTATCCCAATATGCCTCTGCAAGGTTAGTCTCTTTCCCTCTTCCTCTACGTGAAAGCCTCTATTTGCTCTTTCTTAGCGGTGTCCCATCCCGATGTCCCCTCATGGAGTGCCATAGTTGCAGGATTTATACAAATCATTGGCTAAACAACTTTGGGACACAACACAAACAACCATCAAAGCATATTGGCAAACAATTTTTTACCAGTTTCTCTAGCCTACGCCAAAATGAGATATTTAGACCAAGCATGTGAATAGTTTGACTAAAATACCTTGAAGAAATGTGGGTTTTCATCTTGTGTTGTGGTTATAAATGCCTCAAAAGATTTGTAACCAAATGAGGAAGCATTAACAAGCAACAAACAGTTTCTGAAATGCTTGAAGATGTTGCACTCTCAACGAATGCGGTGATCACAAGTTTTGTGCAAAATAGGTATGGTTTTCCCCTTTTCGCTTACACTAAATTTTTCTTCATCATTTCCAACTTTTTAAAATCAAATGGTGAATGATAGGGAACATCATTAAAAAAATGACTAAATATTTCTTTGACACAAACTATCAAAACATAAAAAAATAAAAAAATAAAAATTGATCTCAAAAGTCATGCACATGGAATGCCACACCCAAATGTACCACAAATTTGGAACTCCTTGCATGAACTTTGGAAAATTGGGACACCGTGGAGAACCTTAACCAAATCATTTGAACTTATTTAACGCCCTTGCAAGTCAAATTCCTAAGCCCTCTTAGCTTATCAAGTAACTTGTAGTGATGTGGTTGTTTTATTAAAATGTGATCAATTTCATCTTACGGTTGCCACTTAGTTTGAGCAAAACTCAAAACCACTGCCACCTACCTCTATACTACTAACAAGAGAAATGTAACCCACCTTCATTTCAATGAAAAAACCTTCGGAGACTAGTTTTTCAAGTGGGTTTTGGGGCCCCCAGTCAGCTTTGTGTGACAAGAGTTGTTGACACACATTGTGATAAGCGGCCCCGAAGTTTCCCTTTGCAACTTGAGCTCTTCTCGTCGTAATCAAATTCCTTGAGACACAATGAATTATTTATATATGGTGGATTAAGTAGGAATCATCAAAAATTGTGATCGAACTTAAAACGAGTGTATTCAAGACCTAGTTTGTAAGAAATTTTGTTGTTTTGGTTAGTTTTCTTAACTTTGTTTCTTTAGCTAGAATCTCCTTCTGAGAGTCTTGTTTTACTTCTAGCCACGCATGTGACCTCGTAATACTGTCATAATGCTATGTAGAACATTATTTGATATTTTTCTTGTATGAATGGATTTTTAAATGTATGGCATTTTTCTCTCTCCACTCTCTTCTCTCTCTAGAAATGACTATGATACTTTGGTTGATTTGAAAAAGTAAATGAATTGGGAAATGTAAATTGGTTTAAAATTAAATGAAAATGGACATAAAATGCAAATGGTTATGACATTGTGAATGGAAAATAAAATGTCTCTTAACTTTCTCTCTCATCCTTTCTCTCTCTCTCTAGTACCAAAATGTTAAGTGCAAATGAATGTGAAAGTGTGAATGCATGAGAAACAAACTTTGTCTTCTTCTCTCTCCCTATCTCTCCCTCTCTCTTCTCTTTAATTGAAAATTGTTTGAAATGACAAATGTGTGGATTTATGCTTGAGTGTAGGGGATTTGCATACCAGTTATAGGACTAACCTCTGCGATGGTCGTAGGTACCTGAATAATAGGAGTAGAAAAATGACACTTGTGTCTTTTATTAGCCTATAATATGAAGGCAATGTAATTGTTTAGAATATTCGATGATATTGTTATGAATATAATGTATTATCCTCATTATTTCCATGATGTATATGATAGTGTTGTGTGTTGGGAAAAGGTACTATTTCATACGTAGTTGTATTGTTTGCCTATTTGTGAATGTTACTATCCGTTGTAATTGTGTATATTTTGTTAAGTAAATGAATTTGATTGTATCATGTTTCTTTGGAAAACAATGTCAAAGAATCCTTTCTTTAGTGTCAAAATAAATATAGGAGGAGGAAATAGGAACCTTGTCATTTAAAATGCTTAGTATCATCGTAATTATGCATATGATGGTGCCCATATAATTATTGGAAAATAACTTGAAATAGCGTGCTTTTACCTATCTTCTAGTGTTGCATTGACCTAGGAAATCACTTAATCTTCAAAGAAAAATGTCAAGTTACATTTGTGTGTTTTTCATTTTGAGTGGGAAGCGACAAAACAAACATATAACTTGAAAGATTTACCTTTGATGAATGGAATGACCCTTCTACGGTAAACCTTGAGTTATGTTGGCTCAAACACCTTTCGTGGTCCCGAAACTTAGAGGTCTTGTATGGGTTTGTGTGTTCCCGCCTAGGAACCTAGGTGAGAGCATTCACGTGGTTATGAAAGTGTGTAAGATGCCTTAGAGCGAGGCATAACGTCACTTTAGTGGCATACAAGATGCCATGTTAAGCTTGAAATCTCATGGTTGTTTTAGAGACTAAACAACATTAGAAGTGGAATATAATGAACAATCATTGGGACCTCGGGAACAATTAGGTTATTCATTAATGCAAGTTATTACGTTTTTAATTGTAATGGAAAATTTACAACTTGGCCTTGTTTGAGAACGTACCATTGTGATGTTGGGCCTGATAATTTTAAGTGAAGTGGAGATGGCTCACAACTTAATAAACCTTTCTTATAATGTGAAAGTGGATGTCAATTGATCCATGTGAGAACAAGTGATTGAGTCAACATAATTTCTCATTTGAGAATCAAAACTTAAAATGTGTACATATTAAGATAATTCAAATTAACAATTGAGTGATATATTTTATTGGTGTTCAAATAAACGAGCCAAATCTAATGGAACCCTTTATAAGCTAAATGTTAAACGCAAGTGATAAAATGTATTCTTGGAATGCCTCAAGTGGCATGAGGACTTTGCAAGATAGGTACATTCGATTACTCTAATTTTTTCTTTTGGTAGGGTGTAGAAACCCTCGAGCACTAATGAATGTAATATATTGAGAGACCTCTAAGGATTTTAAGGGACAAAGAAGCTATGACGATTGTTACCAATGATTGTAAATATGGCTTTACAAGGATTTTCAACGCGTAAAATTTTATAACATTTGCATTTTTAACCCCTTTAGTCCCTCTTAGATAAATTTGTCCCTTAGTATGTAGTAGTGGATTACCATGTGTTTTTGTATGGTGTAGTTTCCCCATCCGTGAATGATTTTTAAGTTAATAGATCATGGAGCCTTTTCTAAGGGTATTGGTGAAAGAAACGTTGATGTATATTTACTCTAACTATTTAAATAGTTCCTTGGAAGAAATTTGGAAAACATACAATTTTTGGGTTGTCCTTTTATATGCGTTTAATACTTTAGTGTTTAAGAGTGATGAAATGAGTAGTTAGGTGCGGGGTCACCACTCCTTGTAGTCATGAATCTCTATGTGTAAATTATGTGTCATTTGAATTACAATTGTTCTAAAACAATGCCAATCTATGAGACCAAAGTGAGACTAAAGTTTGATGTAAGTGTATAAGAAAAGAGTATAAGAAGTTGAATTACAATTCTGAGAAAACAATGTCATACTTGAGAATGTTCTTATAAGCTTGATAAATTCTATTAAACTCAATCAGACAAAGTGAGACTAAAGTTTGATGTAAGTGAAAAGAGTATAAGAGTCAACAAGAGTGGGCGGGAATAATGTCATACTTGAAGTTCTTATAACTTAACTAGACATTTTCATGTTGTTAAAAATAAATAAGAATTGCTCTTGGTGAGACAAATTTTTGAGCGAACATAACCTCTTATATATATATATATATATATATATATATATATATATATATATATATAAAGTTTCTTGAAGTGAGAATGTTGTAGATTAAGCAAGCGAAGGAAGCTTGATAAATTCTATTAAACTCAATCAACCATTTACACAAGATGATACATGAATACAAACATGAAACTAAGTTGCACGGGTGTAACCATATTCCAGTTACATAAGCTTCCAATATTACATACGGGCAAGCACAACAATAATATTGTTAAAATAATATAACAACATCCGTGATAAAAAAATATGGTTAATAAAACCAAATAACAATATTAATTAAATAATTAATTATATAATGCATAATTAATTAACCTAAAACTCCCCCTTAATTATGCATTGTCTCAAGGGATGAGGAGAGGAATTATCGAACAATTCGAACTTGTCACGTGCAAGTGATTTCGTGAAGATATCTGCCCATTGTTCAGCTGTTGGACAAAATTGAAGCTGGATGTTGTGCTTTAACACATGCTCACGTATAAAATGAACCTGTACCTCAATGTGCTTTGTTCTTTCATGAAACACTGGATTGTGAACAAGTTTGAGAACACCTTCATTGTCAACATACATGGTGTTTGGTTTTTCATGTGGTATTCCAAGTCCTTCTAATATGCAACATAGCCAAATCGCTTCATAGACAACTTCTCCTGCAGAACGATACTCGATTTTGTGGAAGAATGAGAAACAAAGTGTTGTTTCTTGCTTCCCCATGATATTGGTCTAGATCCCATATAGAATACAAATCCTGAAGTGGATTTTCTATCATCAATGTTACCTGCATGATCTGAATTCGAATATCCAGTCAAGAAGAAGTTATCGTTCTTCTTATATTCTAGACCAAGATCTACTAATCCTTTGAGATATCTCAAGATGCACCTTTCTGCTTTCCAATGATAAATTTTGGGTTCCTACATGAAATTACATAGATAGCTCACTGCAAAGCTGATATCTAGTCTAGTGTAGGTAAGGTAAATGAGACTCTCAATCAGCTGCCGATAGAGAGTGGAACTTACCTCGAGGAGATGGATCGATTGAGATAACTCGCAATCTATTCTCCATAGGTGTAGTAATTGGTGTGTAATCCATCGTCCTAAATTTGTCGAGGGTTTTCTTGGTATATTTCATCTGAGAAACAAATATGGGATTCTTAATCTGTCATACTTCCAATCCAAGACAATAATGCATCAGCCTAAGATCGGTCATGTTGAATGATCAATTAAGATCTTTCTTCGTTGCATTGATCATCCTCACTGAACTACCAGTGATGACTAGATCATTGACATGGACAACAACAATCATAATCTCCCCCCTTGGTTTTTGAGGTAAAGATTGGGATCATGTGGATTTATAACAAATCCATGTTGTACGAGATGCTCATCAATTTTGATGTACCATGCTCGGGGTGCCTGTTTAAGGCCATACATAGATTTATTGAGTCTGTATACCTTCGATTCTTGACCAAGTACTACATATCCCTCAGGTTAAGTCATGTAGACTTCTTCTTTCAAATCTCTGTTTAGGAAGGCACTTTTTACGTCCATTTGATGGACTTTCCAACCAAACTGTGCAGCTAGAGAAAAGATCATCCTGATCATTTTGATCTTAGCTGTGGGAGCAAATGTCTCCTCATAGTCAATGCCTTATTTTTGTGCATACCCCTTTTCTACTAGTCTTGATTTATACTTTTCAACTGTCCCATCTACTTTATACTTCATTTTGAATATCCATATGCATCCAATGGCTTTCTTCCCTAGTGGAAGATCGACAAGCTGCCAAGTGTTATTTTTCATCATTGATTGATATTCAGAATCCATGGCATTTTTCCAAGCTTTTGACTATAGGGTTTCCTAGATTGTAGAGGGCTCATCATACTCAATAAATTTACTCATCAAAGCAAATTTAACTTCTTCTCTTGCTTTACTGTGAGTCTGTGGTCCAGGGGTGGATGTATCTGGTGGAGCATCCATTCTTGCATCTCATAGTGTGCTAGTACACCACTTGGGCATATGCTGAACTATTCCCTTGGGTTGTGGTTCTATTTGATCAACACCATCATCCCCATCTTCACTTTCATCATCTATGGGAACATCAACTTCAATTTTTACAATCTCGGTGAGTTTGGAGGAGGAGACTCTACTTCCTTCTTCTAAAAACTCAACATCTCTACTGGTGTAGACTTTTCTCGGTCTTTGGATCCATCAATCTGCATACCCAAGAGTCTCTTCTTGTACCCAATGAAGATGAGCTTCGTGACTTCACGTCCAATTTCTTTCTATTCTTCTTGGGAATGTGCATGCTTACTTTGCACCCGAATACTCCGAGGTGTGCAATAGATGGTTTCCGTTTTGACCATGATTCTTGTGGTGTTACTCTGTCAAGAGCAAATGTGGGAACTTTATTCAAAAAATACACTGTTGTCTTTGTTGCTTCTTCCTAGAATGTCTTTGTAAGTACATATTCATCGATCATGCATCGCACCATTTCCATGATAGTATGATTTCTTCTCTCAACAACACCATTCTATTAAGTGTGTTGGAGGAGGCATTTGTTGACAAATCCCGTGAGTTTGTAGGTAGTATTTTAACTCATCATTGGTGAATTCCCCCTTTATCGAGCAGAGTTTCGATATGATGACCATTTTTGTTCTCAACGGCTACTTTGAAGCTCTTGAAGGTTTCAAAAGCTTCACTTTTCTTGCGAAGACAAAAATCCACATTTTCCTTGAATAGTTGTCAACACAAAGCATGAAGTAGTGAAATCTAGAATTACTTGGTTGCATTGGACCGCAAAGATCGGTATGAACTAGGTCAAGTTTTCCAAGAGCTCAATATGTATTCTTTTGGAATGAGTCTCTATGTTGTTTGTTTGCTTTAGGCAATGAGGATACTTGTCTGTATCCTTCTAAAGAGATGGTAACCCATGTACCATATTCCGCCAAAAAAGTGTCTCGAGATACTTGAAACTAATATGACCAAGTCTCTGATGACACAATTGTGTTGAGGTAGAGTTCTTAGCCACAAGTGCCTAATCGTCTTTGTGAACAAAATCAAGCTAAAACATGCATCCCACATTGGAGGATTTTGCAACTATTTTTGAGCCTCGTGATTTGTCTCGAATCAAACATGTTTTCTTATCGGAATGACTATCAAATTCAATTTTCAAGTTATGATCTAGGAGTCGACTATCGAAATCAAATTCTTTTTCAACCCAAGGACATATAAGACATCAAATAGTATGCAGTTGCATGAACCAAGGGGTAGAGAGATGTTCCTAATCCCCGAATCGTATATGAAAAATAATCTCCCAACGAAACGTGATTTTTGATGGCGTTTCCCTCCTTGAAGTAAACCGCACTCTGTGGCAGGTCATGCGTCGAGTGGCTCCCGAATCAACATACCAGACATCACTAGATGACGTGGATGGTTCACTTGATCGAGAAGTGTACAAGAAGTTTTCATTATCTGAATGTTCTTCTTGCTCAACAATATTTCCTTGCTGATGGGGTCTTCTTTTCCAGTTACCATTTTTCGCCCTCGATTGTGGTTAGAATGTCCCTTGTAATATTATTGTTGTGGAGGTCCGAGTTCCTTGATGAACCTTTCTTGTAAGTATTATACCAACAATATTTTAGGTCATGTCCTCTTTTACAAATTAGAAATTGCTTCTTTTGTTGTTTGTCCCCATGATACTGATTCTGATGTTGGGAATTTTGATAGGAATTAGGTTTTCCTTTACCTTTTCCTTTCCATTTTTGATGTGAAGAAAGTGCTTGCTCTTCTTCATCATCCTTATTGTGCATTGCTTCCTCTTGTTGCAGTAGGTTTACCAATTTGTCAAAACTAACTGTCGTATCTGAAAAGTTTAGTGTTGTTACAAAAATATGGTATGAAGAAGGGAGTGCTCTCAGAATAATGGGAACAAGATCATCATCTTTGACCGCTTCTCCTAGGGCTAGAAGTGAAGCCCTCAATTTTGCAACTCTTCTTAAGAAAGCTTCAATTTTCTCATTTTGTTTGAACTTCAGTGTGTGTAACTAACTCTGCAAATTTAGAATGACATTCTTGTTTTTGGCCTCATACACCATGCTCAACTTATCCCATGCTTCCTTGGTTGTTGTGGCATCACGAATGTGGGGTTGCACATCGTTGGACACTCCAAACAAGATGATGATTTTGGCTTTCTAATCTACTCTATCAAACTGTCATTGTTGTGTTGTATTAGTAGTTGATCTAGTCATAAGTACCAATCACAACAGGCCAAATCTCTTCAAACTCAAGTTGTGTCTTGATTTTTGTCTTCCATGCAACATAGTTGTTTCCTCTGAGTAGTTGTGAATCGGAAGAAAAAAATTGGGGGAATTGGTGCCCATTTTGCAAAAATCATTGACAGGGTTTGGCTCTTATCACTCCAAGTATAAGGTCTCCCAATCTATATACCGTCATTCCGATATACCGAACCTTTCTATATATGCACCCTTTGATATACCCATCATGGTACGTGGAAGAATCTCACCCTTTCGATATACCTAGCGGTATGTGAAAGAGGTGTTAACGTATGTGAAAGAGTTTGATACGTGGTACCAAGAAAATACCGAAAGAGGATTCTGTGCGATTATTGACACCGGCTCAAAGAAATATCCTCATACGCACGCGTAAATTCGCTATATACTTGGATAATTTCTCATTCTGGATTTATGTCATTCAATTATTCACAGATGGATGGGATCGCTCATAGTGTGTGCACTGTGACCTTATTACTCTCGTCAATTTAAAGGGTCGATGCCGGAGCGACGTTATTACAACTATAGTAGGCATTAAGTGTAGTAGTAGTCATGATGGCTTTACCCGTAAGTGCTTCCCAGAGGCACTATATATACCAAACGTTGCAATGAGATCTATGATCTTGTGAGTGTTACTGAGAACCAATTTTATACTTTTTTATTACAATTTCGCGGTTCGAGTAGTTACAATATTTGTAGTTGATTATGGCAACCTACAAATTAGTACAATATATTGAAGCATGCAATTACATTCAAAAATTTAGAAAAAATTGAATGACAGAAAAAATATTGTTTTGCGGGCCCTGGTGGCCTCTGGAGCCCAATACGACCCAAAATATAAATAATTGTAGAAAACCAGCTAAAAATGCAATTTTTAGATAGGCCTCCTTTTGCAAAAAAATGCCCGAAATGAAAAAACAGGCCTATTAGGAGAATTTTTTTAACCCTAAATTAGGGTTTTTCTCGCTAAATATTTAGTAGCCCGTTTAGTTGTAACTATGTTGTTTAACGATTTTTCCGCTAAAACACCTCCAGATTATGTGGTTTTTCCAGGTGCAATAATTTTTTTCGCTGCCCGAAATGAAAAAACAAACCTATTAGGAGATTTTTTACCCTAAATTAGGTTTTACTCGCTAAATATTTAATAGCCCGTTTAGTTATAACTATGTTGTTTAACGATTTTTTCCGCTAAACTCACTCTAATTATGTGGTTTTTCAAACGTCAAAAACCAAGTTAGAAGTGGGATTTGAACCCCACACCTCCCGCTTCTAAGTCACTCCACTTAACCACCTAGGCTCTATGAGTGCTTGTGATATGAAAGAAAGAAAATTATATTTAATAAAGAGACAAAATGACTCACCTTTTGAAAAACGTTATGTGGCTAGAGTCCCACGTGGCTTGCATGTGTGGTAATGTGGATTTGGATAAGGTTTTCCACGTGAAGTGGATCTGAGACGCCTCTTTCTTGTTTATCCTCCTTTGTTTTGTTTTTGCATTTTTTTCTTTGGCCACCGTTTTGATTGTTCTTCCCTTTTGTTTACATGTCGTGGCTTTGAAAGCTTTGAATCTCTCACCGTTTTTTTTATTGTTTTGTGCAAGTCATGTGCGTGGAGGAAGACTCATCCTTGAACGATGCACAAAATGGTTACAACCTGATTTGAATGCAACGTTGGTGAGTGCTTTGTCTTTTTTATTGCTTTTTGCGGGTTGTAGAGTGCTCATCGAAGAAAGCTTGAGCGTGGAGGAGTTTTCTTGGTGTTACAGGTCGTTGTTCCTTTGTGGAGGTTTGGCTCGGTGCTGGGTCGCCAAAAACTGATCGGTGCACACCTTAGCTCGGTTATAATATAACTCAACCAAATAAATTATTCTACGGTTGCAATGTAACTCGCATATGGGTAACTGCATGAAGTTAGGGGGCCAAAAAGTGGACAAAAATCTGAAAGCATATTAAAAATGTATGCATTTTGCTAAAATGCGCTCACATTTTAATTTTTTTGGCTTAGTAATCACCGAACCTATAATTTGTTTTAATTTTTTTTTCAAAATCTAATCGCTCAGTACTTACTCATTTTCAAGATTTTAGCAAAGGACCAAAAACTTTCACGGCATATATATTGTAGTCGGTCTTTGTTTTGGGAAAGCATATAGTCATTTTAAAGGTTTTTTGACCTTCTAAAATGGATTTTGGCCCTACCACTTCTTGAATTGGTATTAATTTTTAAATTTGGTCAATAATTCACTTTAGTGACCATGAATTAACTCTATGATGTTTGTTTACTTCTTACTAAAAAGAGATCCTCACTTTGTAGATAGAGGATTGTTCCCTGAATGGGATTCCTGCCCTATGGCCAAAATGAGGTGATTGTAATGTGCCTCCTCCTTAAGGTGTGATAACACTACTAGGTGTTGAATGAGTTATTACGAATAGTACCAAGTGAATTGCATCAAGTGAACTCATATGATTGCTCATTCTTAGAAACATGGTGCTCCATATAAAGATCATCCCCTCACCTTTCCTATCTCTAAAAGCATCCTTTCATGGAATCAAATTCATGATTCTCATACATGATTTTACTCATATGTCTCTTATGGAGACAAACGATGCCTTAATACTTCACAAATAATGGTCCTTGATAACTCGGTGACATGACTATCTCATTTTAGCTTGTTCTGAAGGTTGTTCAATTAACTACAAAATGGCCAAAATGCCTTTTTAGGCCTTCAAAGGAAGTAGTCTCTCATTAAAACTAAATGAGTTGATCGATCGCCTTAAACACTAATCCCTACACACTTTGAAACATGATGATGATATTTTTAGGAATTCCTTTGGGTGAGGGTTTATGATTTAGGGTTTAGGGGTTAGGGCTAAGGGTTTAGGACTCGAGGTTTAGAGTTTAGGGTTTAAGGTGTAGTGTTTAAGGCTCATAGTTCATATTTTAGGGTTTAGGGCTCGTGGCTCTGGGCTTAGGGTTCATGGTTTAGGGTTTAGGGTTTAGGGTTTAGAGTTTAGGGTTTATGGTTCATGGTTCATGGTTAAGGGTTTAGGGTTTAGGGCTCAAGGTTCAAGGTTTATGGTTTAGGGGTCAAGGTTGAGGTTTTAGGGTTTATGGCTCAAGGTTCAAGGTTTAGGGTTTGTTGTCCACTCAAAATTCCCCTTTTTTAAGAAGTTGAAAATTTAAAATTTTGAGGTTAAGTGTCTTTTTTGTTGTACCGATAATGTGAAAAGCCAAGGAAATTGAGAAAATTTTCGTTTTGGGTCATTTTGCGTGTTTATCGGGCCTGTCGGATATTTTTGTCCCGCGTGTCCCAAGTTCAATTGGGCCCTCTGTTCCCCGATCGGCCGGTTTACCCGAAGTCTGTTCTTTTTGGGCCCGTCAGAACATTTTGTCCCAAATGTCCCAAGTTTGCCGGACCAGTTGTTCCATTTTCGCTCCGATTCGGCCGAGTCGCGTACTTCACGTACTTTTGTCCCGCGTGTTCCAAGAGCATTTGTGCATCTTTTCCCCGTATCGCCCGAATCGGCCGAGTCACGTACTTCACGCTTTCGCGTCCCTCATGTCCCAAATGAACCAAAGTGCCATTCGTGCTAATTTTTCCTCTCTACCCAAATATCTTGCTTTTCAAATTGGTAGGTATGTATTTAATGCGCATTTATTACCTTTCTCTCTCCTAAATGGCTATATAACGAGCGAACCCCCTATGTGTTTTGCACACTACTTTCATGCTATCTTTTGCTCGAACCCTTGCAATCTAAATTCTTGTGCGCATATCCATTCCCTCTACAATTCCATCCCAAGTCTAGCTTGTAGCTCTGCTCTCTGAATTACTATCAACATGAAGATCAAATTCCAGGGGCAGGAACAAGTCTCACCACTAGAGTCCGTCGTTCCCGATATCGGGGACAGTGAAGTTCGCCACCTTGACTTTGGTGATTTTTGGTCGAGGATGACAGACGTGAACCCTACACCAATGGCACAGATGATTCATGATAGCGGTCTGGCTTTTGCTGGCGGTTTCCCTATCTCGGTGCAATGTGCGGACACAGTGCTCGCATGCGGGGCTCATTTCAACCCTGATTCGAGTGAATTAACAAACATACATGGGGAGCTCATTGCCAAACTTGACGCTGCCGCCATTGGCACTACACTGAGGATTCCAGAAATGGATAATGCCATAGTTGTCTCCCAGAATCAAGCATAGGCTCTGTTCAATCAAGACAGTGACAACTATAAGGCACGGGTGGCGAAGTCTTGGCTTAAAAACCCTAAGAAGGGAGCATCTCGTCTATCCAAGACTCTTTTCCGGGTAGATTTTAATGAAGAATTGTCAGATTTCATAATCCTACTAGCTCGGGTTATGGGCTTACCCTCTACTAACGAGTTCCATTTCTGGATGTGCCCGCTTATCAATATGGTGTGCGAGGGAACCCAAAATATCAACTGGGCAGAAATCATCAGTATGAATCTAGCGGAGCAGCTGTCCAATGTATAGCAAACGAAGAAATTCTATATGACTTCGTACCTGATGTACACTCTGGCGGCATCAAGGCAATGGTTTGGCTTTTCTTACATTGATGCCCACAAAGATGATCCTGTGTATGCCTACTGCCTGCAGTTCACCCTAGAGACCAGCAATCACAATTTTCGAAGGGTGAATGATGCTTTCACCATGTACATGGTCAGACTTCTCGAGGGTGACACTGCTAGAAGATTTTCTGATGAAGCCATGAGTCTAATATCACACTATGGTGCTTATTTTATCCAATTCAAAAAAATTTCTTATATCAGGCTTGTTGGCTATGAGAGCACCCTCTCGAGCTTCCTATGTTCTGCGGTGATAAGATGGCCCGATAGAAGTATGCGAGGCAATTAGACAAATTGCATAGACCCCGCAGGACAAGAAGATTCTTGGTTTGCACTTCCCCATCTCTTTGGGAAACTACACCGTAAAACAGCCCTGGATGCACTGAATATAGAAAGAGCCCACGGCTCCCATTATCGTCCATTTCTTCAATCCTTAAATTTCTTCGACTTGAAAAAGTTCATTGAGCAAAATATCAAGATAACCTATCATCACAGGTAGATGTAAGACTATGGGGACATGTGCCGATGATTTTGAGGCCGAAGGAGGCATTATGGCGGGTTCTCTACAATTGATCCAAGAACTCAACTTGTACTCAAGTTCTTCAAGGACTCAAGGATGACAACTCCGATCTATACTCATATGAGTATGATAATGTGGTCAAGCACACTCCCTTGGAGGACTTGGATTGGTTTAAAAAAGAGAAAGATGATTTGGCTGAGATCCTGGCTCCAGTATTTGTCAGGACTAAGATCTAGTTTGATAGAAAAGTCTGAGAGCTTAGGAGGCACTCAGGGGAATCCTCCTCCAAGGATGTTTCAACACCAAGGAGGGAAGCATCGACTCCAAGATCAGACACACCTATGCAAACCCCTCCTGCCTCGTCAACTCAAGGACCTGCAGATTCTACTCCTTCATCCACCCAGGTATACCAGAAGAAATTCAAATAAGTTAAGAAGGAACCTGTGGAAGAAGATCCCTAGAGAAAGTAGGTAGAATTGCCTTCGGGGCTAGAGAACATTATTGTTCTCAATGAAAGTGAAGAGAGTGAAGTGCCAGCTCCTTCAAGCGCCCCTGAAGCTCCGACGGATAAGGACAAAGAGGTACAGAGTGCTGAGCTTCCAAGTACTATTGATTCCTCTGCACCAGTTGTCTCAAGCACCCCACTCATGTCTCAACTTGAGACAACAACTGTGCAAACCTTGAGCACCATGAGTTCTCTGTCTCTTGGTCCTCTTGCCCCACCTGCTTCTTCCTCCTCCTCTTTTGCATGGGTGCAACCTCTTGTCGACAGTAGGAAGAGAAAATCTTCCTCTCGGAGCTCAGGGCCAAATTTTGATGTGGCGGCTTTGTCAGCACTATAGGCACTAATCCTCCTTCTCGCACCAAAAATCCAGTAATCACCTCCAGGATAGTGTCTGATGCTCAGGCCAGCAATTCCTAGAGATAGCTAAGCCTAAAGTAGATAAACCAGAGAGCAGGATTTACAGGTATCGACCTAGAACTCTCAAGGATTCCTATGGAAGAGTCTACCCCGAAGGTGAGATCCACAATCTCCAGGAAACGGTCACAAGAGTCATTGGGAGGGTAGAAAAAGGGCAGCAAACTATAGAACAATTGGAAGAACAAGCCCAAATTCTCACAGATTTTATCAAATCTCTTTTGTCCAAGGAAAAAGTTTTGGACCCTACCCCATTGACTACTCTTCCACCACCTGTGATTTTGAGCCAAGATGAGGTATAGAGTATCAAGGATATGCACAAGTATTCCATCTATGGCAGAGCTATGGAGGCCATGGTGGAAGATATGCTTGTTGCAGGATTGAACTTCATCGATGAAGCTTTCAAACTCCATGGAAAAGTGAACAATCTGCAAAGTGTAAGCTCTCTTCCACTATTGGGATCATAGATAAAGAGCTTAAACTTTGGAGTAAGCCAGATAGTAGACCTCCGCCTCATGGGACAAACAGATGAAAACATTTTATTGGCGAGTAAGGTTTTTGATGATGCAAAGGATAATCTGTCAAAGTCCTAGGTTTACAGCGTGGAGTGGAAGATCAAGGTCCTGGAGGAGGCTTTGGGAGAATTGAAGAATAGCTGGCAGAAGGGTGAGGCTTTCAAAACACTAGTTGTATTTGCTTTCAAAGATATACATTGTCATCTTCAGGATGAGACTTCTCGTGTGCCTCTCTCCCTACAAGAAATCAAAGCTCAATTTGAGCTTTTGTCAAAGATAACTGCTCAAGGAAAGCTCCATTTCCAAAGAGAAAATGAAATAAATCTGCTCTCTTCAATCTACCATCAAGAAGCAAATAAGGACTATCATACTCATGTCGAGTTTGATAAGGAAATGGAGAAGTGCCTCGGATTTTGGACCCGTCCACAACCAACATATCAGTCCCTCGTGGCAGAGACATAGCCGAGGTAATCAAGAGATTCAGCATAAATGGATTTTAAAATCAAGTGGGTCCCTCCTACCATAAGCACTCGTCTTCTTCTCCTAATTCTTCTCTTCTCTTCCCATTCTTTCTCTTGGATTTGTTGTAATAAGTTGGGGTATTGCGATGGGCAACCCTTAACTAATCTTTAGTTAAAAGAAGTATTTACAGGGGTAACTAATTTGTAAACTATATAATGGCCTCTCCTCGCCATTTTGAAAGGAGGGAAGAACTTGGCTTATTTTCTAAAAGTGTAAAATAAATCATAAAGAAATCAATACGAAGGACTTTTCATTCTTTGTCTATCCGATTTCCTTTTATCCCTAAGTTATTCATTTAATCTTGCAAGATCATTTGTCTATATTATGTTAAGAAGCTTTGTATTCTTGCAGGATGTTATTTATAGAACTTTGTGTCTTTCAAATTTCATCTTAATTATATGATACAAATGATCTTGTTTCAATTCACTGTACTTGCATACATAAAGAGTTACTCTGTCATCTATAATTCCGAATGGTGCCTTTCGCTCATTCTCATATTCTCATTCCTCGGTCATTTTGTAGTTGATGATCCTAAAACAAAACACTTTCATAATATCCAAGTTCCACAAGAAAATCATGTTTTATATGTGTAAATAGGTTCGTTTGAATAAGGGAACCTCTCCCATTAAAGAGGAGGGAATCATTTGTTGCTCTTCGTGAAGTCCTATTTGACGAACAACGGGGTTTAGGGATCGGGGTTGAGGTTTGAGGTTCGGGGTTTAGGTTTAGTTGAGGAGTTTGAGGTTGAGGTTTAGGGGTTTTGGGGTGGTTTAGGGTTGATTAGGTTTAGGTTTAGGGCTCAATGGTTTAGGTTTAGGGTCGAGGGTTTAGGGCCGAGAGTCGAGGGTTCGAGGTTTAAGGTTTAGGGTTGAGGATTTAGGGCTTAGGGTTTTGGCTTGGGCTTATGGATTGGGGCCTATGGTTTAGATTAGGTTTAGGGTTTAGGGCTCAATGTTTAGGGTTTGGGGGTCGGGGTTTAGGTTTCAAGGTTTAAGGTTTAGGGTTTAGGATTTAGGGCTTAGGGTTTGGGGCTTAGGGTTAGGGTTTATGGTATAGGGTTTAGGGTTTAGGGCTCAAGGTTTAAGGTTTAGGGTTAAGGATTTAGGGTTTACGGTTTAGGGTTTATGAGTTAGGGTTTAATGTTTATGGTCGAGGATTTAGGTTTTGAGGTTTAAAGGATAGGGTTCAAGGTTTAGGGTTCAGGTGGTTCGTGGTTTAGGGTTTAGGTATCGTGGTTGAGGGTTTAGGGTTTAGGGTTGAGAGTTGAGGGTTGGGGTTTAGAGCTGGGTTTAGTTTTTAGGGTTTAAGATTGAGGGTTTATGTTTAAGGGTTCAAGGTTTAGGGTATCGCTTATGGCCTAGGGTTCTGTGGCTAGGGTTTAGGTTTAGGGCTCAAGGTTTAGGGTTTAGGGGTCAGCTTTTAGGATTTTGTGTTTAGGTTTTAGGATTTAGGGCTTAGAGTTTAGGGTTTAGGGCTTAGGGTTTATGGTATAGGGTTTAGGGTTTAGGGCTCGGGGTTTAAGGTTTAGGGTTGAGGATTTATTGTTTAGGGTTTATGTTTTAGGAGTTAGGGTTTAAGGTTTACGTGTCAGGGTTGTGGTTTAGGGAAAAGGGTTTAGGGTTTAAGGCTCAAGATTTAGGGTTTATGTTTTAGGATTAAGGGTTTAGGTCACGTAGTTCATGGTTTAGGGTTTAGTGTTTAAGGCCTAGGGTTTATGGCTTAGGTTTAGGGTTTAGGATTTAGTGTTTGGGGTTTAAAGTTTAGGATTTAGGGGTCATGCTTTAGGGTTTATGATTTAGCTTTTAGGGTTTAGGGACCTTTAGGATTTAATATTTAGGCCTTAAGGTTTATGGTTTAGGCTCGGGGCTTAGGGTTTATGGTTTAGGGGTTAGGGTGCATGGTTTAAGGTTTATGACTCGTGGTTAAGGGTTCGGACTTACGGGTTTAAGGTTTAGGTTAGAGATCGGGCTCGGGGTTTAAGGTTTAGGGTTTAGGGCTCAAGGACTAGGGTGTAGGGTTCAACGCTTAAAGTTTAGGGTTTATGGTTTAGGGGTTAGGGTTTAGGGTTTATGGTTCATGGTTTATGGCTTAAGGTTCGGGGTTCGAGTTACTTGGTTTAAGGTTTAGGGGTTAGAGATCGGGGCTCTAGATTTAGTATTTAGGTTTAGGGCTTAGGGCTCTGTGGTATATGGTCTATGGTCAAGGGTTTAGGGTTTAGGTTTTAGGGTTTATTATTTAGTGTTTAGGGTTTAATATTTATTATTTTGGTTTTAGGGTTTAGGGTTTATAATTTAGGGTTTAGGTCACATGGTTAAGGGTTAAGGGTTTAGGTAACAAAGTTCGTGGTTCATCGAATTTGTAGGTAGAACATTCAAAGAGAGTCATCAAATTTTTATGTTTTTCATCTGTTGATATTATGATCCTATACCTCTGCATTGATATATTCTCTATGTTTCTTTTGTTTCCTTTAAGATTAATTTTTTTGTTGTGATGGTTATTTTTTCCACTTCCAATGGGTCATCCCGGCTCGCATAATACCATACATAGAAATATGAGAAATGTGAAATTTGTTTGAGTGTGAATAAATTTACATTCAAGAATGCAAGTATATGGGGAGAAACAAGTTTGGAAGATATGTATAATATATGCATTACAAGGCACAAGGTAGATGTCATATCCATTTAGTTACTTGTCCCACCTCTCATAAACAAGGTAGTTCTATAAGTAGACTCAATGATGGTTCTAGGCACGAGACTAAGAAATATTGATGAAATTTGGTTTAGGGTTTAGGGTTTAGGTTTTAGGGCTCATGGTTCAAGGTTTAAGGTTTAAGATTCGGTGGTTATGGTTTAGGATTTAGGTTTTAGGTTTAGGGTTTAGGGTTTAGTGTTTATGGTTAGGGTTTATGGATCGAGATTAAGGATTTAGGGTTTAGGGTTAAGTATTTAGTGTTTAGGGATAAGGGTTTATGGTTTAGGGTTCAAGGTTTAGGGTTTAGGATTTAATGTTTAGGGATTAAGGTTTAGGGCTCGGGGTTTAGGGTTTAGGTTTTAGGGCTTAGGGCTTAGGGTATATGGTCTAGGGTTTAGGGTTTAGATTTTAGGGCTTAGGGATAAGGGTGTAGGGTTCAAGGCTTAGGGTTTAGGGTTTAGGATTTAGTTTTTATGGTTCAGGGTTTAGGGTTTAGCATTTAGGGCTCATGGTTCATGGTTTAGGGTTTAGGGTTTAGGGTTTAGGGCTTATGGCTTAGGGTTTAGGGCTTAAGGCTTAGGGTTTAGGGCTCACGGGTAAGGGCTGAATGTTTAAAGTTTAGGGTTTAGGTTTTTTAGGGTCTAGGGATCATGGTTTAGGGTTTAGGGTTTAGGGCTACTGGTTTATAGCTTAGTGTTTAGGTTTATGGCCTATGGTTTAGGGTTTCGATTGAGAAGTTAAATGCTAAAAATTTAGGTCGAATGCAGTAAATCCTAAAAATTACCTATGATCGACCAAATTATACTTTAAAAACTATCTCCTAAACCATGACTCATGGAGCTATGAGACTAATTCCATAAGGTGCAAAGTGACCCTAATTTCTTATATTTACATAAATAAATTTAAAGTATAAGAAATAATAAAATATAAATAATAATAAGATATAAATAATAATAAATGAAAGTATAAGAAATAATAAAATATAAAAATAATAAAACATAAATAATAATAAATGAAAGTATGAGAAATAATAAAATATAATAATAATAAGATATAAATAATAATAAATTAAAGTATAAGAAATAATAAAATATAAATAATAATAAATGAAAAACTTATACTTAAACATTTATTTATGTAAATAGAAGCATGTCAAAAGCATACATAATGTTTATACTACACAGAACGTGTACGCGTTATACGTTTTCTCTTTTCCCAAGCCATGCCTCAAGGCTTGGGATCCAGTTTGGATCCCCAAGCCTAAGGCATGGACCTACACAAACACAACAAACAACGTGTTTTTACAAGAAAATGTAAAAATGTCACTTCCTCTATGATAAATCAAAATAAAACAATCGATCCATTTTTTAAAATTATACCACGACGTAGAGAGCAGAGTCTCTTTTTAAAAATATAATTTTTCAAATTTTCTGACTAATATAAGGTTTCCATATTATTTATTTTCTAACTATGCCTTTTATAGCTATTTTTTGAAGTGTAAATATGTCTATCTTTCATGGTCTATCTTGTTTTTGGGTGATCAAAATTTTAAAAAAAATTATACTAGCCCAAACCAGGTATAATTCTATACATATTAAGAAAAAATCTAATTTTCGATATTTTTTGAGGTAGTTAGGGGGGGCATGGTCGAGGCTCCGTTATTTTTCAAAACATAAAATTTTTGTACTAGGAAAATCATAAATAAAAAAATATTCGCTAAAAAAATATTTAAAAATGGAGCCCAAACTAGATGCTCCTAGCTATTTTTCTACCAAATGGTTTTAAAAAATACTAAATGGTACTCAAAAAATGGTGGGGGGCACGAAAGTCACTCTATTATGTTTTTTTAACAAAAATAGGAGCATCTGTTGGTATTTTAGTTGTTTGACCCACTTAAACTTATATGTTTTCAATAAAATTTAGTAGCTTAGAAACTAGACTCAAAATGCTATGATTCATATTTCTACATCTTCCAATTTTGAGTGTAACTATTTCGAAAAACTCGTACAAGTTGAAGTTATTTTTCGAAACATGCGTCCACTTAAGACCCCCTTTTGCACGCCCCCGCCCCCAACTTGGTGCACTTACCCATATGTCCCAAACGATCTCGGTTTCATATGAGCTTAGTAAACGAAACAACATGATCTAAATGCAAAGTAGCTTAGTTAACCTTTGTTGCTTAAAATAGCACAATTTCCTCCAACAGTAGTAAATTGCTAGCTTTTAAGCAGAGACTATATCGACCTTCCAAATTAGAGACAAAACCCCTAATGGGGATAAATTATTTTTTTAATATAATCTGATTGTTATAAACCGAGAAAAATGCTCCGTAGCAAATTTTCTGTGCAGAGAACACCAAGGCAAAAAAATTGCTTTTCATTTACCTGGAGAATGCACAGGAGGTTGTGAGATTGCAAGGAGGTCTGGGAAGCTGCAGGAGGCAACACTGGCTCTTCGGTGAAGCAGATTTATTCTCCACGAATTCTCCTTCCTCTGCAACCTTCTCCAACCTTGTCAGAGCTTCAATTTTCTCTGGTACCAAATGTAGATTGAGCAACAGGGGTGGAAGCCTGATAAATTCTATTAAACTCAATCAACCATTTACACAAGAGTGAGCTGCAATACTTATAGGTATTGTACAATTGAATACAAACAAGAAACTAAGTTGCACAGGTGCAACCATATTCCAGATTACATAAGCTTCCAATATTACATCCGGGAAGCACAACAATAATATTGTTAAAACAATATAACATCGTTTGTAATAAAACAAATATGGTTGATAAAACCAAATAACAACATTATTTAATTAATAACATTAACTAAATAATTAATTATATCCGCATAATTAATTAACCTAACAAATGTTGTATTGATTCAAACAAGTTATTGAACTATATCTACTATAACAAGAAAATAAAGGTACCATAATGGAATGGTGTTTATGGGAAGAGGTATCTTGAATCTAAATCTCCTTTAAATCCTAAGATTCCTTCATTGACTTCACGTTAGTTCCCTTGTCTAATAAGATTAAAATTCAAACATTGAATAAACCGAATGATGCGAATGAGATCTATGATCTCGTGAGTGTTCAGTAACCAATTTTATACTATTTTTATTACAATTTTCTACCGGTTTGAAAGTAGGCGCATAATATTTGTAGTTGACTATGGCAACCCGCAAATTAGTACAATATATGAAGCATGCAATTACATTCAAAAATTTAGAAAAATTGAATGGTGGGAAAAAAATTTGTTCAACATCTCGTATTTATTCAGGCGAGATGACGATATCTATGTAATCGTTGGTCTCCCAATCAATTTTTTTACAACCATATTTTATATAAGTTTATCTACAAAATATTTTAATATACGTATACATATACTTTCAAAATTGCAATAAATAGAAAACATTCCAATTAAAATTATTTATATAATATTTTATTTAATATCACATTATACATGAATATAAATTTATTATTCTTCTCTTTATTAATAAATGTTCATTGTGTTAGTATATTAAAGTGGGTCTTTTTATCTTATTATTATCATTAAAAATAAAATAACGACTCTTCATAATCTTTTAAATCATCTAAAGTGTTATTAACATATTAAAACAGACACCTTAATATATATATACATCTCACATTTATTTTGTATACACATAAAAATATCTTACATACATACTAGAAGAAGACACACATAGAAAATAGTTTATTAGGTATTTTAGATTAGTTAAAATTTGAATATGTCAAAAGGAAATTACAAAGATATGAACAAAGACGGGTTAAAGAAATAAATGTGATCATAAAAATATATATAATATTCTAAATAACTAATCACATGACACTAATATATATTTTTAATAAATGTGATCATAAAATATATATATAATATTCTAAATAACTAGCAATCACATATATGTTATATATGTTATTTGATTTAGAGGGATAGTTATTACTTGTGTAGTTGATGTTGATAATGGGTGTGATTGAATTTGTTAAGTGTAGGAATATAGATGAACCACTTCATTTAAAGGTTCCATCTCTACATTTCAAACTTGTTACAAATTCGTACATATACATTTGCAATTCTCATATCATGAGTGGTAGCGCTTTTTTGTCAATTTTATTTGTACTAAACATGTTACATGAAGACTTTCGTACATGTGCAGATTTATATCATGAGTGGTAGCCTTTTGTGGCCATTTTTTTGCACTAAACATGAATACATTTGATATTTTTTGGATAGTTAATTACTTTTATAGTTGATGTGGTTTGTAATTATTTTGGGGAAATTATGCTAGTGTTGCATCAGTTGTTTGGTTGGTCTTTTGTTGAAAAAACTTTTTTTGTATAGTCGATAATGGGTGGGATTGATAGTGGTAGTGTAGGAATATAGATGAAACATTACATTGATTTGTTCTATGTGTACATTTAAATTTGTTACAAATTCGTACATGTATAGTTGCAAATCTTATATCACTACATTTGATCTAAACATGTATACATGAAGACCTTTGTACATTTACAGATTTTATATCATGAATGGTAGCCTTTTGTGGGCAATTTTATTTTCACTAAACATGAATACATTTTATACCCCTTGAATGACAGGTATGTTCCAATTATTGTGTATGTCGAAATCTCGTTTCCCCAACATTTCAATACCGATTTTCTATTAAAGTCAGAACAAATGTTGTGAAATACATTAGAAGGGATGTTAGATAAAACTTAGTTGTGTAATATTTGAATACAAATTCAAGTGAGACATGTAAGTTTCAAGGTCAAAGACTCCATTTCCTTCATTCTTTCTAACATTCCTTGTTGAATTGTTTCGCCATTGTTTTCAAGCTCCAACCTTTTGAGTTGTTTTAAGGTGCCCAAATCATTTATTGAGAGTAGCCATCCTCTGCACTTATTCCTTCCCGTCTCTACACCAAAACCATTCGGACAACCATTGACACTCAGGTATTCCAGAGACGAAAGCTGTGAAATCCCATAAGGTATGGACTGCAGATGCTCACAATTATTGATGTCCAAAAGTTTTAGGGAAGTCAACTTAGAAATGTTGGATGGGAGTTCTGTAATATGAGAGCTATTAAGATCAAGTATTTGAAGGTTTGTAAGAGTAGGGATAGAGTTGGGGAGTCTCTTGATGGCGGTAGAGCCTAACCTGAGGCAAACTAAATGCTTCAAACATCGTATGCTTTTTGGCAACGACAGACGAGTCTTGGACAAATCCAGAACCCTCAGAGAGATCATACTCCCAATCACCTATTGGGGAATTTTTGTCAAATCAGGATTGTTACGCATTAACCAGGAGCGGTTATGAGAAGATTCAAAAGTATTTGGAACATTAGTTAAACTGTTACCCATCAATGAAATTCTGAAGTGTGTCAAAAATCATCAGCTAGAAACTCTTGCAAATTTCTCCCTGCACGAAAGAAGCATTTCTCTTCCTTCTCAGCAATTTGTTGCGCTAAATCATGCAACATATCATGCACCCTGAAAAAGACTACCTTTCCGTCAAAATCCTTCAGGAGCGGCTCAATAAGGCAACGATCGGCTAACAAATTGACGAATCGCTGTCCTGTTTGGAGAGGATCCTGTCCAGTCACAAACCCTTCTCCAATCCATAACTGACTGACATATCCAGTAAAGATAACTTCATCTTCTAGGAAGGCAGAGAGGTAGAGAAAGCACAACTGCAAAGCAACGTCAAAATCGGCCAAAGCGTCATAGCTCAATCACTTTGAGAGCCAAGGGAAGTCCACCGCACTCGTTGAACACAAGCCTTGTTGTTTCTTCATCAATGCTCGTCGGTAAAATTCCATCACTGTGTCGAAAGGCATGCAAATAGAATAACTGCCAGCTATCTTCTTCCCTCAACTCTTGCACTTGGATGATGGATGGAGCTGGAACTCTCACCTGTAATGGAACACCGCTACTTCTGGAAGTGGCAATGATGATGTTTGAGTTGTGGTGTGGAGAGATGAGAGGCACACATAACTTGGCTAACAAGGAATTTGCACTTGTTTCCCAAACATCATTAAGAAATAGAGTGAACTTATTCTCAATCAACCTCTCATTTAACCATATTTTCACCTCATCTTCCTCTTTACTGTTTAATATTTTACTTATTCGAAGAGCTATTTGTTCGACAAGATCATTTCTAAGATCATTGAATGAGGGAGCTTTTGAAATAGTAAGCCAAAGCATTAAGCTATCATTGGAAAAGAGAGTTTGTACGGATCTTGCCAGAGTTCAAAGCCTTACGGTATTCCTGCATTTCCATGTTGATGGAGTAAATTCTAATTCTCACTGGGCATTTCCATGTTGATACTGGGTGGTAAGCCTTACGGTATTATGGTATGGTAGTGTGGTAATTGGCATCTAATTCTTTCCTGCACTAGACAACAATGTTGATGTGAGCAATAATCTGGTTTGCTGCCACCTGAATGGCGTATCCAACCATTCCAGAGATGATACCAGGATCCACCATTATTACACCACAAATTACTCAAAAATATAATTTCATTTTTAATTCACAAACAACGAGGAGCTGTAATATTCTTCACCGCGTTATTCTCAAACGCCTGCTGGGCTCTAATCCCTTTGGAGCTCATCTATACGAACATTCCAACGGGCTCAACTGCGAAGTTTCTCACAATTTTCTGACATGTACTTAATAATAATAATTTACCTACAAGTGACTTCAATATCCCCACGTGAGGAGGCATCAGAGGATTGTATGTCGCCGTATTCTTCTCAATCTCTGGCTCCATCTCTTTCTCGCACCTGACCCATTTCCCATTTCAATCACGGATTTCAACACCAGAGAAAAAAAAATAAAAATTGAATTTTTATTCGGATTGAAATTTATGAAACGGACTGTTGAACCTGTCGTAATGACTCAGTGAAGGGCTGCGAAAGAAGACACAAGATTTTTGGGGATCCATGTTTTTGAGATCCACTTTGCCCACATACTCAATGCCTTCCTGTAAGCCACCATTGGATCCATGGTCGTATACTCTTTTCTGCCATCCATGATTATTCCCATCTGTTCATAGCACAATTCCGACATTTACAGCATCAGAAAATGAATCTAAAGCAAAAAATTCAGTGATTAAATACCTTTGTGGGCCTAAATGATCCGGCCACCATTTTGAGGGTTCGGGATGGTGTACAGAGGTACGCTTTCTGACCTAAGTGAAATAGCAGCAAACCAAGCCAAACATACCATGAATGAAGCAGAGTATGCAAGGATCAAAAAACCGTTAAAAATAGTAGGATGAAATATTAGTCTCTATTAAGACACCACAATTGGTGTGCGTCGAATCCAGAGCAGACAGTAAACGTCTACATTATGGCCCTTTATGAACATTTTTTTACTGCAGTTTGAGCAGCAAATGGTGAACGTCTTTTTTAAAATTTAATGACAAATACTTCTATAAACTTTCCATACAAATATTATAAATTAATTTAACAACTTTTATATTATTAAAAAAACAAAACTTTTGCAAAGTTGTATTTTTAAAATTTAATGATGAATACATAAACTTTCCATTAAAATATTATAAAGTAATTTAACAACTTTTATATTATTAAATAAACAAAACTTTTGCAAATTATATATATTAAAGGTCCCGTTACAATATCAGCAAAATAAAATAAAATAAAATAATAAATTAATACAACTTTTACAATATTAAATTAAAAAATCTCTGTAAATTTTATTAAGGTCGTACACCATTGATGTTATATGTATTTAACATTTGTTTTAATAGTTAAATGGAAAGAATTGTGGAAAGAAGTGTCCATTATAATAGCATACTTTTTGACTTAAGCTCAGCAAACCTTAAAACTAACGACAATATAACGAAGTTCGTAATATACAGATGTATCAATTTTTTTTTAAAAACACTAATGTATGCATAAGAATCGCTTTGGGTTTCTTGCGATTTATTGTCTCACGTTTTTCTTTGCAAATTTCGGTCCCAACACGACGACTTTCATCATGTCGACGGATAAGAACGAGGACCCGCATGATTGTGAAACAGGAGGTTATCCCAGAGGGATAGGAGCTGATAAAGCCTTAATTATTCTTGGAGTGGCGAGCTGTTTGGGCTTCACTGTTAAAAATAGTGGGAAAATGTGAAAACGTCCGGATCATTTGTCAAACCGTCAAATTTAACATAGTTGCAGAAACATCCGCAAAGATCTTTCCCATAAAAAGAACGCCTTCGACATAATTATTTTGAATGACTTACACATTTAAATTTTAACCACCATATTTTATATAAATTTATATACAAAAAATATATATATATATATATATATATATATATATATATATATACACACTTTCAAAGAGAAATAAATAAAAAACAATTTTTATATATTTTATTAAGAAAATATAAATAACGCTGGAATTGTATTTTTGAGCGTCACTCTTGAAAATTTACCAGGGCAGTTCCAATAGTAAAATTTACCATCACCTAAATAAAAAAGTTGGACATACAACGAGTAGGTACACACTGACGAGAATGCAACCCAATTAAAACATTACACCACTACAGAGTTCTCATTATTGGCCTCATTTAACGGTGCCGGTGCCGGTGCCGTAACGTACATTCTATTTTGTCCCTATCTTAGGGTGGGACCCTTGTATACAAACAAAATACAATACACGTTAGAAAAGTACGTATTTGGAAGCGAAAGCAGAGATCACCACGAAATTAAAAAATCTGGACGCTTATGAAATAAATTTCAATCTATACGTTCCGCTAAGTAGCTTGCCTTGGGAACAGAAGGCAGCCAAACTCTACAGTCGTTAGTTTTGATATTGTGATTTTCTTTATATCTACCAGTCAAAATGAGTTGAAGTATGCCGATTTCTCGGATCGGTCACTGAGACGCATTAATTTTTTGTCTGTGTAGTTTTTTATACAATTTGAGTGTTCTGAGACACAAAATCGCGCTGAGTAAAAGACCAAATAAGCAGACGCTTCCCCACGCTAAGAAGGTTTTACCGTAGCAGGCTCTTCCCAAGCACGTAGTTGCAGTGGAAGATGAAGATGAAGATGAAGATGCAGAGCGGTCGTACACCACACCTGCCACGCCGCCGAAGAGAAGGAGCCGAAGGCGATGTTGGAGATGAGAATGTTGTGGTTCACGCCGAAATGCTCCATCCCGAACAGTTCCGAAGATGTGGGAACTGCTACGCTGGTTATGGCTCCCGCACAGGTGCCAATTATGGCCGTACTGCCGTACAGAACCGATTGTTTCTGGTCGAAGAAAGCGAGCATGAACAAGGCAGGAACCAGGGGCAGCGTCCATATTCCCAACCAGGCCGGTCTGGGAAATCCGCGGGTCATGCTCTGAAGACAAATACAAAAGGGGATTCAGATTTCAATAAAAGACCATAAAAATAATTTCTTTAGATTTCTATTTGATATTTTTTCTCAATCACTAAATCTATAAGAGAAATTCATACCTGCAAATAATCTGGCAATCCCGAAGCGATTCTGCCTAAGAATCCAAAAGATGAGACGAGGGAAGCCAATTTTGGGGTCTTGGAGTATCCCAGCGACTGAGTTATTTGCCCCAGGTTATTGATATAGACAAGTCCCACGGTCCCTCCACAGAAGTATACGAAATAATAGAGCCAGAAATCCAAGCTTCTAAGCAACTGTAGCGCACCGTGTTCTTCTCCAACCGGCGGCACTGGTTTCAGAAATCTGGGCTTCTTTAAAATGTCTGTGTCGGCAGAGGTTATAATCTCTTGTTCCGTATTATCCACGGGATTAGTTTCTGCGGGGTTCTGTTGTTGCATCTCTTGTTCTGTATTAGTTTCTGCGAGGTTCTGTTGTTGCAGAGCATCACCGTCTTTTGAATTTTGACGCCATAGATCAGAGAATTCCTTATATTCGACATAGATATCCAGTGCGCCGATATCTTTTATGTACTGTCCGCAATTGATCTTTTCTCGCGGACGGTGCATTTCTACAGCCTTTTCGATATCAGTCACTCGGGTGGAAGCACTCCTTTCGAGCTTCTTTCCTCAGAGGGCTGCTTTGAGAGGAACGTACAAAAGCGACAGCAACAGAAAAACCAGCACAGCCATGTAAGCCCCTTCGCGGCTATTTTCTCCATGAGGCAGGAACTCAAAAACGATAGAATAAACCGCAGTAACAACAGCAATGGAGGTGAATGTATACATGTCTCTGTCTTCACTTTCATCGTTTACAACGGCACCAGGCTGTGGAATACTGATGAATATCGCACCGATCGCACACACAACGAGCGGCACGATAGCATTTAACAGCAAATACAACGAAGGTTTGTTGGGATTTATGAGCCTGGAGAGATTCGTGTAAATCACAGTGCTGAGCCCGGAATAGCTGGTGCTCAGACCAGAAGCGATTCCTCTTTGTCGGGAAAATTACTTATCGCCACCCTGAAACAGACCGTATTCAGCCAACAGATGCTGTTACCCGCCATCATGCATAGTATATACATCTGTATGGTTATATTTAAAAACATGTCAGAACATAAATCTTTCAGTAAGATATTTGATTTCTATATTTAGCAGCTTATACAACGGACGAATTAGCGAGTTACATACCACCCAATAGGGCAAGGGTTTAATTATGGCGCTCACTACCAGCCATTGGAGACCGTAGCCCATCATACCCAAAGAAACTGCAATGCCTAAAACAGCCCAAGTTGGCAGAACCATGCAGGCCATACCAGACACCCACCCGATCAGCTTCCCCAAATCAGATGCCACGGCCAAATTGTTTAGCTTTGTCTGATCAATACCCATTACTGTTTTTAAAGTGGAAGAGTATATTGAAAAATCGAAATTGGATCCGCTAATTGCCATGATCCAGATTGAAGCCACGAAACTCATCCATTTCTGAGCCACCAGTGATTTATTTCTAGCGCATGAACTACCCATCTGGTTTCTGTTTTCCATTGCTGCTGTTGCTGTTACTGTTGTTGTTGTGGAAGTATCAGAACTGCAAAATCCAATGGACCCCTACACACAATTAGTGGGAAAAAAATAACGATAGAAATACAAGAATTTTTGACAAATAGGGAACTTACAAATGGGTATAATGTTCACAGCGATATATATCTCTGGTTTCTTTTCAAGTGGGCTCCAGGAAGGGAAGTGGAGTGTCTTCCACCACACAGGCACTAAATTTTTTGATGGAGGAAAGATAGAAATCTGTAGGCCTTTATAAGGAAAACCTACTTGTAATCAGAGCGGTGAATGACCTTTGGCCATTAATGCTCTCTGGAACGTTGCATGCAACATGGGTTGATGGAGACACAGGTGCCATGGAGGATGGCACTGATGTAGACGTGCGCCAGAATTAATACTATTCCTCATACGGAAGCATGATGTATGCCCACCATACAAATTTTTAAAATGAATTCTAGTCAAAAAAATCGGATATCCACGGGAGAATTCCATGACGACTACGTGACTTCATATGTGACTTCATCATTTGGGATGCCTAATTCTAGATAGAAATTGATCTCATTTCAACCTTGCAGACCCCTCCATTCTGTTGCAGTTCAATTTTCTGAAATGCTCCATGTAATCATTATTTGACGCAATTTCTACACAAGCATGCAACCATGCGCCAAACTTGACAGACGAGAAACAATATTAAAATTCTCCGCCCAAAAATTTTCTCACCAAGTCTCCTAAATTATTAAAGAGCACTTTTCACAGACCGAAAAATCTACGACCCAACCAAGATATTGGTACTCGATTTCTATCTTTGCCACTGAGTTGAAATTCTTGACTCCTGAGTTGAAACTTGAGTAGTATATTTGTTGCTTTGTTTTGTTAATTTTGACCTTGTGGAGTTTACTTTCGGCAATGTAACTGGGGCGGTCATTTGGTAGAAATAATTGAACCGCGTGGTTCTCTGATTTTTATTGGAAACGTGCGACACCCTCAAAGATTTTTGTTTTTAACCGACCTGGACCAAATAGATTCCTGTACTTTTACGGTTTATAAAATTAGAACATTTCTAGCCTGCAAAAACGCTGATTTTGAGCTCCAAAACTCATGGGAAAGAACAATAACAGTAATAAACCATCATTTATTTTCTGTTCCTCAAAGATGGTTTCACCATCTATAGTTTTCTATTTAGTTTTTTTACAGTCGATGAACAGATTTAATAAAAAAAGTTTTTGGTTTGTTTATACAGTGAACGACAATTTTTTTCTGACCATGAACAGCCAAACGAAAAAAATTGTTGGCTTCGCCGCCATCCGTTGGAACAAAATAAATCACGCTCACCATACAAATGCAGGATTTTTAATGGCGGTGGAACACTACGTAAGACCTACAGCTGTATAGTAACTTTTCCTTTGGATTGAATTAATAGCGTGCAAACGCGATCGATTTTAAATGCCGTTAAAATGTAAGTCGAATTCACCTGATTCAAAATTTTCAAGACAAAGAAAGTGAAATGGTACCCTGCCTAAGTCAATGAGTTGTTTCATAGCGAAGATATGGCATAATTGCGTTATGGGAAAGGGTTTTGCCGATATTTATGAGACTGTCAATTTTGAGGGTTTAAATGACAGTTTTGCTATTTTAAATATTTTTACTTTTGCTATTTTTAATAATTTTGTTTTTTGTTTTTGTTTTTGTAACAATTTTGTTTTTCTAATTTTGCATGTTGCTTTGGTTTTACTATTTTTAAATTTTATTTTATAGCTTTTGCTTATTTTTAACAATTTTGTTTTTGTTATTTTTAACAATTTTGTTTTTTGTTTTTTGTTTTTGAAGCAATTTTATTTTTTTGATTTTGCATGTTGCTTTGGCTTTACTATTTTTAAATTTTATTTAAAGGGTTTTGCGGACATTCATGGCACTGTGTCAAATTTGACGGTCTAAATGACAGCTTTGCTATTTTTAACAATTTTGTTTTTTGCTTTTCTAAAATTTGGTTTTTTTGATTTTACATGTTGCTTTGGCTTTACTATTTTGTTTTTTCTATATTTTGATTCTACATATTTTTAACAATTTTGTTTTTTTCTATTTTTAACAATTTTGTTTTTTGTTTTTCTAACAATTTTGCTTTTCGATTTTGCATGCCTGCTTTGGCTTTACTATTTTTAAATTTTATTTGAAGGGCTTTGCAGACATTCATGGGACCGTGTCAAATTTGACGGTCTAAATGATAGTTTTGCTATTTTAAAACATTTTGTTTTTGCTATTTTTTAACAATTTTACTTTTTGCTTTTCTAAAATTTGTACTTATCTCGATTTTGCATGTTGCTTTGGTTTTACTATTTTTAAATTTTATTTTATAGCTTTTGCATATTTTTAACAATTTAGCTTTTGCTATTTTTAACAATTTTACTTTTTAATTTTCGATTTTGCATGTTGCTTTAGCTTTTACTATTTTTAAATTTTATTTAAAGGGTTAGGCTTCATGTTTGCACTTTTTAGAAAATATAAATGAATAAGGAAGAAAACTTTAAAAGTTCTCATTGTTTACAAATGCATGTTTTCAAGAACACATCATTCATTTCATCTTTGACTGCATTACAAGTTTACACTTTCTACCATACATTTGCAGAACTCCCACTATCTCAAGCATCTTTTAGTTGCCACGGAAATAACTTTGACACACGAAGGCATTTCTTAATTGACTAAGGGAGGTTCCATTATTGACCCCACATTTCAGATACTGCACCTGTCCTCCCTAAGGTCCATTATCAACATGGTTTCCCAACACCATGTTGACCTTTCAGATGGGATACATTTTCAGACAACACTTCTACCCTTCAAATTTGCAAGCCGTGTAACCGAAAAATCAATACAAGAAGGCTCTATTGTGTGCTTACACAAATCTCACGTTAGAATGATCAAAAGCGAATTGTTAGCTTCATCTCTTGCTCGATTACCAATGTATTTAAACTCCCTATATTAATTATAATTTCTTTATGTTTGTTTTTTTCATCTGTTACTCAATTCTAATTCTATCATGATTTTCTTTTCCACTGCAGGATTGTTCTTGTCATTGAAATAGATGTTGTTGTTAGTTACACTGCTACCCAACATCATGTTGACCTTTCAGATGGGATACATTTTCAGACAACACTTCTACCCTCCAAATTTGCAAGTCATTTAACCAACAAATCAATACAAGAAGGCTCCATTGTGTGCTTACACAAATCCCGCGTTAGAATGATGAAAACGAATCGTAAGCTTCATCTCTCGCTTTCGATTACCAATGTATACAAACTCCTATATTAATTATAATTTTTTATGTTTGTTTTTTCATCCGTTGCTCAATTCAAATTCTATCATGATTTTCTTTTCCACTGCAGATTGTTCTTATCAATGAAATGGATGTTGTTGTCGATTACATGACTACCCAACATCGTGTTGACCTTTCAAATGGGATACATTTTTTCGACAACAGCTTCTACCCTCCAAATTTGTAATCCATGTAACCGAAAAATCAATACAAGAAGGCTCCATTGTGTGCTTACACAAATCCCAAATTAGAATGACCAAAAGAGAACGTAATTTTCATCTCCTACTTGATTACCAATGTATATAAACTCCCTATATTAATTATAATTTCTTTATGTTTGTTTTTTTCATCCATTGCTCAATTCTAATTCTATCATGATTTTCTTTTCCACTGCAGGATTGTTCTTATCATTGAAATGGATGTTGTTGTCGAAAAACATTTGATAATCGGTGCTCCAACCCGACTACCAACAAATGCTCTCCAAGACAATTAGTTGGTAGAAACGGATGCAAGTGCCATTCGGAGTTAAAAAAATATTTTGCAAGAACACCAACTAAAATAAGTGGATTGAATACATCTATGTGCATGTGGTCCATAGAGGGTCGTGCCCTAGCAAAAATAACCCTTCACGAATATCACAATGCAAGGGGAGATGGTTCCATGTTTGGGTTTGATTTTGTGGATCAGAAAGAAGGGGAAATCCACATCACCTGTTTCAATGAGGTTTGGAAGCATTCTATGAGCAGATTGAAAATGGGAAGCTATATACAATTTCCGATGGGAGGATTGCGAGGATTGTTGATGCAAAGCTATGTTACAACCATTTGAACAATGCTTTGGAGATTTTTTTGCAACCTTCCTCAACCATATCTCCACTCATAGAAAATCAGGATACAATACCTTCCCATCACTTTCACTTCATCAAAATCAAGGACATACGAAAGCATTGAAGGTTCTATAGTTGATTTGATTGGCATTGTTCTTACGATGTTACCATGCTCAACAATTCGTTGGCATGAAAAGACAAAGAGAAGAACACTACAATTAAAGGACATGTCGGGATTCAATGTAAGTGTCACATTGTGGGGACAACACTTAGATGAGATAAACAAAGAACTTGAAGACATGCTTTCTATACTGCCTCTTCCGGTCCTTGCCTTGAAAGCTACTCGTGTCTCCAGTTTCAATGGAAGCTCAATTGACACTGTTTCAAGAACCAAATGTTACATCAACCCTCTAATTTCATAAATAAATACACTTCATGGATGGGTTGATTCTGATGACTACTCCCTTCCGTACCCTCTATCACAAGAAAATTTTTGGGCCCTCCAAAAAGCTTGACCTCTATAACAACGATTTCACACATTATACAGATGGGGAACACTGAGAGAAATGAATGGGCCATGGTTACTACAGAAATCACAAATATCAACATGGACAACTTTTTTTACAAGGCATGTCCTCTTCAAAAAGGTGACAAACAATGCAGGAAAAAGGTGAAAGAGAATGGTAATGGTTCATGGTTCTATTCGAGTTGCAACGTACAACTTCATAACTATGATTATAGATATGCACTCAGGATCGATCTAAAGGACCCAACAGGAGAACTCCAGTCAATTACCGCTTTTGATGAGACAATTGAGTCAATCATGGGTGTTGAAGCTAGCGATCTCCACCTATTGTCTATAGATGAAGATGCGACTAGTGAAATTATAACCAATGTCATCGAAAACGAATATTGTTTCACACTTTCCCTGAAAAAAGAGACATATTGTGGAAACAACATATTGAAATGTGTCATCCTAAGGTCTAAGAAAGTGGATAATAGTGCAACTCCTCTATAACCTTTTACACAAATACTTCTAATATTTTTTTCCTTCAAACTTTACACCCTCACCTATCTCATTCTATACTTTGAACTATCACCGCTATGTTGCTTATTTCATATCTATGTTTCACCCTTTTTCCTTCTTAAAAAGAAAACATTTGTAGTTCTTTATAAACATCTTATACTATCACCTACTACTATGTGGATTGTAAGTAATTTTAAGAAAATAAATGCACTTAACTTGCACTTTTATTATGTACGTATTTTCATCCTTGTATACTATTAGAACGTATTGTATCTTTCCATATAACAAAAATTCTTTTCCTTAGGCAACACATAAAAGTTTTTTATCCTCAAATTGTTACCTCTTATGATTAGTTCCCATTAGAACTCCACATTCATTTCAAATGTATATAGTTTATTGATTCTGACATACTATTGCCTCCTATTACTATGTGGATTGAAAGATCTTTTAATAAAATAAATGATAATTACTTGCACTTATATTATGTACGTATTTGCATCATTGTATACTATTGGAACATATTGTATCTTTCCATATAACTAATATTATTTTCCTTAAGAAACAAATGTAGTTTTTTAATCCTCAAAATGATACCTCTTACATGTAGTTCCCATTGGATCTCCACATGCATTACAATTGTATATATTTTCTTTGTATGTCAACAAACAATGTATCGTTCATTACTGACCGACATAGTTTTTTCCCGACATGTGGTACTCCATAGGTGTGTCACTGAACACAATCATGTCAACTCCTGTAAAACGAGCACGATGAAGAGATAAATATGTAAAAATAAAGTCCACATAAATTCTTAGCAGAGACATCGTCACCTAGAGCATAGAACAACAACAATCTCAAATATCTATCAACTTACATTGACCAACAACCTACCATTCCCTGTCATTCTAAACTTGCCAACAAATACAACTACTGAAGGATTTCCAACCAACATTCTGCAAGTAACTTCCATGGAAACAAATTTTCACGACCATACCAATTCCTTCTGTACAAACCCATATTTGCTAACTACTACCACACCTAGAAATTTCTTGTGCCACAAAAAAATTGTCTCAAGTACCGAATTTGCTTCGGTTCCTCACACATGTACAACCAATTCCTCCTCTCCTTCTGTCTTCTTTCCACCTTGCAATCCACAATCAACCCAAACAGAACACCCCACCCCTTCCCATACAAAAACACTTCCCACATTGTTGCCCTCTTGCGCAGCTACTACTATCAAGCCCAATGTTGGTTTCGAAAAAGAATAGATTTGTTGGAAAACATCCAAACTTGCTCAATCTGTTTGGAAAATTACCTTGGAATTAAAACAATTTCCTTTGAAGGCTTTCCCTCCTGTAGCAGATGCAAATATGAAAAACACGACCATCGCTTCTATTCGTGGAACAACATGGACCCTGAAAAATAGCCTACCGTTCTTGCGTCTTTAACCTAAATAGAGGAGATGCTTATTGCACGAGTCAATCCATTACTGCAAGTCACCCAAGTATGTGGAGGACAATAAAAATACTTAGGACACACCATAAGTTTCCCGCAAAACATTACTTCAATAGAAAAGTACCTACCACACCGCCTTGAAGATTTGGAAATAGTACTCATACAAAGGGAAGGATATAATTTTAAAAAGTATGATTTCTACGTCAGTAGATCTCGTGTTTGTGTAGCCTTGAAACATAAAATTCAACAGGATCCCTATTACAAAGATGTCTTAATCAACCATGACACCCTTTCCTCATCTCTTAACACAACCACAGTGGAATTTCCCCAAATGCAAACTATCTCTACATCTCATGGTATTGATAGATCCATTGAATTTGACGAAACGTATGATTAAAACTCATCATCTTTTGTGCCAACACCCCACAATTCAGGAATAGAAGAAGAGGAAATCGAATAGGTCTTGCTCAACCACAATGGTAACACCCTATTTACCATGTCATGACCAGACCTTGGGCTCTCACATATAAATGAATACAATACGGAGGGCATGTTCTCAATGGGCTTCCCAACTTTGTTTCCGGCTAGAAAAGCAATGTGGTAACAACCCCACACAAAAGAAGTTCTAATGTATGAATATTCTCTTTATTTGATGCGCTATCATGATGGTCACTTCGGTTCACACCCATGATTTCGTTACTTCCTTCTAAACCTCATAATGCGGCATGAAGCCAATCCACGTACCTGCAATTTTCATAAAACTAAACATCAAATCTGGAATCCCCGCAACAATTGGATATCTGTGAAGACAACTATTGAATGCCCCAAAGATAACCTCCGAGACAGTTTAATGCGGTTTGGATCGAGCCTCAAGGGATGTGTTCATTCTTGGCAAAAAGATGAGCGAGCTTTCAGATATGGTGGAATAATTGGAGACACCAACCTTATTCTTCACTCTAAGTGCTATAGACACTAAATGGCAGATCTCCACAGTATTATGTATGGTGAATTCCTTATCGATCCTGAGCTGCATAGTGTTGGAGAACACTTAACATTATCTCAAACCCTCATCAAGTATCAACATACCTACATCACAGATTCACAATATCTCGTGAAGCAATATTGCAAAAGGAACTTGGAGCAGTAGACTATTGGTACAGTAATAAAATATACTATTTAATAAAAAAGTTATAAACTACATAGCTAATATTTATGCTCTCTCGTCTCGCAGTATGAATGGAAACATAGAGGCTTCGTACACGTCAACGGTTTATTTTGGCTCAAGAATGCAACTAAAGTTGACACAATGGACTGGGAGGATACAACAGTTATTAAGGCAAAAAAACAATACTTTGATAAGTTTGTGTCTACCTAGAATCCACGCCCGGCTTGTAACCGCTTGGGTTTTGTTTGCAGGTCACTGCTAGATGACCCTTATTTTCTAAATACAACACAAATACTATCCTCCTCCCCACATGCAGACCTTAAAGATTTTCTTAATCATGTTCAGTGCTACACAAAATGTTCAGAACAGACATGCCTATGTAGAAAGCAATCATTATTGTAGTGCAGGTACAACGCACCATGGGCCATGCAACCTACTTCATCCCTACTCATTTAAAGTGATGGGAAAATTAAGTACCTCCCTTCGAGAAATGATGATAGACTGAACATACACAATCAAACTATGATATCCATATGGAGAGAAATTTTTTATTTCTAACTGTTACTTTCCTGCCATGCAGTTCTGAAGTATATTGCAAAATATGCTTCAAAAGCATAGCAATGTTCATAAACCTATCACCAAATGCTATCCATATTTTCAAGAGATGCTGAAGTGGATTCTCCAACACACATTGCGATTCACAAAATTCTCACAAAGAGTGTTGTTGAACATGACATAAGTGCACAAGAAACATGTCACATGCTGCAAAAATTGCCACTTGTTATGTGCAATCGTTCGATTGTATCATTAAATGTTGTCAAAAAAATCTTGAGACATGTCATTAAAAGTGACGCCGATGTAAAAGAAACAACCACTTTTTGGATGCATATAGAGTGCACCTTGTAACCATGGAACACCCACCACTAATTCAAGGTTGCTCGAGATGGAGCTACAACAAGAACAGGAACCGTAAAGGAGATAAATAGAAACCGTGATCGACTAAAGCAATTGTTCAGTCCACCAAGATTTTGGATGTCCCAACTCAGAGTCAACGTCATATGAACTTTTCTATTAGTCGAAATCCTTTTATACAAGCATTTTAGAAATATTTCCTCCGAATTTGGCTCAAGCCCACATGACATCAACAACACTTGGGATATGTTCAAACACAACTACGAGACCATGGCATGTTTTACGAAATACCTCAAACACATGACATAATACATATGTTAGTTAGGACTCTAAGTTTGAATGTAACATTCAACACAAACTAGTACAAGAATGATAGGTCTTCACACAACTTCATCCAAGAAATAACACATATTTTGATAGTCTTGAAATTTTGGGGAAACAATATTTTGACATACACAATAATTGGAAAATACATGGCATTACACATGATTTACGATGAGATAGCTGGTTCATCATTCATCGAGAGAGAAAAGGCAGATACAAATAACAACAACATGCAGGCCACACCACTATCTACCACACTACCTTTGTCTTCAGAACAACAACTAGCTCTTGATACCATACTGCACCATTTAGCAAACAAAACACTTCTACCTCCACTAAGATTGATAATTCAAGGAACAATTGGCACAAGAAAATCATTTCTGATAAATAAAATTTGGAATTCATTTAAAACAACATCAACCACATCTCCCTCGACTCTCCTTCTTCTCGCCCCTACCGGTGTTTTAACATTCAACATCTCCGCACCCACAATCCATGTAGCCCTCTGTATTCCAATCAAATAATTAAAACCCTTGAAGGCCAAGCATTTTCATCTTTTCAGGAGTCACTAAAACGTATAGAATATGTTCTTATTGATGAAATGGGTTTCATCGACCCAAAGTTGCTAGGAAAAATTGATAGTAGGCTATGCAAGGCTTTCCCACACTCAAAAACATCTGAATTTGGAAACAGATCAGTCATTCTCTCTCGATTCGACCTCAAGCAATTACCATCAGTTATGGAAATTCCTCTTTATGTAATTAAATCATATGGAGCCACCCTTTGGAAGAGATTTCATTCATCCATTACATTGCAAACAATATTTTAGCAACAAGGAACAATTGATGCACAAGTTTCATTCTAGAATTTACTACTCAACATGCAAGATTCAACCCCTCTTATTAAGGACTGGGAACTCCTAATGTCTCACACAAACACACACCTAACTCAACAAGAGCTCAAAAATTTTAAGGACGTACCACATTTGTTTGCAAAAAATGACCTTGTGGACTCCCACAACCTTCAAATGTTGAAGGCATTAAACGTTCGATTGCCCAATCCATCGCAAAAAGTAACATGCGAGATGGACCAAGAGATCCCGATGACGATCGGTTAAAGACAAATTTATGTTGTGCAAACAACAAAAATCATGCTTATTGCAAATTTATGGGTTGGCCGCAGGCTCATAAATGGTGCTACATGAACAATCACCGAAGTTTTCTACGACGCATCAATTCCACCACCAACATTACCTTTATTTGTTATTTTCAAATGTTATAGATACAACGGCCCATGTTGGGATCCCTCCAACCCGTTACATATTCTCGATACCGCTTATTTTGAGATAAAATCGAGACAATTGCCGCTGAAAATGGCTTAGGGTTTAACTATCCACAAGTCTTAGGGACCTACTATGCATAAAGCAACTGTCGACATTAGAACCAATGAAAGGCAAGGTCTAACATTCACAGCTTTCTCCAGAGTCCCCTTGCTTGCAAATCTACACATTTCACCTCCTTTTTCATTCAAAAGATACTCAAAATGGCCCATGTACCAACACTTGGAGCAAGAAAAAAGGAGGAAGCAAGACTACTAGCACTCAACCCTTCGTAAATACTACACTCTACTTTGATAGCACCTCTAATACTACTTTACTCAACACTTGTTCTATCCTAGATGACATTTCCGTTCAAGGGGTATCAAATTTACTCATGTTTATTGGATATAAAATTACCCTCAAAAGGCTACCATTCATGATATAATTCTTCTCATGTTAAGTTCAAACCAAATCGTAGCATAATTTCGTTGGACCATTTGAGTTGGGGTTCCCACATGCAAAAGTATACAACACAAATCATCTATTATCAACACTAAATTTAGAAATTTTGCATTTCAATTTATGAACGATGGTTGTTTTTATATTTATTCCCTTTAAAAATAGTTTTTTAAAGAAGTGATATGCCCTATATATGGGTCACGTATGAATAGTATGTGGACACATGTAATTCTACTCTTTGACACTATTTGATATATTTATACTTGAGATATTTAATTCATTCTTTATATCATTTTTTTTTCTTTTAATTTTTTATACTATTATTTTGGTCACCAATATATTCTAGTTATACTTACTCAAGATCATCTTCATTTATATAAGAACACATAAAATATCTTTACATGTGTTTTTTTATTTCATATATCCTTGATTTTCAATATATGGATACTATCACGTTCACCTTTTAGTATAATCCTCCTTCAACAAAATATTCTGACTAGATTTATAATGTGGACACTTTCATTAAGTATTTGGAGGATTGATCATGGGTTATATTTGGTGGGAAATGAATGAAGAGTCATGTATATACACAAATTACCCATTAAGTGATTATCTAACCAAACTAGGGAGACACCTTAGAGATCAAGTTTAAAAACTCTTATGTACGCATATCAAATCTTCTAATAACATCCCTAGAATAGTCTAAGAGAATAAATTAAAAGTAGCGAGGTTCAATTTGCATAGTTCTAAGTGTCAAGGATCACTCTAGATCAAGAACATTATTTTTATAGTTGCAAATTCACATAGGAATTGGGAGAGATACACATTGTTTGATGCTTCCTCAAGGTAGTGATACATAGTGTAAGGATCACATGAATTTGTCTTGCATTAGGGCATGATAAAGTTACTTCAAAGTAATATATGTTGCAGAATTTACTATGTGTTCTTTGAGTGCATTATTAGGGTTTGTAAATAGGAGAGAAACTGCATCAAATTCATCCCATTAGATCATGGTCCTCCCATACCCGAACTTAAATTTTGGACATGAGAGAAAATGTCTAGAAAATTGCAAGTTCGTCGACACTCCTTGACACCAATTCCTTCCTTAGTTACTACCATATGATTGTACAATCTACCTCCACAAGTTGTGTATAGGCATTTTTTAAACATTGATTTTATCCACAAAACTTGATGATAACTATCAAACCAAACTCTAGATCATATATTCACAATACATCCATCCTTTAAAAAGAATAAGGTTGGGTATTTCCAAATGTACTTCCAAGCATCATCTCTAGAGACATATATCTAGAATAATCACATATACCCTAATTTACGATCAAATTACTAAACTTTATCTTTTCTTCATATGTAATCTAAATTAGATAATATTTTTAGTTAATTTATATATTTAGGTATAAATTTATTAAAAATTTGGTGAACCCCTTTATTGAATAAACATAAAAATCGGGGGTTTCCTTCTCTAACATGATTTTATATTTTCAATTGTTAGTGTTTGATTTTAGGTCTAACATCTAGATTCTCCCAATTATATGAACACATCTAACACATTTATATCATTAACATTAAATTTATTGGTGCTTTCATTTATACATCATATGTCATCTAAAAAGGTTGGGTTAATTACACCTATTAAACAAAAATATAGTTTAGTGTTGTTATCATTAATAATACTCAAACTCCTTTGACTCAACCTCAATTTTGTTTGGAAAATAAAATGTTGAACATTAATGAATTGCATTCTTCCTCTTCTATTAATGATAATGTACATATGGATGAAAATGTGAATCAAGATAATTTATTGTTATTAATATGTAGAGGATGCTAAAAAAGAATCCAATAAACATACTTGGAACAAATTTAATTGTTATGATAGAATAAAGCCCAAAGACCTTGTAGATGTGTTGTCCACTCAAAATTCCCCTGCTCTTAAGAAGGTGAAAATTTAAAATTTTGAGTTTAAGTGTCTTTTATCTTTGTCAGACCGATAATGTGAAATGCCAAAGAAATTGAGAAAATCTACGTTTTGGGTCATTCGTGTGTTTTTCGGGCCTATCGGACATTTTTGTCTGCGTGTCCCAAGTTCAATGGGCCCTCTATTCCCGATCAGCCGGTTCACCCGAAGTCCTGTTCTTTTCGTGCCCATCGGACATTTTTGTCCCGCGTGTCCCAAGTTCAATTGGGCCCTCTATTCCTCGATCGGCGGTTCACCCGAAGTCTGTTCTTTTCGGGCCCGTCGGAACTTTTTGTCCCAAATGTCCCAAGTTCGCCCGAACCAATTGTTCCATTTTCATCCGATTCGGCCGAGTTGCGTACTTCGCGTACTTTTGTCCCACGTGTTCCAAGAGCATTTGTGCATCTTTTCCCCGCTTCGCCCGAATCGGCCGAGCCGCGTACTTCGCGTACTTTTGTCCCGCGTGTTCCAAGAGCATTTGTGCGTCTTTTCCCGCTTCGCGACTCGGCCGAGCCGCATACTTCACGCTTTCGCGTCCCACATGTCCCAAATGAACCAAGTGCCATTCGTGCTAATTTTTCCCGCTCTACCCGAATATCTTGCTTATTCAATTTGGTAGGTATGTATTAAATGCGCATTCATTACCTTTCTCTCTCCTAAATGGCTATATAACGAGCGAACCCCCTATGCGTTTTGCACACTGCTTTCCTACTATCTTTTGCTCGAACCTTTGCAATCTAAATTCCTGCGCGTGTATCCATTTTCCTCTGTAATTCCTTCCCAAGTCTAGCTTGCAGCTTCGCCCTCCGAATTACTACCAACATGAAGATCAAATTTCAGGGGCAAGAACAAATCTCACCACTAGAGTCTGCCGTTCCCGATATCGGGGACAGTGAAGTTCGCCATCTTGACTTTAGTGATTTTTGGTCGAGGATGACAGACACAAACCCTACGCCAATGGCATAGATGATTCATGACAGCGGTTTGGATTTCGCTGGTGGTTTCCCAATCTCTGTGCAATGTGCAGATACAGTGCTTTCATGCGGAGCTCATTTCAACCCTGATTCGAGTGAATTGACCAATATACACGGGGAGCTCATTGCCAAACTTGACGCTGCCACCATTGGCACTGCACTGAGGATTCCAGAAATGGATAATGCCATAGTTGTCTCCCAGAATCAAGCACAGGCCCTGTTCAATCAAGAAAGTGAACAACTTGCAACAAAAGCTCTCTTCCACTATTGGGGTCATAGATAAAGAGCTTAAACTTTGGAGCAGTTGTATAGTGGACCTCCGCCTCATGGGACAGACCGATGAAAACATTCTTTTGGCGAGTAAGGTTTTTGATGATGCAAAGGATAATCTGTCAAAATCCTGGGTCTACAGCGTGGAGTGGAAGATCAAGGTCCTGGAGGAGGCTTCAGGAGAATTGAAGAATAGTTGGCAGAAGGGAGAGGCTTTCAAAACACTAGTTGTATCTGCTTTCAAAGATATACATTGTCATCTTCAGGATGAAACTTCTGGTGTGTCTCTCTCCCTACAAGAAATCAAATCTCAATTCAGAGCTTTTGTCAAAGGAAATCTGTTTAAGGAAAGCTCCATTTCCAAAGAGAAAATGAAGGAGATCTGCTCTCTTCAATCTGCTATTGAAGAAGCAAATAAAGACTATCATACTCATGTCGAGTTTGATAAGGAAATGGAGAAGTGCCTCGGATTTTGGACCCAGTCTACAGCCAACACGTCAGTCCCACGTGGCAGAGACATAGCCGAGGCATTGAAGAGATTCAGGCAGTGGATTTTGAAGTCAGTGGGTCCCTCCCAGTCATAAGCACCTGTCTTCTTCTCCTTATTCCTCTCTTCTCTTCCAATTCTTTTCTCGGATTTATTGTAATAAGTTGAGGTATTGCGATTGGCAATCCTTAACTAATCTTTAGTTAAAAGAAGTAGTTACCGAGAGTAACTAAATTGTAAACTATATAATGGCCTCTCCTCACCATTTTGAAGGAGGAAGAACTTGGCTTATTTTCTGAAAGTGTAAATAAATCATAAAGAAATCAATACAAAAGGGCTTTTCATTCTTTGTCTATCTGATCTCTTTTATCCCTAAGCTTTTCATTTAATCTTGTTAAGATCATTTGTCTATATTATATTAAGAAGCTTTGTATTCTTGCAGATGTTATTGATAGAACTTTGTGTCTTTCAAATTTCATCTTATTAGTATGATACAAATGATCTTGTTTCAATTCACTGTACCTTCGCATGCATAAAGAATTACTCTGTCATCTATAATTCTAAATGGTGCCTTTCTGCTCGTTCTCATTTTCTCATTCCTCAGTCCTTTTGTAATTGATGATCCTTATAGAAAACACTTTCGTAAATATCCAAGTTCCACAAGAAAATCATGTTTTGTATATGTGTAAATAGGTTCGTTTCTGAATAAGGGAACCTCTCCCATTAAAGAGGAGGGACTTCTTGTCCCCTAACTGTTGCTCTTCGTGAAGTCCTATTTGACGACCAACAAGATGTAGATACATAAAGTGTAGATATGCATTTTTCATACAATTGAACATTCAAAATAAGGACATAAATTCTATGATAGATGAATTATAATTAGCTCATGATTGAAAAAAACTAAATAAACGCATCCCACCGAGACAAGTAACTAACTCATGAATGACATCTTCTAGAGGTTCATATCCTACACCAAGTGTTCAAACTATATCTATTGTTATTCAACCTCATGTTTCTAAACCTATGACTTCATAAGTGATTCCTACATATAATATTGTTACTATGGTGTCACCGAAAATCCACCTTGATTATATCTCTATTGGTATTCCTATACATCTTTTATAACTTCATTTTTCCTAGGATCACATCCAATGCGAAACCTCTTTTTCTTAATTAAACTTCACACACTATTTCAACTTCTTATAAAGTTTTATTTGCATTATTGTTTTTAGCTATGTAAGTGAAAATTGCTTTATTGAAACAAGAATCTAGTAGATAAAGCCACATTATGAATTATCTTGATATATTACATAATCCATTAATGTCCCCATATATTCTTATTACCCCCACTCATTGGGTTTGTTACAACTAAGATCACACCATTTGATGTTAAGGGTGATCTTGAGCTACAACACAATACCTTCTTTGGTGCATGTTTAGAATATGTAGCTAAGGAAATATTGCTAGCCAATATTTTTCCAAATATCTTTACTGGACCATGCTTTAGGATGGTTTTACATCCTTTTTGCATCAAAACATTGCTTGAATCTTGTAGCTAATTTTATTTAACTCATTCGCATCAATATTAGTCAATTTTTTTCTTTTTCTCGATCACAATACAATTGAACTAAAGCCTTGATGATGCCATTGGTGACTACACACTCCAATAAAATAATGTACTTAACCAAATGTCAAACTATATACACCACCTAAATTTGGTATTTAGCACTTGGCAATATCAATATTGACATACTTTGACACAATTTGACAACTTGCATATATTCTCGGTACTTTTAAGCACAAAATTTTCCATCAATATAGCCATCTATTATTTTAGTCACTTATATTCACTAGTCGTATCAGTTCATGATCAAATTAGTATATAGAGGGACACTCTCAAAATCCTAAACAAAAATTCTTTACACTTCATATCCATGTTTTTCAATACCATGACGTTAGACAATGTGAGTTATTATAATGATCTCCTCTACCAAAACTCTCAAAGGATCCTAAAAATTACATTTGAAATTTGGATTTATCCAATAGATTGGCCCATTCACATTCCATGGGTTGGATATGAATGGAAACTTATGAAGTAAAAATAAGTTATAGTGAGGGTACAACTCACATTCTTCACCTCTTAGACACCTCACACTCTTTTGGAGTTGTAGTCACAAAATCATGCACTTTAGGCATTATTCAGCCCAGTCTCATACTACTATTTAAAAGGTTCTTAAGTGAAGAAAGTACTAATTAATCCTACCTTTTGGCCATCTTGTTTTATCTTTTGTTTCATCATTCTCACACATTTTTATATACATGCCCATCTATTTAGACATTTCGCCATAATTTTAGCCTAAACCGGGCACACAGACTTGTATTGGGGTGCTCTGGTCCCACCCGGGTGTCCCGATCCTTGTTTTACTTTTCCATTTCTTTTTGGGCTCTTTCTAGCCATTTTTCATCCTGATCTTTTTCCTAGTTGGCCATGTCAGAATTAATTACGAAATTAGATCAAGAGAACCCTATAAATATAAAGTTATGAGACCATAATGAGGGTCTTAACGTCACTTACTACTATCACTCCATCTAGAGTTACATCCATTGCATCACTTACATCCACATACTTCCATGCATCAAGGCTAGGAGATCTGCATCAACACACACTTCATAGGGGGATTCTATTATATTCCATGCACACATACTATTACATTTTCTACATTTAGTTATTGCTCGCTACTTCACAAAGTGCGACTGGAACAAGAGCACTTAGGGCACAAAATGCACACACACACTAGAACTACATTTGGGTCCAAAATGTAGTGCAACACTCAGTTTAGTAAGCCCATTGTTGTGGCAACTGAGGTCAGTCTAACCCATTCATTTGCATATTTTATTTTTTTAGGGTTTTGATACTTCTCTTGTCTCTTGTAGGTCTTCAACTTCATCTTGCTATATTCGACACATTTGACGCAGTTCAGTGAATCTAGTGCGACATGCAACGAAGGTTACAAAGCATCTTCTAACCCAAAAAGAACCAAGTTCCAATATTTTTAGAGACCAAGGCACCCGAGGCACCCCAAGTATCCTCCTAGGCACTCCAATCGCTCGGAGTAATCTAGATCCACTCTTTTGGGGCCTCTATGTAACCATTCTAGCTTACGTATTTTTACGGTCAAACCTGCGACACCCTACGACAATCATCCATAATCAACTAAGTTCATTCCCTATCTTCCTCTTACATAATAGGGTTTTATTTCTACTAGCTCCATCATTTTAATCATTTTAGTTACTTCATAATACTTTAGAACATTTATTTACAATGGTCATGTCCTCCTAGATTATATTTAAAACTATTATTACATTTCCCCCATTTTTAGTTAATTTTAGTTAATCGGGAGCACTCTCACTACATTGAGGATAATTATGAAAGAGTAATATTATATCTAAAATTTTCAAGGAGTATTTTTAGAGAAGTTCATTAAGCCAAATTTGAATTAAAATAGGTCAAAGTTTCATTATGAAAAATGTCTTAGTTTAAATGAATGTCAACTATTTGTGAACACGGGATTTCACACATTCACATACGAGGGAGAACTAAATGCAACTTGATCCTTATTTGAATTATTGGTATACACGAAATATTCATCATATCATTAAGGATGTGGTGAAGATTTCCAATCCAAAATACATACCTATTTATAAGGGATCCTTTACATTTCCCCATTTTTAGTTAATTTTAGTTAATCAGAGCACTCTCACTACATTGAGGATAATTATGAAAGAGTAATATTATATCTAAAATTTTCAAGGAGTATTTTTAGAGAAGTTCATTAAGCCAAATTTGAATTAAAATAGGTCAAAGTTTCATTATGAAAAATGTCTTAGTTTAAATGAATGTCAACTATTTGTGAACACGGGATTTCACACATTCACATACGAGGGAGAACTAAATGCAACTTGATCCTTATTTGAATTATTGGTATACACGAAATATTCATCATATCATTAAGGATGTGGTGAAGATTTCCAATCCAAAATACATACCTATTTATAAGGGATCCTTACATCTATTCAAGCATAATTATCGTTTTGACAAATAATTGAAGAAATTATCATTGAAAACGATCAAGGAACTCATATGTGTTGGGATGAGGTCACACGCACAATAATTAAACATAAAGGGGAGATTTTTTTAGCTGTAATCTTGATCATGCATATAAATGGAACACAAGAAATAGACATGGTATTCCCATGGGAAAACCCTTTCAAGTAAAAAACGTAACACATTTACCTCATTTATTGTATTAACATAAACCAATTTATAAATACAATTGTATGTCCTTCAAGGAATTATTGCATTATTTAGTAATGTGTGCACATATGCTTCTAATACAAATACAATACATGAAATATTTTCCATGCGCTATACCTTGCAATGATATAATCACTTATCTCCTATTTTTATTATATTGTATGTTAACAATTGATTGCATTAACATAGCCAATAACCGCACTGATTTTTTCAACCAATTTTCCTATATTTACTCATAGAAATCCAAGTGTTTTAAAATATATTGTCAATTTACATGGCACAATATCCCGAGATTCTATTTAATTGTAGTCAAGACATTACCTATAATATTCTTTCACTAGATGTGTCATACTTATTATTCAACATGTTTCTCTACACCTCCAATCTTCCAATAAGGTTATATAAGTGTTGATAATGCATCACAAGTTACACTCTATTGTTGCATGCCGAAAATTCACACCATAATGAAACTCCTATTTCTCACAATATTTCCACACAACAAAATTTTGTGCACATAGTTTTTATCCACATTTCAAAAGTATCACATAATGCCCATGTGCTCATATATTTATGCACATGCCCACATGAAAATTTCCCTTTCACAATAGTGCTATGAAATCCTACACAACACTAAACCACTATACAAAGAACTTCCATAATCTTATGCAAAGTTGAGACATCCCCAACATTCTCCCACTTGGTGGTACACTTTGTATAAAATGAGTATAACATATAATTCTAAAGTAGTCGTGAGTAATTAAGCCCATACCTTTCTTGCACTAAGAAAATTATCAATAGCCACTTCCTTGGTCTATAAATCTATAACATTTAGATTAGTAGCCACCTTCCTCATTTGTCTCCTCTTCTCGTACACCATATCCTTTGCAAATTGATATTGCACATCAATGTACTTAGTTTGAAAGTTCTACTCGGAGTTCTTTTCTAGACAAATTGTACTATGGGAGTCACAATCTATTCTTACATCCTTTTAGACATATCTAACCATGTAATAGAAAAATCATGGTTAAAAGTTTCACCAGATTCGTAAAGATCCTCTTCACCACTTTGTCCAAATATATTTTCCCCAACTTAGGCATGTATTTGCTAACTACTCCCCACTACATAGGAAATGTTAGGTCTTGCATAGACTATTAAATACATAAGACTTCTCACCGCGCCGCATACGAACCCTAAGCCATGTCTTTCAAGAGCTCATTCTACATGAAGACCATTCGTATCCACCTTAAGAATGAATTCAAAAGTGTGGAAGTGAAAAGAAATCCGAAACCTATCCTATTATTAAATAAGAACTTTTCCCAGCCCAAAAAGTCTATGCCCCAACCAAGATATTTGTTTATCAACCTACATGAAATCACATTATATCTTTGCCACTGAGTGGAAATTCATCGCTATTCAGTGGAACGGTCTATTTTATGTTTTGTTTTGATCTGGTGGAGTTTACTTTCGGCAACGTAACTGGGGCGGTCATTTGGTGGAAAGAATCATTCATTCATCTGATAACATCGTCATCCCAAGCCTGCAAAAAGGCTGACTTTGAGCTCTCTATTCGGTTTTAAACACTCAAACGTCTTACAAATACCATGAGAACGAACAATAACAGTAATTATAAACCATCATTTATTTTCTCTTCATCAAAGATGGTTTCACAAGATCGTTTTGGATTTTAATTTTACATTAATTTGAGGAATATACGTTTTACAATCAGAGGAATAAACCATGTCCATAGAAATGCAGGAATTTTAATGGCGGTGGAACACTAACTAAAACCTACAGCTATATTATAATTTTTTCTTTGGACAGAATTAATAACGTGCAAATACGGCGATCCATTTTATTTGCCGGTAAAATGTAAGTTAAATTCAAGTGATTCGAAATTTTCAAGCGCTGCTACGACAAAGAAAGTGAAATAGTATCACGAATAAGTCAATGAATTGTTTCAAAATGAAATCCATTGGCCAAACTATAGTAATTACACATTAAGGTGGAGATAAACTAGCAATTGCACATGAGTTGCAATCAACGCCGGTGAGATTAGATTGTAAATTTATTATGGAGGGAATTGAGTGTGACAATATATTTGATATTTACTTCTGCATTTATGTTGTTTCACCAAATTAATTCCAAACACTGTTGAGCAAAAAACATTGCTTTAGCAAATAAATATGCAAGACAACTCACACTATTTCACCAAATATATTAATTGTGAATACTATTGCAACTATAAATATCTAAAATCCGGCAACCTATAAACATTGGATCCGCCGGAATTTGACACTTTCCAGCAGGAGCATCTTCAAAGGAGAACGCCTACTGGCAAATAAGTGAATCTTTATGAAACTTTCCTCCATTCCAATTACTCGGACATTATCTTTGTCACCTATATCTTTTACTAAGTCTAGGGAGAGGCACCGGTTGTGGTGCAGGGTCCAATAATGGAGATAGTAGGTGAAAAGACATTCACCATTTAAAAACCTATTTAGAATGATATATGAATTTAATACAACCTGATTGTGTTGTATTGTATTATTATTATTTAAACATGGAAGCATGTTATGTTGAATAAGACAGTTTTAAAATTAGTCAATATTCTCTTATTCATTGATAGAACTTAAAATATACATTAATTTATATACAAGTGTACAAATATCAAGTCTATGCAGTCAACTATTCATTAAGTAATATTTACATTTTATGTACATCATATCTATTACTGATCACTTCAACAAGTCATTTTTGAAGACTTTGTAAACCAAATCTCAAATATAATGCACTCTTTTTTATATAAGAGTCTTCAATCCCTAGTAACCACCTGCATAACAATAAATGAAATTATGGTCAGGCTCACCTTTCATAGTGTTTAAAAACTCAGTACTATATGAACAATAAATTGTGTAACCAACTAAATAAAATAATAGAAATAACCAACTAAAATATTATCCATTGGATTAAATCCCAATAAATCTCAACCATTCAATTGAACTATCATATTGAATCCATGTCAACTAACATCAACCAATCAGAATTTAGGATGATAGAATAAAAGTTGAAGGACCAATTACAATTCCAATGGTTCCTACAGTTTTCATCTCTCACAATTGAAGAAGTGACGAGCAGTGCAGTTCAGGTAAGACATTTATGAAATGCAAACTATTTCAGAATTCAAGCCCTCTATTCATTTTTTCAGTGTTGTATATTCCAACAGTGTTGTATATGTCAGTAGAGTTGTATAGTCCAGCAGTGTATTATGCTAAGTAATGACTATACATTAGAATGAGATATGTAGGAAAAATGAACAGTATAGTAAATTCTGAAGTTCATATTATGCTCAGAAAATTCTGCAATACAATATACAACACAACTGGAATGTACAACACTACTGGAATATACAACACTGTTGGAATATGAGCACATCAGTGTTCTATAGTCCAACTGTGTTGTATATTGCATTTTTGAATTCACTATATTGTTCATTTTTTCCATATATCTCATTCTCTAGTGTATAGTCATCACTGTTATATTAGCATAAGTTTAATTGTATACATAAAAAGTTGGAAAATATTCTGATTACATGTGCAAAATTTATATTGAAAGTGTTCATATTCCAATGAATGTTGTATATTTCATTTCTGAATTCACTATATTGTTCATTTTTTCCATATATCTCATTCTCTAGTGTATAGTCATCACTGTTATATTAGCATAAGTTTAATTGTATACATAAAAAGTTGGAAAATATTCTGATTACATGTGCAAAATTTATATTGAAAACATAACTTTAAATTTTTTTCAGTGTTGTATATTCCATAAGTGTTGTAAATGCCAATAGAGTTATATAGTCCAGAAGTGTATTATGATAAGTAATGACTATACATTAGAATGAGATATATAGGAAAAATGAACAATATAGTAAATTTTGAAGTTCATATTATGCTAAGTAAATTCTGAAATACAATTTACAACACAAGCTGGAATGTACAACACTACTGGAATATACAACATTCTATTGGAATATGTGCACATCAAAGTGTTGTATAGTCCAACAATGTTGTATATTTCATTTCTGAATTCACTATATTGTTCATTTTTTCCATATATCTCATTCTCTAGTGTATAGTCATCATTGTTATATTAGCATAAGTTTAATTGTATACATAAAAAGTGGGAAAGTAATCTGATCAAAGGTGAAAAATTATATTGAAAACATAACTTTAAAAACTACATAGGAAGAGTCCAACGAATACACTAGAGAATGGTATATCAAGAAAAAATGAACAATATAGTGAATTCTGAAATGCAATATACAACATTATTGTGCTCATTTACTCAAATATACATTGTCTATACAAGCACTTTCACTATTCAACATATTCCATACAAGTTTCATTGTCATAATAGAAACTACAAGTCAATTAATTGGTAAAAATGAAACAGAATCATTCATATTCCAACAGTGTTGTATATAAATAAAAAATATTGTTGTTTCATAAAGATATTTTTGTATATTTACTAGTTTCTTTTCCAACAATCATCTTTCCTTCAACAATTAGAATTGAGTTGATAACCATGTACTTCTATTTTGTATTTCATGTTGTGAATCAGGTATTTCATTTAAACCATGAGAAAAGGTGCTATTGCTAGAAGGTCAAGGAGGCCCAAAGTGAGAGGTGTACAATTATCACATAATGTCAGTGATGAAGAGGATAATTCAGCACCAACTGGTAATGAACCAGAATGTAGAAACCCACCCATTGTCTCAGTTCAAAGAACATCTGCAACAAAGAAGCTTAGTGTCATCCGAGGTTGGACAAAAGAAGATATGGAAAAGGTAATAGATGATGTTGAGTTTAATGGGTTCTCAGTTAGAGCAGCAACAAAGAAGTATTCCATTCCACCCACATCATTACACTATTGGCTAAATGGTCTCACCCACACAAAGAGGAGGGGTCCTCCAACAGTTCTAACTGAAGAAGAAGAAGAGGAAATTGTTGAATGGTGCAAATAAATGGCTGCTATGGGTCATGGCTTGGAGTTAATGCAGCTAAAGGCAAATGTTGCTCAAATTTGTGAAACAAGACAAAACCCCTTCAGAGATGGGTTTCCTAGTAAATCATGGTGGGTTGGATTCAAAAACATCATCCAGACCTTGCAATCCGAACAACTGAGGGACTTGATAGGGATAGAGCTTTAAACTTGCACCCTACAATAGTAACCAAATTTTATGATAATTTGGCCAAATGTTATGGAACCTATGCATATGGCGCTCATAAAATCTGGAATTGTGATGAGATTGGTTTGCAGGCTGGGAGAAATTGTGGAGTGCGTGTAATTGCTAAGAGGGGAAGTCGAAATGTCCCAAAGGTAATACCAAAGAGTAGGGAGTGGATCACTATATTGTGTTGTGTCAATGCAGCAGGTTTTTCAATCCCAAGATTTTATTTGTTTAAGGGAAAGAGAATGGTAAAGAATTACATTAAAAAAGTGAACTTGGAGCATGTATGGCTGCACATCCAAATGCATGGATGACAAAGGAATTGTTTTTAAATTAGCTATGTCATTTTCATGTTCAATACGAGTAGGTGTTCCTCTAAGTAATAGACATCTATTGATATTTGATGGCCACATAAGCCATGTAGCATTACAAACTATGGAGGAGGCCAACAAATTAGGCATTGATTTGATAACATTGCCAGCACATACTAGTCATAAGTTGTAACCTCTTGACGTGAGTGTGTTTAGCCCTTTTAGAGTGAGAGGTCCAAATGGATGGCAGTGAATAAATGTGTAGATGTGAAAAGGAATGACATTGCTGAGCTTGCAAGTAGAGCCTTAAAAAAGGCACTAACACCATCTAACATCATTCAGGTTTCAAAAGAACTAGTATTTGGCCAATAAATTATGATGCTCTCGTAAATGACATGGCATGCAGCTAGACATTTGACATGCAAGGTGAGGAAGATGTTGATGTTGTCACAAACATTTTGAGCCTATCTCAAGGAATAAATCCAGAATTAAATAATAGTGAAGAGGTGGTACTTGAAACTCAATTCATGTAAAATGTTGACTCAAGAGATGATATGGAAAATGGTGCTCTTGGAAACCCAAGTAACATCATTAACAATAATGAAGGGTCTACAGATTTTCTAAGTAACAATGATATGTCCTTGCCAAGTCAAGTTAACCCGCCACAATGGTTAGAGGATGCCATGAAAAACATGGGTTACAAGCTACCTTCCAACACAAAAGATCAAAGCTTGAATCTTCCTTCCTTTCCTGAAGGATTGGAAAAACAAGCAATAATTCATTACTATGCAGATGTTGGAGATGAGGATGAATAAGACGAAGTCAAATTTGAAGAGGATGCCTAATAGTTCAAGCAGTCCTAATAGTTCATTTCCAATGCCACCATGGATACAAGCTTCAGCAGGGAAACCAACTCCTTTGTCAATAGAGGGGGCAAATCCTTTATCAGTTGGGAAACCAAATGCTCTATCAAAAGGGGTTCTAAATCCCTTTTCAGTTGGGCAATTGAACTCTGTATCGTCAGAAAAGAAAATCCAACAACAATATTGAAAGAGGGCAATATTACTTATACTACCTAAGATATTGAGCATGTGCTCATAAACAATGTTTATTACCCCATATGATGATCGTAGTAATTTTTCTGGAGATACCATTTTGCTAGATGTATTTCATTGGAGTGTTCCTATGTAGTCTCTAAAGATATGTTTGCAATATAAATTTTGCATATGTAATCAAAATACTTTCCATCTTTTATGTATACAATTAAACTTATGTTAATATAACAATATGATGATGCTCTATATTTTACACCCAGTTTTCTGTTTTTTCCAATCTTTTGGGCTTGTCATTGGATGCAGAAAAACAACATAATATCATACCATTTTGCATTGCATTGCATAAGTTGGAAAAGGAACAGTTTGCATTACATAATATCTTATAGAGAATGAAATAGTTTGCATTGCGTAGATGTATAACATGGAAAAGGAACAAATATATTTCTTCAGCAGAGGAAAACATTGAATGGAAAACAACAAACTTCCAATAATAGTAAAGTGTTTAAAAACACTGAAGGATCATCGCCTGAGTGAGAAGCTTCTCACCTTCTTTGTGTCTACCTTTATCTTCTCTCCACCCTATTGAACTCCTAAAAATGCTCAAAGTGTGGACAGTGAAAGAAAACATTGTTGTTAGTAAACAATTTTTCCCACTTCTAGCAACCTTTGTAATGAAAATAGTTTTGTGCTGCAAACCCATCACCAAATCAATCCCATCCTTCTTCCCAACACACACTCAACCTCTCAAAAATTGCAGCAAGCACATCCAAAACAACAAAATAAACTAAATGATAGGACTTAACTTCCTAATTATTAAATGATAGGATCATAAAGAAAGATACCCTATGAATAAATAAACTACATACTGAAATTTGTGTTGCAAGTGTTGATACGAGCAGATTACAAAAATGAAATTCTAAGTAGTTGGGTTCTTCAGCTGAATGGAAAACAACAAACTGCCCATAATAGTGCAGTGTTTAAAAACACTAAAGGATCATTACTGCGCATGAGAAGCTTCTCACCTTCACAGTGTCTGAGAAATTGTAGCGTAGAGACCAAGCCAGAAATTGTAGGTGATAGTAGGTTTGAGAAGCCATTAAATCAAACACCCATTTTCCTCCCTCTTCAATAACCACCATGAATCCAACGACCCTAATGAAAAAAAACAGATCGTAAGTAAAAAACAGATATGTATAGATATATCTATGCAAACACCAAACCCAAAACAGTTCTGAATAGAAAACAGAGCTGAGATAATTACTTGAAGAAGGCGGTGACTGTGGTGTGCGGAGAGACAATGTGGGCATATACGTCTGTGACAGTCCAAGCAAAATATCATCTTCTCATTCTTCTTGGCGCTTTCATGTATTGAGCAGAGACCGAGCCATCACCTTCTGGGAAATAACCAAGCCGAAATGGACGCAAATGTAGTGTAGGTTTGAGAAAATAGAGAGCCACCACCAAGCAAAAATGTGCAAACAACTGGTCTTTGCAAAAACTTCTCACAGTCCCCGTAGCTTTGGCATTGAAAGCACTTTGTATCAACCATTAAAACAAGCAAGTCGATCTCTGCAGCATACGGGAGTAAGATTTGGTGGTGGTGAGGTTTAATTGTTGGGGCAGTTGGTTTTATTAACAGCCGTAGCATGGCCTACATTTGGCGTTGAAAACACTCACCAACTGGTCCTAACCAAATTTGCCGCCTTTTTTGACAGATGAAATTTAATCACTCCAACACGTGGCATAATGGACTGCCTTGACATTCGGATTCAATTTTTTAAGTCAAAAAGGGAGAAGAATATTGAGGTGAAGTTTGCACTAGTCCACGTGGAAATGACGTGGCTCAATTATGCTGCAAAGTTAGGGTGCACCACAACGGTAGTACCTCTCCCTAGGTGATCTATATTTATCTCTCTCGAATTGTTTATTTATTCAAAATACTTATTCTTTCATGGAACCAATTACATCACTATCTATTGAGTATAAGAACCGAACCGTCCAATAGTTTGGTTCAAAATCAAGAGTTTTGTTCGAACTACATCGAACAATTACTTTTTAAAATTGATAGCTTTAATGGGTTAGTTCGTATTCTATAGGTTGGCCTTAATGAAAAATTAAACATACGAATGCCTATTAAACTATGCATAGTTTGTGTATTTACCTCGCCTAGAAATTTAAAGAGATCTCATTGTAAATATCATTCCAAAATCCTTCCAAGCTCTCTTAAATCCTTTCTAATCAACAACTCATCGTAAGAAAATGATCCACTACATATGTCTAAAACACACTCAACTAGCTTATGGAGATACACTTTCTAAGATAGAGATCTCACAAGCCATGTTAAATAAGCACGCCAAGCTAATGTTATTCATTTTCAAATGATCAAAATACCAACGTAATTGCATCTATATAGATATCACATGTTAGGCAGAGATCTACATGTGGTTTGAGGCCTCTACATAGATTGGGGTTCAACCCAAACACTACTTTTGTATATAGGATATCCTACCATGGTTAAAGTTTTAAGTAGTTTGGCATTATAAATAGGGTTTTGACACCTAGAATTTTAGTGAGAAGGTCATCAAAAAGCTCTATAGACACACGTAAATTCACAAACCGCTAGTACACTCCATTCAAAAATCTAGAGTAGAGGACCAAACCGTACTACGCTTTTGCATAGGATGCACGGTTCCATAAATTCCCAAAATTATTCTCCCATTCTAGAAATGAAGTACCTCCGAGTCATTTTCGGTTTGCATGGTCATTTTATTCTCACAATTTAGCCTCATGTCTCTATAATTAGCTTAGTGCATCTCGCTTATTTATTTTTAATAGTCATTTCCATGTTTGATCTTGAAAATTACTAAAGAGATTATATTCTTATTTTTGCATTACTTTTTATTATTTAATCTAAATATGACAACCTATGCTAACCCTTTAACTTTTGGATAAATTATCTAAAAACCTTCCACGTCTTAGCTATTCATTTTTAGGTTTAAATCATAAACCTAGTCCAAGATCCCCTTGGACATGTACATATGTTTGAGAATCTATTTCTAAAGGTGGAACATCTCTTGAAGGAAGAGGGATAAACATATCTTATCATCATAAGCCATAATTGTTTAGAGAGAGCCAAGAGAATATCTAAAGAGGAAAAATAATCATCCCTATTTTTTAATAAGGAGAGCTATGGAAAAATGGTCCTCGGTCTCATAATCCAATGGGAAAATATGACAAATATGATGCTATCGAGGGATATGGTGGTCTATCTCAATATAAAGATTATGGGAGAAACCTACGAGTCAAGAAAAGAAAACTATAAAGATGTAAGGTAATTGTAGTTTTTGTACCTTGGGGGTTGGATGAACCCATCAATGAAGTGAAGATATAATTATGAGTCATGTTGTATATTTTAGGTGATTGTCTCTCTAGGTTGAGTCCATGTGGAATTGAGGTTTGCTCTATAAATATTAGTATAATTTCCTAGATTTATTTAGAATAACTTGGAGATGAGGAGAATCCGGATGAAAGTTATGTAGGGGAATAATGAATTCACTAAGTAAACTTGTGGCGTATCTTTTTGGGTTAAAAGATATTAAATAATACCCCTATTTCTATCTCTACGTCTCAATCTTATATATTATTAATACCCCTTCCTAATATACCATTCCTATTATAAAATAGCCATTATTTTACCAGATCTCACATGTACTCATTTTTTGTGTCATATTTAATTTATGCCTTACTAGTATTGTATCTATCTCATGTTAAATTTAATATTTAACATTTACCATTTAATCATGTGTGTGGATAAAGGTCTTGACATACCAATTTTTTTGTAAATTTTGTTTTGTCTTCTATTTACACACCATGATTATCTAGTATTTTCATTTCATATCCTTCTAGATCATCCTTTTTTATGCTACCATAGATATGAGTTGTTGTGCTTATATGTAATTCATAACAGATTTTCCCAAAAAAATTGGCATGCCCAAGAAAACATGTAGGGACGTGTAAGGCATACCACTGCTATTGAAACAAAATCATTTAAAATTATGTGCAAATGTATCCTACCCACAATATTTATTCTAGAAAAAATAAATTTTGAACCCTCACACCCCTTAATACGTGACAATATATTGAGAAGATTTTTATTAATATTAAAATCCCCAACATGAGTGGATGCTTTAAGATATTGTTTAGTATGTGAATATTTTATGTGTGTTGATGGCTTATCAATATCAATATTGTAGATTTGAAAACAGTCATAAAGAGACAAGAGTCAAGTTAAGAAGACTACTCCACTAGGAAGTAAACCCATTTCCATTGGACAAAAAATTAAGTGGATATCTTGTAACACACGTCATAATCAATCAAAATAAGTCATTGTCAATACCATTAAATCAATAGAAACAAAATACCAACATACCTATAAATTGTGAGCATACCTAATCTTATATCCATTTAAATTGTTGTCTTTTGATATTAATGATATCCTTTGTTCAATTGGTCAAGTAACCGATAGAAAATTACCGCAACTAAATAGTAAGCAGGGTATTAATTAATTGGCCATAAATTTATAGAGGGACGCACCTAATACTTAGGCAGATCCTCATGTACAACCTTTGAAACAAAACTGCGTTCACATCGAGAACCCCGTTTAAACGAAGTGGTGGACCCCGTTTAAACAGAAACTCGGGTAAGCTTTCCAAATGACCGTAGAAATGATGGGTCTCGAGAGAAGACCGTAGCCTAGGTATTTTCTATTCAAACACACTTTTCCTTTTGGTTGGTATATCAAAGATTTTTCTTTCGTCAACGTCATATTTTACCTATTCTTCATTGACGGGTTTGGACTCTGGAAGAGACTTCTTTCTTATACACACTTGTTAATATAAAGAAACTATAACAAAAGTACATTTCAAATAAGAATGTGCGAGAGAATAGGGAGAGGAAAAAACTTTCCAAACAATTTGTGACTCGGGTGAATTGACTTGTAAATGTGAGTACACATCAAAACATTACATCGGGGTGTTTGGTAATGTTTTTATAATATTATATTTACATACAAAAAGACCCTTGAGGTCATTCCTCACCTTCCATATACCTTATATATACCCAAGTCACCTCATACTATCTTGGAGAACTCTCACCAAAAATTGAGCATTAATACAAAAATGAAGCAAATATGTAATCTCTTAATGAGTGGCCCTAGATAAGTCTATAGAGATAAATACGAAATAAAATGGGTCAATGTTGCATGAATACTAAATCTGAAAGTTTAAAATATCATTAATTATTTTCAAACCACGATTTAACACACTTCAACTTAGGTTGGACAATTGGATGAGTTTGAGGCCCCATCAATGTAGAGTTATGTCGCAAGATTTGGCCATCATGGTGAATGGGGCCAATTTGACTCAAAACAAGAATGCATTTTAAGGACCCCTTATCTCTAAGATTAATTAATGTTTTAAAGAGGAAGGGATGAAACTTTCACTATCATAGATAGTTGATCCAAATATATAGAAGTGTAGAGAAGGTGTCAATGGAGTATATCAATATGCGTTAAAGGACCAAACTAATCCAGGACACTAGTATCAACATTGACTATTCTAGTGTGTTAGAGGGGTATTAGCTATACAACACCCATGTTAGTCTCATGTTCAAGACTTGTGCATCTAAGAGAGTACCTTCCGATCATTTACAAATGTGACTCATATAGATCTAGAATAAGTGAAGTCAAATTAATATTATCTTATCAATTATAAATTGTGCAATCACAATTAATGCCTACTTTCTTAAACAAATTTCATATTATCAAATTAATGTGTTTGGATTCCCAAATCACATAATCTAATTTTAAATCATATTTTAATCAAGATTTATTTAATAGTGCGTAAAATTAGAAAAAAATATTAAATGACGAAGCATTACAATGGGAATTGACTTACATAGATTGTCGACATCTCTACCCATGTTTCAGAGGAAACATATAGCGAAATTACAATATTGAGTAAGCATATAAACTAAATTAGTGAGCACCTTTAGCTAAAACGATATGAGTTAGGAGCAATCATGTCGTTAAAATCAAACACGACGTAACTTTGGCCTCAAGCGCTTGACTCTTTATGTCGCGGTGTCGGGGTCCTTTGCATTCAACAAGAATTGATCCGTAGTGGGCTCTATATGAGCCAAACAACTTCATAAATAGACCAAATGACTGTAGAAAAATAAGTATTATTGTTGGTGATCACTACTCCTTATTTGAACTCGAAAATCTAGTTTTTGTTAAATGTTAGGTATTAATTTCCCCTTCCTTAGGGTTTGGTCTTCACACTTGGGTTTCATATTTATTCTTCGTAGGGTTTAACCATTATATCAAAGTTCTAATTTCCTCTTACTATATAGCATAATTATAATTAAATATATGAGTGATGACCATATTCCTTTCAATGATATGAAAAATCCTTCATGTGATGGGATGCATATCCTCAACAATTGAGATATATATGATTAATTCTTTTTAAATGTAGAGATGTACAACAATCAACCCTCAACCAAATCATAATGAATATGTTAAAAAGTGGAATGCACATAAGGATACTATAGTTGAACACTTTAATAACAACAATACCATGCACTAATATAAGAAAATTACTTTAATTACATGGAGTGTGCATACCTCAAAGACTATTTTTAAGTCTATCTACCCATATGATTGAAAAATTATTTCACATAACTAGATTTGTTGAATGAGAAACATACACCCGAGGAGTGACATTAAGAAGCTTTGAATAGTACTAATCCACCTTCTTCAATATCATATCCTAGATTAGGTGCATGTTCACAAATATGTTCCTATTGCTTGCATTATTCATATGCCCACCTAGAGCCATTATATGTGCACCAAAATCTACTTTGCATCTACACACACGAACTCACACACGCACACACACATAGACCTATGTGGGTGTGTGCGATTTTCTACACAACATACAACTTCTTTTGTACCATCTAGGCCTACGTATAACATGCAAATTCCTATTTTTGAGCTAGCTATGACTACATATCCTAGTACCCCATTACTCATACTAAATATTTTGGATATCAAAGATAAAACAACTAAAAACATAGTTATTTTTATGTCAAAAATAAAAATACACCCCCAAATTGAAAAGTGGTGCTACTTGTAGCATTATTTATGGGGTCAAAATTACAAAATTTTGTAACCATAGCCTTAAAACCCCACATATTATGTTTCTAACAAAATCCTTAAAATAAATCCCCAAATTGAAAAATAGGTGATATTAGATGCACACTTGTCTTTCGGTATAAAAATTACAACTTTTTGAAATCATAACCTTAGCAAGTGATATTGTTCTAGAAGAAAACTTAAATCAAACCCCTAAAATGAAAATTAGCGCTTCAATAAAACCCTTTTTAAGGGTTAAGTTTTTAATATTTTCATAACAGGGAAAATTTTAGTGGCGAATTTTCGTAAACTCGCGAATATTAGGGATTTTGGAAATTGGAAATGGCTAATTTTCAACAATCAGCTCTTGCCCAATTCACCTAAAATTTCCACTAATAAGTCATTTATATGGGTGAATTCACCTACTATTTATATGTTAAATTAACTTATGCATGTATTTCGCCAATGTTTCTTATCATTGTACCTCATCCAAGAAAATTGCGCCCTGCCAAATTGCCTTTACCACGAAACATTTTTCAGAAATTCACCATCGATTTGAAAGTTGATTTTGGAGATTCACCACCCATTCTAAACTAATTTTTCGGAGGGGGGTCTTAAAATGAACCCTGTTTCATAACCATGTCCTTAACAACTAGCAATTTTGAAACCAAAATCTTGAAATAAACTCCTAAATTTTAAACTAGTCTAACTAATAACACCCCTCCATTTTAGGCTTAATAGTAAAGTATTTTTGAAATCAAATCCTAAAACGGCACCACTTGAAAAAAAAAAAACTATAAAATCATCCTTAGCATGTCTATTCCCTATAAACACCATAATTAAGTCATTTGGTAATTGATAATGCTAGCTTTTTCTAATATCCCTTATACATGAATTATGCACACAAATGAAGATCAAACACACTATCTTATGTTATCCGAAGCCTTGTAATCCATTATTCCACTTCTCATACACCCAAAATAATAAATCCATTAGTAAAAAATAACTTAATTCTCCTTTGCAAACCCCGTAAGAACATCAATAAAATAGTTTCCCACTTAACAAAACTATCATGTATGGATTGAATTGACTAACCAATAATATCCTTGTTGTTGAGTCTTATAAAAAATTATTGAATGGTCAAATTTTCAAATGGGCGTCTTATTATGAGTCGATATTTTCCGTCAGATTGGATTTAATGTAAGATTGTACCCTTGGAGCCATATAAATTCAAATAAAAACACTTATTTACTTTCTTGGTAGTCGAATCGGCAATAGCTTATCAACACTTTGTCTTCACTATCACCATAGGGAAATATCCCCTATTCTTCCCTATTTTAGTATCATAAATTAGAAGCAACCCATAATAAGGTATGAAGAATTCTATTCCAAGCTAAAACCATCCCAAGATAATTCAAAATCATTCAAAGCCAATTCAAACCAAACATTATCAAATGTTCAAGAGTGAAATTTTAGTTCCATACATGTAGATGAAAAGATAACAATTAGAATTCAAGTAGTTTGAGAAATATGTGCATATGAAACATGTATTTTGTAATGCTATGTAGATGATGCATGGGTTCCTTTACCCAAATTGTTGATCCCTTTTTGTAGGACTTTCAAAGAGTCTAGGGTTTCAAAAAGACAAGATTGATTTCAGTAACTTTCCCACATCTTCCATATTCCAGATCACACACAAAGCATCACATTTAGGAGTTGTAAGTAGTTATAGATTTATTTTTTAGAGAAATACATATTCATTTAGAAATGGACAAGTTATGTTTATCCTATTGTGTCTTCTTGTGTGGTCATATATGTTTGGAGGAAAAAATAGACCCGATTTAAGAGGTGGAGAAAATATACCATATTTCCATCATATTCCCTCAAGTTTCACATCAAAATTAGTATCAACAATACAAAAAATCTAAGTAAATTATTATTTTATATTTTAAATATATTTAGCATCTTCCTTAATTTATCAAATATTTTAATCATTTACCATACATTTAAATATATATATTGAATGCTAACATATACAATATCTAGATTCCAATCCTAATATGGATTTTATCACCAAAATTAAATTAAATTATGTTGTACTAATTTGGTGAACCTAATATTTATGAAACACGCATAATCATTCCCTATCAAAATGGGCCTTCTACTAAAAATAATAGTTGAGATTAGGGTATTTATCTTGCACATAATTTTACATTACAATATATCTTTACTTGCAATAAAGACTATGAAAATTGATTTAACCTAAATGGTTAATATTATAGGGGTAGTAACCAATGGTATATTATCCTAATCAACTAATTTCCAAATCTAATTACATTAATAATAGGATAATACATGAACAAAAATAATTAACAATAGAAAAATGAAATGAAGTACTAACAATGAGAGGGAGAAGAAGACTTAGTTGATATTTTGGGACTGTGCATTGATTTTGGCTAACCTAATGACCTGGAAAGGGCTAGAGATAGTTTGACAAGACTTAATCTATGAAATTGTGTCTTTCAAAGATACCCAAACTAATGCATACAACACATCCCAAAGTGTACAAACACTATGGAACTTTCTATACACCCTGTCCCTCGTACTTTTATCTACTAAAACATTATGAGTTTATGCACTACTTCCGATTAACTCTTATTTATAACTTGGACCTTAGGCAATGTGTGATGCTCGTTGTATAGCTGATTGAATATTCAAAACCCTAGATGGTGAGGGATTTATGTAAAACAAGAATGAGTTAGGTTTTGGGCACCCTTATGCATCACCGACATCGTCATTACTTTGAAGAGGGCTCAAACTGCACATCGTTCCTATCTAAAGCATCGATATCTATAATGTATGCAACCAAATTAATGATCACGACCTTACAACTATGTACTTGTATTTAATAATTTTCCCTAGCTTGAATTGAATTTGATAATGTTCCTTTTGTTCTCTAGATCTCGAGTGGATCACTACCCTAGAATGAGTATGCATAATCTATGAAGCTCAATGGATTTTTGGAGTAGATTTTCTTGTGATTGCTCTTAGTATTTTCTCATTGGAATGCTAGGTGTCAAGTAGATAAAGTTTCCCCCTTTTAATGAGAGATGAATAATTTCCTTATATATGTATTTTGAATTTGGAAAACATGGATAAAGCTAACTAGAATCGCATCAAAAGTTCAAATAAAGAAAACTATTGTTAGAGGGAAAGGGACCAAAGTGGCAAGTCGACCCATAACTTATTGATGTTATGGCCATTTCTAGGCATTATGGTCCCAGATACATGTGTGAGTGATTTGAAAATTGGGATTGTAATATGCGAGGGTGTAGTCGATTTGATGAATTAATATGACTATTATGTGAACAAATAGGTTGTGTGTGCAAGTAAGAATGAGTGAGATATAGCTAGGGATAACATAATTGGCCAAATTGAGCAAGTGTGAGCTAGTAAAAGAGTGGTGTGCCATTTGTGTTTTTGTAAGAAATGAATTAATGCTTATTTCAGTAAATATGGACATATTCTAGTGAATCTAGACTCCAATATTACAAATTTTGGTAGAAATTTATCACTTTTTGTGTATAATGGATTCTATTTTTGTTACTATTGGATTCCATTATTACTATTACTGGATTCCATTAGTAGTACTATTGGATTCCAATATTGTTGTTATTGGATGCAATGGAGTTCCAATATCATTATTTTTGGATTCCAATATTGTTGTTATTGGACGCAATGGAGTTCATTTTCGCTATTTTTGGATTCCAATTTCACTATTTTGGATTCTAATTTCACTATTATTAGATTCCAATTTCACTATTTTTGGATTCCAATTTTGCTAAGTAACATAAGGGTAGTGGCCATTAAGATCTAGGCTAGTTGTCACTAAGCTATATAAGGCTAGTGACTGCTAAGTTACATAAGGCTAGCGGTCGTTAAGGCATTTTATTACTAAAAATGTGGGAATTTTAAATGATTTCACCTGATTTAGGTATAATGGGCTCCATTATTCCTATTTTTCCCTATTATTAGATTCCAATTTCACTTTTTTGGATTCCAATTTCTCTAAGTTACATAAGGTTAGCGAGTTTCTAAGTTACATAAGTCTAGTGGCCATTAAGTTACATAAGGCTATTATCATATTCCAATATGTCAATTTTCGGATTCTAATATTGTAGACACAAAATCTATGCACTTTGGTACATTTATAGGTCATAAATAATATTAATGTATACATGATTCCTGAGCAAGAAAACTAGTGGTTGATAACTCCTTTTGGCCTTTTTGTTGCTTTATCTCTTGCACTTTTTATCTGGCTTTGCACGTTTTACATTTCTTTCGGTGTTTGACTGATTTACCTCTTAATGTCCTCGAAAACTAGTGCCTAGTTAGGATAGAATCACCCATGCGCTCTTGTCCCTCCTAAGCACTCATGTCCCTCTCCTTCTTTTTCTTAATATTTTAGGTAATTTTTTCCTCTAGGTCACCTTTTAACACCTTGGGTCGGCCTTTTAGTTGTCAATTATGAAATTCAAACAAGGGAATCATATATATATACTTAGTTATTTCTTCTTAATAGGGGGTGAAGCACTATAAGAATTATCTATCACCACCTAAGCTTGCACAAAGGCACAAAAGCACTACAAAGTACATATCTAGCACATCCATACAAGGGTCAAAAATTGCATTGGTCTACATACACTACATAGAGAGGAGTTTATTCTATTCCATCACACACATTTTTATTCAAGACAATCTAGATCTAGCCCATTATCATTGTGCAACTTGCACAAGGGAAACCTAGGGCACGAGACACAAATACACACACATACAAAGAACTACATGGAGTCTGAGATGTAGTACAATGCTTGGTCATAAGTTCACTCTTTGGGTGACCGTTAGGGTCAATTCGACTCCCCATTCTGCATATTTTTAATTAGATTTTATGTGGTTTATGGGAAGGTGTAGATAGTAATTTGTTTTGTAAGTTATAGGTGTGATTGGTGATGTAACTATGAAACTAGAGTGATAAAGAACGAGTAATAATGAAGGCTTTTTGACTCAAAAAGACCATATTTCAAGAATTTGAGTAGAAATAGGTGCCCAAATCGGTTGTCGGCCTCGGGAGATCCGGCCTCATGTGTGTGCTTCTATCCCGTACATTCCCGGGTTTCGAACCCTCAATGAGCCATTTTGACACCATTTCTAGCCCATTCCAAGTAGATACATAGTCTTGATCACTCCCGGGTTATAAAAATCAACCAAGTCATCATCCCTCTCTCATTTGCTTAGGGTTTTACATCCTTGAATGCTTAGTGCTTGCATATTGTTGTACTTAATCATCTAAATATCATTTATTTTAGTAAGTTATTCTTAATTAAGATTTAATTCAAATTATATTAAATCATTTTGGTGAATCCCAATTCTCCTCAAACATTCTTTTGATCTTCTTCCGTAGCTAAGACTTATGTCCCTTTTCTTTATCGAACAATGATCTTTATGATCTCTAGAATAATCTTGCTTTGAAAAGCCCCAAGACCTAGATCTCTTATTATTCGTTTCCGTGATGAGGTCAAGCAGTTATCCAAGCTCAACCCTCAAAGTATCAATGATACTTTTGTTATTGAAAAATTACAACACCCCTAATAACTCAATTATGTGTGCATGAGGCCATCGTGTAATATGCATAACATGTGATTATCCTACAGTGTGGAACACTTGCAAGTAGGATAATGATCGAAGAAAGCCAACTTCTTCTCCTAACCTAGTGCCAACTTATCTAAAGTACGAGAGAATGGAAAACCAATCTAATCCTACCTTAATGCTTTCCAAGGAGACATGGATAGAAGGATGCATAAAGTAAGTAGTATACTCTAAGTGAAGGTGATGCACTAAGAAAAGGGGGTAGAAATATTCTAAGTGAGTGAAAATAGGGATTAAACAAAGTGGGAGAGGGAAGGTAGAATTGTCACATTCTCAAACAATATTTAATTCCCTATATTCATGGAGCACAACAAATTAAGGGGTCCTACAAAGAGACCAAGATATGTAAAATATACCGCAAACATAATAGGAGGCAAAGATGCAATATAACTCAATTAAGGGAAAGAAAAGCCACAAAACACCAATTTTATTGCTAAAAACATGCACAATCCATTATAATATAATCACAAGGAAATAATCCCTTATGAAATGCCAAAATCCAAGGCCTTTAGCTCACAAATGACTTTGGAAAAAAATGACAGAGTTCCTTTACATTACAAAATGAATCCCCTCAAAATGAGGTGGATTTTACAATATATAGAAAAATTTTGGCACCAACTGTAGAATGCATTAAAGAGGTATGGGGAGCCATATAATTTGGTACTTTTCTTGCATTGAGGAGTCATGGGCATCATACCTCATTAAATCTAGTTGTTGAGTTGTCATTCACCCACTTACCTTTGCGTGGCCTATGACTCATCCAACCGTGTTGGTCGTCCAACCATTTGGGGTTGGATGGACATCTAACCTCATTGGGTCGTACAACCTTATTTGGGAAAATAATTGATCGGCCCGTGATCCATCCTTTATATCTAGGTTAGATAGTTGTCTAACCATGGTCCATATAAATTTTGAGTGGGCCTTCTAACCTCATTTTCGTCTAACCGGGAGGGTTAGACGACTATCTAACTTGTAGTCCATACATCCTTGTGGTGGCTGCCCAACACGATGATCACCATCCTTACATTGTGGGATGTCCAACCTAATTGGTTGGACAACCATTTATCCTTTTCCCATACAATTGATGGGGTTGGATGGTCTTCCAACCTTATGTCATACAAAGTGTGTCACCCGACCATCCTCGTAGCTATCTAATCTGTGTCATCTAACACGGGGGTTAGATGGCTATCTAGCCTATTCGTATGCCGTCCAACCTAGGGGTTGGATGGTCATCTAACCAAATGGGGGTTGGACGACCATTTGACCTTTATTTAACACCACATTATCACCTTTCTTCATTCAAACAATGAGCTACCACCGAGCTTTCTAAATGAATCATTCAACCTAGGGGGTTGGATAGACGCCTATCCTAGCCATCCACCCACATTGAATCTATCAATTCTACAATGAACGATAGTCAACCCCACCATTCACCATGGCTTTCCATCTCCTTGTGAGTTAGGACCAACTCGGTGAGCCAAAGCACGAGCTATCTTTCTCTTCTAAGCGGGGTTGAATTTGACGGCCATCCGCATGTCTTAGAATCGAATGGCTACATCTATTTATAATGAATCCTACAAATTAACCAGGGGGTGAATTTGGGATAACTAGTGACCTCTCCAGGGACCTATTCCTTCCGGATGAAGAGACTAGTAGCATTGAAGTATTCATTGGGCATGGAGCCAAGCCTGACCTTGGAGAAATTGATCTTTCTTTTGAAAACTTGTCCTCTAGACTCATGCGAACTTGGCATCTAGACTGAAACCCCCTTGGCCTGCTCTTAAAGATGATTTTGGGATTTTATGATTGGACTTGTAGCTACCCCCAAAAATAAAAATTTGACCAAGGCAAAGGTGTGGAGTACTCTAGACTGCAATTGATCTATTGGGGATGAGAGATTTACTTTTGAAAACCACCTCAAAATTTTATTTCCACCATCAACTTGCCGCTTTTGGAATGCACTGCAAGAGAAACAAGGACACAAAACTATGTACAAAGATACAAAATCATACATGTTCTAAGTGGAAATATGCAGAGTGTGTACAAGCACTTATTATATAACAAACCTAAACTACAATAGAGCAATGTGTTGCAAAAATTAGAGGAATTACAATTTCTAAACTAATATTTACAAGGGTGAGAACAAAACTATACCGATCATTGTTTTAAGCTCAAACATGTCATTCAAGATCTTATCGAGAATAACAATAGGAATAGAATTTCTTTTAATTTAGTTTAGAATTCCCATTAAGGATAACAACTTCTATTCCTATTGTGACACTTCCACCTTCTTCTGCCACCACTCTTCTACCTACATCTACTATCCCCATTTCAATGTTTACCCTAACAATTACTCACTTTACCCTCCCCATTACTTCTCACACACGACTTGGATCCTCTTCAGAATTCATGATACCACCTCATTGTACCATGATTTGCAAACCTAAATTTTTCTAGCTACAAAAACCTCTTCATCCACCTCTCCATCTCTAAATTCCCCTCTCCTCTTTCATAGCCCTTTTGCACCCATCATCTCCTCTTATTCGTTATCTCCGAATTTCATCGCACCTAAATTTCCTATCTTTAATGGCCATAAAAACCATCAAGAACACCTTCACTCCTTTCACAAAGTGCATGTCTTGACTATTTGATGACCTTACATTCTTGGAAAAATTGTTCCCTTGAAGCTTACATGACTATGCTATGTGATGGTTCTATGATATAGTGTCGATTTGGTAACATATTTTACATCTTTAGGTGATGCATTCCTTGTTCATTTCTATGAGTATCGTCTCTAAGATATCTTATGCACAACTAGCCAAAATCAAATAAGGATCTAATAAAAATCTTGTAGACTATGTATTAAGAATAACCTTGCAAAAATGACTAATGGTCTAGTTGATTTAAAATTACAAGATCTATTCATTTAAAGCCTTTTGCCTCCAAAGTCCAAGAGTGTCTTATTTTCGATGTTTCTCTTTCTTTTGATAAATTGTGCTAAACACTCAAATTGCATGAAATCAAATTACTATCTATGGGAAAATTGAATATTATGATACCTCTTCCACTTCATCTTGCAATAATTTTCAAGCCAAATTTGAATTAAAAACATTCACTAACCTTATCGAATATAAATCTACCATCAATGTTGTTTCTACACCATAAAATCTTCAATTACAATCCATGAGGTCCACTTTTACTAAAATACCTTACACACCTCACTTCCTATTATGCAACTCATTAAAAACCATATGATTACTCTCCCTCCACCACTCTATCTAGATCCTTATCGCCCACGTGGACGTAATTACGATGAAAATGCACATTGTGATTATCACTAATGCAATGGGAATTCTACTAATCATTGTTTTAAGCTCAAACACATCATTCAAGATCTTATCGAAAACAATGCAATCAAACTTCCATATCCATCTACTTATAAAATGGTCAATGATAGTTAAAAGCTTAAGATCTTCAATGACCCATTAGAAAATCATGATAAACCGAATACCAATTCCTCTACCAATCACGCATATCATGTGATGCCTCCTCCCTCATTGACAATGCTTGATTTTCTCATTTCTACTAGTGACATGCCACCACCAGTTATTAAATTCTCAGATCGTGACTAGCATGCTAAATTTTCCTTTGATTCGCTATATATTGATGCTTATTGGTTCCCATATAGTTAATAATACTATGGTCCATCCCTTGTGCCTTTGCAATGTATGCTCTCTAGTAATCTTACTAGTAGCTATCAACTTTCCAATCTTGCAAATCACATTTCTAGTCCCCAATTATTATGTACATGTCATGCTTCCCATTACTTTGGATCCCTTACCATACCAACACTGTTCCTCGTTACATCTGAAATCAAGTGTCATGACATGGTCTTAGGTCTCCCTTGGCTTCAGGCTTCACAATCCATCCCTTTCATGCTCCACTTATGCATCAAGTTTATTAATATCAAGAAAATTTTCACCATCAAAGGTATTCCACCATGCATGAAATTACCTCAGCCTATTTTCCCATCTTCTTTAGGCCTTGTCATGACATCTAGGCCTCCATCATCTCTCGAGTCTAAATATATCTCTACACCTATCTCTCCCATCCATACACAGCCTACATCATGACCTTATTATCCTCGCTGACCCATTAGTCCAACCCTTGACCTCGGTCTCCTACCCAAGAAACACATTCTTATAATTTTACTCCACCTCCTTTACCACATCGGTCTCCCTTGCATACACATATTTAATCTCCTACACCACCGGTCCTAGACCATGGTCACATGCCTTCTCCTTTTTGGATACCAGATAAAGGGCCCTCACTCTTCGCTATCGTACGATAGCTCTCCACCACTTGTACACTTGGAGGCATTGTACTATCCCCCATCCATCACTATATGTTGTATCTATCATCTACTCTTAGCTTATTTTCTATACTTCATGCTCGTGCTTCATGGTAAATATTTCCTAGCATCTAATCTTAATCACATGCAATACCTTTTCCACCCGATGACACACTCTTGTTCTACGATTCATACTTAACTTTTGAGGGTGCAATTCCTAAATGAACCTCATGTAACACACATCTGCTGGGGCAATGTTTCCCCTCCCATCTACATATCTTGCATATTGTATCACACCATAACTTTCACACAACATCTCCACATCTTGGTTGTATTTACTCTTGTTAGCTTATAATACTTACATGTCGCACTTTGTTTCCTATGCTAGTTGGATACTTAGTATGTCATTATATTTTTCTATACACACATACACATTCACATGGTATCTTGAGGTAAATGCAGGACCTTTACATATTATTACATGATGCATGCTTCTCGACATTAATTCTTTACTAGTCCCACCAAGGCCCCCGGGGTATCAACCTTTTTTACTCTCCTACTACACATCATAGGTCCTATTGTTACAATATTTACTACTTCTTGTCACTATCACTTACTTTTCACTAATCTATACATGATTTGACATGCTATTTATCTTTCTAATAGGATAACGAGTTCCTCACGTGTAGTATTTTATTTGGATGATACTATACAACCATGGTTATTTATTACTTATTGTTTTCCATTATTTTCCACTTTTTACGGGCTATGCCCTGTGTCATGCTTGATCATTGTTTATGTATTGCCATTTCGATCCTAAATGCCTTGTGACATTGTGAGTGATGTTCCACGTATACAATTTGGTTTTCAAAGTGCCTCTTCTCTTCATAGTTGTTTGATGCATTGCATTCTATTGCATGTTATCTCTTTTACACTAACACTTGTTTCTAGCCTATATTGTTTACATGTGCCTTGGTTTCTACCATTCACAACCCCTACCCCCTGTAGGTATCCAATCTACAATATACATATAAGTTTTAGGTCCTCTTATTTGTGCCACCTCATCCTAAATTCATCACATGCACCCCAAACAAGGGGGAGGGACTATTGGGTGAACAAATCACCCTTCTAAGCAAAGACAGAGCTCGTAACAAAACAACACAAGTATATAATTGCTAAAGGCACACGGTTCAAAGTGGTCTAGAATCAGACTTGGATCACAAACACAAAATAGACACTAAAATCAAATAATGAGACATAAATGATGGGCGTTGGTGTCCTCTATTAGGATTATACCAATTGTACAGATAAATAAGCATGCAATGAATAATGTAGAAAATGTAAAACAAAAAAGAATGCAATAAAACAGAGACATAGATTTAACGTGGTTCACCCAAAATGGGCTACGTCCACCAGAAACAACCAATCCTTTTATTCAATCCAGAAAAACTCTCTCTCACATTACCGCCACTAATGCAATTAGCCTCATACATAACGAACTTTTAAAGATATTAGGGTTTTTATCATTTTAGGGAAACATAGAAAACCACCTGTTAGATCTATGACCTGATAAGGAATGGTCCAGATTTCACAATGCATAAATACATATAAAATGTGGCTTACGGGGGTGAACCCCCATCGCTATCACCCCCACAACCAACAATCTCCCACAAAATCTCCCACGATTGTTGTAACTCCACCACTATAGCTTCGCTTGGAATTTTCTTCTTGGCTTGTTTCTTCCACTTTAAGATCAATCTTGAAGACCCACATAAGTTTGATGAAAATTCAACTTCTTCTTTGTCATTGGCTTAGTAAAAATATCATCATGATCATCATTTATATGAATCTTCACTAACTCAAGCTGCCCATCCTCCAACACTGTCGTATGAAGTGATATCTTAGCTGAATGTGTTTGGTTCTAGAATGGAAGGCCAAGTTCTTTGCCAAGTGAATTGCACTTTGACTATCACTATGTAACTTACAATCCCCTTGTTCCTTACCCAAATCCTCCATGAACCTACTCATCCATAACATTTCCTTACTTTCCTTAGTCACTGCAACATATTTATGCCTCTATAGTAGATAGGGCAACTACCTTCTGCAACTTTGAGATCCAACTCATTGCCGCACCACCAACTATAAACACGTATCCAGTAGTGCTCCTCTTACTATCCACATCTCCTTCCATATCTAAATCCACAAATCCATATAAAGTATAATATAACCCTTTGAAGCACAAGTGCCTACTATTGGTCCCTCTCAAGTACCTGAGAATCCACTGGACTGCCTTCCAGTGTGCTTTACCTAGATTTTCCATATACCTACTAACAACTCCCACTGGTTGGGAAATGTCTAGCCTGGTACAAACCATGACATACATGAGGATCTCAACTACTAAAGAATAAGGAACCCGTGCCATATAATATTTTTCCTCTTGTGTTATTGGGCATTGCTCTTTACTTAATTTAAAATGCCCAGCCAGTGGTGTAATAACTGGTTTCACATTCTGCATCCGAAACCTCTCTAACACCATTTTATTATTTTTTCTATACCTTTAGATTTGCATGCGAGGATTTTCTTTCTTTGTACCCAAATCCTTCATTGCAAATGTTTGTGCAAGCTTTTCCTTAAGATTTGTAATTTCCTACATATTAGACCTACAAGAATATCATCTACATATAAAAGAGGAATAATGTAGCTCGCTCTATCCAATCATTTAAAGTACACACAATGATCTGATTAACATCTAGTAAAACCATGTTCATGCATAAAACTATCAAACCTTAGATACCATAGCCTGGGGAGCTTGCTTAAGCCCGTATACGCTCTTCTTCAACCTGCAAACCAATTTTTCCTTACCCTTCACCTCATATCCAAGTGGTTGTTGCATATAAATCTCCTCCTCCAAGTCACCATGTAGAAATGTCATCTTGACATCAAGTTGCTCTAAGTGTAAATATTCAACATCAACTAGACTTAATACAATACGAATGGAAGGCATCTTTACAACATTGGATAAAATTTCATCAAAATTGATACCTTTATTTTGTTCATACCCCTTCACTACAAGCCTTGCTTTGTACCTTTTCCATCCACCTTCTTCTTCTTTCACATGGTAGACCCATTTGTTTTGTAGTACTCTCTTCCCAACTGACAATTTGACTAAATCCCATGTTTGGTTCTTCTCCAGGGAGTCCATCTCCTCATTCATGCCACGCTCCCACTCCTTAGTGGACTCCACCTACATTGCCTCATCAAAGCTCTCTGGCTCACCACTATCTGTTAGTAACAAATAATACAAAGTAGGGGAAAATATTTCTGGAGGTCTACTAATACATTGTGACCTTCTTACCAAAGATGGGGGTGTCACGGGATCATTACTTGCTTGCTACACAATTTCTTGAATTTTTGACAGAGGTGTCGATGTCGACACTGCCTATCGTGCTCAGCCTATAGAACTATCAAACTCAGTACTTGTAGGTGGATATTTTCCACCCGAGAGTTCATTTTTGTGAGCTATATCCTCAACCAATTCTTCTTTGGGATTTTTATCATCCTACACCTGATCCCTTTACATTCTATTTTCACGGAAAACAACATCATGACTCCTAATTATCTTAGATTCATCTAGATGCCAAAACCAAAATCCATAATCACGATTGGAGACATAGCCTATGAATGTACAACGTTTGGATTTTGAATCCAGTTTGTGCATGTTTTCTTTATTAACATGCACAAATGCCTCTGAAGCAAATACTCTTAAAAATGAAAGGTCTACCTCTTTCCTGGTCTAGGATTCTATGGGAATTCCTCCATCTAGTGTACTCGAAGGCCCACAGTTGATAAATTACATAACAATATCTACGACCTCTACCCAAAACTGAAGAGGCAGCCCCGTGTGTAATCTCATTGACCGTGCATGCTCCATTATTGTTCTATTCATCCGCTCACTAACACCATTTTGTTGCAGAGTCTGGGAACTGTTTTCTCTCTACGAATCCCATTCAAGGAACAATAATCATAAAATTTATTACTACAATACTCACCGCCATTATTAGATCTCAAACATTTCAATTTAAAACCACATTGATTCTCAACATATGCTTTCCCTTTCTTAAATGTATCAAAGACATAAAACTTACGCTTAATGCAATATACCCATACCTTTCTTGTGGCATCATATATGAATGTGACATAGTACAAAGAACCATCATGAGATGCAACATGGGCCATCCCCACATGTCTATATGAACTAGCTCCAACTTTTTCTCTTTCTTGGTATTCCCGCCTTGAGAAATCTAACTTTTTGTTTCCCAAAAATGCAATGCTCACAAAACTCTATATCCAATTTCTTCAAACTAGAAAGCTTACCTTTTTCTGTAGAATTTTCATGCCATTCTCACTCATGTGTCATAATCTCATTGTGCCACATGTTGACATCCTCATCGAAGTAGACAATATGGTATATGGACTAGATATACAAGTAGACAAATAAAGAGTGCCTACTTTCTTACCTCATGCCACTACCAGGGCACCCTTGGAAACCTTCCAAGAATCTGAAGTGAATGTGATTGTGCAACCTTCACCACCCAACTATCCTATAGAGATGAGATTTCTCCGAGGCTAGGTACATGTCTCACATCTCTCAATATCAATGTATTTCTATTTTGTAATTTCAGGCGTACATTGCCTTTCCGACAATGTTGCATGGCTCATCATCACCCAAATAAACTTGTCCAAAATTTCCCTGGACATACTCTTTAAAATATCCCTTATCAGGGGTTGTATGGAAAGAGGCACTGAATCTATTACCCAAGATTATACTCTAGTATCAAGAGAAAGTATAAGAGCATCCTGAACAATATTACTCTTTGATTTATATCTCCCACGAGAATTACTCTTTGATTTCTCCTTGCTCCTCCCTCTACTCTCCATATTCAATGCATTTCCAAAAGAAGATTTTTCCCCTGTACTTTTCCTATGCATTTCCTCATTTAAAATGACATTGATTACATCTTCAAATTTAAGAGAAGTAGATGATGTATTACTAAGTGCCATTACTAAGTTGTCCCAACTTTCTGGCAAAGAACACAGGAATAATAATGCTCTAACCTCCTCATCAAATGGGATATTAACTGAATCTAGCTGATTTACAATAGTGTGGAAATCATTAAGATGGCTAGATACATATCCACCTTCTTACATCCATAGATTCAACAATATTTTCATTAAATAAACTTTATTGGATGCACTAGGTGTTTCATATAAATTAGCTAGGGTTTTCATCAACTCTACCGTACTCTTCGCCTGTGAGATATTTGAAGCTACGGACGATGCCAAACTCAATCGAATCACACCGAGATCCTTCCTATCTAGAATCTTCCACTCCTCATCAGACATGATTGAGGGTTTTTCTTCTTCACCTCCCAACAATAGGTATAGATCCTTTTGATACAGGTAATCTTCCACCTACATTTTCCATTCGTTGGTAATTTCAGCCGTCAAACTTATCAACTCTGAACTTATTCTCCTATGCCATTGCTGCTTATCCCACTTAAACAGAAATCCCTATATAAGTATACTACCAAAAATTAAATCTCAAACCTTGCTCTGATACCAGTTTTTATGATTATACCAATTTTATAGATAAACAAGCATGCAATGGATAATGCAGAAAACGTAAAACAAAAAGAATGCAATAAAACAGAGACACAAATTTAATGTGGTTCACCCAAAATGGGCTACGTCCACTAGAAACAACCAATCCTTTTATTTAGTCCAACCAAAATCTCTCTCACAATTTTGCCACTAATACAATGAGCCTCATACATAACGACCCTTTAAAGATATTAGGGTTTTTATCATTTTGGGGAAACATAGAAAACCACCTATTAGATCTGTGACCTGATAAGGAACGGTCCAAATTTCACAATGCATAAATACATATAAAATGTGGCTTATGGGGGTGTTGCCCCTATCGGGCTCCACAACTAACATCCTCATGAAAAAATAGATATTTTTTCATATCAACACAATTTACAAAGAGGTTACAATACGGAACTACAAAGTATTAGACACATTGATTTACAAAATTCATTCAATTAGTTACAATTCCATTACAATTAAGCTACAATTCAGTTATAATTTAGTTACAAATCGAGATGTACCAATATGTAGTGGCACTTATCATTTGAGAAGCATCATGGAAGGAGAGAAAAAAACTATCTCCCCAACACTTGTCTCATTAGCATGAGATCACCAAAAATTCATCCTTGGTGTGAGATCACCCAAAAACTCACTCTTGGCATGAGATCACCCAAAAACCTCATCCTTGGCGATAGGATGCTCAAATCCATGGCTCAACACTTTCTTGGTTGGGAATTAATCACTCCTAACCCCATCCAACAACATCTCCAAGACAAACAAGATAATTTTCTATCCTATACTCTCTCATACATCAGGTGCACTATTTTCTTAGTCATCACTTTCTACACACTTTACTTAATTATACCTACGTTTTCTCGATCTTTCACATACAAGAATTTGATTATTCTCTTGTTCTTCTTTTACGCTTTTTTCCTTACAAACAAAAAGAAGCATCTCACATCAACAAGCACAAGATCCAATAGCACACTACTACGCATAAGATTCACCCCTAGTGTCTATCTCCTTTTCCTAGTTTCCACACTTCACATTACAATCACTTCATGCTTCACATGGCTACTTGTCCACTCATGAGGCTATCGGATATACTCCTTTCCAGATTACAAGGTACACATCTTATATCTACTTCATGCTATCGGGTATTCACTCAACAACATAAAGTGGGGGAAAATGTAGACACAAAATCTATAGACTTGGGTACATTTCTAGGTATTAAAGCATATTAATGTATACATGATTCCTAAGTAAGAAAAATATTATAGTTTCCAGGAGGATCTCTAATGAAAAAAGTGCATGAGAAATTGCAGAAATTGAATTAACTAACAAAAAAATGCAATATGATCAAGAATCACAAGGCGATAATGACTCCATTTCAACTCAATGCTCCATAAGATAGATGATGCAATTCATGTACATATAGGAGGTGAATGTGTAACCTATTCCTAGATCGGTGGTGAATAATCTCACTAAATGATAGTACAATTAGAGTTGACTCCACACAACTAATAAGCTAACTTAACACAACTTGTAAGCTAACTCAACATAAGCTGGTACAAACTAATCATGCATGTATCCCATGAGTGTATGAAAGATCCAAGTAAATAAATGAATACAAGGAAAATGAATATCCTACACTAACAACCCCCATAAGTACAACTTAGGTGATGATTAACTAAAATGTGGAATTTATTAAGTTAATCTAACTAGGAACAACAATAAATAACAGTAAATAAATGCAATGAATAAATATAGAAAATGACCCAAACAACAAGGTAGATGAAAATAGAAACCCTAATGTGCAAGAAGAGTAAGGAAGTGACTTAGTTGATTCGGAGGCTAATCTGGACTGTGTCATAAAATAAACTAAATATTTTTGAAGCAGGAATGAACATGTATAGGTCCTAAAAAAATGAAAAATTTGAGTTGTGTGGGACCTGGGGTGCCAGGAGAGGATCAGGCACTGTGGGCACCCTGGGTTTGAGTTTTGGGAACCATGGTCTCTCGCAGGAGGTCTAAAAACCAATTTTGGAGGTTCAGATGATGATTTGAATCCTTCCTTACGTGTCACATGTAATTCATTTATCTCGTGTCGAATGTCTCTAATGATCAATGATGAAAGAAAGACCTGTAAGACCACAAAACAAACATCAAAACCTAAAAATGAAAAATGCAAATGAAGGGGCGGATTTGTCCTCATCTCGCCACGATGGTGGACTTACTAACTAAGTGCTGCAATTACTAACTAAGCGCTGCACTACATCTTAAACCTGATGTAGGGTAAGTGCACCAAGTTGGGGGGCCAAAAGGGGGTCTTAAGTGGACGTAGTTTTCTAAAAAAAAATTCAACTTGTACGAGTTTTTTGAAATAGTTACACTCAAAATTGGAAGATGTTGTAGAAATATGAATCATAGCATTTTGAGTCTAGTTTTTAAGCTACCAAGATTTATTGAAAACAAATAAGTTTAAGTGGGTCAAACAACTATAATACCAAAAAATACTCCTTTTTTTGTTAAAAAACATAATAGAGTGACTTTCGTGCCCCCACCATTTTTTGAGCACCATTTAGTATTTTTGAAAACCCTTTGGTAGAAAGATAGCTAGGAGCATCTAGTTTGGGATCCATGTTTTTTAGATTTTTTTAGAGAATATTTTTTTATTTATGATTTTTATAGTACAAAAATTTTATGTTTTGAAAAATAATGGAGCTCCAACCGTGCCCCCCCTAACTACCTCAAAAAATATTGAAAATTAGATTTTTTTGAATATGTATAGAATTATGCCTAGTTTGGGATAGTATAATTTTTTAAAAAAATTTGATCACCCAAAAAAAAAATACACGATGAAAGATAGACATATTTACACTTCAAAAAATAGCTATAAAAAGGCATAGTTAGAAAAAAATAATATGGAAACCTTATATTAGTTAGAAAATTTGAAAAAAAATATTTTTAGAAAGAAGAGACTCTGCTCTACGTCGTGGTATAGTTTTTTTAAAATGGATCGATTGTTTTATTTTGATTTATCTTAGAGGAAGTGGCATTTTTACATTTTCTTGTAAAAACACGTTGTTTGATGTGTTTGTGCAGGTCCATGCCTCAGGCTTAGGGATCCAAATCGGATCCCAAGCCTTGAGGTATGGCTGGGAAAAGAGAAAACACAAAATGCATACGTGTTACATAACGTGTATGTGTTACATATAAGAAATTAAGGTCACTCTGCACCTTATGAAATTAGTCTCACATATCCATGAGTCATGGTTTAGGAGATAGTTTTTAAAGTATAATCTAGTCAGTACATAGGTAATTTTTAGGATTTCAACATTCAACCTAAATCTTTTAGCATTTAACTTCTACAATCAAAACCCTAAACCATAGGCCATAAACCTAAACACTAAACTATAAACCTTGAGCCCTAAACCCTAAACCTTAAACATTTAGCCCTTACCCGTGAGCCCTAAACCCTAAGCCTTAAGCCCTAAACCCTAATCCATAAGCCCTAAATCCTAAACCCTAAACCCTAAACCATGAACCATGAGCCCTAAATGCTAAACCCTAAACCCTGAACCATAAAAACTAAATCCTAAACCCTAAACCCTGAACCCTAAACCTTAAACATCAAATCCTAAACCCTAAACCCTAAGCCTTGAAACCTACACCCTTATCCCTGAGCCCTAAAATATAAACCCTAAACCCTAGACCATATACCCTAAGCCCTAAGCCTTAAAACCTAAACCCTAAACCCTAAAACCTAAACCCTAAACCCCGAGCCCTAAACCATAAACCCTAAACCTTAATCCCTAAACATTAAATCCTAAACCCTAAACCCTGAACCATAAACCATAAACCCTAAAACCTGAACCGTAAACCATAAACCCTTATCCCTAAACACTAAATCCTTAACCGAAACCCTAAACCCTAAAGCCTTAAACCCTAAATCCTTAACCTCGATCCATAAAACCTAACCATAAACCCTAAACCTAAAACCTAAATCCTAAACCATAACCCTAAACCTTGAACCTTGAACCCTAAACCCTAAAAACTTTGAACCATGAGCCCTAACCATAAATCCTAAACCTTAAACTTTGAACCATGAACCCTAAACCCTAAACCCTAAACCATATTTCATCAAAATTTCCTAGTCTCGTGCCTAGAACCATCATTTAATCTACTTATAGAACTACCTTGTTTATGAGAGGTGGGACAAGTAACTAAATGGATATGACATCTACCTTGTGCCTTATAATGCATATATTACACATCTCTTCCAAACTTGTTTCTCCCCACATATACTTGCACTCTTGAATGTAAATTTATTCACACTTTGAAAGAAATTTCACATTTCTCATATTTCCATGTATGGTATTATACAAGCCAAGATGACCCATTGGAAGTTGGAAAAAATAATCATCACAAAAAAATTAATCTTAAAGGAAACAAAAGAAACATAGAGAATATATCAATGTAGAGGTGTATGATCATAATTGAATTTCCTGTAGTATCCTCTCCTCTCGGAGAAAGATAAATTTTAAGTGTTCTATTGGAATGGATAGTAAATTTGACAGAACTTCCTAAAGTGTTCAAAATAAGCATAGAAATAGGGGAATGGCTAAGAACACTAAGGGGTTATCAATTGCCTAGTAAATCTTTCTTGTTTAGTTCTAAATGGGAGTTACCTAGCCTATGACTTAGTGACCTTCCATTCATTGATAATTCCTTATATGATAAACCCATGGATGTTTTCAAAATATCAACAGATGAAAAACATCAAATTTTGATGACTCTCTTTGAATGTTCTGCCTACAAATTCGATGAACCCTAAACTCTGTGACCTAAACCCTTAACCCTCAACCATGAGACCTAAACCCTAAACTATAAACCCTAAACCCTAAAACCAAAATAATAAATCCTAAACCCTAAACACTAAATACTAAACCCTAAAACATAAAACCTAAACCCATAACCCTAAACCCTTGACCCTAGACCCTAAACCCTGAGCCCTAAGCCCTAAACCCTAAATACTAAATCCAGAGCCCTGGGCTCTAACCCCAAACCTTAAACCAGTAACTTTGAACCCTAAACCTTAATCCATAAACTATGAACCATGAACCCTAATCCCTAAACCATAAACCCTAAACCTTAAGCCTTGAACCCTACACCCTAATCCTTGAGCCCTAAACCCTTAACCTTAAACCTTGAGCCCTAAACCCTAAATCTAGAGCCCTGATCTCTAACCCCTAAACCTTAAACCCATAACTAACCCCTAAACCTTAAACCCGTAACTCTGAACCCCAAACCCTGAGTCGTAAACCTTAAACCATGCACCCTAACCCCTAAACCCTAAGCCCTAAACCATAAACCCTAAACCTTAAGGCCTAAATGTTAAATCCTAAAGGTCCCTAAACCCTAAACCCTAAACCCTAAAAAATAAATCATAAACCCTAAACCCTAAAATCTAAACCCCAAGCACTAAATCCTAAACCCTAAACCCTAAACCCTAAGCCCTAAACACTAAACCCTAAACCCTGAACTCTGCGACCTAAACCCTTAACCCTAAAACCTAAACCCTAAACCTCGAGCCTTAAACCCTAAAACTTGAACCCTTTTCCCTAAACCCTGAACCCTGACCTTTAAACCTTAAACCCTAACTCATAAACCCTAAACCGTAAACCCTAAATCCTCAACCCTAAACCTTAAACCCTGAGACCTAAACCCTAAACCCTAAACCCTATACCATAAACCCTAAGCCCTAAACCCTAAACCCTAAGCCCTAAATCCTAAACCCTAAAACCTAAACCCTGACCCCTAAACCCTAAACCTTGAGCCCTAAACCCTAAACCCTAAGCCCTGAACCCTAGGCCTTAAGCCATAAGCCCTAAGCCAAAACCCTAAACCTTGAACCCTTAAACATAAACCATAAACCCTAAACCCTAAAAACTAAACCCTGAGCCCTAAACCCTGAACCCTCAACTCTCAACCCTAAACTCTAAACCCTAAACCCTGATCCCTAAACCCTAAACCCTAAACCCTTTTCCCTAAACCCGAACCCGACCTTTAAACCTTAAACCCTAACTCCTAAACCCTAAACCATAAACCCTAAATCCTCAACCCTAAACCTTAAACCCTAACTCCTAAACCCTAAACCATAAACCCTAAATCCTCAACCCTAAACCTTAAACCCTAAATCCTAAACCCTAAACCGTAAACCCTAAATCCTCAACCCTAAACCCTAAAAACTAAACCTTGAACCCTAAACCCTAAACCCTCAACTCTCAACCCTAAACCCTCAACCCTAATCCCTAAACCCTGAACCTTGAGCCATAAACCCTAAACCCTCAACCTTGACCCCTAAACCCTAAACCTTGAACCTTGAGCCCTAAACCCTAAACCCTAAACCCTTAACCCTGAACCATAAACCCAAAACTCTAAACCCTAAACCCTAAACCATGAACCCTAAGCCCGAGCCCTAAACCCTAAACCCTAAAATTTGAACTATGAGCCTTAAACACTAAACCTTAAACCCTAAACTCTAAACCTTGAGTCCTAAACCCTTAGCCCTAAACCCTAAACCCCAATCCCTGAACCCTAAACCATAAACCCTCACCCAAAGGAAAGTCCTAAAATGATTATTTAGCGTGTTTTAGTGTGTAGGTAATAGTTTTTAAGGTGATCGATCGAATCATTTCATATTTATGAGAGAGTACTTCCTTTTAAGGCCTAAAAAGGAATTTTTGGCCATTTTGTAGTTAATTGAACACCCTTCAGAACAAGCTAAAATGAGCTAGTCATGTCAATGAGTTATCAAGGACCATTATTTGTGAAGTATTAAGGCATCGTCTATCTCCATAAGAGACATATGAGCAAAAGCATGTATGAGAATCAGGAATTTGATTCCATGAAAGGATGCTTTTAGAGCTAGGAAAGGTGATGGGATGATCTTTATATGGAGCACCATGTTTCTAGGAATGAGAAATCATCCGAGTTCAATTGATGTAATTCGATTGGTACTATTTCAGAATCGTAACTCATTCAACACCTAGTAGTGTTATCACACCTCAAGGAGGATGCACATTACAATCACCTCATTTTGGCCATAGGATAGGAATCCCATTCGGGAACAATCCTCTCATCTACAAAGTGAGGATCTATTTTTAATAAGAAGTAGACAAACATCATAGAGTTAATTCATGGTCACTAATGTGAATTATGGACCAAATTTAAAAATTAGTACCAATTCAAGCGGTGGTAGGGCCAAAATCCATTTTAGAAGGTCAAAAACCTAAAAAATGAATATATGCTTTCCAAAAAACAAATACCGACTACAATATATATGCCATGAAAGTTTTAGGTCATTTGTTGAAATCCTAAAAATGAGTAAATACCAATTGCATTAGATTTTGAAAAACTATCTTCTAGATTATAAGCTGTTGGAGCTACGAGAATACTTCCATAAGGTGCATATTTACCCTAATTTCTTATATTTACTAAAATAAATTTAAAGTACAAAATGCGTATGCGTTACAAAACATGTACGCATTACATAATGCGTACGCAGCGTTTTGGCTTGTTTAAAATGCGTACGTATTATGGTTCGGTGATTCTAGAGCCAAACAAATTAAAATGCGAGTGTATTTTAGAAAAAAGTATGTGTTTTTATTTTTTCGGATTCTTGCCCACTTTTTGGCCCCCAACTTCGTGCACTTACTACTGTAGTTCTATGTGAGTGTGTGTGATCATGTCCTATGTTACTCTTGTGCGAGTCATGTTGGTGTGGTGTTATAGCAAGTGTTGTCATTAATGAAAAACCACATTAATGAAAAATTAAATGATGCATAGTGATGTCATGATTATGTTCATGGTGCTAACATATTGGTTCAGATGTCTATCATTTGCTAAAGTGGGATTCAGTGAGGTGTGCTTGCTCTAGCAAGCCTATACATGTGCCTAGGAGGTGTAACTTGGTAGTATGAGCTTCTTGGATGCTTAGGAATCATGTTTGCATGATGTATAATATGTTTTGATGGTTCTTGAGAACTCATAATAGTGGCATGGTGTAGGTACAAGTGGTTCACTTGGTTACTGATTGGTCATTGGGAGCGGTATACTTGTTCAAGGGTGTGACATAGTGGTTTGGAGCTATATGATATCATGGAAGCATGAAATTAGGTGTATCATGGCATATGAGGTATGTTGGGTCATTTTTAGAGATTTCATATTTAGTTATTACATTATTTCAGTTGACCCTAGCTTCTACAGTGAGGATCTAACATGCAAACATAAGTAAGTCCTTGTGGATTTGGAGAGATCGATCTATGGAATTCACATTATGTTGATTGGATATGTTAGATTGATGATTCATTGTTCTCTCAAAAAAATTTCAGGTTCCCATGTTGAGGATTTTTCTAGATATGACTATTTTTGTGAGACATGGTGAAAAACAAGTCAAATTCCATCTCGAAGTGCAACTTCAGATGCTCATTGTGAATAGTGTGATTTACATGGGACATTTTGGATTTTGATAAATATTATATTGTGATTTTATAAGGTTTAAAAACAAATGAGGTTATTTGATCTTCATTTTTTTATGAATGAATGTTAAGAAGGTAAAGTGGTCTAAAACTCTAGTTAAACCCTAGCTAGGAGTAGTTTGCAGAAAGTGAAGTATACTGACCAATTTTTTATCGGTTAATAAAAATTGATGATTTGATGTTGTAGAGGAATAATTAGTATTTCCATAAATGTATGGTTTTGGTCATGGTGATGAGTGGGCCCCACATATAAATAGAATTTTTTGAAGAAGAATGTTTGAGGACAAGTTGGTCCAAAGGAGTAACATGCAAGATTGATGGTACATGATTATTGAGAGTTTTATTGATTTTAATGGAGTTTTAAGTATATGTTTATTTAGGTTCATGTTGTTTTGAGGTCCAAACAGGTTGATTAGTCAAAGGGCAGTTTTGGGATCTCAAATAGCATGGTTTAGTAAAATGAGCATAACTTGAGCTAAAAGTAGATTTTTGAGATGATTCAAGTTGTGTTGGAAATAATATTCAGAGATATTTCCAGTGATATATATATATATATATATCCTCATGATTAGGTAATTTTAAAGCTTTTCTAGGTCATTCTTTGAGTAGGAATAGTTTTGACGGTTCAAGATGGGATGTGTTCGATGGATTGTTTGGAGTTATTTGAAGCATGAGATGGATTGGGTAATGATTCCAATCACCTATAAAGTGAATAAGGATGAATTTTGAATCCAATTAATCCATTTGTAGTTATTGAATGTATTTATAAATTATTTTATGAGCTAACCTTTGGAAACATATGTTTTAGCGAGTTGATACGGTGAAGAAAAATGTTGTTGTAGTTTTAATTAACAGGTGTTTCATGAATTATAAATTTCTTAGAAGTTTTATAAAGGTTATAGAATTTATTTTGAGTGGTCATATGGAATAAAATTTTTTTATTTTAAGTGATTTTGTGACCTAATGAAGTTTTCGAGTGTAAAAAGGTGCAGAAACAATGATTTTGAGAAATACAAAGAGAATTGGGCCCATTAAACAAAATAATTTGATTGTTTGATATTAATTATGACCATATATGATGTTTAAATGTTAATTCAAAAATGTTTTGTGAGTTATGGGTCATGACTAAGGATAGTTTTTAAGGAAGGGCATTCTTATCTTTGTGCCCATGGGGTTTTGAGCCATTTTTGGCACATGAAATGATGGTTTTGGCTAGGCCGACCTACTTGGGTAACTTGTGGATGTTATAATTTGAAATTATAATGTTTCTATGATTCATGGGTTGAGAAAAATGAGGGAAAATGTTTGATTTTTAATTTGAGCATTGGATAGGTTATAAAAGTTAAATTATGGACATATTGTTTCTAGCTTTTGAAACCTATTTTATCTTCTTTTGAAGAACCTTTTTATGAAAAAAAAACCATTTGGGCCTACAAAAAAACACCTATAATCTCATTCTAGGAAAGCTTCTAGTTTATTTTTCATGAGGAGAATTTGAAAAAGTGTAAAGTTGGTGTTGTTTCTTTGAGAACAAGTTGGAGAAGGAGGGCAAATTTGGATGCTTGATTTTGGATGTTATCTTCATATCATGTTGATGTTATTTTAAGGTCTCTAAGGTGATTTCAGATTTGATACTGAGTTCAATAAACTCTCATAGTTCCATATCTTCATATGTATTCATGAGACATAGTTGATTGTCTCAAGAGTTAATGGTTGTATCTTATTGATCGTTGTTTAAGACACTACATATTATAATATGCTTTGAATATAAAATTGAAGTGATTTGATCTGATTTCAAGAATCAATATAATTATTTTTGAGTCTATATTTTAATCCTTGTATTGTGTTAATTTGTTTATGAAAAATATCTAATTTAATGTATTGTACATGAGCATGTGTGGTTAGGGTTTGAAGCACAAATGTGAAAGTTTTTATCAGGGGATGATTCACCTCCCATCTCATTCCTTGTCACCTATGGTATCATAGTACACACTTGGAAGTATCCTAACAAGCTAGAGGGAGATCTTTGGTGACAAGATGACACTTGCAGATTTGGAAATAATTCAAATTAATACCTTCATGTTAAGGAGCACAACTAGTGTGAATGTTGATAGGCTTAATAGGTTTCTTGAATATCATGAAGAAGTATTTAAAGTTTTAAAAGATCAACTGGAAAGATGTATCAAAAGTGAGGCTGAAAAAGAAGAAATAATCAAGGTTCTAACAAATCAACTTGAGGAGGCACAAACTGAGCTGAAGATCAAGAGGGAAGAAACAAAGGTTTTGAAGAAATATTTAGGTACCATGACAAGAAAAGTATTATCCTTTCAAGGGAGTTCAGAAAATATAAGTAAGATGTTGGAAAATCAAAAGGCCTATGGTGATAGGACAGGCCTAGGATTCAATGAGGATTCATCCAAGAAGAATCAAGTGAAAGCAAGTAGCCAATCAAGGAAGAGAGATCAAGGTTTCCACCTCCTATAAGATCACCTATTAGGAATCCAAGTGCATATAGGTATGGTGTTTTTCATGGTAATTGTTACAAATGTGGTGATTATGGACATAGGGCTAGTTTTTGTAGTCCTAAGGTTGAAAAGAAGGATGATGGCAAAGGAAAGGAACATTGTGAAGAAAATAAGGAAGAAGAATGTCAAGAAAAGAAGGAAAAAAAAGTAGGTCAAATATATGGAGCTGAATGTTATCATTTTCATGAGAGAGGACATCTTGCAAAGTATTACAAAAATGGGCCATCAAACACAAGAAGGTATGTAAGAAAATTCAATGGGTATTGTTATGCTTGTAATGGATATGGACATAGGGATTTTGAGTGCAAAGGAGACAAGTGGAATTCTTTAGGTGCCACAAGATAGGGAACATTGCAAGGTTTTGTAATGTAGGTCAGTTGAAGAAAGAAACTTAAAGACCCAAACCAAAATCTTTAACATACAAAAATAAGGATGAAGTTAGTCAAATTGGTCAAGATGTTTCCAAGGATGCAACTAAGAAAAAGGAGGGATCTATAACAACAAACGTGGAATCATATAAAGAGGAAACAATTAAGCTCCAAGAAGAGGGCTTGATATCTACTTATGTCTCTCATCAAGCTCCTCCATTGTGACATATGCCTCTATTAGGCTTCATGGAGGTGTATAGGTGAAAATGAATATTTGGCATGAGGGGGAGTAGTATTGATCAATGTTGGTGTTGTCTTCATGGTGTTGAGGCATGTTTCTTCAATTCATTTAGTATGTTCATGGTTTTCTTATTATTTTTCATGTTGTGTGCGTCAAGTGTGATGTCTCGTTGTTCCTCAAAGGTAGTATTGCATAGTTGACTAGGCTCTTAAGGTCCGAATTTGTCCTATCAAGAAAAAACAACATGGTTGAGAAAACTTAGTATAAGGAGTATGTCGGTGACCTTAAAATATTGAAGTATGTTTCATAGTCATTGTGTATTTGATTAAACACTAGTGTGTAATGTCCCCTTCTATGCCAAAGACCTAAGGGTCAATTCGAGTCCAAGCCGTGGTCATACCCAAGGGGTTGTGGATGCTGGGAGCTATTAGGAAGGGGGCCGCATGGTACTAATATTCAAGTTTTGCATTTGGGGGTCACTTTGGACCATGGAGACTTAAAAAATAAGAAGTAACTTTAGTTACTTTTATTTTATTGGCCCTTCCATGGAATGAAATGCATCTAGGATCTATTGGGGCTCTTTTGCCTTGGGAAGTATATAAGGAGCTGGGAGAGAAAGGAGAGGAATTTTTGTCACATAAATTTTATCCTCCTTGACGTGTAACTATTGTTTGTGCATCTACAGCTTGTGGAGTGAAATCCCACAGGGACCCTAGCTTCGGTGGTGAGAGACCCATCCCTAAATAGCAGGCATTCTTCGACAGTGAGAGATCTACCCTAGTCTGTCATTTTGGAGCCGCTTTGGGTTTGTCTTTATAGAGATATTACCGAGAGGGTTCGAGAGGAAGGTTTTGAGGATTTTGGGGAATTTAGGGAATATAATCAGAGGGGTTCTAGATTAGACTCACGGTAGCCATTTGGGCTGGGCTTAACATCACTTTAAAGGTGCCTCCATCTTTTTCTAACCCCTTTCCAAGTGAGGCGACTTGCAACCTTTATTTTGGAGGGTTTTCCAGTGGGTCCCTTTCATATCTAGAGGTTGAAATGTCATTTCCTCTACCTGTTAATGTTATTCCCAAAGAATCTTAATTTTTGCTCTTGTATTTGGTGATTTACAAATTTTAGAAGTTTACCAGCCACCTAGGGCATTCTGTAATTTTCTGGCAGCAATATATTATTCCAAAAATGCTTTTCTAGTGTTTATTATTATTATTGCAAGATTCCCTCAAAATTTCATGCACTTTGGGAAAATATTTTGTGAGATATCAATTAAATACCATTCAATGTCCTAGCTGTTCAGTTTATGTAAAAGTAAATATTTTACTTTGCTGCAAATTTCAATATTTCATGCATTTTTAAAGTGGTATCCACAAGGCTATTTCAAAGTGGTATCAGAGTTGTTGTTCCTCTAGCCTGTGTGGGTTAAATATGGTAGTTTGGAAAGATCTCAATGTGGGTTTTATGAAGGAAATGTTCACCAACATGGTGAAACAACAGGAAGCCACTAACCTTTATTTGAGCTAGCTCACTCAAAATGTGAATCAAAGCAGATCTAGGGACAATAAGAAACATGGTGAGAACAATGATAAAGGGTGGCCAATAGGAGTGATTGATGAGGATTCTTGTTGGAGGAAATACCAATCTTTGAGTAGGGGTTTTAGAGATAATATGTCATTTCAGATTATGGAATGATGAAGATGGTATAAGCAAGCCCAAACGAGGTCATCATATGCTAGTACACGAATTACAAGAACTCATTTGAAGAAGAAGCTTCTAGAAAAAAGGGTATGATTTCAATTGAGAAAAATAATTGCATTAGTGAAAATTTTCTTGTTAGAGAAATTATTCCATCTCAGGAGAAGAAATTTATATATGAAAGCAAGGAGGATGTAATGAAAACTCTTAAAAAGTGTGAGGAATGGAATAACAAAGCTAGAGCACATTAGGTTGATAGAACTCAAGCAAGACAAAAATTACAAGAGTTTAAGGAAATGATGAGGGAAATTGATGCAAGGAAGTCTACACCCACGAAAGAAGACTCTATGGAGCAGCTAGCACATGAGGAGGAGCCTCACATGGACACTTGTGTGGAATTGCATGTTGTTGCAATCTCCAAACTAACAACTCATGATAAGCTGATTTATGAAGAATTTCAGCCCATAGTAGACCAAAATGTTCAGGATTCGTGGCAGAAAATTCAAGTCATTTTGGAGACCAAGCTTGATGAGGATACTCCAAGGGATGGTGTTTTGGAGGTGTCTAAATCAGCAATAGAAGGTGAACCTTTTGATGATATTCTTTATAAGGAGGTTAGTAGTAGCATGGATTTATTTCATCATCTTCATCCTATATCATTACAACAGTTTTATCATGATGGTATTCAACCTATTGTCGATAAGAATGCTAAGAATTTGGTACATCAAAGTCAATTCATCATGAAGACAAAGAGGGATGATCTTCTTTATGAGGAGATACAAGAGAAGCAAAGATGGAAGACCTTACATGATACAAGGGTTCATGGGAATTATAAGGTATGGGATCCTGGTAATATGTGGCAATTATCCAAAACTATCAATTCTGATTTAAAAACTTTGTGACTGATTTCATAAGCAAAAGAAGGAATTCAAATGTGTCTTTTGGTATTACAAGTGTTAGCAAACATGATTTCTTCATTGGAGACTGCAGTGCGAAGAAGGAGAGTACCTCTCAAGGTACTAGCGTTGGTTTTCTAGTTTCCAAAAAGGGTAAGAGAATATTTTTTAATCATCTTCAACATGTTGGACTGTGTATAACAGCAGTCATAATGAGAGGAGAAAATAGAAATATGGGACAATAGGGTCAAAGAGGTGAGAGTGGACATTTAGGGCGGTGACCTCCTCATTTTTTTGCAGTGCCTTTGGGGTTTCACGAACCTTCTTTCTTGAAGGATCCAAAATTTTCATAGGTATAACAGCCAGTAGATATTTTGGATGAGGAGTCTTGTTAGGAGAGGTACCATACCTTGAGTGAGGGCCTTCATAACAACATGCCATTCTAGGAATATGGCAAAATGAAGATTGGTAGTAGACCCAAGAGAGATCATCGGGTATAGGTACGAGTTTCAAAGGAGATTGGGATAGATTTCCATTCCACACTTTGATGGTTCTAAGAAGTGTCTTGCCATGTCTTGGGTTCGAAGTTGAAGAAATACCCTAACTTGAATCCTATGCATGAGGAAGATGTAATTAAGTTTGTAATCTTACATATTGAGGGATACACTCATGATTGGTGGCATCATGGGTTGATTACACAGGGGTGCATACACATTAGTACTTATGCAGAGCTTGCGTAGAGGCTAGGAGAATATTTGATAGGAGGGACCCCGATAGGTATTTCAGGAGTTAACTCATTTGAGACAAACCAGTCCCCCTGGATCAATATATCATAGATTTACTGAGAGATTACCAATCATGGTACCTAATGTCACGGAGATGAGGTTGATTTCACTGTTTGCAGCGGGTTTGATAGATGCTCTTGCTAGGTTTGTGAAGGCATTTGAACCTTCTTCTTTCCACGAGGTTGTTTGGAAAGCTCGGGACTTGGAGTTATCAATCAAAGCCGAGGGCTCCACCTTGAGTTCAGCAAAGGAACCTCCATCTAGATCATATGAACATCAATAGAGGGAGCCTCCACCGAGGTAGGAGGTGGATAAGAATCTAATCATTTCCCTAGAAGATAGAGATGAGTTGAGGCAAAAGAAACTATGTTTCGATTGCCACACACCTTTGGTTCCAGGGACATGATTACAAAGGTAGAGGAATGCCCAATTCATTGAGGTCTTCGAGGAGATTGAGGGTGATAGAGGTGAGGAGTTTGAGACTAACGAGATAGATGATGGAGATGGGGGTTGCGTTGGATAGTGCTGATGTGAGGCAGGAGGAGGAGACTTTTCGTTGGGAGATTATAACCACATTGTCTAGTACTTTGATGTACAAGGAATTTAGGATTATAGGAGTTATGCAAGGTCAACAAGTTGGGGTACTCATTAATATTTGGGAAACCCACAATCGTATTGATATCTTGCATTGGTTGATAGGTGAGGATTACGGACGAGAGGATTTTGAGGGATTGATGGGGTTGTAGCCAATGGAGAGTCTATGAGGTACACACGATAGGTTTCCCAAGTTAGCATCACGATGGGTAACTATACGATTCTCGACGATTTACACATTGTTGGTATGGGAGTGACCAACATAGTGTTGGGAGTGTAGTGGCTTCACTCTATGGGTGAGTTTCGAGACGATAGAGCTGAAGTTTAAGTCCGAGGGAAGGAATGTGATTTTGAGGGGATCATCTACAAGAGCACCTAGGGTGGTTTCTTGAGGACATGGAGAGGATGTCTGGCATGGTGAGGATTTTTATTATTGCAGATCGATGTGGAGTATGATGGATGGGGGTATGACCAACAATGTTGCATATGAGATAGTTATAAATATTGGGATTACGGTGTTCGGATCATTCGAGTTTATCATTATGTTGGTGATCTAAAGTTTTAGTATACTTGGAGATCTCATTTTCTTGTCGAGTAATCCAATAACCAACACACTTGTGAGATTTTGGGTGGTCACATACAGGATGACAACTATAGATTGAAGGATGAGATGATCTTCTATCGGAAGATTGAACCTTGTGTCGATTCATGTTTGAGGATGGAGATATTGCGTATGTGCATTGTTCTTTTGTGAATGGGCACTTAAGCGATGAGAACTACAGGTTCATGTAAGAGAGGTTCATATGGAATAGGTTGAGGGAGGATATCCTCAACTTTATATAGGCATATACAGTTTGTCACTATGACAAGTCAAAGCTTACGGGTTCATCATTTTTTGAATCAACATGGGATAACACTCCTATGCATTTTATTGCTTCTATGCCTAGTGAGCACTTCACCCACGTGTTAGTTAGTGGAGAGATGAAATTGACTCATGGTTATTTAGTAGGTTCACATTCAGCGCAGGAGGTGGACTATGTGGAGCTGATATTTCCGGTTGACTATCTACTGGAGTCTTGGGACTTTTCCTCCACGGGACACATTGAGATACATTATGAGGAGCCTTGCTCTCACATGAGTGCAGGTCATGTGGGAGAGTTAGCACCATTTGTGTGTATACAAGTTGATTCAGGGGATTCTATAGGATTCAGAGTGAACTTTCATACCCAGGAGTTGATTGGAGAGGTAGTGAGTGATCACATGATGATAGCCTTGCATTGGTAGGGATTGGATAGATTGGAAATTTCGGTGTGGGTACCAGTGGAGAGTTGGTGTGGGCATCATACTACTTTAGGAGCAACATTGTTCTCTACACAACATGGAGAGCATGATCACTACATGGGGTGTCTTGGTTACTTTGCATCACACCAATCATTAGTTGACTGTAAGGTGAGGAGGAGAAACTTACGGTGTGGTATTAAGCTTCTGCAACATAACATGATAATGCTTGGGGTCAAGCATTTCTCAAGAAGGGAGGACTGTAATGTCCCCTTTCCTACACCAAAGGCCTAAGGGTCAAGCCGAGTCTAAACCGTAGTCATACGAGGGGCTATGGATCTTTGGGAGCTATTGGGAAGGGGGCCGCATGGTACTAATATTCAAGTTTTGCATTTGGGGGTCACTTTGGACCATGATGACTTAAACAGGAAGAATTAACTTTAGCTACTTTTATTTTATTGGCCCTTCCATGGAATGAAATGCATCTAGGGTCTATTGGGGCTTTTTTGCCTTGGGAAGTATATAAGGAGCTAGTAGAGAAAGGAGAGGACTTTTTGTCACATACATTTTATCCTCCTTCAAGTGCTGGCGATGTTTGTGCATCTACGGCTTGTGGAGTGAAATCCCACAGGGACACTAGCTTCAGTGGTGAGAGAGTCATCCCTCCCTAGTAGGGCATTCTTCAGTAGTAAGAGATCTACCCTAGTTTTTCATTTTAGAGCCATTTTCTGGGATGTGCTACAGATATATTACAAGAGGGTTCAAAGGAAGGGTTTTGAGGATTTTTGGGGGCATTTGGGGAAGATAATCAGAGGGGTTCTAGATCAGACTTACGGCAGCCATTTGGGTTGGGCTTAACATCACTTTGAAGGCGCCTCCATCATTTTTTCGACCCCTTTCCAAGTGAGGCAACTTGCAACCTTTATTTTGGAGGGTTTTCTAGTGGGTCCCTTTCAGATCTAGAGGTTGAAATGTCATTTCCTCTACCTATTAATGTTATTCCCAAAGACTCTTAATTTTTTCTCTTGTATTTGGTGATTTATGGATTTTAGAAGTTTACCAGCCGCCTAGGGCATTCTGTAATTTTTGGCAGCAATATATTATTCCAAAAAATGTTTTTCTAGTGTTTATTATTATTATTTCAAGCTTCCCTCAAAATTTCATGCACTTTGGGCAAATATTTTGTGAGATATCAATTAAATACCATTCACTTTGTCCTAGTTGTTGATTTTGTAAAAATCAGTATTTTACTTTGCTACAAATTTCAATATTTTGTGCATTTTTTAAGTGGTATCCCACAAGGGATATTTCATAGTGAAGGTGTATATGGTCTGTGAGAAGCACTTTGGTGCTAGATACATGAGGTCCATGATGTCTCAAAGATTCTTATCTGAATCAAATAGTATCTCATAAGGTTGTCAATATATATATAATTTTTTTATTAAGGTCTCAAAGAGTGAGTCACTATATGAAGTACCCTCTCGCCTAAAAGTCATTCAATGATAATCCATAACCATATATTCATGTCTTAATTCTATAAAATGTTAAAGTTGGTCATGCGTTGTCTTGAACTATATCATGTATGAGACAATGAAGAGTACGTGGTGTCTTGTTAGAAGGTCTTTGTTTCTAATTTTGTGTCAAAATTTCTTGACTATTATCTCAGTCATTAGAAAGGCGTGTCAATTCAAATGGTTTCTCTCAAACTAGTACCAATCCTTGGATTAACAAGGTGAATGAAATGTATCATAAATAACAAGTATACATAGTTGACTAAAGTGCTTCATAGGGAGAGTCAATGTCATGTATACGTGTCATAGTGATGTCTCATTGTGTTGTGTGTTCTTAACAGTATCATAGAGCCTTGTAAAGTAAAGAAATATATAGGAATATGTGTAAGTTATTTGTATCAATATAACATGGTCAAATGTTGAAAATATAATCAGACAATTTGTGTATTATGGTTCTAATGTGCATCAAAATATGGTCTAACTCGGATCTCATTGAGAAGGATGCATGAAAGTCTATACAAGTGCTTTAACAACTCAAAAGTGATGTATATAGTATATGAGATCTCTGAACATGGTATTAGATGCTAGAAAGATTTGATGTTTATATGAGGATGATCAAAGATAAAGGATTTAGATAATCTTCATGATCCACAAGGTGTCAAGGAGGTGTAATTACTATTGTGTTCCATATATTGGGTCTAAGAATTCATCTCGGTATTTGGATAGGCCTAGAATGTTGTGTCAAACTAATCATTAAAATTTTTGGTTATAAAAGTGGGATGAATCATTGTGACTATGCTCGAGGGTTGTTCAAATGAGCTAATACTCACAAGAGGGCTATGTATGAAGCTACCATTTTTATGAGCATATGGGAGGAAGTGTACACTTTGTTTTCAGAATTAAAGGCAAAGCAAAAGGGTTTTTGACTCAAAACCCTAAAAAGTCTAAAATGGTGAGCTACATTATGCAGATCCCTTAAAAAGGATTCAAAGCGAATAATGGAGTGGGATATTGAAAGAAACAAGATGATATTGTTTCAAGTATTAAAGGTGATGTCTCCCTGGTCTCTAAAGATTGCTTTAAGTATGAAGAGGTTTGTAGAAGCTTAAAGGGGTTTCAATCCTCTATATGTGCATTGTGCTAAGAGTGTGAGGTCATTTCTAGCTAAGCAGTATCTAACAGATCAAAAGATGAAAAATGACTTTTTCAGGAGATTTGAAGTTACCTTTCCAAGTGACTATGATAAGGATGTAGAAGGCCACAAGTGAAATGCAAAGATAAGTGTCAATGCTCTGTTAAAGACCATCATTGTGAAGCTACATGTAATTGACCTAACTTTCTCAACATATGTCAAATTCTTACCAAAATAGTAAATTCCAAGTTGTCTAGAATCATTAAGAGAGTATGATAAATGGTCAATTTGATTGAGTGTTCTTCATGGTGAAACTTAATCCTAGGGGAGTTGAGTTTACAAGCCTTTTTTCCTTAAAGCTGATTCTGAGAATCTAATTTGTGACATAACCTCTGCGAGGAAAAAAATTCTTGTGATCTTGATTGATTTTCTTGTGAAGGTATTCTATGGTATGCAATAGGTCACCGAGGTGTAATAGAGCTTGATGTTTTTTTTGTGGATCATAGTATGTTCGAGGAAGTGTTTAGTTTAACAACTATGTCTTTCAGTTGTGTTGGAACTCTAAGATAGGATTCCACAGATCTTTGTGGAAGTAAAAAGTTTCCTAAGAAAGAAGACTAAAGTACAAAGAGTTCTAGGTCTGTGAAAAGATGTTAAGATCAATGGTTCACAAGTCTATACAGTGATAAGAAAAATTGGTTACCATGAATGCTTGTATGACAAGAATCAAACAACAAAGTATTGGTGCATTAGTTGGAGGGGGAGCCTCTATAAGCTCAAACATGAATACTTGGTAAGAAATATGAGAGATAAGTTTGAGAAAGTAGTTTAAGAATTTGAAAATGAATTTAAAGTTGTGATTGGGAGATAGATTACAGTGGTCTCAATCTTGAAATAGTGCACCTATAGGAAATTTTGTGAGATGATGGTACAATATTGAAACATGATCCTGCGAGGTTTAGCATGTTGTGTAATTGATTATTTGGGATTTTCATGTCGTGGGGAGCAAGTATCCTTGTTCTTAAATGGTGATATGGAGATCTTAAGGTCAGCAAGGTATGATAGGAGTGTTTACTTCATTGCTTAGATTGATTTTTTCTCTTGAATGCATTACTTCATCCTTTATGTTGTTTTGAAGCGAAAATGAGCTTTAGGATCGAGAAAAAGAGTTCAAGAGGGTTTCTAGGAAAGAAATCAAGATAAGTAGCTTGTTTTTGTACTTGGGAGCTTGATATAGTACTCTTAAAGCCGGGGAGCTAGAAATTGTTTTGTCAAATCTTGGATGAATTGTTGTAACTTGTCAAAATTGGTTCTAAAAGCTCTAAGAAATTTGTTTAGGGCTATGAGTCCATGAGGGTATAAAAGAAAATAAAATGCATTGTTGAGATAAGTTCAAGCCTAGAAAAGTTGGAGTATGACCAAGATATGTGAAATCATGCTTTAATATGCTAGTTCATAACATTTTTGGCATGTTAATATGGGTGAAGAAAAAAGCTGGTGTTTTTGCATGCCTAAAGGATGGAGAATGGTGTTTTAGCTCCTAAAAAGGTATGATTTTTCTTCTTTCATGCATTACCGATGTCTTTTAGATGTTGAAGTGATTTTTCAGGGGGGCTTGGTGTTTGCATGCTTGAAATGAGGCAAAGAATCAATTTTAAAGCAAAAATCAAGAGTTTGAGCTGAATGAGACCTTTGGTTGATGTTTCTAACCAAAACATGATGGTATGAAGATGAGGTAGGTGAAGAAGGTAAGCTATAGGTATGCCTTTGTCATTAAAAGTAATAAGGGGAGAAGTTCACGGTGTTTTCCATCAACGAATAAGGGGTATATTGTTGGCATGGTGTTCTATCAGGTGTTTTCATTAATGAAAAACCAAATTAATTACAAAGTAAATGATGTATGGTGATATTATGATGATTTCATGGTGATAACATCTTTTGGTTCAAATGTCTATCGATTCTTCTACAAAGTGGGATTGATGAGGCATGCTTTCTCTAAAAAGCCTATACAGTGCCTATGAGGTGCAACTTTGCAATATGAGCTTCTGGATGCTTGGGAAGCATGTTGGCATGGTTTGTAATATTTTTGAGGGTGCTTGAGTTCTCACAATAGTGGCATGATGCAGATTACAGGTGTTTCACTTGGTTACAAGTGCTCATTGGGAACATGTATACTTGTTTGGAGGCGTAACAAAGTGGTTTGGAGCTAAATGAGCTCATGGAAGAATGAAATCAGGTGTATCATGGAATATGAGGTATGCTTGGGTCATTTTCAAGGATTTCATGTTCAATTATTGCATTATTTAAGTTGAACCTAGCTTATATAGTGAGGATCTAGCATGAAAACATAGGTAAGTCCTAGTGACTGGAGATATTGAGCTATGGAATTAACATTGTGATGATTGGAGATGTTATAGAGATGAGTCATTGTGCTCTCAAAAAAAATTCAGGTGCCCATGTGGAGATTGTTTCTAGATATGATTTTTTTTGTGAGACAGGGTGAAAAACAAGTCAAATTCCAGCTTAAAGTGCGGCTTCCGATATTCATTGTGAATATTGTGAGTTTCATGGTACCTTGAGGCTTTCAAAGAAGCTTATATTATGAGTTTATAAGGTTTCACAAAAATAATTTGGTCATTTGATTGTCAGGTTTTTATGAACAAATGTTAAGAAGGTAAAGTGGTCTAAAACTCTAGTTAAACCCTAGCTAGAAGCAGTTTGCAGAAAGTGAAGTATACTGGCCCATTTTTTAATGGTTCGTAAAAAGTGGTTATTTTATGTTGTAGAGGACTACTCATGATTTATATAAATGTATGGTTAAGGTCATGGTGAGGAGTGGACCCCACCTTTAAATAAAAGTTTCTGAAGAAGAATGTTTAAGAAAAAGTTGGTCTAAAGGTTTCATGGAGGTTTCAGGACATGTTCATGTAGGTTCATGGTGTTTTGAGGTCCAAATAGGTTGACTGGTCAAAGGGAAGTTTTGGGATCTCAAATAGCAGGGTCCAGTAAAATGAGCATAACTTGAGCTACAGGTGGATTTTTGAGATGATTCAAGTTGTTTTGGAAATTATATTCATATATATTTCCATTTATATATGTATTTTCTCATTATTCGGTTATTTGAAAGGGTTTCAGGTCATGTTTTGAGCAAGAATATTTTTTAAAGTTCGATACAGGATGTGTTCCAGTGAATGTTTGGTGTTATTTGAAGAATGAGATGGATTTGCTAATGCTTCCTATCATATAAAAAGTGAATAATTATGAATTGAGAATCCAATGAATCCATTTAGAGGTATTTAATGTATGTAGAAATGATTTTATGAGCTAACCTTTGGAAACATATGGTTTGGTAGGTTGATATGGTGAAGGAAAATGTTTCGTAGTTTTAAGTTAAAGATTTTTCATTAATTATAACTTTCTTGGAAGTGTTCTATAGGTTATGAAATTTGTTTTTATAGGTCACATGCCATATTTTTTGAGTATAAGTTATTTTGTGACCTAATGAAGTTTTTAGGGTGCTCAAAGGTGCAGAAACATCAATTTTGAGAAATAGAAAGAGCATTGGGCCCATTAAATGAAATAATTTTATTGGTTGATATTAATTTTGAAAATTTATGATGTTTAAATGTTAATTTAAACATGTGTGGTGACTTATGGGTCATATATAAGGATGGGTTTGAAGTAAGGGCATTTTTATCTTTGTGCCCATGGGGTTTTGAGCCATTTTTGGCACATTTAATGATGGTTTTGGCTAGACCTACCTACTTGGGTCACTTGTGGCTGCTTGAAAGCTCTGAAATAGATTTACACAATAATCTTCTTCAATATAATATTCTTCACAAAAATATGTTCGATATATTATTTTTGTATCTATTACAATGTATGGAGTGCTATTAAATAGCCATCCAAATAGGAAAACTAACTTCCTATAAAGTAGGAAGTATAAACAATATAAAACCCGTATTAATATATTGTTATACATTTGTTATAACAATATATATAAAACTAACCATATAAATATTTACCATGATGTAAATACTAATTCCTAACATTCCCCCCCTTAGTGTTTACATGGTAGAAAAACCTCCACACACTCAACTGCAGTATGCTCACCCCTGTGGTGTGTCCAACTCTTTGACTCATGACCTTGATCGAAAAGAAAGGCTCTCTCCTTCCATGGTTTTAAACAGGCATACCACAAACCTTGACGTGACAGAACTTCATCAACTGTACACCTCGTGTGGTTTTCTAGATCCTCCCACAAACCCTTTCAAGATCCATGAACTGACTTACTCTGGTGCTACTGTTCACAACTATGCTTATACATCAGGGAATTATGTAGGAAACACAACTTGCATATCACAAAACTGCATAATAGAAGATATACGGAAACAATTTCACATTACTTCCTATAAGAATCATAATGTTCTTAATCGTAGTCTCTGTCATTGATCGCTGCCACTCGATCTCGAACAACATAGAAAACATCACACCAATGGAATCTTTCCTTAACTAAGTTGTTCGGGTACAGAATGGGAATGAAACATTGGTATGTATTCCCCCCCACAATGTGAAATTCCACTCAAATAGATACTGAGAAGCAAAATGCATCGAAGAACATACTCCTGAATGGATCTTGCTAGTTAGGTCTTGCTGCACATGGTCACTAATGCTAGTGAACGTATTCTCCTAGCTGACCATCTTCCAACGAAGTACGGAAGTCAGAGGACCAAGTCAGTCAGAGGATCACTGACAGTCATCTGTGCTCCAACACAACTTTCTTTCCAACATCCATCAAATACCAAACAAAATAGGAACGATGAAAAATAATCACACCAAGCTGAAATTCACACCACACAACTGAATCTGGAACACTGCAAAACTCAAAAACAAGTACTCACACTGTACACCTGTACCACCAAATAATTTTGTGCGGCCCCGTCGTTGGTGACTGACGAGAGGTCATTGTTCGACCTCCTTCCTCCATTTTCATGCTGCTAGCTCAGCTGAATTTGATCATGAAGCTCGAGAATACCTTGATAATTTGGACGTCCGCGCATGCATACAAGCGAAAATGAGTCCAAAATTGAAATGCGGGTAAATTTTTTTATTTTTCAGACTTAATACAATGACACAACTTTTTGACGACAATAAAAAAACACTAAAAACAAATGTCCTAAAATCACCTATTTAACTTTATTTTGACATATGATAAACTTAACAATACATAATAATTTTACCACACATAAAAAAAAAACTCTAAATGATATAATAAAATTTAATGGCTTGACTAAACTATTATTTCTAAACTTAAATAACTAAATCCACGTGTCTTTTCTAATCTTATATTCTGCAGACTTTATCAAATCTCATCAATCAAGGTGAGGAGACTGGTGAATGTTGAATCACCCATATTATGACAGAAATCTGGGACGTCTTGATTTGGAGTGACTAAACGCCAAGTATTAGCCGATCTGAAGACTTTTCACTTAACACGTTGCAAAGATCTGATGATGGAAATTGGGCAGAATATGTCCTCACAACAGTTTTGATTCCCAAATTTTGAGTACTAGATCTCAGTGTTCACGTCCACTAGTCATGGTAATGCAACATTGAGATCGATCAATATGTAGAATCAGACCAAACCACCTCTCCACGCTTTCGCTGAGTCGATACAGATTTTAATGAAGAATCAACACTGAGATCTTTGTTAAGACAGACGTACACAATGAATTAAATGATGAATGGCGATTAAAAACTCCACTTTCTAATAGAATTTTATGCAGACCCAGTGTGCTGGATAATGGAAAATGATTATTGCAGGATCGACACTGCTGCAGCCACATACAAGATTAAATTTTTGCAGATACGTAGTAGAATCCTACATGATTCACCAAAATAGAATAATAATCTGAGCACTACAAGAGAAATCACCAAGCCAACAAACTAATTCTCTGGTATAAAAGTATCTATGAAGAAACTCATGAATCCAGGGCAATATGGAATGCTAATTGCCCTGGACTACTCTCAATAAACCATTACAGGCATATGACTATTCCTCTCTGATGCCAAATGAAAGCTCTGAAACAGATTTACACAATAATCTTCTTCAATATAATATTCTTCACACAAATATGTTCGATATATTATTTCTGTATCTATTACAATGTATGGAGTGCTATTAAATAGCCATCCAAATAGGAAAACCAACTTCCTATAAAGTAGGAAGTATAAACAATATAAAACCCGTATTAATATATTGTTATACATTTGTTATAACAATATATATAAAACTAACCATATAAATATTTACCATGATGTAAATACTAATTCCTAACACTGCTATGATTTTAATTTATAATTTTTATATGATGCATGGGTTGAGCCAAAGGAGGGAAAATGTTTGATTTTATTTTGAGCCTTAGAGAGGCTATAAAAGTGAAGTTATGGGCATATTGTTTCTAGCTTTTTGAAAACCCTTTTATCTTCTTTTGAAGAATTTTTTTATGAAAATAAAAACCCTTTGAGCCTAGCCTAAAACACATGGAATCTCATTCTAGGACAACTAATAGTTTATTTTTCATGAGGATAATTTGAGAAAGTGCAAAGTTGGTGTTGTTTCTTTAAGAGCAAGTTGGAGGAGGAGGGAAGATTTGGATGCTATCTTCATAGAATATTTATGTTATTTGCATGTTTTTAAGGTTCTTTAAGATTTGATATTGAGTTGAATACATTCTCATAGTTCCATATCTTCATATGTATTCATGAGACATAGTTGATTGTCTCAAGAGCTAATGGTTGTATCTTGTTGATCATTGTTGAAGACACTACATATTGTAATATGATTTGAATATAAAATTGAAGTGCATTGATCTTATTTTGAGAATCAATATAAGTTTTTTTATTCTATATTGTGATCCTTGCATTGTGTTAATTTCTTTGTGAAAAATATCTACTTTGATGTGTTGTACATGAGCATGTGTGGTTAGGGTTTGAAGCACAAGTGTGAAAGTTTTTATTGGGGATTGATTCACCCCCTCTCAGTCCTTGTCACCTCCAACAAGTCACACTTTGTGAAAGTAGCGATAAACAACCACATGTATAAAATGTAATAGAATAGTGGATGGAATAGAATAAACTTCCCTCCTATGTGGTGTGATGCAGATGAACAATCCTTGTACCTTGTGATAGAGCTATATGGATGCAAATGAGCTCTATATGGATGCAACCTTAGATGATGATAGTAGTGCCTAGTTATTTTTTCCTCATTATGTACTCATAACTATGTATTTATGTGGTTCTCTTCTTCTAATTTCATAATTAACCCCAAAAATTCCAACCACCAAAAAGATAAGAAGCTCAAACAACTAGAAAATGTCCAAAAAGTGGCGGGAAAGTTTAAAAAGGACCAAGGTGCCCCAACTAGGACCAAGGCACCTTTTGGTGCCCTAATACTAGCCTCTGGGCACCCAGTCAAATGCAAAATAACACAAAATGACATAAACCAACTAGGTAAGTATGCGGTGAAGGACAGGAATGATGGAAGATAGAAGAATCAAATGACCAAAAGATGGGTGTTAATTAGTAATTTCTTCACTCAAAAATCATATGAATAGTAGTATAAGACTAGGACTAAATAATGTCTAAAGTGCATGATTTTGTGTCTACATTTCCCCCACTTTATGTTGGTAGCGGAAATCTCGGTATTATAAAGTAGATAGAGATGCATACCTGATTTCCATGTAGAGTGATGTAAAAAGCGTGTCAAAGAGTTGAGTGAAAAAAATATGATGGAGCATGGAAACTAAAGATGAAAATGCACAAAAAGTGATGAGAGTGAACCTAGGGTAGAAACACATGTGTAAAATGCTGATGTGTGTAGTGTACTGCATGGTTAGTATGGTGTGTGCTGCCACAAAGTGTTGTTGTTGATGCCATTATTGTTATTGGTGTTGTTGACTGATTACTTCTCATATGATCGGACCTACAAGGAGAAGACGATCAAGTAGTCAAATATGCATGTATATATGTCAAAAATGCATGTAAAAGATGCATGTATATGTAATGAAAAGATTGAAATGAAAGTATGAAAAGTGTAAAAGGAACATGTGCACTTGATCCGTGATGAGAGAAAGGGTGTAGAAAGAGGATATCCTATCCTAGCTGGGTTTTGGGTGATCCGATACCATAGACCGAATAAGTGTAGGGAGAAAGCTACATTATTCTCTAACCTATAACTACTTCCCTGAATATGTGTGAAGAGATCTCTGTACTACCTAGTTTTTGGGTGATCCGACGCCATTGGTTGAAGTAGTGTAGAGAGAAAATATGATGTGTCCTCTAAACTACAAATGATCGCCAAAATTCTAAGGATAACCATGTCCTGTAAAATGCAATGTGTACGGGGTTTGTAGACTGTTCTCAACCCACTCACGTTGTATAACCCACAATGTCAAGGGCAGAAATTGAACTAAAGTGAACTGGTATAGAAGTGTTTTGTAGAATGTAAAACCCCAAATGATGTCCCCCTCTTTGGGGGCACATGTGACGTTGTTGATAAGAGAATGCGGCCCCAAAAGAGGTCCAACCACATGAACTTTGTAACTCTACCCTGCAGGGGGAAGGAATACGCTTGGTAGAAACTAAGGTAGGAGAAAATAAGAAGGATAGACAAAAAAGTGTTAGTATGAAAAAGCATGCATGTAGAAAGCAATGTGTAAGCTACCAAGCAATATAGTAATGTAAACATGCAAGAAGAAAAATTAGACCACCAAAGTGGGTTGCAAACATGGGACACCACTCATGATGTCACAAGACACGCAAGGCCATAATGGCGCATACAAAAAACAAGTGTGCACACCAAACATAGGGCAAGACCCTCATAAAAAAAAACAAGCAATAACAAAAACAATTATGGAAGAAAATATCCCTGCATAACAAATGTTGCACATGAAGCACCCATTAGCATGTTAGAAAGATTAATATTGTATCAAAAGCGTGTATAACCAAGTAATGTAAAGTGCTAAGTACAAATGAAACAATATCACTGTGAGAGATAAAAGTGGATGCCCCGGTGACCAAGGTGTAGGAAGGGTAGAAGGTGAGCATCTTTATTATGTGCAAAGGATATATATTTACGATAAAAACTAAAAAAGGCGTGAACACACATGTGTGTATGGTATAGATAAATTACATATAAGAGATCAACTAGCATGTGTAATAAAGTGACCATATACAAACAAATGCAAACAAGAGTAAAAGCAACCAAGATATGCAATATGAGGTGGATGGGTGGAATGGAATGTAAGATGGATGATAGGAGCGGTGTGTCCCCCGAGTGAATGGAGATGTATGTAGTGATTTTCATTTTGTTTTCCCCCTTAGTAGTCAAGAATGAACCGTAAATGAGAGTGTGTCATCGGGAAATGGTTGAAATGTGTGTATGTTGTGTCTAACACATTGTGATGATTGTGCATGTGTATTGATGAAATGTGACCTAGAAATGATGTGTGCGTGAACCTTATAGCTAAAACATATATCATGACAAGATGAATGTAGGAGTGATGATGTATCCTAAAGAATATATCACTACCAGATGAATAGTGGGAGTGATGATGTATCTTAAAGTGTATACCACTACAAGATGAGCATATGTCACTAACCTAGGAATGTCGCATTATGGGAGATCACATGATGAATGCATGATGAATATAAGGTCCATTTGATTTGTAAACCCTTGGTAGTTGAGTATGGAATGTGTCATAGGGTAGTGAGTGCAATGCGTAGAAGAAAATGCAATATGCGTGATGATAATAAATTACCATGTGATGAGTAGAATGTGTAATGTATGATGTATAAGATGTAATGCGAGATGCAATGTATGATGTATAAGTTGTAATGTACGATGTAGAATAATGAGTGTAAGATGTGCGTGATTTAGTATGTAAAATTCTTGACTCGTAGACCATGAAAGTGTTGTATATGTATGATGAAGACTAGTATGATATGTAAATGTGCAAATAATCAAAACGATGTAGTCTAAATGAAATATGTATGATGTAAGATGTATAGATGTGCAAAGGTCAAAATGATGTAGATTAAATATAGTATGTATGATGTATGACGCAAGATGTATGAATAGACACAAAGTGTGTAATAACTATAGTGCAATGTGTGGGGTTCATGTGTAGTAAGTCCTCAATAGTCAAGTGAGAACTAAAGCACAAGAGTGTGTCAATGGGTAATGTCGATGCTAAAACATGTGATGAGTATGCCTATGTAAGGAGATCGATGTACAAAAATGCAAAGATGAGAGGTGCACTGATGCTAATATGTGGGGGATGTGTAAATGCTATGCCCCCCAAGTGTGTAAGAAATGGAATTCTAGTCAAAAGACACTAAGTGGATCAATGTAAGGAGTAGTTTCCTTAACAAAAGTGATGGGATGCTAAAGTGATAGAGGAGTGTGATCATCAAATGGTTCATCATCATAGTAAGATTCATCTGGGTCCCAGTCATCGACATAGGTATGGTCTATAATGAGATGGAAGAATTCAAAGTTTAATTTTAAAAGGTGGTTCTGAGCATGACCATGTAATGGCATAACTACCTTTTATGGAAGAGGAGATAGACTAGAATTAAGAGGAGGTACCGTTGTAGATGATTTAGGAGGAGTACATGATTTAGAGAAAACCTTGAGAAGTGATTTTTTGTTTTGACTTGGTAATGTTGTAGGTGATTGAGTAGGAGGAGGTGGTGAACTAATTTGGAGAGGGTGTTGTTTATGTTGACTTGGTGAAGTCGTAGGTGGTTACTTAGGCGGCTCTTGAAAAATCGAAGAAGGAACATGGGGAACAAATTTAAGAGCCCAGGTGGATGTAGCATTTGTAGATGGTCATGCAATAGAGTGTTGTGCAGTGAATGTTATAAATCCCTTATGCTCAAGATGTTTAATTCTATGTTGTATAGCATAACAATCATTGTCAGTATGTCCATTGATTATATGATAATTACAATATGGATGACCTTGATATTTTGCAAGCCGATAAGGAGGATAACAATGAGTAGGTGGAAAAGTGATCAACTGATGACTAAGGAGTTTAGTAATAATGTCATGTGGCTTAGTATTATGCTCAAATATGAGAGGCTTAGGCAATGACATGACATGAGGTTCAACTATATGACATGTAGTAGACATAGATTGAAAATGAGATGGAGAAGGAGAACAAACATGAGCCTGAGAAGAGTCCTTAAGATGTTGAATTTCATATTTTAGATATGTCATCATGGATTCCATAGCTTTAAATTTTTCTTGAAATAAATAATGTAGAAATTGAGTTGAGTCCAATAAGGGTTGATTAGATGGAGGAATATTAGGACTAGGGTCATCATATAAATAATCAAATATAAGACTTATTTCATGTGATGGTGTATTTTGAGGACAATATATGGTGTCTAGGGATTTTTGAAGAGTAGTTTAGAAATTAGGATGCATCGTAAAAAATCGAGACAAAGAAACTTGAGGAATTTTAGGAGCCATGATAGAGGAAAAATGAGGATCCTAAGCGTGAAAGTAGTCGATTTCACCAAAATGATTAGCTATAATGTGGAATTTATTAAGTTAATATAACTAGGAACAACAATAAATAAAAATAATTAAATGCAATGAATAAATATAGAAAATGACCCAAGAAACAAGGTAAATGAAAATAAAAACCCTAATGTATAAGAAGAGTAAGGAAGTGACTTAGCTGATTTAGAGGCTGATTTAGATTGTGTTGTAAAATAAATTGAATATTATGCTTGAGAAGGAAGCGAACATGCAGAGAGGTCTTGAAAAGGAAATAACTAAGTTTTGTGGTAGGACTAGGGCATGCGGGAGAGGACCGGGGCACTGTGGGTGCCCTGGTCTCTTGTGAGGAGTTTGAAAACTAGGTTTGGATGTTTGGATGATGATTTGAATCCTTCACTATGTGTTGCATGTAATTTTCTCCTCTGTGCCGAATGTATCCAATGATCAATGATGAAAGAAAGACTTGTAAGACTCCAAAACAAGCATCAAACCCTAAAAAATAAAAATGTAAATGAAAGGGGTCATACTGTCCTCAACGGCCACAATGGTGGACTTACTAACTAAGCATTGCACTACATCTTAGACCTGATGTAGTTATGTGTGAGTGTGTGTGATCATGCCCTAGGTTGCTCTTCTGCCAGTCACACTTTGTTAAAGTAACGAGCAATAATTATGTGTAGAAAATGTAATAGAATAGAATAAACTTACCTCCTATGCGGTGTGATGCGAGATGAACAAATCCTTGTGCCTTGTGATGAAGTTAGTTGGATGCAAATGAGCTATATAGAGATGAAACCTTAGATGATGATAGTAGTTATTAATTCTTGGTCCCTCATTATGGACTCATAACTTTGTATTTATATGGTTCTCTTGTTCTAATTTTGTAATTAACCCTGAAGAGGACGACCCCCAAACGATAAGAATCTCAAATGGCTAGAAAGTGCCCAAAAGTGGAGGGAAAGTGTAAAAAGGATTAGGGCACCCCGAATGGGACCAAGGCACTGTTGGCACCCTAATACTAACTTGGGTGCCCCAATCAAATGCAAAATAACACAAAATGATAGAAACCAACTTGGAAAGTATGTGGTGAAGGGCGGGAATGATGACAAATAATAGAATAAAATGACCAAAAAATGGGGTTAATTAGTACTTTCTTCAAAAAAACCATATGAATAGTAGTATAATACTGGGACTAAATAATGTCTAAAGTGCATGATTTTGTGTCTGGTGGGCGGATGAGAAAAGGAAAGTGGTTCTGACAACAAGGCCTTATGAGGTACCCATGTACAATGAAAATATCTCATAAAGTTGAAAAAGGAGAAAACCTAGTGGGAAAAAAATTCCCCCAAAAGAGAGATAGATAAATTCACTCAAGAAAATTGGAGAAGAAGAAGTGGGTCCCAAACAACTCATCTTGATGAGGTACCCAAGTACAATAATCATCCCACATAGTAGAGAGATAAAGAAGTGAGGACAATAAGGTCCCTTAAGATGAGGGTCGATGATGTGTTCCTCTACGTAAATATTGAGGAGAATCCTCCCGCACCGAAAAATCTTCTTGCCCCGGGAAGGAAAAAAGGATTCTGAAAGCCAGCCCACTCCACAAAAGAAGAATCCTATAATACTATGATCTCTTCATCTAGATTGGCGAAAGGTGTCATACGTTTGGAAAAAGTGTGAACAAAAGACAATGGAATGAATGGTACTGTGTAGTATACGTGTCAGAGAAATAAAATTGTGTGGGTCCAATAACTCTCACAAAGGGATCCACAAGAAGAGGTGGATCATGAAACATCTATGAAATAGTGGAAGTGACAAATTTCCCAAGGTGGGAACTCCCAACGAGAGAGATGAATGGGTCCTCCAAAATGTGTGATGGCTCAATCAGAGCATATTCCTATAATGAAACACAAGTGGAATATGCAAATAGACAACTTAGGTCGGGAAGATACTCATCCCAATGGGGTTTCTCAATGAGAGCAATTCTTGAAAAGAATGTATTAGCATCACAACATGAAGTAGGAGGAGAATACTGTTGTGAAGATCTATTGGAAGTCCAAGATGAAGCAATGTTGCACTCAAAGGTAACAACCGGTGTATGTGGAGTGTCATCAACTGAGCAATCAAGATGTAATGGAGCATGAGAGGCAATGGTCACATTTGTCTTAGAGGAAGGTTCTCCAATGGAAAAATATTGCAGAGATTGCATGGAAGCATGCACGTGCATGAAAAGGATATCTATGGAGGAAACAATAGTGAGAGTGTGCTTAGTAACAAGATCCTATGGAAAATGGTCAAAATGGGACTCATGATTAACAATGGGTGCATGGGAACACTCAACAATGAAAGGGATGTTAGAAGAGGGAGAATCTATGGTAGAACTAGAGAGGTCTAGGAAGCATTGCTCTCGGATGATGAAATAATATCGTCATGTAGCTACCGGATAATGGTCTCGAAGTGAAAGGGTACTCGGTGTGCTTGAAAAAATGTAATAAATCCCTAGAAATATTAAGACCAAGAAGGCTATAGACCTCATCATTGTGGTTAAATTACTCATTCTTATGTAGAGGCTCAACAGGCTTAAGAATGGGACCATGAAGGTAGGGAGACAAACCATGCATAGTGAAATTATTGATAATGACTTCCTTCCAAGACATAAATTTCCTAGAGTTAAGCATAACAACATAATGGTGAAACTTTGTATTGCAGATAAACCCACAAATATATCCCAGGTGGAAGTTTATAACTTAGTGCAAAAGTATAATTCCCCATAGAGTTTTATAAGAAGCCCCCAATATGCAACACTTTATAAAGTAGTGCATTTACAAAAATAATTTAAGCCATCATGTAAAGCATGAGTAAAAATTCACTTTTGACCGCAACGGTGGTCAAATTTGAGCCACCGATAAAAAGTTATAACAAATACAATTTCCGTAAATAATGACTTATTTAATTAAACTTTTACAAATTAATTTTATAAATGCTAGAAATGAGAGGAAAGGGGCTCATGCATATACTCATTAGAAGCGAGATGGAATTTAGAAAAACATAAAGGTTTATCTTATGATGGGGAATTAGCCTCCGCTAACCCGGGTCTCACACGTTGTCTTCATCGGGAAAAGATACAAGGCTTAAAAACAAGATAAATAATAGTAGTTCCTTTTACAATGACAATGATATTGTTTTTATAAAAAAACAAAAAAATGAGCCCCCTATTTTACATCAACTCCAAGCACCATACCTAGGTCTCCAAGCCTATACACCAACACATTTGCTCAAGAAAAACCAAACTACTTTAAATCAAAGAATGGATTGAAATGTACGAGGGAAAGTGTTTGACTGAGAAAATAGGTGATAATATTGAAGAATTCGGTCAAGATATGGCTCATTGGAAGGTGAGACCGCCATGTGAGTTAGATAAGAAGCAGAAAAAGAGATTGATATGTAGTTTCCTAGAGGTCTTCATGGAAAGGGAGGAGATAGAGCTCTAAAAGGCACATCCATATACAAAGAGAAAAAGAGGTGGATTTGAGTGGAGGTTGAGACTACCGTCGAATTTGTGAAGGAGGTAGAGAACAGGTTAGAGGTCAAATCCTAGAGGTATTTCAAGAATCAAATGAATTTGAGTATGGGGGCAACAAAAAAAGGAGACGGTGGGCCAAAAAATACTGGGGTTCAATGCTTGGTGAGTTATGAATGGTGTTGTGTTGTTGACTGTCAAGATGCACACTGAGATTGGAGGATCCATTAAGAAAAGTTGTGTGAGTTGCGGGTATAACTAGAAAATATAGCGGTCAAGGAGGAAAATGTTCTTAGGGAACGAGATTCTCCAATAGGAAATGCACAAGGTCAAATGAGCACATAGATCTTAGACCAAAGAGGATTTGAGATGGAGTGACTATATGGAGAAGAGTCACAGTAAATCCATAAAAATAAGAGGGAGTCGTCAGGGAATATCTAATCCCACTAAGACCACCATGAAGACAAGATCTGCATAAACCACGTGAAAACCCTAAAGAGCTAGTAAATCCACCAAATAGTAAAAATCCTACAATTTTTGTGTTTTTGGAACCCCAAAATTTGTAAACCTTCAACTTATCAATCTAAAAACCCAAAAATTCAAAATCATACTAAACCAAGACGGAGTAAAATCTATTTACACATGAATTGTTAGTTTCACAAACAAAGTATTCAAAAAATGCAAATAACTCAATAATGGAAACGTTTCACCATAATAGCTCGATACCACATTAGAGCTTCTAGGGAGATCTCGATGAAAAAAATGCACACGTGATTAAGCTAGATGTAATATTATATCCTTTTCTAGATGTTATAGTAGTAGTAAATAAATGAGCAATGAAATACTGAAATAATACCAAAGCAACTAAGAAATAAAAATAATGAAACCCTAAGTGAAAAGATGGTTAGAAGAGCCTTAGATGATTCAAAGAGGTTTTGGACCGTGTTGCGAGAGGAGATCAACTAAATAGGAGTGGAAAACCCTTGCACATAAGCTTGGAAAAATGTATATATGAGTGATTTGGCTGACCGAGGGCACTGGTATGGTTTAAGGTTCTATGGTCTATGTAAATGCTCATAAAACCTCCTCTAATGTGTTGCAAGAGGTTCACACTTGTTCACCTTTTCTTATGTACATGTCACACTTGGATCAACAAGGTACCCGTAAACTTGTAATAAAGAAAGCACCTGCAAAACCCTCAAATAGACATCAAATCCTAAAAAAGAAAGATGTAAAATGAGGGGTCGAAATGTCCTCAACTGCCACAATGATGGACTTAATACCAAGCGTTGTACTAAATATCAGACCCAATGTAGTTATTTTTGTGTGTGTGAGTGGAATTATGCCCTAGGTTGCTCTTATGTGTGTCACACTTTGTGAGTAGCGAGCAAGTAGATAGATGTAGAATGTAAATAATGTGTGCATGGAGAAAAGGGAATCCCCTTCTATGAAATGTGATGCGAGAAGAACCAACCTTTGACCCATGTGATGGATCTAGATGGATGCCAATGGAGATATAGATGCCTTGATGGATGTAACCTTAGGTGGTGATAGATAATGCTTAGTGTTTGTTCCTTTATTATGATCACATAACTTTATATTTATATGATTCCTTCACTTTAATTTCATAATTTGCCCCAAAAAGTCCAACTATAAAAATTATAAGATGCTCAAATGGATAGAAAGGACCCAAAATATAAAGAGGACAAGGGCGCCCATAGGGATGGGAGTGCCTAGCACTTATGTCTTGGTTGGGCGTTAGTGTCCTAGAATGACAAATGCCGAAATGTGAAAATACAAACCGAGCAAGTAAGAGTGTAAAACTGAAAGAAAAAGCATAAAACAAATAAAGGTTCCCAAAGACATGGGTTAATCAATATTTTTCTTAGTTAGGAATCATATAAATAGTAGTATGTAATCGGGACTAGATAATTACCTAAAGTGCTGATTTTGTGGCTACATTTTCCCCACTTTATGTTGGTGAGAAGAATGCTCGGTAACATAAAGTAGATAAAGATGTGTTCCTAATATCCATGTAGATTGATGTAGAAAATGTGCCGAGGACTATACAAAGTGTGGAGTGATAAAAATATGGATTGTGGAGACTAAAGATTCTAAAAATGTAAAAAGGTGATGAAAATGAATCTAGGGTGGAAACACGTTTGTGAATGTTGATGTGTGTGATGTACATGTTATTGGTTTTGATGTAAGCTATTTTGTTGTTGATGTTGACTATCTATTTCTCATACGAGACATAATTGCAAAAGATAAAATGATGAAGTAGTCAAATACACATATATGTATAAAAAGCATGTAAGGAAGTATGTAAAAGAAAATGCTGAAAATGTGAAAAAGGAACATGTGCACTTGATCCATGACACGAAAATAGTGTATAAATGATCATGTAGATGATGTCAATGTGTATGAGTTTTTTTGGGTAATCTCACGCCAATGTAACGGAAGAAGTATCTAGGGAGAAACTGTCTGGTGTCATCCTCCAACCTTTAATCACTTCCCAAAAATGTAGATATCTCTTGTACTATCTAGTTTTTTGGGCAATCCAACGTCATGAAATAAGTAATATAGAGATGAAGGTTTGGTGTTATCCTCTAACCTTTAACTTCTCCCTAAAATAAGACACCACTATAGAGGATGCGTACTAACATATGTTCTAAGTAAAATCTGTTGTGTAGAGTTATGTAGACTGTGTTGAACCCAATCATTGTGTAACTGCCCCTAGTTATAGGCACTTCAAGAAAGGCATCATTTTACTAAGGACCCAAGTCTGGTTCTAATCTTTGAACTGTGTTGTACTATATTAGTACCATTCTTTGATGTGTATACTACTTTTATGAGGTGGTTGATTCACCCAAATGATGACCCCCTCTTTGGGGCATGTGCGACATCCTCGAAGGAGTATGCAGCCCAAAAGAGGACCAATCATTGTGCTAAAAATGTTCCTTGTAGGGGGAAGAGGATGTTCTTGGTAGAAACCAAGGCACATGCAAACAAGTGACTGGGAGACAAGTGTTAGTACAAGCAAAGACAAAAATGCATGTATAAGAAAAAGTGTAAGTTAGAAAAACAATGTATAATCTAACACACATACGAAGACAATGTAGACTGCAAAAAAGAGGGTTGCAAACATGGGACACCACTCATGATATCATAAGAAAATCAAGGCCGTTAAATCCAAAAGAATACAAGTGTGCACACAAGAAAAGGGCAAAGCCCATAATCAATGACATATAATGAGAAGAAAGTACAAGCAATGTAACAAATAACCATGGAAGCAAATAGCCTGTCAGAAAAAAATGTTGCACATGAAGGAACCATTAATATGTTATAAAGATTAAAATTATGTCAAAGCATGTGTAATATGATAAAGCAAAGAGTGTGCTGCAAATTATGAAACAATAAACACTGTTTGTAGTGTACGAAAGTGGATGCCCCCAAGAGCCACTGTGAGAGTGGTACTAGGTACACACCAAGCATCTATCCTACGTGTAAGGATCGTAGAATTTATGTCACAACTAGAAAGGAAAGTGAATGCACATGTGTATATGATAAAGATAATGACATACAAGATATCTATCTAGCATGTGTAATAAGGTGAAAACATACAAGTAAATGTAAGTAAGAGTAAATGTAACTAGGATATGCAATATATTGTTGATGGATGGAATGGAATGTAGAGTGAATGATAGGATCCGCATGCCCCCCGAGTGAATGGAATTTTATGTAGTGAGGATCATTTGTTTATGCCCCTCAACATTCAATAATTAACCGTAAACGAGAGTGCGTCATCGGGAAATGGTTGAACTATGTGTTGTGTGTAGTGTAGTGTGATGAATGTGTAGTGATGACATGCAACATAGAGATGAGGTGCGAGAATGTGTGATAATTTAGCTAAATAATATATCACAACAAGATAACAAAAGAATTGATGATTTAGTCAAAAGTGTATACCACTAGATGATGCTAAAGGAAGTGATGATTTATCTTATGGCGTATATCACTAAATGATGTAAGTGGAAGTGATGATGTATCCTATAGCGTATATCACTAAATGATGCAAGTGGAAGTGATGATGTAGCCTATAACATATATCACTAATCTAGGAATTTTGCATGAGAAAAATATTGAATGTGTGAATGTGATGTGGCCCATTTGTGATGTATACCATCAACAGTCTAGTATGAACCATGAGACTAGAGTGTGTCATAGGGTAGTGAGTGCAATGCATATAAGTATATGAGTAGAATGTGTAATATGTGTAGTAAGTGAATAATATGTCATTGGTATGTCATGTGTAGATGGTGTAATGTGCAGTGTATGAGGTTCAAGTGTATAGGATTCCATCAATAATCAAGTTTAAAAAATGAAGAAAAAGAGTGTGTGATCGGGTAATGAGGTGAGAAAAATTAACCTACCAAATATTAAGTAGCCACGTAGCGATGGAAGAAACATCAAGACCATGCGACGGTGGTGGAATTTGAAATTTGTCTTGACCATTAGTAGAAGGAGCAGTTGCTTTGAAAAAATGAATTGGAAACGGAAGTGGAGTGGGATGGGAGCCAACTTGAAGGATGGTAGCTTTGGTGGTATTAATGACACCTGTAGAAGACTTGATAAGAGAATAAGGTTGATTAATTTTGAGAGGTGGTTGTGTAAGTTGATTTGGTAATGCCACAAATGACTTGAGAGGAGGAGGTGTTATATTTATTTTGAGAGGCGGTTTCTTAGGAGGTGCTTGAATTTTTGTAGAATGACCATTAGAAGTGATGGCGTGGTGTTTATTAGAAATAGATGAATCAAGTTTAGGAACACATTGAGATGTAGAATTTATATATGGGCATACGACATAATGTTGTTCGAGTGAATGAGATAAATCCATGATGCTCAAGATGTTTGATTCTTTTTGTAAAGCATAGAAATCATTTTCATTATGTCCATTGATTCGATGATATTTTTCTTTCCATAAGGAGGATAGTAATGCATAGGTGGTAAAGTGATCAATTGATGACTAAGGAGCTCAAGTAAGAATGTCATGTTAACTAGTATTGTGATCAAAGATGAGAGGATATGGTAATGATATGAGTTGAAGGTCAATGATATGAGCACATGTAGTGGACATAAAATGAAGATGAGATGCAAAAGGAGAAAAAAGAGCACGAGAAGCATCCTTAAGATGTTGGATTTCATATTTGAGAGATGTAATCATGGATTCCATAGCTATAAATTTGTATTGAAATAAAGAATGCAAAGCTTGAATTGACACCAACATGGGTTGATTTGATGGAGAATCACGAAGACTAGGGTCGTGAAATAAATGATCAAAAATAGCGCTTACTTGAGATACATAGTGTCTAGGGACGTTTTAAGAACAAATTGGCGATTAAAGCATTTTAAGTAAACTAGAAAAAGAAATTTAAGGAATTTGAGGAGCCATGATAAAGAAGATGATATGCTAAAGAAGGATCCAAAAGAATGATCACGAGTGGAGTTCACAAAAATGATTATACTAAAATTTAATATTATATCCTAATCTAGATGTTATAGCATCAGTAAATAAATGAACAATGAAATACTAAAATAATACCCAAGCAACTAAGAAATAAAAATAATGAAACCCTAAGTGCAAAGAGGGTTATAAGAGCCTTAGTTATTTCCAAGAGGTTGCGGGAATGTGTTGAGAGGAGGCTGGATGAACATGAGTGGAAAACCCTTGCACAAAATCTTGGAAAAATGTAGATCTGAGTGATTTGGCTAGATTGGGGTGTCTGGAGAAGGATGGGGGTGCCCGAGGCACTCTTCTGGTCTATTTTATGGGCACCCTAGTCTGCATAGATGCTCAAAAAATCTCCTCTGATGTGTCATAAGAGGATCACACTTATTCTCCTTTTGTCATGTATATGTCACACTTGGATCGTCGAGGTACCTGTAAACTTGCAATAAATAAAGCACATGCAAAACCCTCAAATAGACATCAAATCCTAAAAAGAAAGATGCAAAATGAGGGGTCAAACTATCCTCAGCTGCCATAATGATGGAATTAATATTGAGAGTTGCACTACATCTCATACGCAATTTAGCTCTAAGTATGTGTATGTGTGGAATTGTTCCCTAGGTTTCTCTTGTTTGTGTCACACTTTGTGAGTAGCGAGCAAGTAGCTAGATGTATAATGTAAATAATGTGTGCATGGAAACAATAGACTCCCCTCCTATGAAGTGTGATGAAAAATAACTAGCCTTTGTCCCTTGTGATGGAGCTAGATGGATGCGAATGGAGCTATAAATGCCTTTATGGATGCAACCTTAGGTGGTGATAGATAGTGCTTAGTGCTTGGTCCCTTATTATGATCACATAACTTTATATTTATATGATTCCTTCACTTGAATTTCATAATTAACTCTGAAAAGGATGACTATCAAAATGATAAGATGCTCAAACGGCTAGAAAGGACCAAAACAGTGTGACCAAAGTAAAAGAGGAGAAGGGTGCCCATAGAAGATAGGGGTGCCTAATGCTGGTGTCCTGGCGGGTGTTGGTGTTCAAAATGAAAAATGTCAAAAAGTGAAAATACTGATTGAGAAAGTAAGAGTGCAAGACCGAAAGAAGAAGCATAAAGCGGTGAAAGGTGGCCAAAGACATGGGTTGATTGGTAATTTTGTTACTTATGAATAATGTAAATAGTAGTATGTAATTAGGACTAGATAATTATCCAAAGTGTGTGATTTTGTGTCTACAATGAGAAATTACAGAACTCAAAATAACTAACAATAAGATGTAATATGATCAAAACACACAAGGAAATAATGGCTCCAAATAAACTCAATGCTCCATATGATAGACTAATGCAAGTCATGTACATATAGGATGTGAATGTAAAACCTCCTCCCAGATCAATGGTGAATAAGTCTCACTAATTGATACTAGAAGTAGAGTTGACTCCACCGGACTAGTAAGCTATCTCAACACAACTAGTAAGCTAACTCAACATAATTGGTACACCTAAACAATCATATCCCATGAGTATAGGAAATCTCCAAGTACATAAACAAATATAAGGAAAATTAATATCCTACACCGACAAATTCTAGTGATTGAAAAATCCTTTTGGGCTTTTGGTTGCGTTATCTCTTGCACTTTAATGGATTTACACATTTTACAGTTCTACCGACACTTGATTGATTTACCTTTTGATGGCCCCAGACACTAGTGCCCGTGAGTAGGAGGAAGTGTCCAGGTGCTTTTGTCCCTCTCTTTCTTCTTCTTACTCTTTTGGGTCCTTTTTTCCTCTTGGTCACCTTTTAACAATGTGTCACCTTTTAGGTTTCAATTACAAAATTCAAAATATCGAATCATATATATACTTATTTATTTATTTTAAATATGGGGCCAAGCACTATAAGCATTATCTATCTTCACCTAAGCTTTCCCAAAGGCACAAGAGCACTACAAAGCACATATCTATAACATTCATACAAGGGTCAATGGCTACATTGGTATGCATACACTCCATAAGAGGGGATTTTATTCTATTCCATCACATGATTTTGCATATTCCAGATAATCTAGATCTAGCCTACTATTTTCATGAAACTTACACATGGTAACCTAGGAGATGAGACATGAATGCACATAGATACATAGAACTACATAGATTTTGAGATGTCGTACATCACTCATCATAAGTTCACTCTTCGGGTGACCATTGGGGGTCGATCCGACTCCATATTGTGCATATTTTTATTAGATTTGATATAGTTTATGGGCATGTGTAGGTAGTCATTTGTTTTGCGAGGTTATTGGTGTGATCGATGCCCTAATAGTGAAACCAAAGTGATAAATAATGAGTAATAATGAAGACCTTCGACCTTAAAAGACCAAAGTCCAAGCATCTCGAATGCAGACATAGGTGCTCATATCAATCATTAGCACCTAGGACACTCCTTCCCTTATGTGAGAAATTTTTTCTTGTACATTCATAGGTTTCGAACCCTTAGCAAGCCATTTTTACACTATTTCTAGGATGTTCTAGCGAGATACACAATCCCAATCACTCCCAGGTTATACAAAATCAACTAAGTCATCATCCCTCTCTCATTTGCTTAGGTTTTTACATCCTTGAATGCTTAGTGCTTGCATATTTTTGTACTTAATAATCTAGGTATCATTTATTACAGTAAGTTACTCTAAATTAAGATTTAATTCAAATTAGATTAAACCTGGTATTTGAATTTTCAAATTCCAATATTTCAATTTTTGGATTTCAATATATCAATTTTTGGATTCCAATATTTCAATTTTCAATTCTAATATTTCAATTTTCAAAGTCCAATATTTAAATTTTTGGATTCTAATATTTCAATTTTTAGATTCCAATATCTGTAATTTTGGAGTATAGAAAATACCAATATTTAACATTTTGGACTCCAAAACAAAAGAGTATTTGATTCCAATGAGAGCTATATTTTTAGCCGCTTATACTAGAATATGTCCGATTTACTGAAATAAGCGTTAATTAGAAAATGAGTTTTTACAAACATATTGTTCCCTCCTACATTGTCATTGGATAAAATCAAAATATGTAACTAAATCAATATTTATAAAATATTTAAAAAATTGTAAAATATTGTTAAAATTTAACCAAATAATATATAAATATGTATTTTTCCACATAGAAAAGAATTAAGTAGATTTTGACTTGTTTTAGGCCACCTTAAGTTGGGCATTATATATATATAAACAAATAAAATATGTATGGAAAAAACAAAAGTATACAAATATGTATTTTTCCTTATAGAAAAAATTAAATTAGATTTTAGCAAGTTTAAGGGCACACTAAGTTGTGCGTATCACACACCCACACAAAGTATATTTACTAAAAATTTATTAATAAATATTTATGGAAAATGACTAAGTACTACAATTCCTAATGTAGAAGAAATTTGCAAAGCTACCCTACATAATAATAATATTTTCTTATATTTTTTTGTGTGTAACTTTGTACCAACATTTGTAAATTTCTAAAAATAGCCCTACATCCTCCTCAAAATGGAAGATAACTATATAAATATTTATTTAAATTTTTTTATCATGTGGCATATAATAATTATAACATATCATTAGTTTACACCATAATGTCATTTAAAATGGAATATAACTTTTCCTCTGCCATTTCTAAAATCTATAAATTTATTCACTAAAATTAGGGTAAAAGCAATCCCAAATTCATGTTTTTATTCCATTCAATGTGAATCTCTAAATGATGAGAAATTCATGTCACTAAATAATTCTTACATTCTATTATTTCTATAATGATATTAAGTTTGAGGTAATTTCCAACACTACTATTAGATTGTATGAACTTTTATCCCACCTCTACCTCTTTCTCAAAATTGTAATAGTTACCCTTCTTCCCCATTACTCACCCCTAAGATTATATTGGAATCAATGTCAGAGAAGCCAATGCTTCTCATCCCAGGATCACTCCAACAAAATAAACATCACCACAACCATGAAAGTGCACAAAAATGAACTCAAATCTTTATAATGAAATGATGTAAGAAATATACATATAGGAGGAGGAAAGTGCAACTACTACCTAGATCAGTGGTGAATAACTCTCACTAATTGATACGCAGTAGAGTTGACTCCACACAACTAGTAAGTTAACTCAACACAACTGGTAAGCTAACTCAACACAACTAGTACACCTAAGAAAGATAACACAAGTGTAAGAATTATCCTAATAAACAAATAAAAGGATAAATAATAACCTATACTAACACCCCCTCGTAAGTGTAGCTTATGTGGGTAGAAAATAAGGTAGGCCCCGAGAACAAAGATTGATGAGGTACCCACGTATAATAACTGGGAAAGAGGGAACACCACAAGGTACCTAAAACTCGTAATAACAAAGTAGAGAGAAAAATCCCACTAAGAGGAATCCCAAGAAGCTTGGATCAAAAAAATCATACAATGTCGAAGAATTTATGTGCATTGTGGTCTAAATCCATTGTTCGATCACAAAACTCAAAAATAAATAACATTGGGCTTCACCAAAATAGCTCCATACAAGAATATTATCAATGGAGTGATGTAAAATGAGTAAAAAAACCATACATAATTTGATCAACTATTAAAAATAGGCGTGCCATGATTCAAGAATAATAACTAAGGCAACAAGGAAAGGAAACAAGATCCAAAGAAATAGGAGTGTTGCGATGCGAGAAAATCCAATATAACAAGGCAAGGAAATAAACCCGAAGAAGAAAGATCAACACCAAATGCTCCCATACTATTGAATGGGTGGAGTGATGCTAAAAATCTATATAAGTTATAAAAAAAACTACTCGATCACTAACAAACTAAAACTGGACTTCACCAAAGTATCTCCCCCACAAGAGATATTGTCAACATGCCAAAAATGTTAAAAATACATATACAAATTCTCTCAATAAAATAGAGAGATATACTACACCTACTCCAGAAAAATGCTCAAACATGGAGCATTACAATGAAAATAGTATAGAAAGTGGAGCAAGAGGTCGAATGGTGGAGGATCAATGCTTGCAGAGTCCTCTCAATGAATGCCTATGTCTCCACCACGAGTGATAAAAATCTACCCCAAATCAACACGAGATGGATGGAGAAGATGCTGTATATGATTCAATGTGAAATGCATAAACAATGTAATGCAAAGGAACATTGGAATATGTGTCAAATCAATCATGTCTAAAAATTGAAATCTCAGGTTTCTCAAGCTTGATTGAAGGTACAAAACTCATGTGTAGCTTGTGATCCTTGGAAAGAGTTGAGAGAAGAAAAAATAGGAGCTTTGTCAATGTGTGTTCCCAATGAGGAACCTACTCAAAAACCAATTCCATGGTGAGAATGCCACTTAACATGTTAAATAGTGGAAGTAATACCCTATGAATGTCTAGTGAAACCCATAAAGCGGAGCATGTGAGAACCAAATTCAGAGGTGTTCTCGCTTAAAAATCCACGTATGTGAGGAGATGCATTGAAGTGGGATACATTGAGTATGTAAGCTGGAATATGCACATATGCGAAAGAATATGCCGTAACAAACCTAACTAACTTAGGAGAATCATGAGCAAGAGTAGACTTAAAAACTAAAAAATCAAGGCCAGTGGAGTGCGGGAACCATAGCTACAAGTGGACTAGGAGTAAGGATATGAGAGTCCACAAAATGAGGAAAATACTTTGCAGGATAGCAAGTTTTTGTTGGAAGGAGTGTATGAGGTCATTTTTGTCATGAATGAGGGATTGTAGAAGAGAATTTATCTTCTTGAGCGATCTATTTTCTTGCAAAAATTTTACTAGGTCCTCTTGAATGGAATAAACTTCAAGTGAACAACATATCATTCTCGGACTATAAAGAAAATATGTCAAAGCACAAATCCATGATAGATGCAAAAATACACTAAAAAGTATAGGACATTGGACTCTGTCAAAAATTCATCCAAAACACTGTGGATTCCTTTTTTTCCTTATATCCTAGCTCAAGATTAACACTATGCGAGCAAGAAATAAAGAAATTGTTTTCTAGTGAGGGGATTTGACCACCTACCAAACCGGGCCTCACCCTCCAGTCTTTGACACTTGAGAACAAAAGTGTACTAGGAATATACTGTGTAGTGGACCTGATAGGTGGGAGTCTTGGGATAGTAGCCCTCAGCGGGGTCAAGGGGGAGCATCCCTTGTGTGCTCTCAATCGTGATACAAGGTGGGATTGAGGGGCACCGCCCCAAAGCCAAACAAAAATTACCCTTTTAAATGACTACCAAAATGGCCCAAAAATTTAATTTTTCACCACAAATTGAACCCCCAAACTGCTTATACTTACGTATTTTTATTACAATATTTGCTCCAAAATAATGTTCCCCCTTAATAAAATTATCTCCCTTCAAAATGATAATTTTCTCTCCTTTTAGAAAAAAATTGCTCCCACATTATATTTTCCAATTAGAAAAATTCTCCTTTTAACAAAACTTTACCTCCAAAAGTGTCATTATTATTATTGCTTAGCTCATTAAGTTAGCTAACTAGCTCTACGAGCTAAATAAATGAGCTAAAGGTAGTTTAGTTGAGAAGGAATCAAACTGCAATTGGAGATCGGAGATTCAAACTCCTAACCTCCCTTTTGGCGGTCAACAAGCTTAACCACTATGTCATTCTTGATCCACATACAATTATAAGAAAAAACCTACATTTATATTTTCTTTAAATGTCAAAACAAAAATAAATAAAGGATGCTTAATTAGGGTTATAACCCTAATCAATCGAGTTAAAAAATAAATCGGCCAATTTTTAAAGATGCATCTAAATAGGATTATTTTGAATGTAGAGCCACAAATAATACCTCATCGAGATAAGATGAGACACCACAGATCTTAGCAGAGGCCAAATACATGGGGAGATGAGTCCGAACAGATTAAATCAATTCAGGGGCTAGGATGAAGATGAGGTACAATCAAATGGATTTAATAACAACCAATGTGGAGAGAGATATCTATCTTGAGAAAACAAAGACCAAGCCCAGTCATCGGTAGCCACCACTAATACACTTCCAATTAAAAATATGATCCAATTTTCATTGTCTTACTACCACAAATGCCACATATCTATAGGTTATCCACCATGCACATATAATATCAACTGAGATGAAGTTGTGTTTGAAGAGCGAGGTGAGCCAATAGGTTAGGGCCAAGTTGTGAGTTAAGATTTTCGAGCCAAGGTGAGAGAGGACCAAGCCACCAATCTAGAAAAACAAGCACGAGCTATATAAACCCACCATTGATCATGAGTTAGAGTAAAAGAAAACAAAGAAACTCGTTGAGGCACAAAAAAACCAAAAATAGCTTAGTGAGTTAGAGGAAGAGCTTTACAAAAATTTCTTTGGAATGTAAAATTTAGTAAATGAAAATTTTCCTTGCAATGTAATTTATCACAACAATCACTTTAACTTTTTCTAGGCAAGACAAAAACAATACAAGCTTATCTTAAAACATATTTCCTTGATGCGAAAAAAATATAAACTAATCAATGTAGGATAAACTAGAACAAGAATGAGCTAGGGCCGAGTATGTAGCATGGAGAAAAAAACTTCTACAACATAAAAACTTGCATAAATCTGATCATGGCTAGTAAATCCCTCAAATACAAAGATATGTAACTTTGAATTCAAGGTGAGTAATGGTTGCATGAATTAAGATTTGATACCATGTTAGAGAAGCCAATTCTTCTCATCCCATGATCACTCTAGCAAAATAAACATTATCGTAACCATGAAATTATGCAAAAAATCAGCTCAAAGATTTATAATAAAATGATGTAAGATACGTACATATGGGATGAGGAAAGTGAAAGCGCTACCTAGATCAGGGGTGAATAAATATCACTTAGTAATACTAATGCAGTAGAGTTGACTCCACACCACTACTAAGCTATCTCAACACAACTGGTAAGAATTCAACACAACTAGTACACATAATCAAGCTAACACAACAAGTGTAGAGCTAACACAAGTGTAAGAATTTTCCTAATAAAAAAATAAAAGGATAAATAATAACCTAAACTAACAATCAACATTCCATGTTAATAATATGAGATATAGAATGAAATATATTAGGGTAAATAAATGAAATACTCCACCACATCCCACTCCTCTTCCTTCACATAATACACAAAAAGGAATATGATATATTGGATCAGCTATAAAACACACCAACTAAAATTTATGTTTAAGAATTATGAAAGAAACCAACTATATATAAGGACATATTATAAGATGCCTAATGGGATATCACTCTCCTCGATAACAAACGACCTTTTGATTTCACCCCTATTGTGAATAATTTCAAGAGAATTAAAAATTCCACCACTTTGAACCACATAGATACACTTTATATTCATAACTAATACCAATACTAGCCATCACTCACCACAATTTAGATTTAAATATTATTAATGAATAGCGTACCAATTGATCATGGATCATTTTTTAACATATTTCCTAAAACAAATTGTCAACAAATGGGTACTAACATGATAACCATTAAAAAATCTAGTCGTGTTATCATAGGATATGACAATATTACATTACCTACGAAGGGAGAAATTATACAAGATATTCTATTGGCCTAAAAATTATTCATATGCCTTCCACAATATAGATAACATCCTTCATCTCAATCTTTTATTGGTTTTAACTTATTCAAGATATGAAGGAATTAACATCTACGCACCATGGATGTTTCAAAATCATACATGAGGGACATGAATACACCATTATACCAGATGATGAACCTTTTAAGTACTACAAAGTTAAACAATCATCATTGATAAACCCTCTATTATATCTCCAACATAACATATATAAACCTCATTTTTTATGCTTGCTAACTATTTATTCTCAGTAGAATATGTTGATGAATCTTCCTCATGACCAGATGTCATAAGAACCTACCAAGATTGGGGTGTGATCAGACTTGGTCATGAGGGATACAAATGTGTGTGTGTGTGTGTGTGTGTGTGTGTGTGTGTGTGTGTGTGTGTGTGTGTGTGTGTGTGTGTCTTTATTATGTCATAGCTACCCTAGACTTTCTTCATTTCTTCGATTTGTTCACACATTACACTAATTATGTTTACTTGTCTTATTATGTCTACTTATTTTTTCTTTTTTATGATATCATCCCTACATTTGATCACCCTCAACCTTCATCATTCACCCCTATTTAACTTTTTCTTTTCATCTCACATGTTTTTCACCTTTTAACCTTATAGTTCCCACTAATCCCAACACCATTGTCCATGGGTGATTGTGTTAGTTTTGGATTTTCTATATAGATGACAACATTTCCCATGGGAAATGGTGTTGGGTGTATATATCCCACCACATTCATTGAAAACCACCACTAAATAATCAAATTTTTAATACATGAACTTATAGATCACATATTTTCACACTATTTAACACATGCATGTTGGACTTGGAGTCTTGGAGCTTACCTTTGTTAATATGGGTCACCATAGTGATCTAGGACTAAAGATCTTCTTATTGAGCTTTCATGTTCTCCACCCTCGGTGTTGTTGTATTAGGGAGGATTATGCATCAACAGTGAATAAAAAATATTATAGGTAAGTATTTATAACCCTTATTAGTATTTTATCTTACACATTTTTGTCATGCAAAATGACTAACCTAAAAATTAAAAATTTAAAGCATGACAACTTATCCCATAGTTCAAAATTTTGATTTCCAATCACACTGGGCCCCTTTCATGGCCAATATTTCAGTAGTGGCACCTTTCTCTCGACGAAAGTCTCAATGAAGGTTTCAAGTACGCCTCAATGTGCAAGGATGGGTGATTAATTTGATGGATGAATTCAGTAAGGTTTTGTGAAAGAGAAGTCCTCCTGGAAGCCTAAAAAGGAAAATTTTGGTCATTCTGCAGTAACCAATATACATCCTCTAAGAACATATAGGGAAAATATAAAACATATGAGGGTGGTGTTGAAGATTATTGAAGGTTTCTAAGGAAGTTTAGGAAAATTTAAGAAATAAAATATCATTTAAGAACAATCTGTTCAACACCGGGTTTAATAGGTATAGGGAATGAACATCTTAATGGTGAAAAAAAAAATCTTCAGAAGATTATACGAGTTCCCTAAGGGGTTAGGAATAAAAAAGTAAGAAGCGGATATCTATTGGAATCATGTAAAATGTGGAAACATGATATTTTCTCTAAGGCATATATGTTTTTAGATTGTTCAAAACATTATAGCTACCCCTCTTAGTTATAGAAAAAAGGACCTAAATTTTGAGTTTTAGGTAGAATCAAGTATGAATAATTGTTCTAGTGATTTTATAATGTTTTTGCAATCAAAATCATGTAATATTTTACCTCAAAACACTCTTCTAAGCCTACGAGGTGAAAAAGTAATTTTGATGTCCAAATTTGGACATCTAGTGCAAAATATGCTTTCCATTTTTGGCCCAGTTGCACTTTGGAAAATGTGTCCCATATGTCACCTTGGGGACAAAGGGGAAACCAAAGTGTGACCTCCTCCCCAAGTCCCAAGTGTCCCCTATGTCCCTATGGTGCAGTGGGACAAAGGGGACACCAAAGTGCACCCCGTCCTTCTCCCAATTACAATAATTGCTGTCCTATGCAATAAATCATAGCACGCATGAATCCAAGTTAGCAACACACTCCTTTAAGATCAAAGTTTATATTAACATGTTTGCCTTCATTTCAGCGAGTTATAATAGTATGAAAAAACATCCACCAAGATAACATACAAAATCGAATGTTACATTCTTCCCTCCTTAAAGAATCATCGTCCGATGATCGATTAAACAAATCAAGGAGTTCCTAGGACAAAGTTCAGTTATTGTCCTTTCATTCGTAAGTTCATACCAAAAACAGATTCACTCTTAAAAACATCGTTTTAAGACAACTGTACAATAGACTAATAATTGTCTAAATTTGGTAGAATTATCAATTCTTTGAATTTCAAATTAATTAAACAGTGTGGAAAAGTAGATCTCATTTCTTCGAGATTTTCCTGTGTTGCACTTTCTTCTTGAATGGTCCCACTAGACCTTACATTGGTTCACTTTGCGATTTCTCAAGTACAACTGGCGAGTTCCCAACACTCGAATGGGCTTAACCACGATTATTCCTGGGTCTTGGACCTGCAAGGAATTCCAATTTAGCACATGTGATAAATCTGTCACGTATTTCTTAAGCAAAGAAATATGAAAAACATCATGCATTTGAGACAAAGCAGGAGGTAATGCTAGATGATAAGCTACAGGGTTGATTATTTCAACAATTTCAAAAGGTCCCACGTAACGTGGCGACAACTTGGCAGCCTTGCCAAAAGTTATTGAGCTCTTTTTCGGCTTCACCCGAAGAAAGACCTTCTCTCCCAGTTTATAATGTCTGTCAACCCGCTTCAAGTCTGCATAGCTCTTTTGCCTATTGGCAGCCTCCTTTAGATGTTCTTGAATCATTTTGATTTGCTGTTCCATTTCCATAAGGATTTCTGGCCCAATTACCTCTCTGTCCTCAATGCTATCCCAGCTCACAGGGGTTCTGCATTTTCTTCCATACAATGCTTCAAAGGGCGCCATTTTCAAAGAGGCATGATAGGTGTTATTGTAAGCAAATTCTACCAGCGGAAGGTATTCCTCCCATTTATACTGCTGGTCCATGCAATACATCCTTAACATGTCCTCTAAAACCTGATTAACTCTCTCGATCTGTCCTTCCGTTTCGGATGATATGCGCAGAATCGAAGTTCAATTTAGTCCCCAAGGCCGCATTAAGCATTTTCTAAAACCTTGATGTCATCCTCGGATCTCTGTCCAATATGATTAATTCCGGTATTCCATGCAATCTGAAGATTTCATGTACAAATCTTCTTGCTTATCACTGATGCATCGTCCTTCAAATTACCAGCAATGAAGTGTGCCACTTTGGTCAATTTGTCGACTACAACCAGGATAATGTCATGCTTATTTCTTGACATAGGCAATCCTTGAATGAAATCCATCGTTATCACTTGCCATTTATACTGCGGAATACTGTGGGGATACAATAATCCAGTGGGGTGCATATGTTCCGCCTTAACACGCTGACATTCCAAGTAGTGTGTTACAAACTCTGCCACATCCTTTTTCATTCCCTTCCAGAAATATTGCTGTTTAAGATCAGTGAGCATTTTTGTAATGCCAGGGTGTCCAGAAAAAGGTGAATTATGGAATTCAGTTAACAATTTCCCTCTTAAGTCATTTGCCACAGGTATATATACCCTGTTTTTGAACCTTAGAATTCCTTCATTATCAAAACAGAATCCCTTGACACGACATCCCTCGGGTCTGCAGTAAGTGCTGATTTGACTTGCTGGAAATAAGGATCTGATTCCAAGGCATCTTTCACCTCATCCTTAAATTGAGTTCTTAACGTTATAAGAGTAGAGATATGCTTCCTTCGACTCAGAGCATCTGCCACTCTATTTTCCTTGCCCTTAATGTAGCTTATATCGAAATCATACCGAGATAAAAATTCTAACCATCTTCGCTTCCTCGCATTGATTTAGTGAGTAAAAATATACTTCAACCCTGCACGGCCTGCATTTTTTTAACTCGAAGGGCTTGCTCGAAAGGTAATGCCTCCACATTTGAAGTGCATGAACAATGGCAGCGAGCTCAAGATCATGTGGAGCATAATTTTGTTCATGTAACTTAAGCTTCTGCTTTCATAAGCGATGACATGGTTATTCTGTAATAGGATACCTCCAAGGCCTTCTCCTGAGGCATCCGTTACAACCATAAAATCTCCATTTGGATCGGGGACGAGTCAAAATAGGTGCTTTGTAGTTAAGCTGCCTTTAACTTTTTGAAGGCAGATTCACATTTTGTCCGTCCGCACAAATTTCTTTTCTTTCTTTTGCAGTGAAGTGATTGGGGCCGCAATTTTTGAAAAGTCCTTAACGAACTTTCGATAATATCCAGCCAAGCCCATGAAGCTCCTCACTTCAAGCATGTTCTTAGGCACAGGCCACTCAGTTATAGCTATGATCTTTGAAGGGTCAAATTGCAGCTATTCCATTTTGCTTATAACATGTCCTAAATAATGCACCTCTGCATCATAAAAGGAACATTTGGACGAGTTTTCCATACAACTTCCTCTTTCTTAAGATTTCCAACACTATCCTGAAATGTTCTTGGTGCTCTTCGACATATTTAGAGTATATAAGAATGTTGTCTAAGAATACAAGCACAAACTTGTCTAAGTATTCTTGAAAAATATTGTTCATTAGATTCATGAAGGCGGCAGGTGCATTAGTCAGCCCAAAAGGTAACACTGTGAACTCATAATGCCCATACCTCATTCTAAAAGCTGTTTTATGAATATCTTCTTCCTTTATTCTCAGCTGATGGTACCCTGATCGAAGATCTATTTTTGAATAAACTGATGCTCCTCGCATCTGATCAAACAGATCATCAATCCTAGGAAGTGGGTATCGATTTTTAATAGTTGCCTTGTTCAGCATTCTGTAATCAATGCACAGCCTCAATGTGCCATCCTTTTTCTTTACAAAAATTACCGGTGCTCCCCAAGGTGAGACGCTCGGTCTTATCAGCCCCTTAGTCAGAAGTTCTTGTAACTGAGCCTTCAGCTCTACCAACTCAATGGTAGTCATTCTATAAGGTGCCTTAGATATGGGTTCCGTTCCTGGTTTGATTTCTATTGCGAAGTCAAACTCACGTTTGGGCGGAAGACCTGGCAATTCCTCTAGAAACACATCATGGAAATCCCTCAACAATGGATATCTTTCCATGAAATCATTATCTTCCTCTGCATTTTCTATCACTTTTACTGCATACAAAGTGCAGCCTCTATTTTTAGCCCTTTTTAGTTGCATAGCCGTCAGTTTCCTAACTGCAACTTCCCATTTTACACCTTGAATGACTGCTGCTTTCTGCAGGTCATCAAAGCAACAGATTTGTTTTTCATAACAGTCGACCTTTGCCTTATGTTCAGCCAACCAGTTAACTCCAATAATGATATCATATGATCCTAGAGGAGTGACATACAAGTCAACTTCGGTGGAGAAACCAGGCAGATCAAGAATTGCCCCAAAAAGGCACATTTCAACTGTATGGACAACATTATTCCCATAATGCACTGTCCATGTTTTATCCATTCTTGCAACCTTTCTTTTTAATTTCATAGCAAGTTTAGTAGAAATAAAACATTCTGTAGCTCCAGTATCAAAAAGTATAACTACAGGTGTACCGAATAACTTACCCGTAACTTCTATGGGCGTCACTTGCTTTTCAGCTTGTCTGTTAGCCACTGCAGCGTGTATCCTATGCTGTTGTCGCGATCATCCTTCTTCAGAGGACAGTGATTCGCATAGTGGTCCTTTCCACAGTTGAAGCATCCTCCAACTGGCCCTTTTCTAGGCTCAAATTTGTTACCAGCCTTGAAGTTATCATTCTGGCTTCCATAGGACTTCTGTCCAATGCCATTAACTTTTGTGAAGCTGTTCCGCACGCTATTTACAGGTCTGTTCATCACAGGTTTCTTGTTGTTATCTCGATTGCCTTTTCGACAAATCCATCCATGGTGGTTGGGCCGTGGACATCCACTTCACCACCAATGATGGGATTCGGTCCCATTATGAATTTCCGTATTCGAACTTCTCGTAATCTTGATGTATCTTTGCGGCACATACTTAAGGAGTTTAGTAAACCCTTCCCAAAGTATTCCATCATCGATAGCCTTCCTTGCGACCAGTTACGAAATTGGTCATTTTCCTATCAAAATAGAGTTGAGGCAGCCATCATTGCCTAAAATAACCCTTAAATTGATCCCAAGTTATGTCTGATTCGACAATATTCAGCTCAACCTTACGGTTGTCCCACCATGATGATGCTTCATGAGAAAGTTGATATGCTCCCCATATCGCTTTAGTCTCTTCGGAGAAGTTTCTTATTGCAAAGTATTTCTCCATTTCATTGAGCCAGTTCTCAGCTCTGTCTCCAAGAGTTGTTCCATCAAACTTTGGAGGACTTATTCTCTTTATATCATTTGTAAGTTCAAATTGTTAATCTTGCCCTTTTATTTTCGGGGGATTAGGAGCATTTACATTATTATCATCAACACCCGGATTCCCTCCGTTGATGTTGTCCACGGGAGAAGCTGATCATTTATTTCAGCTTCATTCTCCTTTAATTGCCCATTGATTGTTGTTCGAGCAGGTCAAACGATCCTCGTATCAAGTAGGGCAGCAAGGATTTCATCTAGCTTTTAGGCGATCATTGCTTCTCCACCACCTGTAATGGGTTATTCGCAGCATTCCCTCTTGTCGACCATTTTTACATTCAATAAGAAAATATAAACCTTATTAATATCGTGGACTCATTAGGTCCAAGAGCTACAACCTGACCTCACTCGATACCAAGATGTAACATCCCCATTTTAAGATACTAGAACAAGGGATTTTTTTTTTTTGATAACGTTCTCTGTTATGAATTATAAAATTCAAACACACGTTCAAGTTTTAATAATTGTTCTCTGCCCAAACAACATAGTTTGGATCACACAATTTCCTTTTAAAACTAATGTTCCCTATTCACATATTTACAATATGGAACACACATTCAATGCCATTCAATCTTATAACTGATTCTATATGCTGCTTTGTAAATGACTCGAGGAACTGTCGATCTTCCATTTTCATGGCTCGGAGTTTCAACGATCCTTCATTTCATGACTCGGAAACAACCAATCCTTCATGTTCGTTTATGCATAGTATATTATATATACCTGTTCTCATAACCGTTTCCGGTTATCGAAGTGATCCATTTAAGAATCCTATCTGAATATTTGTTACTGATATTCATCTGACATCCTGCATCTTAAATTAAGTGATAAGGACAACGCAACCAGCAATTGTGATACTTTGGCCAAAGATTTTCACATGCTTTGCATGATCATATTCCTGGATGTGATACACATCAACGGAATACGTCCTTCACTTCACTTCACCTGTTATCTAGAATGGTCTTTCCTGGTTCCTACCAGTCCTCTTCGTTTAAGGTCAGTTTTAAACTTCCAATTCCAACTAGTAATATGAACGAATATAGGAAGGCACTCCTGGTAACTAAAGATACGCAGACATACGGTGTTTTTCCCACGACTCCGTGTGTCTAGTTATCTTTAGTATTCCGGAGTCACTCCGTATACCAGATCATACCCTATCCCCTGCTAAGAGCTACACATTCAGCCTATGTATTCTTGATGTTTTAATTCGGGAGGGCATTGCAATATGTCAGCTGCAACATTGTGTCGTCATGAAGACCCCATCTTCATGGAGACACCTTTCTGTAGCTGGCGTATGCCAATGTCCTACAGAATCCTCCCATCGAGAATACACATCCTGCTCAAGTGATATGGATACGATTTGACAATTAAGAATCAAATTTCAGCATCCATGTTGATCCCTTGATCCTCGTTTCCATTACAGTTGTATATTGCTAAGAGGGACTAAATCCATCCATTAGCTTACTATGCATCTTATCCTTTATACCGAAGGGCTACATTTCCCTACTTGGTTCTCTTCTTAATCATTGGATTAAACAGTCCGTACCGACGGACGTGATAAGTTTAACCTATTAAACTTAGCCAAGATTTTCCCAACTGTAACTAAATTCAGAATACTAACTTATTAGACGTCATTTAAACGAGGTCTAATTCCCAAGAAATGTATTCATTTGTTCTCCTTAACGTTATATAGTTAAGGTCCATTAGCTATGGATATATTTATCCTATATCCTTTATTCTAAATTTAGCATACGAGATCATTAATGGAGTTCGAAAGCGAAGTTCGATTACTCCGAAGTTAATTGATATTCCTTAGCTCCTAAGCTAATCCTGAATACCTTTCGATTATGGAATCATATTCTTCCTAAACCTTTTTAATGTCAATTAAAAATTCATCTTTACCCAAGTATGAACTAATTGCATATTTCAACTTAAAGGTTGCATTTAGGTAAGAATAGATATCAGATCCCATTTAGCATCCATCCAAGGACAATTAAACAAATCCAAATCAAGAAATAACATTATATTTCCAATTTAGTCAACAATATCAAACTGATATAATTATTAAAAATATCACACTTGTAATTGTATTCATCATTTCATGTCATGATCCATACATTTTCCAATCCAATTGAATGGACAAGTTTTACTTAAAACATCAATACAACTCATAGATAGAAGAATATACTTTCTTCTTTTCACAATTCCTCGAAGAGGAATAAAAGCAACAATTACAATTCATCTTCAACTAATCAAGAAGCATCAGAAAATAGCCATGTCTTCATTCTAATCAAATTCCATCTGCAAAATGATTTGCACGGGTCAGTTCAATGAACTGAGCATATTAAGCACTTATCCTTAAAATGAGGTGCTTCAACTAACTGTCTCAATAAAAGAACCCTGCTTTTATGAAACGATAGTAAGACATCAATCACGAAATAGGCACAAAAGAAAGATCAGCATAACAACTGAACTATCAAAATATCATCACAATCAGCCAAAGAATTGCTGTCCCGTTTCCACATAACAATTCAAGTCTTAATTCACAATATTTGCAAAGTTAGAAATACAAATAGCTTACTGCTGATATGATATACTGTTATCCTTTCCACGCCTTTCATTAATAATAAATGCAAGGATGAAACTAACTGAAATGTAAACCCATTACCTTCCTTTCAGTTCATGCATCATATTAGATTCCAAACAATCAAGCATGACAAGAAAGCGAAACAAGTAATGCATATAGTCACATTAAATGTTGAAGCCTCTACTTCCATAAACCTTTATTCCTATGTATATAGGCCTGATTTTGATATTAGGAGAAATCCTATAACTTTATGTTTTTATGAATTGTGTCATAGTCCTCAAATTGAGGGCTATTGGGGTGATTTACTTTATGAACTTTAAGTGAGAAAGAGGGACCATATTCATATGACAGTTGATCGAATGAGGAGTTTCAACTTCGGTTGGTTCATTAAAGGAATTGGAGATGATGGATCAGATTTGTTTGACCCAAAGTGTCAAGCATTAAAATCTACACCTCTTCCACCTATCTCATGGAACATAATAAAATTAGATGACATCAATGAAAATACTACAATTATGATTTAAAGATCAAGGGGGTAGTTTAGGAAAAGAGAATCACCCTCATTAATTCCAATGGCCTCCTAACTCTCTTGAGACACGAATATCACATTTCATCTCTCGAAAACATTCGAGAGGACCACAAACTATGCTCAATCAAGATATCCCTAAAAAGAAGAGTGTGGAGGAAGAACACATTGAGCTATCTCATCCTAATAGGTTCCACAAGAAATATAGAGTCACTTAAATTCCCTTTGAACCTTTTTAGCAATGTGAGATTGATCCTTCATAACATCTAGTTATGCATCGGTTCCCATGTGTTTCTTCCTCAAAATCGAGTCATCTCATCAAGTGTAAGATGTGATCCCTCCTCATGAACCCGAAAGTTATCTCATGCTTAATGTTGATTCCACACAAATACAACCTTCCTTGGATCCAATAGTTTATTGGAAGTGACCCAATGACATTGGAAGAGGCATCAACACCTGATTTGTAACATCCCCATTTTAAGATACCAGAACAAGGGAATTTTTTTTTTTTTTTTTGATAACGTTCTCTGTTATGAATTATAAAATTCAAACACACGTTCAAGTTTTAATAATTGTTCTCTGCCCAAACAACATAGTTTGGATCACACAATTTCCTTTTAAAACTAATGTTCCCTGTTCATATATTTACAATATGGAACACACATTCAATGCCATTCAATCTTATAACAGATTCTATATGCTGCTGTAAATGACTCGAGGAACTGCCGATCTTCCATTTTCATGGCTCAGAGTTTCAACGATCCTTCATTTTATGACTCGGCAACAACCGATCCTTCATGTTTGTTTATGCATAGTATATTATATATACCTATTCTCATAACCGTTTCCGGTTATCGAAGTGATCCATTTAAGAAGCCTATCTGAATATTTGTTACTGATATTCATCTGACATCCTGCATCTTAAATTAAGTGATAAGGACAACACAACCAGCAATTGCGATACTTTGGCCAAAGATTTTCACATGCTTTGCATGATCATATTCCTGGATGTGATACACATCAACGGAATACGTCCTTCACTTCACTTCACCTGTTATCTAGAATGGTCTTTCCTGGTTCCTACCAGTCCTCTTCGTTTAAGGTCAGTTTTAAACTTCCAATTCCAACTAGTAATATGAACGAATATAGGAAGGCACTCCTGGTAACTAAAGATACGCAGACATACGGTGTCGTTTCCCCACGACTCCATGTGTCTAGTTATCTTTAGTATTCCGGAGTCACTCCATATACCAGATCATACCCTATCCCCTGCTAAGAGCTACACATTCAGCCTATGTATTCTTGATGTTTTGATTCGGGAGGGCATTGCAATATGTCAGCTGCAACATTGTGTCGTCATGAAGACCCCGTCTTCATGGAGACACCTTGTTGTAGCTGGCGTATGCCAATGTCCTACAGAATCCTCCCATCAAGAATACACATCCTGCTCAAGTGATTTGGATACGATTTGACAATTAAGAATCAACTTTCAGCATCCATGCTGATCCCTTGATCCTCGTTTCCGTTATAGTTGTATATATTGCTAAGAGGGACTAAATCCGTCCATTAGCTTGCTATGCATCTTCTCCTTCGTATCGAAGGGCTACATTTCCCTACTTGGTTCTCTTCTTAATCATTGGATTAAGCAGTCCACCGACGGACGTGATAAGTTTAACCTATTAAACTTAGCCAAGATTTTCCCAACTGTAACTAAATTCAGAATACTAACTTATTAGACGTCATTTAAACAAGGTCTAATTCCCAAGAAATGTATTCATTTGTTCTCCTTAACGTTATATAGTTAAGGTCCATTAGTTATGGATATACTTATCCTATATCCTTTATTCTGAATTTAGCATACGAGATCATTAATGGAGTTCGAAAGTGAAGTTCGATTACTTCGAAGTTAATTGATATTCCTTAGCTCCTAAGCTAATCCTGAATACCTTTCGATTATGGAATCATATTCTTCCTAAACCTTTTTAATGTCAATTAAAAATTCATCTTTACCCAAGTATGAACTAATTGCATATTTCAACTTAAAGGTTGCATTTAGGTAAGAATAGATATCAGATCCCATTTAGCATCCATCCAAGGACAATTAAACAAATCCAAATCAAGAAATAACATTATATTTCCAATTTAGTCAACAATATCAAACTGATATAATTATTAAAAATATCACACTTGTAATTGTATTCATCATTTCATGTCATGATCCATACATTTGCCAATCCAACTGAATGGACAAGTTTTACATAAAACATCAATACAACTCATAGATAGAAGAATATACTTTCTTCTTTTCACAATTCCTCGAAGAGGAATAAAAGCAACAATTACAATTCATCTTCAACTAATCAAGAAGCATCAGAAAACAGCCATGTCTTCATTCTAATCAAATTCCATCTGCAAAATGATTTGCACGGGTCAGTTCAATGAACTGAGCATATTAAGCACTTATCCTTAAAATGAGGTGCTTCAACTAACTGTCTCAATAAAAGAACCCTGCTTTTATGAAACGACAGTAAGACATCAATCACGAAATAGGCACAAAAGAAAGATCAGCATAACAACTGAACTATCAAAATATCATCACAATCAGCCAAAGAACTGCTGTCCCATTTCCACATAACCATTACAAGTCTTAATTCACAATATTTGCAAAGTTAGAATTACAAATAGCTTACTGCTGATATGATATACTGTTATCCTTTCCACGCCTTTCATTAATAATAAATGCAAGGATGAAACTAACTGAAATGTAAACCCATTACCTTCCTTTCAGTTCATGCATCATATTAGATTCCAAACAATCAAGCACAGACAAGAAAGTGAACAGTAATGCATATAGTCGCTCATATCTAAGCACTACAAGATTCGTTATCCACGAATTATAGATTTCCAACGGAATGAAAGAAGAACAGATCATTTTTCCAAGTCATTCATCCATGACCTTATTTCTTTCCAAATGGCTGTTCTAAAAATGGAATCCAAACGAGACACAAATCAAGATAACAGTTCAGAGTGAAACTTACAAAATCCATTCAGAATTCACTTTCCGGCAGTAAGAGTAATTTCATTCATAATCAGCCTTAAATGAAAACAGGGAAGAATTCATCATCCATATCCATACTTCATTTGAATCAGGCTCATATGAAAATCTGAAACAGGTTAGTACAACATTATGTTCATCCTAGATCTAACAGTATAAGGATGCATACCATATATTTACCGTACTAAAAGAAACCATAGTTCTTTCACTGTACGTTAAACAGATAAACAGTTATACCATCATGCAGTCAATTAATCACATGATTTCCTAATCCTATGAACGTATTCCGTTCAAAATAACATTTTATTCATTGTTGTTACCTACAACAAGTCCAATAATCACCTGACTACGGATTTCACCAAGTCAGAACAGCAGACAGAAGAAGAATTCCCATCCCATAAATGATTCTACCCGAATCCATTTTCAAGTTCATGATAATATGCAGAACTCCAGAATGCAAAAATCAGATGTCATTACCTTTATCAAAGTAAACCGTACAGGGTGTCAAATACATGGATCTAATACAGTCAAGACAACCCACACAGCAAGACAAAATTTCCATGCATTTATTCTTTTGTTCAGCAATCCAAGGCTAAGTTGTAATCACCAAAACAGTCCGATCTTAAAAGACCGATCAGCATCAATAAACACAACTAATCATCATACCTTCTTGCAAGAACACCATATATTCATTATAATTCAGAAAGGAAAACTATTTCTTTTCCAACTTTCACGAACTCTCATATAACATTCTAATGCCCATTCCTTTAAAATACAAAATGCCATTTCCTTATAATCCCGAAACAGCAAGCAGAAGGAAGAGAAAAGTTTTATTTCTTTCAGCAAGAAAAGGAAAGAAACAACCAAAAACGTGTTATCATTTCTTTTAATCCCGAACAGCAGATAGTAAACAAACAAAAGATCTTATTTTCCTCAATGAAACTTCAGTACAGAAACGACCTCAGGCCGTTCACACAACCAATACAATCATATCGCAAGTTCTGGTGACAACAAAACAATAGTACAACAATAAAATAACCCATGCTGCCTACACAGTTCCATATCATATTTTACAAGAAAAACCAGTTCGAAACTCCATCTAACGTCAACAACCAGCACAACATGGAGGTATTCCATTCAAAGAAGTGCAAAGACAGTTAAACACAGCAACCAGGGACGAATTTCCTATCATTTCCAAAAATGACAGCAAGGGTCGACGAACCCAAATCATAGCAACACAACACAACTGTATTTCAACTTCCTTTTTTTTTTACATACAAAGACAGTTCCAAACACAACAGCAAGGGAACGATTTCTCAGAAAGGAGAACATCTCACAAAGCCTGTTCCTATTTCATACAACATGAACAGAGAAAGAAACTATCTATTTCAATCCACCATACTGTCAACAATCCAATACAGTAATTCATGTTCCAACTCGATTCGTGCAAAGACAAATCAAAGCCTAGCAACCAGAAGCGATGCTTCTTATCATTTTCAAAAAAAAGCAAGAATCAACGAAATCCAAATCAAATCGACTCGACAACAATCACCGAATCCAAACCCAAGAGCAGGGTTGTTTTAATGAGACACTTAAACAAAGCAAGAATTTTTAAAGAGAAGGGCTTAACATGCCTGTGATCTCTTTTCCAGAATTCGAAGAAAGCTTCGTTTGCCGAGTTATCTCCTTCCACAAGTGACAAAGCAAAAACTTCCCAACACTCCTTTCTTCTTCAGGCTCAGCAACAGCCTCAAAATCTCCAAGAACAGTGACAAATCCCAAGAGCTGGTTCGACTGAACCAGACCAGAAAAACCAAATGCAGAGCAACTTTGCAAAAGTCCGAATCAACAAAATGAAAATCAAAATTCCCTCATACACTTTCCAAGGTGAGCTGGTCGCGAGGACCAAGGATAATCAATGCATTAAAGGCTCTGCCTTTTCCTAACTTCCCACGCCACTGCCAACTTGAGTTGGCGAACTCAAATTTTCAAATTCACAAGCAAAAACCAAATTTAGCTCCATCTCTAAACAAATACCTCCATTTCTTACCTGCCCCGCCAAAACTGGCGCTGTCCACGTATGGACTTCCCATTAAATGCTCATGAATACCCTTTCCATCCTTATCCTTTCCCTCCAAGGGTCTGCGCCCCCTTTAGATTAGGATTAGTTTAGATTACATAATAGTGTTCAACCTAGGTCATAGTTTAGCCTTAGGTTATTAGGACTTAGGTTTATTTTCCCCTTTTTTTTGTAATTTAAAAATCCACTTAGGGTGGTAGTTTAGGATGCATGTTAGGGCTTAGGATTAGCTTAGGGTTTTAATTCATACTAACCGCTAACACTAATCAACCCCTAACCCAACCTCTCAACTAACCCCGTATCTATGCTGTGCAGGACGTTCAGTCCTTTGTATCTCATGCCAAGGCCACCCGTGTCCAGGCATTTCTTGCCTCACGAGGTCCCAAGTTCGACAGTACAGGGTTCAAGAATCGAACCCCTGTCGTTGGCATTTACGTGCCAGCTGCTCATATCTACAATCAGGCGCTGCACGTTTATAACAACCTCCGGTTCGGTTCCAGAGTAAATCGACACGGAAATCACAAGAAGCCCTCAGCATACTTTGGATCAATGAAATTGATTCAAGGTGTGCTGTCAATCAGCAACGAGAGTTTAGCAAGTATACGACAATTTGTCGTCACATCAGCAAACACGCAAGTACAATAACTGCTGTCCTATGCAATAAATCACAGCACGCATGAATCCAAGTTAGCAACACATTCCTTTAAGATCAGAGTTTATCTTAACATGTTTGCCTTCATTTCAGCAGTTATAACAGTATGAAAAAACATCCACCAAGATAACATACAAAATCAGAACGTTACATGATTTCAAAGGTATTTCAATACATCTTTACATCTACTTTATATTTATGTGGTACTAATTTGTTGTCTTTATATATTTTGTTGCATTATAGTACAAATGTCATCTTGGTTTAATCATTGGAGATTTTTTGTTTGATTCCAAATAAATTATGTTATGTAATAGAAAGTAGGTGCATACAAAAATTATTTTTATGTTTTTGACACATGGGTTACACAAAAATGATTTTATAAGACAGTTAGATACTTGATCTACATAAATAAAACATGTCATTGAATTATTTTTGGATGTTTTATACTTGATGTGGGTATGAAAACATTAATAATGTTAATTTTTGTTTTTATTGTAGATGATGGAACAACGTGACTTTTACGTAAAGGGAAAAACATTTATCAAGAAAATACCTAAGCTGTTGTTGGTCGGTGTCAATTTCGATTGACGTGAATCTAGGATGGGAAACATACAAATGATAAAAAATATGGGGTTGTGAAAAGTCAAGTCAAAGTTTTGTTGCACAAATTTTTTTACCATGTATATCATAATGAGGAGATCAACTGCTCTTCCCGATCTCGTTAGGGATTTGCATCAAAAAAATGAATTCTCCGTGCTATCTTGGAAAAGTAAACAAAAATGTTTTGTGCATGTATAGGATGATGTATCAAACGCAGTACGATATTTTTTTCATGACAACTCTTCTTTAAAGAAGATAATAAAATCTAATGATATCCATATAAGTAATTTTCTCCACTAAGAGATGTGTGCATAATGTTTACATGATATTTGGGTTTTTGTTCACCCTCTTATGTTGTAGTTTTAAATTTATTCACGTATTTGTTCTGAAAATTTGAAAATTAAATATGTTTTGTGTATGTTTTGATGATTATTTATTTTTTTCATTTTTTATGTTGTAGTTAGTGAATGAAAAAATCCTATGCATAGTAATAAGTGACGAAAGTCACCTGGAAAAGTTCAAAGGGACAACGATCGTCATCGTTTTTGGGAAGCACAACTTGAAGTTTAATAAAAAATGAAAGAGAGGAATGGGAAAAGTTATATGCATCTTTCAATTGAAGGGGTGAGTGAAAAAAGTTTCTAGTCTTCAAGCAAAACATATTTCACACAACCTAGAAATATGATTTTGAATGAGTGTAGTCACGAAAGAGTCTCATTACAAGATATTTCTATTATTCATCATCTTGTTCAAATTTGCATTTAGGAATGAATTTTCCATGGTATCATAGAGAACTAAGCATGAATGTTTGTGTGTGTGTACATGATGATGTAAAGAACATTGATTCATTAGAGAAATGTGCCGATAATATTCTTTACATAAGAGAATAATATCAAATGACATTTATAAAAGTAATAATTTCTATGAAGACATACGCGTATAATTTTTCACATGATAGCATGGTTGTAGTTAATCATCTTATGTTTTAGTTTTCAACTAATTCATGTATTTATTCATGAAAAATTTAAATAGTAAATATATTTTACATATGTTTTGATTTTTTTTCATTTCATCATTTGTTTTTCCTTACATTTACTAGATCATATTGGTACTTATGTCGTAGTCAATTAATAGATATGATAATTCAATTGGGTAGCCCGAGTATATTCTTCACACTTATTGTGGCAGACACTAAGTGGTTTGATTTGCATCGGTGATGCTTGAGAAACCTCTTTTAGATTATTCAAAGGAACACAGATGGAAAACTCAAACTATAATATATTACCCTCATATTGTCATGGCATATATACATGAAATATTTGAAATATTTCATTAAGAGGTGATAAATAAACTAGTTAGCGTAAAAAAATAATGGTACAAATTTATATCTTTTATGTCCTCTAATAAAATGTGTAAGAATGTCAAACAAATTTATTTGTCCAACACATTATAGATAATTTAAATGGAAGGTTATGTAATTCGCTCATCTTTTGTGGGGATTATGTTGTATAGGTTAGAGTGGTAGCATCCAGGATCTGGACATGTACATGGATTCATATGGGTCCCCGGTTACCCCTGCATCAAAATATTATATTGGACGAATGATATTTAGAGTATAATTACAAGATCATTTTTGATAGATATGTGACTTAATGGAATTACCATGATAGCCACCAAATAAATTGTGATGCTCGTTCAGTCTAGAGATGATGATCCATGCTCGATAACATCGTCCTAATAACTCGAGCACAACCCACTTCGTGACTATGAAGAACTTTTCATCCATGTAGTGAGATGTATTTATTGCGGAAGAAAGGATCGTCTATGGTTTTTAGTTATAATGTTCCATGGGATCTTAGAGATAATTCAAAGTTGTGCATTAATAAGGATGGACACAAGAAATCGAACCTTGTCATAATGATGAAAGACTCAACCTTCACAACTTTGATATGTTATATATTTTGTAAGGAAATGTGGATTATCAACTGGTCATTTCTAGACACATCATATTAGAATACATAACAAAATATGCTTCTAAGGAAAAAACTTCTAAGAGCTTTCATGATATGTTGACAATAATATCGGATGATACGAAGTAGAAGAGTATGCAAAGCACATATATCAAAGGTTTTTGACAAAAATATTTGTAGAACATGATATCAAGGTAAAATAAACATGTCACATGCTATTGAAGTTGTCATTAGTTCACTATAGTCAAACATTTGTGACTTTGAATGTCGATACAAGGAATTTCGCAAGGTCAAAATTATGTCAAGAGGAAAATGGTGCATCTGTTTCATCAATACATAGAAGAATCATCCAAAATAGATGGAATCAAAGACATTGATAGATGTAGATAAATCATGCTAATTTAGCTCAATGAGGAATAAAAATAATTGGAATCCAAAGGACACTCTTGTTGTCATATGCTTATGGCTACGATATTTATATGTTCCTAAGAGCTCTTTAGAGGATTATGAGATTTTTTTTTTTTGAGAGTTTCTATTATACAAGCCATTTCATGATCTATAGAGGGATATAGGTAGTATGTAAAGGAGGAAATTATGTGAAATCGGTAGAGGATTAAGAATATGTATCGTGTGTGGCATATGGATAGGAAGGATGCAATAGATGAAGAAGAGATAGAAGATAGTAATGAGGATGAGAGTGACACTTTCATAGGAATGGATGGAATGGACGAGTGGTAATTGCTTTTGTTTTTTGTTCCATCCAATAAGGTGAATTTCATTGATCTTCATATGCTTGGAAAATGATATTTTGATTTGAACCATCTTTGGGATATGAAATATGACTACAAATTGTAAGATGCATATGCATGCTACATAGAAACGAAAAAATCCTTACAACATGTGATGTATTCTTTGGATAATTCACTTTCAGACATGAACAATTTGTCACTAAAATAATGGATTGCTCTAGAAAATATTATCAAACATTCTAGAAAGGGTCTAGATGAACCTTTGCTCAACATGATCATACATGGTAATGCTTTGGAACAATAAATTCCTACCTAATAAGTTATATCAATAATGTGTTTGTAGAAAGTGACATGATAGGTAACATTCCTTTACTTCTTTTACACTAAAGAGTGTTGTTTGCTTTCAACATATGTGGTGCAACCATACATGCATCACTAATAATTCCCTTGCATGAAATGAGAACTCTAAAGGGGAAAGAATTTGTGATGTTACAAGAATGGATGAAACATTATTGATATGTCTTTATCAATGAAATGAGATCTATTGAACCTAAATTATTGTGAAAAAATCATTTTCGCTTGTGAGAGGCATTCCCTTCATATGGGAAATAATTTTTGGAGATATATCTATAATTATTGTTGGAGATATCTCCAACTTCCAATATGAAGGACATACCAATTTATGTAGTAAGCACGAGAAGAAAAAAATATGGAAATTGTTTGTGACAATCATCACTCTAGACACCATTTTTCGTCGGTAAGGGGATAGTGTAGAGCAGGCCCAATTCGGTAACTTGTTGTCTAATTTGAGAAATGTGAATCCCATGATTAATGACTCGAAAGCGCTAATGTCGAGAACGGATTCACGTTTTAGTGTAAAATACAAGTCCTTGGTCAAGTATTCCACATATTTGTTCACAATGAATGTCCTGGGTCACAACTCATAACAAGAACATGCTTAAAAAATTAAATGCACCTATGGCACAAGTCATTGTAGCATGTGTGAGATACATGACTTATGGATACAATGGTGATGAAAAATTACAAAGTGAGGTATTACTCTACATTGGTCAACATGTCATGTTGGTGTGAAACTTATGGGTAGAGGCATGATTGGTTAACATATCCCTTAGACAAGCAAAGAACATAGTGTATTCTTCAGGAACAAAGCCTCTTGATTTATCTATATTTTTGGTAATAGCATTTTAAAATTACATTGGCATCCCATGGGATTAAAATCAAACAAACTATGTACTTGTGCCTCCGAGTGTTAAGGGTATGTCATAGAAAATTACCTTTGAATATGTCACAGGATTTAACAATTCACAAGTCGCATGGACTCAATCTCAATAGAGAAATAATTGATATAGGTGGCGGGGAGCAGCAAGGGTTGATATTCATGGAAATATCAACGATTAAATATCTTAATAGATTACATATATCTCCTCCATTATCTCTTGAGTGTTATTAAGAGATGAAGGATAATGTGCATGTATCTCTTAGTGTTGGAAAAATTTCCACCACTCCTTGTGGGATTCATGACATGGACTAACCACCTCCCATGGATTCATTAACTCTAGTGCTTTTATCAGAAATTTAGGGCTCGAAATTTTGGTTTAACGAAAATTGGTATCAGAGTAAGGCCTTTGAAGAAATATTAACAAGCTATTTTAGTTCATGCTATTTTAGTTCCCTAAGAGTATTTGTGGTGTCTTCATTATGATTCATGGAAATATTTCTCATTCATAAGAAGAAATGGGGGTTTTTGCTTTGGGTTTTCATAGTTTTGTGTTTTTGGCAACCTCAAGATGGTCTGGGAATGTCTACAGATTGTATGTCAGCTATTAAGGTATGTTTGGTGACTCATTTGAGCTTGGAATTCTTAGAAAAGAGGTATGATTGGTAGATGGATTCCTAGTAGTTGTTGAACATCAAGAAGATCCGGATACGTAAAATGAAGTTTCAATATTAAAGCATCATCATGAAAAGATAAGTGATATGTTTTAGGAGGTTACTTAGTTGTTTCTTGAGGTGAGTTACCATGTTCTCATCGATACTAATATGAAGAAGATGGTCATCTAATCAAAGATGTGTTCAAATTTATGTTTTGTTCATGATGTTATTATGAGAGCTCCTAGAATGTGTATGTAGACCAAATGAATCCATGTGTGTCTTCAAGGTGGGGTCTGTGTGTTGAGGCCTGATATAAGTTTAATGTGCTTGTTTTAGCTTAGATTTACGAGTTGAGGTCTGTTATATGTTTGAGAGATGGATATTGGTCCGATATAAGACCTATACATGTTTGTGATATAAGCCTATAAGTTTTTAGGTCACTTGAAGGTTTGAATGAGTCTATAAGAGTTGTTGAAGTTATAATTAGGATATGAAGAGTCATATAAGACAAGTTAGTTGTTTGAAAGATCACAAGTGACTATCAAATATGGGTGTGAAGAATAAGTTATTTAACAATAGTAGAAGGAAGATGTTATCCGCTTATCAAGAATGTTACATTCATGAAGATATATAAGTTTCATTGCTAGAGGAAGTACACCCAGAATATGAATGAAGGTTTGGTTGGTAAGTAGATAGTTTGAGGATGTTTTTTATGCATGTATATACCTAGGGTTATGTTGTGTGACTTAGTTAGACCTGCACGACTCTTAATTTGGTGATTGGTCTACTAGACTAATATGTTCTAAGCTAGTGAGATTATATTGTTGAGGTACTATGTATTTAGAGGTTCAATTTCTCTTTAAAGTTATAAGTTTAACCAGACATGCATAAAAGAAAGGAAAACATAACTCTAGGCATGAGAATAACATGAATGATCTTGAAGGCTCTATAAGATGATATGGTTGTTATAAGAAGGCCAAATAATAAAATTAGCAGAGGTTAACTAGAATGAGTGTTCTTAAGTCATGAAATCTAGAAAGGGTTGGTTTATGTGGTCTAATAAGATGTGTCTTAAAGTCTTGTTCAAGTTGGGAAGAATTATTATGATTAATTGAATATTCCACGTGGGTCAAGAAGGATGACTATGAAGTTGATTTATTTTCTTCTTGCAAAGGTACTATCACAAAGTTGGTGCAAAGATGACTAAAGTTACATAAATTTATGCTAAGTCAGCTTTGTGATGTCTATGGAGTTTTGAATTTTCTTGAAAAGATCGGGATTATCAAAGATCAAGGTTTTAGGACAAGATCATGAAAGGAATATGTAGTGTGTGTGCGAGTCAAAGAAGTGTGTTATGAAAGAAGAAAAATTAAAGTGCATAAAATAAGTGTATGAGGTCTTGCAAGATAGGACAATTAAATTTGAAAAGTGTAATGTCGGTGAAATCGGGCACAAATCATGTGAAGAACCAACCTGACAAGAAGACAAAATATCTTGTGTTGGTGATCTAGGATTGCACAGAAAATTGATGATAGAGTTGTGCAAATGAGTTCACTAACTCCATGAGCTGAATGAGATGTCAAGAAGAATTGATTGTATTATAAATTAGTTTGAAAGTTTTCTCTAATCTTGTTTTGAGAAAGTTGGTTGGCATCTAGTCATTATGAAGATAAGGGGAGCCTATTGTAGTGCCCACTTCCCTTTGACACTTTTTTATACTAATCATGATATTGCTAATTATATTATGGACATGATTATGGACTTTATTATAGTATGATGTTAGATGTTAGATCATGGATTATTGTTGACTTGATTCAGTTATGATGCATGATGAGTATTAGAGGCATTTTGGATATTGACATCGATATACTGTTTGACATGGTTATAATATGGATGTTGTTCGAACATGTGATATTTAGATATTGTGAGTAGACCTAGAAATGGAAATTATTGGATGATGATATAGTTGTTGATAAAACTATAAATGATATTGTTAGATTGCTTTGATGTTGTTGTGATTCATATATCTAAATGATTTAGGGAATTATATTTATATTATTTTGGATGTTCTGATATGGCCACGAGGCCGAAAGAGGTATTTGTGTTTTGCAGGTTAAACTATCACAACAAACATCGGGGGATTAGAGACCAACCACATTGGAATTCTAGATGAATTCAACAAGGTCACCATGGCAACATGTATTGTTTGTGTGTGTTTGTATTTTGTTAGGGATTCCCATGGGGGAATCACCTTTAAATGTGACAAAGGGTTTTATGTATTTCTTTTATTTGGTCCCTTTGTTTATGTTTGCATGTGTTTATTTTGTGGTGCTTTTACCCTTTCATTAATTATTAAATGGTGTGTAAATATTGTGAGTAATCATATTGTTAAAATAAATAAATCAAATATGTCATAAGAAATTAATTAATAGAGTTGTTGGCCTTAAATTAATGTGTTGTAGGAGACGTGTAAGTGACGTGTAAGTTAGATTTTGAGTGTGAAACACTCCACCTTCTTGCAAATTCGAAATTGTCCTTAGAGGTTGATTTTGGAGGCTTGTGGGACAAGTTAAACTTGTCCCATACCTCTTAAAATTAATTACCAACCATACCTATAGTTGGAGAGTTGAGATTAGAATTTTATAATGTTTTTTGTGAAGGCAATTTTAGGTTTTAATTGCACTTTTCTTACATGATTTAATTTCATTCCTTTGGGGTGTGGGTTGGATTTGAGTGTGTAAGTAAACTATCATATTATTCACCCACCTATTTATTATGCATTGGAGAATGAATTTGAATTTTGGGGTTGGGGTTGAGGATGTGTGATGTGGCATCCTACATGGATCCATTTCATCCTCTTCTCTTCCCTCTTCTATAAAATATGAATTCCTTGCCTTGTTTTGGGGTTTTTGCTTCACTTTAGAGACTTGATTTTGGGGTGAATTTTCTTGCTGTTTTGGGAGCTCTTGCTTTTGGAAATTTTTTGGAAGATTGTTGCATGCTTGTGCTTGAATGATTTGGATTGCTTGCATTGGGATAAAGCTTGTTGTTTTGGAACTTGGAACAACTCCATCATGGAGAGGTAGGAGCTTGGCTCTTGAAATGCTCTTCTTTTATGAATGTAAATGTTAATGTATGAATGTTTTGGCATGTTTGTGGGTTGTTGGGTAGATGGCCTAGGAATGGTGTAGGAGAAGACTATGGGGTTATTTTGTGGGAGGCACAAGTGTGTTTTAGGGAGGTATAAGGGTGGAGGGAGTTGGGATTTGGGTTCCACCTTACAAAGAAATAGCTTGCATTTCTTTACTCGTTATGGGGTGCCATAAGAGGTTGGGAGACATAAGGAAATGTGAGGAATAAGGGGTACTTGGGGGAGGCATAAGGGCATGTCAGGGATTTGAAATGATATATATATATATATATATATATATATATATATATATATATATATATTTGGTGGTTTTTCTCGGTGGTGATACCCATTTCCCCTTTGGGAGGCATAAGTAGCATCCCCCATAGTTTCTTTCTCCTTTGGCTTGTTGGATGAAGCCTCAGTAATGTTTGTTATGTTTTAATGTAGTTGCAAACTACATTCTATTTTAACTGTGTTTTATTGTGATAATGTTGCTTGTGTGTTTGTGGAAGCCTGTTGTTTCCATGAGTTAGATCACATCTTTTATTGCATTGTGGTTGGGGCTCGGGGAAAATGAAGAAGGATGGCTTCTCCTCTTCGTTGGATGTCTTAGTTGGGTGGAGAGCGTTGCCTTTCCGCTACTCTATTGTGATCACAATTCGGGAGAATGAGAAGTATACATGTTGTTGTTCGAGTGAGAAAAGACAGTTTGACAGTCCCTTGTGAAATGAAATCTCATTGAAACCTTTCCCACTTGAAGTGGATGACCTTGTAAATTTTTTTAATGGAAAGATTTTTTTACTAATTTGCAAGTTGTATATTGAAATGTAAAAGAGTTATACTTTGTATTTTTTTGGAAAGAATGTGAAAGAATGATACGTAATTTGTGTGTTGTATTTTGAAATCAAATGGAAAGGAGGTTGTAAGATTTTCATTTGAATTAATGGAAGTGTTTGCCTTGTTCATATGATTTTATTTACACATTGAAATCATGTGTTTAACTTGCACTATGAAATCCTATTTAGAAAGTGGAAAAGTGAAACATGTGAGGAGAAAATGTATTATCTCGCTTATATACAATATATGATTTTGGAAAGAATAAAAGAAGGAAGTTGTAAAGTTGTCTTTTAGAATAGATAAAGGATGGCATAACCTTCCTCAAATTGTATCATTGTATTAAATTTAATCATTGAGATGTGATTTGTAATCTCTGTTTCAAAGGAAATGCGTATAAAGGAAGTGTAATACTGTCTTTGAAATATGTGAAAATTGGAGATCGAAATGCATTTTAGCTTTTGAATAGTTGAATTGAATCAACTAAATGTATTAGATTATAATTGGAACATATTATAATACTTGGAAGAAGAAAATGACAAATAAATCCTTTAAAATCCAAAATGCATAGACCGAACCTGCAACAATGAAATAACAAACTAAACGATTAAATTGAAGTAGTTTTCCCTAAACAAATCCAATTAGACAAAAATACTTAAAGGAAATCTTTCAAAACCTTGCAAAACCGAGTTCAAAGTTTTCATAGTTGTTTTGCTATCAAAATTGTAAATTTCGCATTGGAATTCAATCACCTAGATCTACCTCAAAAAATTATCCTGATTCCACCTAAGAACAATTCTCCATGTCTATTTGACATGTTGAGAGAGGAAGAAGGTCAAACTGGACAAATTTCACAAGTTAAAATTTACCATTTGCAATGTAAAAGCTTGTAGATCTGTGTTCTTAAAATTGACCCCTTAAATCTTATCAAAACTAGAAATTAATGGTCCCTCAATAAAGAGGACGTCGAGAGCTTTCTAGAAAGTCTTTGTTTTCCCAAAACCGAGCTCTCTATCAAAAGTTATGGCCTTTTGAATTTTTTTTTCACTTGGCGTCAATTTTTTTTTTTTTTTGGGAAAAGTTTCCTTGGCGAGCTCTTGGCCCAAATTTTTCCCTTGGAGCTTCGGAAAATTTTGGGAAAATTTTCCAAATTTTCCCTCCTCCTACCCGCAACCAATCAGATGCTGCCATGTGGCACCATGAGGTGTCAGCGGGGGGGGGATCCCTTTTTAACTTAGCACTTGGAAAATTTTGGGAAAATTTTCTAAATTTTCCTTCCGGTCATGACCAATCAGGTGATGCCACGTGGCATCACGAGGCATCGCGGAGGAATGGGTCCCTTTTTCCTTTTTGTGTTTTAGAAAATTTTGGGAAAATTTTCCAAGTTTTCTCGCCGTCCGCTGGCCATGCCAATCAGGAGCTGCCACGTGGCATCGTGAGGTGCCGCGGAGGCACGGGTCAATGTTACCCTCTTAGCCCTTTAGGGCATTAAACAAATTTTCTTCCCATCGCCCCACTTTTCCCCGTTGGCTTAGGTGATGCCACATGTCCCTTGCAGACTCGTGGGAGCGTGGGCGCAAAGTTGGCTCCTCACCCTGCACGGGAAATTTTCCAAATTGTTTCCTACCACCCCACTTTTCCTCGCGATGACTTAGGAAGTGCCACGTGTCCCTTGTGGACTTGCGGACCCGCAGGAGTGTGGGCGCAAAGATGGTTTTTTTCCTCCGCATGGAATTTTTTTCAAATGTCCCCGCGGCCCCAGACCGACTTATCCTCCAAGATAACTTTCTCCCCGCGGCCCGCAAACCCGCCCTTAGGGAAAAATTTTCCCCCTGGTCCCGCAGGCCCACTCTTGGGGAAAATTTTCACCCCAAGGCCCACCATCCATAACTTGAGAAATATGAGGAGTTAGGAGGACTTCTTTATATCAATGGAAAGGTGAGGAAATTTCCTATCCAATGGGGTATGGTGAGGAATTACCTTTTGAACCTAATTAAACTTTCTAACCCTAAATTTTGGACCTTATGACGTCTAATAATTGTTAATATAAGAAAAGTATATTCAGTGGATTAGAATTGTTCGGAACTTGTTAGTTACAATTATTGTCCCTGTAACCTAGTTGTGGAACCTTTTAAACAAAAAAATATATCCCATAATTTTCCTAACTAATCTTAGGTTGCTCATGGGTCTCAAGTAGGTTTTTTTAGCGGGCATTACACCTATCTAGTTGTTGAAATAGAGTTCTTTAGTTTTGATAAGTTGTGTTTTAATATCTAAAATTTATATATACTATGTAAGAAGTCATGAAAATATAGTTGAAGGCTTGATAATGTTATCTGTACAACCATCTTGAGAAGATGTCTTAGGATTCGAGTATGAGAGTTGACAACTTGGAGGTTTGGTATGGTATAGTCCCAAGGTATGTTATTTTAAGTCATTGAAGTCCATGAAGGTATAAAATGAAGAAACATCAAGAGGAATATTACTAAGGGGAGCATGAAAATGTCGTGCTTCATATGGTATCTCTACGCTTGAGAATAGTCAAGAAAGTATGACATGTATAGTTGTATGGTCATTCCTTTGAGTATATGGTCTTAAGTATTCTTGAGAAAGAATGCATTAGGTCATGGGGAGATGAGCATGGAACCATCGGAGAAATAAAAGGTAATCATATTGGTTCTTATGTTTACACATATGAGAAGTCATAATAAAGGTGTCAAGAATCGGGAAGAATCTCAAACAAGTATGAAGTGCCAAAAGGTATATTGATCCCAAGAGGATTTCAAGTATCATGAATATTATGTAAAGGTTGGCATTTAGTTGTGTTTCTTGTATATGGTTTTTGTTTATTGCATGAAGACAATGAAGGAGACCTAGTTTTTCTTAGAGAAAGGTGTATGACATTTGTGTCATAACACAATATGTTTAATATGAGATGTTTAGAATGAATGCATGCAAGTTTTAGAGAGTTGTACCAAGAGTAGGTAAGTAAGAATATAGGGGAGAATGTGATGTTCTTATCTCAAGAAGAACGTAATTTTGTTCCTTTGAAGGTATGCATTTTCTTAGGGGGAGTTTTGGTGTTCCATTGATGCTAAGAGTAAAATATCATAGATTGAGGAAGGAAAATAGATTTGTCTTGTTTGGTTGATGTTTCCAACCAAGTTGTGAGTCTAATGTGATGTCATTAATGTCAAAAGGGGGAGAATAAACTAATGGCATATTCATTCCTTAGGGGAGAATGAGTTTTCTATGTTTTTCCATCAATAGGTTTTCCATCAATGAAAAAGGGGAGATTGTTAGCAAGTGTTGTATTTGATGTCAAAAGAGCGAGTATGTGATTTTTTCAATAAGTGGCACGATGTCAAAAGAGATATTATACATGAAGGTTGATTGGCGTGTTGTCAAGTCAAGGTGAGTATCTTGTTGAGATTGCATGATGTTGTAAGGGTTCTTGAGCAACATAGTAGCCTATTGTAGTGTTTTAGTGTCTTACGGAGGTATGGATGATGCTATAGTAATGTCATGGAGTGTAACGAAGGGTCTTGCATTTGTTCAAGGATGGAAAAGTAAAGAGAATGCCAAATTTAGTGAAATAAACATGTTCAAGGTGTTTGTTCTTAAGGCCTAAGAGGTAGAATGAGGTATGTGATGATGAAGTAAGGTATGTAGCATCTATGTGAGCTTGCTTTGAGAGCATGGGGATCATGCATATGAAGTGTAGAGACACTAAAAAGTGTCTTACAATGTCTTTTAAAGTGTCGATTTTGTTTTTATGTCCGTTCCTATAACCGACCCTTAAGAAAACACGCCCGGTGTGGAGGAGTCAACATTTTTATTATATTTGAGAAAATGTGAGTATTGAAGAATGTGTGGCAGGTTGATATGAAATTTCAATCCAAAAAATGGTGTCAGAGAAAAAGTTCAAGGGTTCGAATCCCCTCGGGTAACACTAGGGGGAGTTTGTTGGCAAAATGTTTATCTCTCCTTGTGGGATTCGTGACATGGACTTACCAACTCCCATGGACTCATTAAGTCTAGCGCTTGTATCGAGAAATTGAGGGGTCAATCTTTTGGTTTAATGGCAATTGCTTCTAATACTTAAGAAGGGAGAGGAAGACCATTTATTAAAATGTGGAAAAAATCAGGTTTTACGTTATTACTCATTAATAATTGAAATGCTAAAATATACATTTATTCCATTATTTTGAAATTTTAATATATATATATTTTTTTAACGGGGGCATCGTAGTTGGGGCTTTTGAACTTGATTAAACTACAAAGTAGAATAGCATTCGTCATTTATGTGTTACATAATTTTTCATTTTCTAACTTATGACATTGTTCAGTATAGAACTAAAATTTTGAGTAAACCATTAAATCTTTCATATTTCTTCACTTTTGATAGACTCGTGTTTCGTGTAACAATGAAATATAATATCGACTTACAACAACCATTTGTTTCAAGTAATATCAATATATGCCGACATAAGAATATCGTGCAATACAGAAGGAGAAGAGTCTGCGTTATGTATTTATTGAAGGTTTTTTTACGAAACAATTGTAGAACGCAATGTTGGGGCACAAGAAATATGCAACATACTATTAAAATTTCCATTAGTTCACTGCAGTCAAAAATTTATGACTTTGAATGTTGGCCACAAGGTATTTCACAAGGTCAACATTAATCTAAAGAGGACAATGACGAATCATATTTGATCATTGCATAAAATAGTCATCCGAGAAAAATTGGAATTGATGTCGTTGAGAGATGCAACTAGAACATGGTCATTTAGATCAAACTTTTACTTGTCATTTATGACACGTGTTTGTTTAAACATGTAAATTTTGACAGTTCAAATTCAATAGCATTTTCATATTAATTAGAGACTTGAAATTCATATTCGACTAATGTAATACATTGTTCAACCAATGTATTTTAATAATGATTGAGCTTTGCGGTGAGTATGATACTTGTATTCAAATATAAAGTTCTACATTTCATTGTCGGTTGCACGTATTTGAAACAAAGACGATTTAAAATGTCCATTATTTTTACAATCATAATAATACTAATTTGTATTTAAATTCTTCATTGTTTTACTCATTATTTGTGTTCGCCGTGAATAATAACATTTATAATAATAGTAATACTAATAATTAATTTTTATCAATAATTATTAATTTCTTTTTTATATTTATTTTTTTATTGATTTTTAGTTTTGTCTTTTAATAACTTTAATTTCTATTTTTATTCATTTTTAATTTTTTTATATTTTATCGATAAAAATTATTTACTTTTTAATTTTTAACTTTTAGTAATTTTTCATTTTTTATTATTTTTCAATTTTTATCAATTTTAATTTTTTAAAATTCAAATTATTACAATTTATAATATCATAATAACCTTATTATAATTTATAACTTATTATATTATAAATTATAATTTCTAATTTCTAATAAATTTATTATATTATATAATCTATAAATTATAGATTTATTATAATACAATACAATATTAGAATTCATAAACAGGCCTATAATACTAAATTAGGTGCTATTGCTAGTTTATTTAAACTAGTATAAATAAATATAGAAACTAAAGCTATACTAAAGCCTACACTTATAAGGTGTATTTGCATTACATTTGAATCCAAGAATTTATTACTTTCCTAAAGAAATCAAATTTACTCCTCCATAAAGAAGTGACATTCTACTTTTGGATCAAAACATCACTTCGCAAGAGAGACCTGAATCAAGGAATAATATTTCCTGGACTTAACCATGACCCCTAACTATCTTTATAAGTAGTAAACGTCCCAAAGTTTGAAAAACAATTAGACATAGCACAATATCCTTCATGACCAAGACAATGCTTTAATTTACTTATTACGATCAAGACATCAAATGAAAGAAATTCTAGTGTTTGGTCAAATAAAGAATAACAAATCAAATTCTAATCAGACCTTTCACACATAGTTAGAACCATCAGCAGAAACAATGCTTTGGAAACCAAATTGCTAAAGCAATGTATAGTGAAATCTTGTCCACAATTTGATTAACAAAAATAAAAAAACATGGAGTCTTAGATTCTTTTTAATATCGTAATAATACATTGTTTAATTTAGAAACATATAGAACTTGGATGACTTTCTTTTTATGTGCAAGAAAAGTATGGAAACAAACTTAAAAGTAATGAAATTTTAAACGAAAACATTGTGGTGAATAGCTTTTGTTTTTGTGTTGATGAAACTCATCCCACTCAATTCGATGAGAACAACAAAACCAAGCATGGATCCTAACATGTATGTTTGTCTTTCCTCTATTTAAAAGTCAGGGAGAGCGTTTGTTTCTTTGTCATGTCTATGGTACATTCCAATATGTTTATTTAGAGATGTCACTTTTCACACAATTATCAAACTTACTCTTCTTTTGTTAGGGATTTGGGGTTATTATATAGGTTCTTTTTTTATTATGGGGTTCAAATTAGTATGTTTATGGAGAAGATAACATGAAATATCTTTTGTATAGAACCTTTAGAATCATTTGTTATACCAGAAACCAACATAATTATAGGAGTCATTCTCTAAGGAGGGGTGTTTAGGATTACTTGTTGTTTAGCAATTACAAATTTGAAAATTCAACTATTTAATAAAAAAGAAAACCAACAAAACTATTATAGATAAATCGAAGGAAAAACAATACAAATATATAAGATTAATTTACCAATGAATCTAATAGTGTATCACAAAGATTAAACCTACCATGAGAAAAATGGAGCTTTAAGAAACAACTTGTTGAACTTCGACTTATTAAAGAAGAATAAAATTATCTCATAAGTTTATTGATTGAGCCTTCCATAATATACAATATAATAGTGAAATGATTCTATCATGAATACAAAAAGCATTATGGTTTAGGTGGAAAAAATGGCGAGGAAAAAGACCTTCACAAAAATTATAGTTAATGAAACCCCTTTGGCAAGTCGGTGAGTTGGTGAGAGAAACTGTGAAAATTGCCACAAGGATATTATCATATAGCATCAAACAGAGAAAATAAAATAACCTACTTTACACACCATAATTAAAAGCAGAGAAAAAAACAAAATAAAAAGTACCCTAATAGAGACCAACTACCATACAAACACAAATAGAGCCAAAAATAAAAATAAAAAAATTAAAGATTACTCGACAACACCAACTAGCATACAAACCACAAATCATCAAACCCATGATAGAAATAGAGTGAGAAATGTTGTGTTAAATCCAACACTAAGAAAAAGCTCCCTAACACCAAAAATCAATAATGTGTACAATGCAATGTGAACGCCGAACGATATATGTTATTTGATTTAGAGGGATAGTTATTACTTTTGTAGTTGATGTTGATAAGGTGTGTGATTGATTTTGTAAGTGTAGGAATATAGATGAAGTATTACATTTAAAGGTTCTATCTCTACATTTCAAATTTGTTACAAATTCATACATATACATTTGCAAATCTTATATCATGAGTGGTAGTGTTTTGCATACTATTTTATTTGAAGACCTTCATTTCATCCAATGGCTTCTCATCTCGAAGGACTTTGGAAGCCTTTGTTGCTTTATTATATGCAGTTTCATATGCATTTTTCCATTGCTCAGCTTCACTTTCTTTGCCTCTTCCCTCAAACCCCTTCTTTGTGTACCACCCTGGAACCAAGGTCTCAATGCCCAATCTAGAAGCAACTGCTTCTGCTTCAAGTGTGTCAACATCCAACTTATCCTTCCTCCGCAACTTCTTCTTCTTCTTGGGTTTCTTGAACTGAAGCATTTCATCATGAGTATAATAATCTGAAACATTGGTCCCAGTTTGAGAAAGTGACTCTTCAGCTCGGTTACCCATGGTTGTACCTTGTAGCCTCTTGCGTATCTAAAGCAGAAAATAAAATGCTATTGTCAGAGTGTAAGCCAAATATCATATATTGATTAACAAAATATCCATCTGATAACCAGTTAAAACAAATGCTACCCCACCCCTACTATAAAAAGGGAGATTCGTCTTCATACCTCATCAAGTTTTTTTTCTAGGATTCATCATTGATACCTCATGTTTCATCTAGAGTCACACCCCGAAAAGAATTTAAGTTGTCAATCCAACTGTACACAAGATAGATATTAAATAAATGATAGTTTTAAGTATATGAAGTCCACTAAAATTGAACATCAAGAATAAAACTGACCTCCTCCTTAAATGGGTCATCATACTGATGAAGAATTGTTTACTGCATTTATGTCATTTTGAAATCTATCAGAAAAAATATAATCAGTTAATTTTTCAAAGCCTAAAGGGATAAGATCAGAAATTGATTATCAAAAGAACTATCCCACTTACTTGTTTTCATAGATCCTAGGTTTCTTCTTTGCTACCTTGTAGGCCTCATCTCTGGCATTCTGCTCTCCAATTTCAATGTTTTCAAGCATATCAATATCTACAAGTGGAAATATAAGAGAATAGTGCACCAACAAGTAGATCAAGAAGAGAGAGACAACAAGTCCAAATTATGCAGATAAAAAGCTTGATATTTCAACATATCACACCAAAGCAAGAATGTTTTGGTCCTTTAGTGTCAATACAACTGCCCCTCCTTCCATTACTTTATCAAGTCCATGAAGAACCTTCAGTCCTGCCAGATCCTCTGCATGCCAACAATACAAATTAATTATCTAATAAAACTAAGCTACACCTAGCAGTTCACTTCAAAAAAATTAACATCTAGAATGCACTTATTTCTCTGTGCTGCAAACAAATAATTCAACAGGAACTTCCACCTTCCTACTGATGCAGGATCCTAACATGTACTAAATACACATTTAAAACAATAAAGCTTAAAGAATCAGATACGTAATTAAAAGGTTAAAATTATTACTTCCACTATGCTTCATGTTTTGATTTTCCATTTCTTCTCAAAACTTCAACCCTGCAATTATGTTAGTTGTTATTAATAAACCAAAAACATGGGGAATATTACCACTTAGTAGATAAACTTACCAACTACATGAATCACACAAAAACGATGTTGAGAAAATAATCACCTCGAAACAAACAACAACAAAAATAAAACGATTTCCAGTAATTTATTTTCATATCTTTGATAATTTATTATATACAACTAACACCTACATCGTATTTAGGTTTCCTTCAATTGTATTGGAACTTTCGATTTCAAATGATTCAACATCATTTCTTAAAAGATATAGACTGTCTGATGGAAATAATATATCTGATGCTAAATTCGGAGTTCCAGCCATTCCTACAAATTTCTGTCTAATTCCTTCCAGGATTGTTACCACCTTAGTCATGGTGGGCCATTGCTCAGATGATTCTCTTGTGCATACCAAACCTAGTAGCAAGACTTGAGAAATATAGTCTTTTATTTCATCTCTATTTGCATCTTCTAGCAGCTTGGTGCCCACCACTCCCATCATTCCATGAGGGAACACCATGCTTACCCACTTATGCAGGTTGAGTCCTCCCACAAACTTGCAGTTGACCTTTTCCTAGTCATCATCTCCAATAACACAATCCCAAAGCTATATACATTGCCTTTTGATGAAGCCTGCTTCCAAATCCATATTTTGCATCCAACCCAACAAGCTATGAAATCCTGATTAAAAAATTAAAAAAGAAGCATTTCTTTTGCATATGTTACAAAATTTCATACCTGGAGCAATATACCCAAATGAGCCTTTCAAGGTAGCTATGGAAGTGAATGAATTTGTTGAATCTGCAGAGGTTATTCGGGCAATCCCAAAATCACATAAATGTGCTGTCATATTATTGTCCAAATGAACATTGCTAGGCTTTAAATCACAGTGCACCACTTGTACAAAACAATGATGATGGAGATATGCCATGCCATGAGCTATATCCATGGAAATGCTTAGTATTTGGCTTAACCTCAATCTACAGGCATCCTCATCCCCATTCACATCCTCATCTCCACCAACTTCCAAGCTTCCATTGGGCATTAATTGGAGAACCAGTGCTTTAAAGTGAGGCATAGAGCAATAGTTTATGACTCTAACAAGATTCTAGTGGCAAACTCTTCCTAAGACTTTGCATTCTGTGCTAAAACTCTTATGAGCTTCCTCATTCTGCAAGTTGAGGACCTTGACAACAACTGTGGTGTTATCATCCAAAATCCCTCTATAGATTGATCCGAAAGAACCAATTCCTACTTTGTTACCCTAATGAATCCATCAGTTGCTTTTACAAGAGTTTCATAAAGCATTATTGATTTCCCATCTCTTTGGAGAATTGATATCCTGCTATGCAAACTATGAGCCTTGGATGACCCCATGAGTAAACAACATAAACTAAAACTGTAACACCTATAATAAATACCATTAGAATCTTCAAAAGCAAATGAATCTTCTTTTACTAGGAAGGGGAAAATGGGCATGCAAGCAAGTATGATTATGGTCCAAAGAGGCCGAGTCTCCCATAAATGACTTGGAGGCATGGTTCATTTTAAGAGACCTCTTAGAAATCGGAGGTAGAAAATACCTGGCAAATATCCTCGAAACCGGTTTCGTGGGAAGGCAAATTTTTTGGGGGTCCGACAACAAAATTTTTGCTTAATTTTTAAGTGGTGTGTGAAGATGCTGGAAGCACAACAAATATTTTTGTCACATGTCAACAAGGTGGTTTTCATGCGCCAACGAACCTCACCGATGTGCGTCAACAAGGTTCGTTAGCAGCGCGATAATGAGGTTCGTTGATGCACGACAACCACCTTGTTGACACGCGACAACAAATCTTTTGTTGTGCATCTTCAACCTCCGCTATTTGGTCGTGCGACAATAAAATCTTTGTTTTGTGCATAAAAAAAATCTTTGTCATGTATTTACTTCCTCTAAACTCCTGTCACACGTAAAAAAACTCTCCCTTTCGCTTGTCAACAAACTCTCTATCGCGCATCTACATCCTCCACTCTCCTGTCATGCTTTTATTGTACTTGATAATACATATGCCCCCAGGTGGTATGAGTGAGATAGTAGTGTTCTACCTAGTGAATAATCTAGGATTATATAGGGGATAGTTTCAAGGGTAGGAAAAGTCGACCCCTAAAAAAATTAAACTGTAATTTTTAGGCGAACAGGTCTCTGACCCGTGCTAGAAAATTCACCTTTTCAAATTTTTCAAAAATGGAATATTTGACATATTACGAATATTCGCCACTAAAATTATCCCTGCTTGGGACGTTACATTTGCAAAAGCCCCACCTGTTGGAACTTCTCCTCTTAAGTCATCGAATGAAAAATTCAGGGTATGAAGCATGAGAAGTTTTCCCATGGACTTTGGAATTGCACCTGATAAGTTATTTGAAGAGAGATCTAGCTTCTCAAAACTTTTTATTCCACTCAACAACTATTGAATTTGGAGTAGAAGGTAGTTTTCATTTACTGAGGGGAAATTACATCGCACATGTGTCCCCCTGTCCATCCCATGCCACAAAAGTAGCAGAACTCATAGTTGCATCTACAATGGTGATAACAAAAAATAATATAAAAGAAAACGCTAACAAGTTCAGAAACAAAATAAGAAGCTTCAGGGAGGTTGTTAACCTGTAATTCATATGATTGCATCCACTTATTGATTCAATAACCCCCTTGCATTTTTCGTATGACGTTGTCATTTCAATTTTCAACAAGCTTAGTCAAATTGACTTCACTCATTTTCAAGCTATTTTGGAATTTTGAACAGTCAAGATCGCCATGCCAGGGGACCTTACACTTGATGTAAAACATTTGGTGACAAAAGAGGCACTCTGTGTTCACCATTTGGTAGTTTGGTGGATGGAATCGGAAACACAACAACAAACATAACACAAGAATAACATAGACTATGATAAGAAGGAATGACGATAAATCTGAAATATAATTGTAAATTATAATATCAACATGAAATTGTTACAATCTCACCCATGAGGTACTTCAGGTGTTACTGACTTCAATTGCCTTCCAACAATAACTATGGGAGAAACTTCACAATTACACTTCTTAATGGCTTCTTTAACACACCTTCAAAATGATGGCTTCCTTTACACACTTACTCATACAATATTTCTCACTACTTCCTTCTATATGCTAAATGAGGGGGGTGGCCTCTTTATTTATAGGAATTTAGGCTTATCCATCTTATCTCTAAGATAGGATAGGAAATCTCTTCCGGCCAATCATATTTCATGCCTAAACTCTTGCCTTTACATGTAGGCTTATCTTCTAAGATAAGATAAACCTTATCATCTCACATGGGTTCCACCTTTTTAGACTTTTCCACAAATAAAATACACAAAATATTTATGACATCACTCTTTGTCCTTATTACAAATATAATATTTCTAATTCCTAATCATGTAGACCCTACTTCTCTACTTATCCCAACTTTGACATTTTAACATTACCGGACCACTTACAACAAATATTTACTTTTTACAACATTCCTATTGTACTTTGACTATTACCGTACTCTACATTATTGGCGGCACCGTACTGATGGCACCGTTATCTTCCATCAGACGCTACTACTAATTACACTTAACAACATCCTATTCCTAATACATACATTAATGAAATAGAAATTACGGAGGAAAATTTTAGTGTCGACATCTTCCCCCTTCCTAGCTTCTACTCCGTCCTCGGAGTAGACTATTCTGGTGCTTGGAAAATCTTCAACTTGTCGTGGTTGACCCATTTCGTAATGGGAGTGCCATCCAATTCCTCCAATCAGTACGTACCATTTTCATGCACAGCTGCTATTTTGTAGGGCCCCATCCATTTTGGAAGAAATTTTCTCTGTCTTCTTTTTTTTGTATCTGGAATCATATACTAGAACCAAGTCATTCACATGAAATGGAGACCAATGATCTTTTGATCAAAGTATTCCTTCTACTTCATTTTCTTCTTATAGCTTATATCCTTTGCTATTTCCCTCATTTCCTCTAGCAAATGAAGATGTACCAACCTTTCTTTTACTGAATCACTTTCATCCATCCTTTCATTTTTCATAACTCTCACAGTGGGAATATCAAACTCAATAGGAAGAACTGGATCAATGCCATAGGCCAACTGAAATGGGGAGTATCCTGTTGCTGACTTTGATGTTGCCCTATATGCCCACAATGCGCATGAATCTTTTATCCCACTTATGTACTGCAAGGATGCATCTTTTGCTAGAATTTGACACAACACAAAATTTGTTCGTTCCACCTGTCCATTTGTGCTTGGCTTATATGTTGTTGCCTTCCTGTGCTTAATAGAAAATTTATTGACTAGGGCTTCTACTACCTCATTAATGAAGTGGCTTCCTTGATCTGTTACAATTTCTAATGGGCAACCAAATCTGGTGACAATGCATTCATATATGAACCTTGCCACTTCATCCATAGAAGTTGTTTTCAATGGCCTAGCTTCAACCCACTTAGTTAAATAATCTGTGGCAACTACAATATACTTATTTTGGCATGGGGTAGTTGGAAGTGGACCTACAATATCTATTCCCCACTTTTCAAAGGGACCAAGTGGAAGAATAGGGCATAATGGAGCTGATGAAGTCTTATGGTTACCATGTGTTTGACAAATATCACATGTCTTACAATAATTATAAAAATCTCTAAAAAGAGTGGGCCAGTGATAACCTGCATCCAAGATCCTTCTTGCTGTAAGTTGTCAGAGAAGTGTCCTCCACATGTACCATTGTGGAGTTCTTCTATCAGCTCCTTCCCTTGATCACGTCCAACTGCCCTCTTGTAATGTCCATCGTGTCCTATTTGAAATAATACTCCATGCATAATAGAATATGGACGACTGGCTTGAGTAATCTTCCTCTTAGTCTTTACATTGGCACCATCAGGAAACTTGAATTCATTCAGATAATTCCAAATATCTATGTATTCACTAGGGATTGTGTCAAGGGATAACAACAATTTGCATCCTGGGAAATCATCATCATCACAAGATGAACCTAAACCATCATAGGCTCGAGAGAGTGCATCCGCATTGACATGCTTCTTTCCCCGGCCTATCTATAATATCAAATTCAAATTCTTGTAGCAAAATTATCCATCTTGCTATCCTCCCGATGGGTTAGGCTTATTTACAATATATATTTTAGAGCTCGATGATCTCTGTTACAACTAGGAATTTTTGCCCTAAGCAAGTAATTCCTAAACTTCTTTATAAAGCAAAAATGATAGCCAGAGCCTCTTTTTCAGCCATAAGATAATTTACCTCAAGACTACTCATTTTTGTCGCTCTCCCAAAGTAAACTAGATGATCATTCCCATTTTCATCCTTTTGCTCGAGTACTTCCTAGTGCTACATCCGAGGCATCATCGATACACAATGAATGGCTTGCTCCAATCTAGATTCTTTAAAATGTGAAGACACTGTGGCTTCCTTTAGTTGTTCAAAAGCTTCATGCACCTTATTTCCTGGTTCATAAGTAACATCCTTCTTCAAGAATTGGGTTAGTGGTTGTGTAATCTTTGAGAAATTCTTGATGAACCTTCTATAGTAACCCACATGGCCTAAAAATGATCTCAACTTACTTCTATTCATAGGAAATGGTAACTCTTTGATTTTTGAAACTTTATCAGATCGCACTAATACCATCTCTCGGATACAACATGCCCTAACAAAACGCCTTTAAAACATCCAAAGACACACTTTGTAGGGTTTAGTGAGGCTTGTGCTTCATCTAACCTTTGAAATGTTGTCTCCATCTGGTGCAGGTGGTCCATCTTGCTCCCATAGATGCAAAAATCATCCATAAATACTCTGATGAAGTTCCCAATGTAGGGTTCAAACACCCTATTCATCAAACGCTGGAATGTTGCCGGAGCATTACACAACCCAAAAGGCATAACTCTATAAGCAAACGTTCCCCAAGGAGTGGTGAATGTGGTCTTCAACTGATCTTTTCTCGCTATATGAACTTGGTTGTATCCACTATATCCATCAGCAAAACTATAGCACTCTTGGCCAGCTACTTTGTCCAAGATCTGATCTGAGAATGGAAGAGGGTAATGATCCTTCTTTGTTGCCTTATTGAGCTTCCTGTAATCAACACAAATGCGTAGCTTCCCATTCTTTTTTATTGAGATCACAATGGGAGAAACCCATTCTGAATTCTCCACAGCAAATATGAATCCTGCATCAAGCAACTTATCTATTTCTTCTTTTATAGTCTTGGAAAAATTAGGATTCATTCTATATGGCATTTGCTTTATGGGCTTAGCACCATCTACCAGCTCAATAGAATGTTCTACCCAACTTACTTGATAGAGTTCCTTGTAATCAAAAGTGAATATGTGTATGTACCTTCGAAAGAGCTGGAGGTAGGATTCCTTCTCACTCTCCATCACAGCATCACCAATCTTTATTCATTGAGACGATCATCAATTTCTTCTTCGATAATTTTATGGGGTCATGAGTCGGTGTGACTGGAAGGATATCCATGACCAAAACATCAACCTCACTTTCTTCATCTTCGGTGTCTACTTCACTGGTACTAGAGTAATCAGAGGATGTCCAATCATTAGTTTCATCACTTGAATCAACAGGTTCTTCCTTATGATGCCGAGGGATCATGTTTATTTTTACCCTCTCTCTACTACGTCCAAGTGTCATGAATCCTTCATTCCAGTAGTTTCTTGCATGAACTCTCCTTAGCCATGGTCTTCCCAACAACATTGGATACGCAACAATATCATTTTTCATCACCTGAAAGTCTACCACACATACAACACCCATAACAGATATTGCCACATTTGAAACTACACCTTCTAGTTTAGTTTTTCCCTTATTTAATGACCTTAACATAAGTGTTGAGGGGCGATCAATTTTTAAACCCAACATATTCATTACAGACTCGGTCATTACATTAACTGCAGCACCTCCATCAACTAAGACATCATGAATTGAAATACCATTACATAGTACCTCACTCAGGAGCATAGGGATCCGCCTCGCCTCCAAAACAGGGACCTCAACCTCCTTCCTTCGTCGAGCATTGAGTCCACTTGCAGCTCCCGCCTCTTCTCGAAGACATAGCCAAGAGTTGACCATATGTAATATTTGCAGCCTTTTGGATGATCTTCTAAGATGGAGTATGGTCCTTGTCCTCGTGAAATAAAATCCCGCACACCCAACTTTCTTCTCCTATGTTTCTTACTAGTTTCTCCTTTCATCTTCTTAGGATCATTTCCATCTTAGTTATCTTTTTCTTTCTTTATTTTCGTTACAAACACATCTACTTCATTATTTATGATCTTATCTACTACATCAAAAGAATTCACAGGTGTTTTTCCTTTATCATTATCTCTTGTACCAGATGTAGAAGCTCTATCTGGACAATTATACTTATAATGACCCTTTTTATAACAACCATAACATACAACTTCAGAAATATTTCTTTTTGGACCTCTATCTCCTCCCTGAGAACTAAATTCCTTTCCTCAAGAAGATTAATAGTTAACTGACCCATCTTCTTGAGCAGATCTTCATACTCAGTAGATGTACTAGGAGAAATATTTGTGCTCACCGAGAGTGGTTGTGGATTCTGAACCAAAGGTGTTGGTGTAGGCTCTACTTTAGCAACAATTTCTTTGGGCTCCTCTTCCATGCTTTCTTCTTACTTTCTTGCAATCTCCTTTGCTTGTTCAATGGTAGCTGGGTGGTCATACTTCACTCGTTGTCTGATCTCTGGCTTCATCCCAAGAATGAAGTGCTTACAGAGGAGATTATCCACGCCATTCATCAACCCATCCGCTAATCCTTCCTTCCGATCTGGGCATCGAGCTTCCTCCTTAGCTCTAGAACACGAGCATGATAATCTCTTATCTTCTCCTTCTCTCCTTGGGCTAGCTTTGTGATCTCGATCATGAGATCTGCATATTTTTGTTGTTCACCAAATTCTTCAAGAAAACTTTTAGTTAATAAATCCCATGAGTTTTTTACATTTTCACCTAGTGTTTCAAACCACCTAAGTGCTGAACCATCCAAAAAGGTAGGAAAAAATTCAGTCCATTGTTCCCTTCTTATAAGGCCATTACAAATACAAGATCATTTAAACTCTTGAATGAAAGAGGAAGCATCTTCATTAGATTGGGCTGAAAAAATAGGAATCTTCCCCATTTTCAAAAGTAACCACCAGTGAAATACCAACCCACAAGTACAATCAACAAGACTTATGTGCACAAATAATTGGAATCACTATAATAGAAAGTGACTTTACACTTTTCTACAGTAAAATAGAAATGACCATGGTAAACATGGTAAAACTATGGTAAAACTTGACTTTATCGTGGTAAAACTATTCATGGTAAAAAGTGAACTTTTACTGTGGTAAATACTATTCACGGTAAAAAGTGAAGTTACTACAGTAAATACTATTCACGGTAAAAAGTGACTTTACCATGGTAACTACTATGCACAGTAAAAACAAGGTTACTCTCCAAATGATTTTTGACTAAGTGGGAATATCTCTCCAGAAAATCCACCAACGAGGAATGGTCCGCAACGGAACCAAAATGTCATCACCAATCCGCACTATGATAATTCTTCATCTGGGAACTCCTCGTGCTATGATTATTTACTAATGCACAACTTTTAGTTTGGTGGATGGAATCTGGAAACACAACAACAAACATAACACAAGAATACCATAGACTATGATAAGAAGGAATGACGATAAATCTGAAATATAAGTGTAAATTATAATATCAACATGAAATTGTTACAATCTCACCCATGAGGTACTTCAAGTGTTACTGACTTCACTTGCCTTCCAACAATAACTATGGGAGAAACTTCACAATTACACTTCTTAATGGCTTCTTTAACACACCTTCAAAATGATGGCTTCCTTTACACACTTACTCATACAATATTTCTCACTACTTCCTTCTATATGCTAAATGAGGGGGTGACCTCTTTATTTATAGGAATTTAGGCTTATCCATCTTATCTCTAAGATAGGATAGGAAATCTCTTCCGGCCAATCATATTTCATGCCTAAACTCTTGCCTTTACATGTAGGCTTATCTTCTAAGATAAGATAAACCTTATCATCTCACATGGGTTCCACCTTTTTAGACTTTTCCACAAATAAAATACACAAAATATTTATGACATCACTCTTTGTCCTTATTACAAATATAATATTTCTAATTCCTAATCATGTAGACCCTACTTCTCTACTTATCCCAACTTTGACATTTTAACATTACCGGACCACTTACAACAAATATTTACTTTTTACAACATTCCTATTGTACTTTGACTGTTACCGTACTCTACATTATTGGCGGCACCGTACTGATGGCACCGTTATCTTCCATCGGACGCTACTACTAATTACACTTAACAACATCCTATTCCTAATACATACATTAATGAAATAGAAATTACGGAGGAAAATTTTAGTGTCGATAAAGTGCCTCTTTTGTTCAACCCTGGAATGTATAAACTGTGTGTCATGCATGTATGACAATAGCGATGTAAAAAGGTCAAACACTCAAATATTTCTTCTAAGGAATCATTAAAGAAGATGTCACATAGTTGCACAAGTACGGGCCGGAAATTTCGTAACAACATTCTCACGATTCCAATCCAGAATCCACCTCCTTCCCCTGGAACTCCCACCACTTGAATTAACTCCGATCATAGGAATTCAATTCAATTTTCCACCAAATTAATCCACATAACCCATCTCTTTACTTGATATCTGTTATGCGAACCGTTAGCCTGGATAACCCCATGAGTAAACAACATAGAACTAAAACTATAACACCTATAATAAATACTATTAGAACCTTCATAAGAAAATGAATCTTCTTTTACTGTGAAGGGGAAAATGGGCATGCAGGGAAGTATGCTTGTCGTCTAAAGAGGCTAGAGTTTCCCATAAATGACTTGGAAGTTACATTTGCAAAACCCCACTTGCCTTTTGGAACTTCTCCTCTCAAGTCGTTGAATGAAAAATTTAGGGTATGAAGCATGAGAAGTTTTCCCATGGACTTTGGAATTGCACCTGATAAGTTATTTGAAGAGAGATCTAACTTCTCCAAACTTTTTATTTCACTCAACAACTCTTGATTTGGACTAGATGGCGATTTTCATTTACTGAGGGATAACTGTAGCGCACATGTGTCCCCCTGTCCATCCCATGTTGCACAAGTAGCAGAACTCATAGCTGCATCTACAATGGTGATAACAAAAAACAAGATAAAAGACAAAACCAACAAGTTCGAAACAAAATAAGAAGCTACAGGGAGGCTGTTAACCTGCAAGTCATATGATTGCATCCACTTATTAATTCAATAACCCCTTGCATTTTTCACAGCATTTCCATTTCTAATTTTCAACAAGCTTGGAAAACTGCAAATCGACTTCACTCGTTTTCAAGCTATTTTGGAATTCTGAACAGTCGAGATCGCCATGCCAGGGGACCTTACACTTGATGCAAAACATTCAGTAACAAAAGAGGCACTCCGTGTTCACCATTTCCCCTGCTCTACTTCCAAATTGAGGGTAGACCAGTACCAAAGATCTCCATGCAAGGAGAAAATAAGTGCTTTCTTGAGGCGTCGGGAGTTCCCCATAAGAATCGTGGTGCCTCTTTTTTGTGCCTAGAAATTTTGTAATGACATTCCCGTGATTCCAATCCAAAATCCACCTCCTTCCCAATGGAACTTCCACTACTTGAATTAACTCGATCACGAAATTAAATTAAAAGTTATCTTGAATTAATCTACAAAAATAGGGGAAATTATCCAAAGCCATATAAAATATAAATAAAAAGCATCAAAACCCTATCGAAGAAATTGTGAAACCTTAAGTATTATTGTTACCCATTGTTGAGGGTTATTATCCTCCGGAAGAAATTGATAATCAACTTGGAAATAGTCATCCTAATCCTTGGAGGAAGAAGAGGAAGGTGAGGAATCAAAGGGAATAGAAATCCCCTAAGCAGTAAAGCTATATTTTCAACTCGATCTCTGTATCTCCCTCAATGAAGTCCACCCTAAAAAACCCCAAGTAAATAAATGGAAGAAAAAAATGGAAGAAGATGAAACAAAAATAGGTAAACATGACCATCAAATTTTCAACTTGACCTTTGTATCTCCCTTAATGAAGTCCACCATGAACAAACCACGGTAAATAAATGGAAGAAAACATGGAAGAAGATGAAACAAAACAAATAGGTAAACAATTGTCAAATTTGACATAGTACAATGTCCGAAAAGGCCTTTCCCATAAGGGTGATGCCTTCGACATAATAATTTATTAACTAACAATCGCATGTTTTCATTGCAATGTGAACCCCGAATGGTATATGTTATTTGATTTAGAGGTATAGTTATTACTTTTGTAGTTGATGTTGATAAGGGGTTTGATTGATTTTGTAAGTGTAGAAATATAGATGAGCCACTTAATTTTAAGGTTGTTTCTACATTTCAAACTTGTTAAAAATTGTACATGAATACATTTCATACCATTTTTTATAGTTAATTAATTTTATAGTTAATGTTGTATATATTTAATTTGGGTTTCTTGTGTTAGTTGTGCACCGGTTGTTTGGTTGGAAAGACATTTATTGTACATATGATAAAGTGTGTGATTGATAGTGGTAGTGTAGGAATATAGATGAAACATTACATTGAAATGTTATATGTGTACATTTAATTCTATTACATATTCATAAATTTAAAGTTGCATAACATATTTCACAACATCAAATACATGTAGATCTGCGTACACATAGTTATATGATGAATGTAAGCCATTTATTGGTGATTTTAGTTTCAATAAACATGATTAGATTTGATACCCTCGAACGGCACTTTGTCGCTTTGGATAAAATAGTGTTGAGTATAGTAGTAGTGGAGCTGTTATCAATGCAAAGGGTAGTATTTACGATGGGTTGAGTGATAGTAGTATTGCTTCCTCCTTTCTTCTTGCTCCGAGTGTTGGTATGTGCGCCATATTTGAGTATCTTTCAAATGAAAAAGTAGGTGAAATGCGCAGATTTGTAAGTGAGGGAACTCTAGAGAAAGTTGTGAATGTCAGACCTTTCCTTTCAATGGTTCCAATGTCGACGATTGCTCTGTGTAAAGTAAGTCCTTGTGACTTGTGGATAGTTAATCCCCATGCCATTTTAATCAGAAATTGTCTTTGATTCCCTCTTGATATAGGGGGTATGGGAATATGTAACAGGTTGGAGGGATCCCAACATGAGCCATTATATCTAGATCGAATTTGACAACAAAAAATAAAGGTAATGTTGGTGGTTACATTGATGCATCGTAGAAAATGTCGGTGATATTTCTTGTGGCACCATTCACGAGACCTACATCAACCCATATATTTGCAATAAGCATGATTTTTGTTGTTTACACAATAGAACTTTGTGTTCCAACTGATCATCATTAGGATTTCCTAGTCTAGACCACTTTTTACTTTTAGGAATGGATTGGGTGATCAAAACGTTCAATGCCTTCAACAATTTAAGGTTGTGGGAGTCCACCAGATAATTTTTTGCAAACAAATGTGGTGCGTATTATAAAATTTTTAGCTCTTACTGAGTTAGGTGTGTGTCTGTGCGAGACATTAAGAGTTCCCAATCCTCAATTAGAGTGGGTGAATCTTGCATGTGGAGTAGTAAATTCCAGAATGAAACTCGTGCATTAGTTGTTCCTTGTTGCTGAAATATTGGTTTCAATGTAGTGGAAGTCTGAAATCCCTTCCAAAGGGTTGCTCTGTAGGAATTACTTGCATAAAGAGGTCTGTCCAAAACTGGTGGTAATTGGCCGAGGTCACTGAGGAGGATGACTTATCTGTTTCTGAATTAAGATGTTCTTGATTATGGGAAATCTTCATGGAGCCTCTTTGTCAATTTTTATTAGTAACTTTTGGTGATAAAACTCATTTTATCAATAAGAACATATTCTATATGTTTCAGCAAGTATTGAAAAGATGATAATGCATACCTTTAAGGGGTTTCAATTCTTTGATTGGAATACGCATGGCTGCATGGATTGTGGATGCGGAGATGTTGAATGTTGAAACACCGGTAGAAGTGAGGACAAGTAGAGGTGAGGGATATGTGGTTGATGCTGTGAATGTATTCCAGATTTTATTTATCGAATGATTTTCCTATGCCAACCATTCCTTGAATTATCAATCTTAGTAGAGGTAGAAGGGTTTTGTTTGTTAAATGGTGTAGTATGGTATCAAGAGCTAGTTGTTGTTATGGAGATAAAGGAAGTGTGGAAGATGGTGGTGTGGCCTATGTATGCTATTGTTAATTGTGTCGACTTATCTCTCAATGAATGATGAACCAATTATCTATAAATCATGTGGAACATCATGTATGCTCCAATTATTCTCGTATGTCAAAATCTTGTTTCCCAACATATCAAGACTATCTAGACCCGTGTTATTTCCTGGGAGAAGTTGTGTGAAGACCTGTCATTCTTGTAATGGTTCGTGTTGAATATTAGATTCGAGATCAGAGTCAGATTTAATATTTGTAACAGGTCATGTGTTTGTGGTAATGCGTAAAACATGCAACGGTCTATAGTTGTGCTTGAACATGTCCCAAGTGTCGTTGATGTCATGTAGGGTTGAGCCAAATTCGGACGAAATATTTTTGAAAGGCTTGTATAAAAGGAGTTGTGGCCAACAAAAAGGTCATATGACATTGAATCCTGAGCTGGGACATCCACAAATATTGGGTGGACCCAAACAATTGCTTATGTCAGTCACTTTTTCCATTTATCACCTTTACGGTTCTTGTTGTAGCTCCAATCTCGAGCAACTTGAATAAGTGGTAGGTGTTCCATGGTTGTAGGATGAACTTTATATGCATCCAAGAAAGTGGTTGTTTGTTGTGCATCGACGTCACTTTCAACGACACGTCTTAGAATCTTTTTGCCAACATTTAATGATACAAATGGATGGCTACACATAACAAGTGGCATTTTTTGTAGCATGTGGCATGTTTCTTATGCACTTATGTCATGTTCAACAACACTTTTTGTGAGCATTTTATGGATCATGATATGTGTTAGAGAATCTGCATTTGCATCTCTTGAAAATCTGGATAGCATTTGGTGATATGTTTGAACATTGTTTAGATTTCGAAGCATATTTTGTAATATACTTAAGAATGGCATGTCAAGAAAGTACCAGTTGGAAATCGACATTTGCTCTCCATATGTATATCATAGTTCTAATTTGGATGTTTAATCTATCATTATTTTTGGAAGGGAGGTACTTAATTTTCCCATCACTTTAAATGTGCAAGGAAGAAGTAGGTTGCGTGGCCTAGGGGTGTTGTACATCTGCATCGCAGTTTGTGATTGCTTTCTATGTAGGCATGTCTCGCTTTAAAAATTTCTTGTGTGACGCCGAACTCGATTAAGTATTTCTTCAAGGTTTGCATGCGGGGAGGAGGATATAATTTGTGTTGTATCTAGCAAGCAAGGGTCATCTAGGAGTGACCTACGAACAAAATCCAAACGGTAATAATCCGGGTGGGGGTTCCAGTAGACATGAAGTTATCAAAGTATTATTTTTGGCCTTAATAACTATTGTATCCTCCCAATCCATTTCATCAACTTTAGGTGCATTCTCGAGCCACAATAAACTATGGACATGTCTGGAGCCCTTATGTTGCCATTCATACCTGCGAGATGAGGGAACATAAATATTAGCTATGTAGTTTGGAAAATACATTAAAATAAGTAGATTTGATTACTGTACCAAAATTCTACTGCTCCAAGTTCCTTATTCAATATTTCTTCATGAAATATTGTGAATTTGTGATGCAAGTATGCTAATACTCGATGAGGGTTATAGAAAATGTTAAGTGTTCTCCAAAGACCGTGCGGCTCGAGGATTAGCTGGGAATTCACCAGGCATAATATTGTGGAGATCTGGCCATTTAGTGTCTGTAACACTTAGAGTGAAGAATAAGGTTGGTGTCCCCAATTGTTCCACCATATCTGAAAGCTCACTTCTAATTTTTGCCCAGAATGAACGTGTCCCTTGAAGGCTTGATCCAAAACACATTAAGTTTTTGGGAGGTTATCTTTGGGGCATTCTAGTAGTTGTCTTCACAGATCTCTAATTGTCAGAGGGATTCTATTTTTGAGGTTCTGTTTCATAAAATCTGCTACTATGGACTAGCTTCTATGTTGTATTATGAGGTTTAGAAGGAATTAATGAAATCTTAGGTGATAACCGAAGTTCCCATCATGGTAACACATCAAATGAAGTGTGTATTCATGCATTGGAACTTCTTTTATGCGGGGTTATTGCCACATTTATTTTCCTGTCGAGAAATAAAGTTGGGAAAGCCATTGAGAATAGGCCCTCCATATTGTATTCATTTATTGGCGAGAGCCCAAGCTTTGGCCATGGCATGGTAAATGGAGTGTTACCATCGTGGTTGAGCAAGAACTATTCGATTTCCTCTTCTTTTGTTCTTGTATTGTGAGGTGTTGGCACGAAAGACGATGAGTGTTCATACGTTTCATCAAAGTGAGTGGAAACATCAATACCATGAGCTATAGAGGCACTTTGCATTTGGGGTAGTTCCACTGTGGTTGTGTTAAGAGAGGAGGAAACATTTGACGACTCATATGGTAGAGAGGAAAGGGTGTCATCATCGATTAAGAAATCTTTGTAATAGGGATCGTGTTGGATTTTATATTGCAAGGATGCCCAAACACGAGATCTACTGACGTAGAAATCATAATTTTTAAAATTAGATCCTTCCCTTTGTATGAGAACTATGTCCAAATCTCCAAGGTGGTGGGGTAGGGTCTTTGCTATTGAAGTAATGTTTTGCGGGAAACTTAAGGTCTGTCTTGAGTATTTGTATTTCCCTGCCATGTACTTGGGTGACTTACAAGAATGGATTAAATTGTACGATAAGTATCTCCTCGATTTGGGTTAAAGACGCAAGAATGGTAGGCTACTTTTCAGGGTCCATGTTGTTCCATGAAGAGAAGCGGTGGCCTTGTTTTTCGTTTTGCATCTATTACAGGAGGGAAAACCTTCAAAGGAAATTGTTTTAATTCCAGGGTAATTTTCCAAATAGATTGAGCAAGTTTGGATGTTCGCCAACAAATCTATTCTTTTGTGAAACTGACGTTGGGATTCTAAAGTTAGCAATGAGGGTGGGAATATAGGAAATCTCTATGTATTAGAAGGGGTGGGGTGTTCTGTTTCATTTGTTTGTGGATTGCAAGGTTGAAAGTAGTCTAAAGGAGAGGAGAAACTAGTTATATATGTGCGATGAACTGAAGAAAGGTCAATACTTGAGACAGTTTCATGTGGTGTCACGAGACATGTGGGGAAAGTGGTAGTTGTTAGCGAAGATGGGTTCGTACGGAAGGAATTGGTATGCTCGTGAAAGTTTGTTTCCATGGAAGTTACATGTGGAATGTTGGTTGGCAATTCTTCAGTAGTTGTATTTGATGGCAAGATTGGAATGTCAGGGAATTGTAGGTTGTTGGTCGGTGTAAGTTGAAAGATATTAGAGATTTTCGTTGTTCTATGCTCTAATTTATGACGTTGTTGCTTAGCAGTTATGTGTACTTTATTTTTGTGTAGTTCTCTCTTCATTGGGCTTGTTTTATAGGAGTCAACATGATTGTGAAGTCACAGGCTTATGGAGTACCACCAATTGGATAAAGATCATGTAGGCTAGTAAGGAATAATACATTGTTTGATGACATACAAATGCATAAATAAGTTAAAATATAAAACTAAATTCAATTGTAATGCATGTGGAGTTCCAATGGGAAATACGCATAAGAGGTAACAATATGAGTATTGAGAAATTGCATTTTCCTTAAGGAAAAGAGTATTAGATATATAGAAACATACAATGTGTTCACATAATACAAAAGGATGTAAATACGTACATTAAAAAGTGCATGTATTTTATATTTATTTTCTTAAAAGTACTAAAAATCCACATAGTATTAGGAGACAATAGGATGTCAATGTATAAGGGAATACAATGATTTTCTTTTGAAGCGGGACAAACAAGTGAAACATAGATATAAATTAAGAAACATAGCGGTGATAGTTCAAAGTATAGAATGGGATGGGTGAGGGTGTAATTTTTGAAGGGAAGGGTGGGTTGGAAATCCTTGCATAAAGGTTATGGAGGAGTTGTACTCTTTTCCACTTTCTTTGAACTGAGGATGACACATTTAAATCTGTTGTTTCTGCAATATGGCTCTTTTTTCAATGAAAGTGTGAAGAAGTATTCATTGTCGATGACATTAATTATAATTTCACTAGTCGCATCTTTGTCTATAGACAATAGATGGAGGTCGCTAGCTGCAACACCCATGATTAACTCAATTGTCTCATCAAAAGTGGTAACTGATTGAAGTTCTCCTGTTGGGTCCTTTAGATCGATCCTCAGTGCATATCTATAATCATAGTTTTGAACTTGTCTGTTGCAACTCGAACATAACCATGAACCATTACCATTCTCTCTCACCTTTTTCCTGCATTGTTTGTCACCTTTTTGAAGAGGACATGCCTTGTAAAAAATTTTGTCCATGTTGATATTTGTTATTTTTGTAGTAACCAGTGGTCCATTCATTTCTCTTTGCATTCCCCATATTTAGTACCTCTAAAATCGTTGTTATAGAGGTAAAGCTTTTGGAGGGCCCATAAATTGGCTTGTGATAGAGGGTACCGGAAGGGATTAGTCATCAGAATAAACCCAACCATGAACTATATTTGTTTATGAAATTAGAGGATTGACATAACATTTGGTTCTTGAAACAGTGTCCATTGATCTTCCATTGAAACTGGAGATGTAGGCAGCTTTCAAGGCAAGGACCGGGAGAGGCGGTATAGAAAGCATGTCTTCAAGTTCATTGCTTATCTCATCTAAGTGTTGTCCCCACAATGTGATACGTACACTGAATCCCGACATGTCCTTTAATTGCAGTGTTCTTCTCTTTGTTTCAGACTTCTCATGAAGACAAATTGTTGAGCATGGTGACATCGTAAGAACAATGCCAATCAAATCAACTGTAGAACCTTCAACGCTTACAGGTATGTCCTTGATTTTGGTGAAGTGAAAGTGATGGGAAGGTATTGTATCCTCACTTGTTATGAATGGAGATATGGATGAGAAAGGTTGCAGGAAAATCTCCAAAGCAATGTATTCAAATGGTTGTAACATAGTTTTCCATCAACAATCCTCACAATCCTCCCATTAGAAATTGTATATAGCTTCCCATTTTCAATCTGCTCATAGAATGCTTCCACGGCCTCATTGAAACAAGTGATGTGGATTTATTCTCCTTCTTGATCCAAAACATCAAACCAAAACACAAAAACATCTCCCCTTACATTGTGATATTGGGAAGGGTTGTTTTTCGTAGGGGCACCACCCTTTAGACCATATGCGCATAGATGTATTCAATCCACTTATTTTAGTTGGTGTTCTCACAAAATATTTGTTAACCTGATTGGAACTTGCATCTATTTGAGGCAACTAACTGTCTTGGAGGGAATTTTTGCTAGTCGGGTTGGAGCACCAATTATCAAATGTTTTTCGACAACAACATCCATTTCAATAATAAGAACAATCTGCAGTGGAAAAGAAAATTATGATAGAATTAGAATTGAGCAATGGATGAAAAAAAAACATAAAGAAATTATAATTAGTATAGGGAGTTTATATACATTGGTAATCAAGCAGGAGATGAAGCTTACAGTTCACTTTTGATCATTCTAACACGGGATTTGTGTAAGCATACAATGGATCCTTCTTGTATTGTTTTGTCAATTACACTTCTTGCAAATTTGGAGGGTAGAAGTGTTGTTTGAAAATGTATCCCATCTGAAAGGTCAATACGATATTGGGCAGTCATGTTGAGAATGAACCTTAGGGAGGACAAGTGCAGTATCTGAAATGTGGGGTCAATAATGGAACCTCCCTCAATCAATTGAGAAATTCCTTCGTGTGTTAAATTTATTTCCATGACAGCTAAAATATGCATGAGATAGTTGGAGTTCTATAAATTTATAGTGGAAAATGTAAACTTGTAGTGTAGTCAAAGATGAAATGAAGGATGTGTTCTGGAAAGCATGCATTTGTAAGCAATGAGAACCTTTAAAGTTTGCTTCCTTTTTCATTTATATTTTCTAAAAAGTGCAAACATGAAGTCTAACCCTTTAACAATTCAATATGCAAAAAAGTGATATAATGTACAAAGCTTTGCATGAAAATAACTAAAAATTGCATGATTCTTTCTCGACATTTTAAAACTATATGTATTTGTGTGCAGATATAATGAGGAACACATTAAAAATGCGTTGTTTTTGGTTTACATAAAGAAGCGAGAAATTGTATAAAGGAAAGATATAATGAAGAACACATTAAAAATATGTTGTTGTTGGTTTACATAAAGTAGCTTGCAATTGTATAAAAATAAATTGAACATGCTTGTTGAAAAGTTAGATTATGTGTTCCATATGTTCCACTGCAATATATACATGCAATTATTTGAAATGAATTATAGATTTTAATGTTAAGCAAATAGAATGGAAAACAATAAGAACAATATGTACACTTGAAGTGAGAAAACTATAGGTATTTTTATGGAGACACAATGATAAAGAAATTAGGAATGCAAAGTTGTTGGATAACAAAAAGTGAACATGTGTTTGATAAGTTTGATTCGGTTCGGATATATACCGCCACGATACATACATGGAATTATTTAACATGAGTTATAGTTTTTTTAAAAACACTTATAAACTAACCACTACAAGTCTGTTTTTAAAAATAAAATTTCTTGCTTTTTGCTTTCAGTGCAATTTTCTTTGCATGTTTCTTGTATTTTTGTCTAGTTACATACGCACAATTGGAATTCCCATTCTCCTCAATTTGTGGGGTGGTGCATATTTCAAAGTGCATCTTTGTTAGAATCATAAATGAAACAGAAGCCTCATGAATGATCTCCAATCATTCGGACTTTCGAGAGCGGGGATGTTGGCATCGTGTGGAGGCGATCTCTAATCATTTTGGCTATCATTGTTTTAGGTGGTTTTGATTGCCTCGCAATGTAAAACATTAACAACACATTGAAGATGTTTAAACTCTTCTTCCCTCTGCAAGCGGGGCGTAGTTGATGTCAATCCCGTTGTGGGGAGGGGTATTGTGTTTCTAGTCTGCATCATATTAAACTAGAGAGGGAAAATAAGTATGTTAGTCCACCAAGATGTTCTTAGGTATGACGGGCAACTTTAAAAGCCTTGTCGCTGATCAGTCTAACATCTAACTTGGGACGCTTTGAAATGGTCTCACTAGGGAACAAGCCCCTCAACACATAACAAATTTTGTCATTGAAGAAGGCAGATGCTCCCACATGTCACTTCGGAAAAAGGATTTGAGCCAACTACAAATATAAATGGAACAATCCAAACCAAATAACATGAAAACTCTCTACAATAATTTTTTAGTCCATAACATGCAATAAACAAAACAATTGAATAATTACTTCAATCAATATTGAAACCCACCTGAAGTTCGTCTAGAGTCAACACTCTTTTCTTTACTGCCAAAGAAAGAGAATCACAAATATCCTACAAAAAATGAAATAGGAAGTTATTAAAATTAAATGTATCTCGCAAATTCAAAAGGAGGCACTCATCCATGAAGATTATTCTATATTTTTAATTTCATTCTCAAATATAGTACAACAAAACCAAAAAGATTATAAAGAGTTATTAAAAACTGTATATTAGTAGAGGCCATACATAAGAAGATAGTAAATTGTATTTTTAATTATGGTTTAGAATAAATTGCACAAATGTTTCTCTACATAAATAATATTTCCCCATTTAGTTTTTTAGATTTTTACTGTAAAATACTTACAAATATTTGCAATAACCTTCACATGTAATTTGCATATTTAAAATTTGAGTGTCATTTTTTATATATATTTATACATAAATTCTTAAAAAATATATACAAATGTCTTTAAAATAATTAAATAAATACAATAAAAAGACATTGTTTTGTATTTTTGAAAGGGAATTTTTAAAGCAAGAAATTTGATTTAAATGATTGCATACTACATCACCAAAAAATCCAGCCAAGTTCCATTTACCTCAAATGTCTACACAATCAATGTGAATTGCTAATCATCCTCCTCACTTTGCACCACCCAATTCAGATTCAGATTTAGGTTTCAAAATTTTGAAGGTAAAAGTCATCTTTTGGATAAATATGTTAGACAATGCATACTCCGGAGTTCCCGGGGAAATGTAAGTAAGGGAAAACTGGGCATATGCCTTGTTCTAGAATTTAGAGCCTATCTGCAAGATCTGATTTCATCATCAGTTAAGTAATAGTCTAAGTTATCCTGCTAATTTATCGATTTGTGTACAATGGAGGTAGAAGCCTTTTGCATGGAAGAACGCCTAAATTTGGGAATTTTAGCTTGTGATAGTCAAATTATTGGGTGGAAATTCAGATATTTGGTTGTTCTGAGTTGGGCTCATGCTCTCTTATTTCTAGTGTACTTAAATTGAGGATTAAGCTCATCCATATGGAATTTAAAGTCAACTGGTATTTCAAGAAAACCTTTTTGCTTCGTAGCCTCGTTGGAGAAATCAAATCTTGGTTAACACCATTAAATTTTTTTATTTATTTTTGGTTGTTATGTAAGTAAAGGAATATTTCTTTATCACCTAGCATATTGATTCTTTAGGGAAATACACACCAGTATATAAATGGTGTCTCAATGCAATAGAAATCATCCCTAATGTCTATACTACAATCTATGGTGTTGATTGCCCTGGTATTTCTATGTCTTCAATGGAATCATTAAATTTCAAAGCAAGCTAGTTTTTCTATACTCCAAGTACCCTCGTTAGGGTTGAGAGAACTCTAGCCCCCTCCCCCCAATGAACTTCCATTCTACATACCTAATTGCTTGGTTATCATGGAGGTGTGTCATCAATTTTCTAATGGTGATGCTAGAACTCTTTAAGACAAAAGTTTAGGAGTATATCATGATGGTGATGATGAAACTTCCCCTCAAACCTCTGCCTTGGAGCTCTCCTGCTATGCCGAGCTGAGAACTCCTATTGGCACCCTAGGCAATCAGGATATCAATGTAGAGACTTCAATACAATACTCGGTAATAACAAAACTATGGGGGGTAGCCTAAGGGGATCTTAGTCTCAAACAGGCTTTAGAAAATTCATCAATGACTATGCTTTTGGGGACATAAAGCCCAACACAAGCAATTAAACTTTGTATAATTGACCAAAGGGGTTTGCAAAGCCAAATTTCATATCTTCAAATCCTTCACCCACCTGTGGTGCTCCCACCAAAGTAGAGCCTTGTCATCAGATGGTTAGTAGATACTGTGCCTTATGATGCAAACAAAGGAAGACCAAATTTGAGTGCAATTGAAGATCATAATGCCAACACTACGAACATAATGAAAAGCCAAAGGATATAGGGATAAATTGAATTAAATATAGGTGGTTGAATATCTAAGAAGATATGTTTGGGAAAAATATGACAAATTTAAGCTGTTTGTAGTTAATTCCACCTCAACCAAGCAACAATCATCAAGATCTCATCATTGTGCAAAAATATTGCTAATTATATAGTATTACTATAGACTCTAGAGTTTGAGAGGGCTTGAAATCGTGGTTCAACCACATCCTCAATTTGGATCCGTTGTTTCCTCATTTAAGATAGTATGACAATCACTTCAATGGAGTAAAAAACCCTTTTCGCACATGAGAATGAAGGATTCAATGGCAATATTAGTGGGTTCAAGTGCAGAGCAGTAGATGCCATCAAACCCATTAACAACCTCGATGCACAACAGTGAATCCATCTCCACTGTCACACAGTGACAAAGAGGATCAATTACTGGCATGAAGTCCTGCTTATTGTTATAGAATATATGATTTGAGTAGTAAATACTCCTCCCCAATTTTTGATTCTTTAATAAGATTTTTTTGTTAAGATATATTGTATTCAGTCTTTTCCTTTGGGGTGCCCTCTGCAGGTCAAGACGCACAAACACTTGAATTGAAGCTTGTCCATGCAGAACAGTGCGGAATGTGTATGATATTACAAAAGTTGAAGTTTTGAGTTTAATGATGATCCAAGTGACATTAATATAAGCAACATACAGTGGGAGGATGGTCAGATTGCTAGACTGGGACACTCGGCTATACCTAAATTGAAACCTACCCTGCACCAAATCCCCTAAATTGCAAAGAATACCTAAATTGAAAAGAATAAAGAGGTGGAAAATTACAAGGAAAGACAACTGTCAGCAGAAGAAAAAAGACAGGAAGAATGTTATTTACCTTAGGAACTGTTCTTTCCGGACTCAACACAAGACCTCGATGCACTGAATGCAGAACAAAACAGAATGGACCTCGATGCAGCTGAATGTAGAAGGAAACTAAATGCTTAATAATTTGCGTTGGTTTAGTTGTTATCGAGTATTTAAAGACAATTCAACATGCAGAAAAAAGCCAATCGAAAAAACAACACTTAAAAATAGGTTGTTAAAAATAGAAACGAAAAAGCCATGGTTAAAAATTGCCTGCAATAGCAAAAACGACATGCAAATGGAAGTCAAAATTAAACACCTTGGAAAACGTCCGAGAGACCGTAAATTTTTACATCATCGCAGAAACGTCTGCAAGGTCCTTTCCCATAGGGGGAACACCTTCGGCGTAGTAATATAAGTTATCAAATTTAAACTATACACTGAGTATACAGTTTAGTTTATTTTTGAAGGTGTAAAATACAACTAAAATTGACAAAAGGATCTACTAGCCATCAAATTCCAGGTGCCAAAACAATACAAGTCATAAATTTAAAGCAGAAATTCATAAAAGAGAAAACTATTCAGCCGCGGGATAACTAGCAACACCTGTCAAGAATATATTACAGGGTATTTAAAGGCAAAAACAGAATTAACTTACTCTCATCAACAAACTAGCTCTATTTAATTTAATATTGTTCCACTGATCATTTTGAAGTTCATTTATCTGGTTTTGAATGCTCCTCATTTGTTCAATCAACTCAGTCCAGTAGGCAATAACTTTCTCCAGCACTCTGGATATATTTACTATAATTTGTAATATATAATTTTAGTAAAACTTGCTTTTGCTTTTTCAATACAACTTTAAACAGAATACAAGGTGTATAATAATGACAAATAAAAATGACCATACGATTGTTCTTCTATAAATGAATTGTATTTAAATATCACATAATGTGTTCTGTGTGCACTCAACTTAAATATCACATATGCATAAATTATTAATAGATATTTATCGCCCTAAACAAAGAATTTGCACAGAGTTTTGTCATAGACAGTTGCTAACAAAAACATTTTCACAATCTGTCACTGCTAAATAGAACAATTATAGAATATATCTTTCTAAAATTGACGTTAAAAATAGGAAAAACTGAAAATCATTTTTAATGGAAAAACTTAATCAAATTTAATTATTTAGAAACGATTTCAAATCTACAAATAGTATAGCCAGGTGCAGGGAAATTCAATGAATACTCTCGAAATTGATAAGCAATTGCTACAAAAACAACAAAAGAGGAGGCGCCAAAAGACATGAACTAGAAGTTGAAACCAAATTGAGTTATAAATAGCCAGTAATTGAGCGGCTAGATAAAAGTTGTGTCCATGACAATGGGGACTGATCTAGGAAAATAAATGTCACTTAAAAACACCTATAAAAGAAAGTTCAAGTCACATATTTACCTCACTTGACACTCATCTAGGACTCTTAAGAGTACTCATAGAAAAATACAATCTTAAAGCATTCCATGCTCTTCTCAAAACTTTTGAAGATGCACAAGTCTAAAGCTACCCAAACTAGGTTCAAGAGCCATGCTTCTCATCCTATAGATATCACATTTGTCTCTCATTGTTAAAGGATCAAGTTGTGAAAATAGTTGCATCCATATCTAGATATCACATATCAGGTAGAGAAATACATGATTTTGAATTCTCTTTGGAGCAAAGGTGTTGATGTAGGTGGTGTAAAGGCACTTCAACCCAAACACTAACTTTTTTGTGGGAGTCTTCTACCATGATTATATTTTGAGGGTATTTTGCATCACATAGAGGGTTTCACATATGTGTGATACCTAAGGTTACAATACAACGCTCATGTAGAGTGTTATAACTTCCCACGTAATATTACAAAGCACCATCATATCCATGTCTAGAACCGTCAAATTAGGATCAAACCATATCATGCTCTAGGATAGGCCATATAGTTCCATACCATATTAGTTTGTAGTCACGGTTCAAGAGATGAAGGACCTTCATGTCATTTCTAGTCTTCCTAGTCACTCTACACTCCCATATCACACATTTACTCGTAATCAACTAAGTGCACATCTCCTCATGTGTTTTGAGAAATTATTTCTACTCTTATACCTTGAAATTTTATTTGGGGTCAATATTCTAGTTTATTTATTAATGTTAATTAATTAATCAAAATATACAACTTGTACTTCCTTGTGAACACCTTTGAGAAAATAAGGACCACATCTCACACTTTGTTTATTTAGATAGGGTGTAATCATTTGGTGAACTCGGCCTTTGATCAAATATTTTTTCATGCTTAATCCCTAACAACCCTAGGGTTTCATGTTTGCTTTTCAGATATGCTTTTCTTTTATTCCATCGCAATGTAGTAATCTACTTAATCATATGCCTATTATACACATTGAGCCTTTTCCTACCACTCACAAGCTATGAATTCATATGGCTTCCTCCCCTCTGTTGGTGTAGGATTTTTCCCACTATGTGAACCTACGCAATCTACTTAGTTTGCTTAGGTTAATGATAATCCATTTGGTGAATGTACTTTAAGTCATTTTCTAATTTTGAGTTCAAGATTAATTACCTTTTTGGGTGACACAATTCTTAACTATATAATGTACCTTCCTATGTACATTTTGGTTAATTGATGATTTTATGAACTATTTCATTTTTTGTTGAAGAGTTTTTTCTTCCTTGAGTGTTTTTGGATTTCAATAGTTCACATAGGGTTTTGCTTTATGTATATGATCATGCTAGCCTCATTCCTTGATTGTGGCCCACTTCGACATGGTATTAGAGTTGAGTTTAGAAAATGTGTGTCTATTTTTAGTATAGTTGTAGATTTGAACTTTTCATTTGGGCGACTAACAAATCGTGCAAATATTTTGACCTCGTTTTGTAGAAGCCATCGCAAGTCATCCTTTACATAAGGCCTTTTCATGTAAAGTGGACCACGTCATTGGATCTCAAAAGGTAGAAAAAACATAGGATTGTTAGTAAACTTGGCCATAATCTAATGTTAGGATTAATATTATTGTTTAACATTATTAATCATTATTATTAATTGTTAGGTTTGTTATTATATTTGTTTATATGTGAAGTTGTTAATAAACAACTTACGTATATAGGAAATGTGAGATATTTGTGGGTTGGGTAGTTTAAGCAGTTTCCTATATTCTAGGGACGTAAAATCCTATTTATATGGGTTAAATAATATATTGAATATACTGTGAGAAGATTTTTTTGTGTTTAATTAATTGCATATTGCTTGAACCTTCATCCGGTATCAGAGCGACTGTGATTCTTGTAGGTTTTCAATATGGGCTATTAATGTGTTAGGGGCACCATTCAAAGAAATTGCCCCTTTGGATGAGAATATCTTGATTTGTAAATGATTTCTTGAGTTCCTCTCGACTTCTAATTGCATAGTTAATATTCCATCGATTAAACGTTCCAATAGATATTATGTGTTTTCACAATTGGAGTTTATTTTATTGAGATCATATTCTTACCTGTGAAACGTGCCTCGCCAGTCACTATTTATGCGGGATGTCTCTGCAAGCTTGGACTAGGTATATCTTTCACATACTACGTGATCACAAGGAGATTCGTGTCAAGATCATGTTATTTCCAGCATCGATCTCTTCAAATTGTTTTAAGTGACGTTGAGAAAGGAAATGTGGTGCATTTGAAATAATATCCCGAACTTGTTGATCAACTCGGTTCCTTTTTCAATCTGTGTGGCGATAGAGTCCAACAGGCTCTCAATCCTTTAGCATGAGTTCCTCTAAGCATGTATTGACATCTCCTCTCATCCTGCGCGTGGTTGATCAAGTATTTAGCTTCAGTTGGCTCACAGGAATCTGCGTATTTTCTGCACCAATATTTTTAGGATCTACTATGCAAATATCACGTGGATATTGTCAAAATTTAAATTAGTCACGACATCAGTTATTCATTTCCAGCTGACTTCAAGCTGTCATCGACTCCATTGACATTTACTCCACGGTGTCACGGCTGTGCATACATAGTTTACTCCTGTTTGGTTCATCCACATTGGATTTGATTGTATGTCTCAAGGCTCGATCCATTCAGCGTTGGCGTAGACTCATTTCATTTTTTTCCACCTTGGAGCGAATCATGACAAGTTTAGCAAGGGTCTTCACGACATTGACATTTGGTATTTCATGTTTATATATTTATAGTGAGTCGTGCCATGTATGTTTATTTATATGTTTAATGGCATGTCAATGAAGAGAAATAATGTGGCATAGTGTCTTTTATGTGAAGTAGTGTTTTTCATTAAAATTTGTGGTTGTAAAACAAGTCAAATGTCATTTGTGAATCACTATCAAAAATTTGTCAAAGTTTATATTGTCAGTCAATGCCATCGTCCAAAGTTTGAAAAATAAAATAAAAATTGCCCAGATTTCAATTTTGGACGCATTTTCGCTTGTACGCGACGTCCAAATTATTGAAGGTATTTTGAGCTTCATGATCACATCCAGCTGAACTAGCAGCTGGAGGATGGAGGCACAGGAGGATGGAGGACAAGCAGCGTCCTCTCGTCAGTCGCCAACGACGGGGCCGCATACTGATCTGGTGACATGTGTGCAGTGTGGTTTTTCATTTTCAGTGTTCTTGTTTTGCAGAGTGATGGTTTTCTGAATAAACCCTTTTCAGAACTTTTTGGAGGAGTCATGTTTTCAGAATACTCATTTTTGGGGAGCAGGAGAAGATTTCGAGGTAGACTCAAGGGATGGTTATCCAGCTAGTGTGAAGCTTGTGGATCTTGGAGATTCAGAATTCGGGCACCCAGAGAGGAAGGGAAAGTCCCACAGGAACCCAAAGAGGAAGGGAGCATTCCTGCATAATTCAGCTCGACACTACGCCTTTACGAGGGTAAAGAGATAATCTATGGAGTCTGTACCTGGTCTAAGAAGTGCTTTCAGGAGGTGGTTCAATTTCTTCGAATATGGTTCTTCGTCGTGTTCACATTAAGGGGGTGAAGATTAGTGATTAATAATGTTCACACTAAGGGGGTGAATGTTAGGATTAATATTATTGTTTAACATTATTAATCATTATTATTAATTGTTAGGTTTGTTATTATATTTGTTTATATGTGAAGTTGTTAATAAACAACTTACGTATATAGGAAATGTGAGATATTTGTGGGTTGGGTAGTTTAAGCAGTTTCCTATATTCTAGGGATGTAAAATCCTATTTATATGGGTTAAATAATATATTGAATATACTGTGAGAAGATTGTTTTTGTGTTTAATTAATTGCATATTGCTTGAACCTTTCATCTAAGACAATTGTTTTGGCCAAACCTTCTATTTTTGTCAACTTAGTCAAACTGTACAAAACCTATTTTATGAAAAATCCAAGATATGGGTTTTTTTCGAGTTTTGTAAAAAGTTAGCACTTGTGTTCATTTAATTTTTTTGTTATGAGCAACTATTATTCATAGATCATGGTTTGAGTGTTCCTTTTCAAAGTGATTATAACTAGAACTCCATCATTGGCATTTTTTTATGCATTTTACTAATTTATAGGTTTGTATAACATTAATAGTAGATCCCTAAAGAAAACATTGGTCTTGGGCACCTCTATTTGCTTCATATATTCTCTTTTTGGTTATTTCATACCTGTACATTTAGTTTAGGCACCTCATTTAAAGGTTTTGTCTCTTACATTGGGGTCTAAATCTAGTGTTTTCTCGACTGTACATCCGCAATGGCAGCTCCCAATCTCTCCTTATAAAGTCGATTTCATCACAATGAACATAAACCCTAAATCAAAGTCAAGTTGTTTTTTAATTTCTTATTAAACAACCTGATTTATTATTTCTCCTAAAAATACATTTCATTAATTTGAAACGAAATTTTGTGAGTAGGGTAGTTTGGTTGCGATTTTTCTATAAAGGAGCCTTTGTATTATTTTTTGTATAAAAAACAATATCATATTAGAATATTGTAAAAATTTAAAACCCCCTCCTATCGATAAATATATAGGGGAGGCTTGGGGTCATATATGTCTATATACCCCATATCTCATGACCCTCGACTAGGTAGATAAGACCTAAATCAATATATTCCTTGTTTAAATCCTCGTATAATTACTTATCAAGACAATGGGTGAGGTCTAGTTTGGAAAGTTTCCAAAAACACTCTTACAAGAAAACCAAAATTTCTCCTCTTTTCTTGTTGATTCCAACATTTGTTTACAAGGCTACCTTTTCTTTCAAATTTATAGTGTTTTCTAAGTTTTATTGTAAATTCACTTAAATGGGCCATTAATGATGGGAAATGGTTTCAATGATATATTTTGATTGGTAACTCAAAATTGAGTTTCATCTTCTTTACAAGTGAATATATTTCCATTCTCCATCGGTTGGTTCCATTTTTATTGTAAAAGGTGCTAAAATTATGAAGTGTCAAATTTGGAACCTGTTTGGTCAAAGCATAGGTTCTACAAGCGTTTTTAGTGATGTTCTTTCTTATTTCACACTTGTGCATGCACGAGTTCTCCTCATTGTAGATGGAAAGTAATCTATCACACGGCTCCAATTCCTAGTCACAAAGATACCTTTGATTTCATCCTCTAATGCATGTTTATAATTTTAGTGTAAATTTTATTAAATTGGGTATTAAAGATGTGAAACAGTTTTCTAGAATATTTTGGTTGGTAACTCAAACTTGAGTTGTGTCTTCTTCAAAAGTGAATTATTTTCCATTATCCATCATTTGGTCCCATTTTTATTGCAAAAACACGAAACTATAAAGTTCCACATTTTGGGAGGTTTGATTGAAGTTGTTTTCAAGAGGGTTGTGGAGTTATTTTACCTTCTTGTATATTCATCATATATCTTCTCAAACATATTATCACTTTTATGCAATTTCCACATAGTTCAAGTTTATTTTTGGTGACTTGAGATAAAGGGTTTTTTAATTGTGGGAGGCATTCATACTCCTTAAAAATGTTATTACAACATGGCTACATGGTTCATTTGAATCACTAAACACTAACAACTACGACACATGGAAAGAAATTATGAAGTTACGTCTAATGGTGAATCGTTTCTATAGAGTCACTACAAGTGCTATGCGTGCTCATAGATTCAGAGGAGAAACAAATTTCTTTTTTGAGAAAAACATATTAGGGACCTTTGATGTATATGCCTTAACATCTCATACTACCTACAATATCAAATCGCACATGCCATGCCACCAAATTTTCCCACATCTTTTGATGTGTTATCTTTGATCTGCCTCCCTAGTTATACTTTTCTCTATTTTATCAAATTATTTTTCTTCTCCTTTCTCTATTATCATAATATTAGCTTCAAATTTATAATTTTCATGTTCTTCCATTCATAAGATCCTCTTTTGCACTTAGTTATATTTTATCCACTATTTATTTTAATTATTTCATTAATTTGACGTGTTAAGATATAACTATTCATTAGACATTATCCCATATTATTTTCCATCTACATGGTAACCAATTTCAGTTGATCTCTACTTACTATGATGATTATAGCATGGCATTCTATATCTTCATCCCTTTTCGTGGTATCCATAGGTGGCCTCCATTTGAAGCGGGTTTGTTATATTGTTCCACTTGCTAATTTTTAGTTAATTTTTCTTTTATTTCTTTTAATTTATTCATTCATCTCTCTCTTGCTATTAATTATTCTTCAACCTTTTCTATAACTCATTTTTTGTGGCTATCCCAAAGCTCTTTCTTCGATGTCCCGATCAATCTTTTAATCTAGCCTTGTTTTGATTCCTAATTATCATAATTTATCAGATCGACTATGAAATCCTTGTGTTTCATTTTTCCTATTCCTCATGTTCCCCTATTTCTTATACCCTAACCATCACCCCATAAATATTTTAACAAGTCACATATATAGGATGTCATGTCTTCCCTCACATCATCTTCGGTGCCTTTTCCTAAAGGAACCATTGTGCACTTTTAATCAGTCCCTTCTCTACTGGAAGGATATGATTTAAGAATTGAATCATCTTGAGAAATATTACTCTAGATCCTTCCTATAATTCTTCCTTTTTATGATCAAAACTGGTCCAAATTTGTATTGTTGAAGTAATGAAGAAAGAGTGTATCATTGTTTGAAACTAGTAGTCAATTGTGTGTGTTTGTGGAATGTCCAAAATTTTAAGTTTTTCTAATCTTTAATTTATTCACTTTGTTGGTTTCTTCAATTGTATCCATGTCCAATCAATTATTTTATAAAATCCCAAGATTCACGGCCACAGTAAATGTGCAAAACTTGCCCAAAATTATTCTCCGGATCTCCAAAGATTTTTTTCAATAATTTTGTAAGGTTCTTCCCATCTTTGTGTTTCTTGTTGTATGAAATTATTGATTTTATCTTCCCATCAAAATTAATGAAATTTTACTACTGGGTGGTGTTATCTCTCTAGACATTCACTTGACAAAAAGACATGGGCTTAGACACTAAATTTTTACCTTAAACCTCGACATTATCGCGAAGGTTAAGTATTTGGTTCCTTTATAAGAGATATACTAGATATCAAATATTCATAATAAAAATATCATTTATGAACACATAATAACATAAGAAGATATAATATTAGAGAAATTTTCTTTCTTTAAATTAAATTCTCAAATAAGATTACATTTCATAATTCAGTTCTTCTATTCACACACTCTTTCCTAATCTAACATCTATTATTTTATTATCTTTATATCCTTATATTTATTTTCGTTTGTCTCTTATTATACTTTTCTTTTCATCTATCTCATTATTTGAATACATCACATTGTATTAGTATTCCTATTACAATGAGTTATAATAAGTATGTGCTTTGTACAATTACCCAATAGTCACTTCCTTTGGTGGTGAGTCTATGTCTTCACTTTGGTCTCTCGTCCTTATGCATGTTTTCCTTCATTCTCGTGTCTTTCTTTAGTTTTCGGTGGATTCCCATTGATCAGTGGGTTTCTCCAATATTATGTGGATTTAGTTTATATGTGGTTTCTTCTATTGGTTGGCATAATTTTTAGTGTGTTGTGGATTTTTTATTTATTTTCATGGTGTATGGTTCTTCATGACTTTTCCTCCATCTAGGCCTTAATGTATTATTCGATGAATAACCCTATCAACATGGAAATAAGTATGAGAAGAGGGTTCTAGAAAATCCTTATGCAAATTATCGAAATATCATCTCAAATATAGGGATGAGAAGAAAGGGAAATTTAATAACAATAGGAGGTAGAGTAGTAGTGGGCTCCCCCAACAACACCGCAATAATGTCCCAAGTGAATACAAATGAATTAGAGAAGGAAAATAATAAAATAAGTAATGGAGAGGGATACATAGAAATGAGTTTAGAATAAGGTTACAGATTAGGAGACCTTAAAGGTATGAAGTTATTTGTGGAGGGAGATAGTTATGAAGAGGAACCTCTAAAAGATGCATAACCCACCCATCACATAATCCAAAAGGACATGACCACCTTCAAAAATCTTCATACTATGTGTTACAAAACACACTATTTAAAAATTACAAATAGGAGAAGTTTTGAATGATTGCTACAAAAAATTCAAAGAAAAAAACAAGAAAATAGAGGAAATCTTAAGAGGATTCAAGCAAATGATGGGAGAATTATATTTTGACATAAATTTAACTAGAGATAGGGGATGTAAAGGGTCCAACCAAAATATACATAACCAAAAGAAAGAGAAACCGTTAAAAAAACACACAGATAATCCAAAATAATCATTATTCAAAAACAATATGAACATGGCTTAGAAGATAAAATTGTCACTATTTAGAAAAGATACCTAGGATGTGGAAGAAAACATCTTTATTTTAGATTCATTATGGAGAAGAAACAATGTTACAAACACAATAATAAAACTATATTATTTTTTTGGAACACTACGAGATGACACATCAAAGTGGTCTATGAAAACATGATGAAAACTAACCCACAACATGCTAAAGGATGGGATTTGGTAGAAATAGACATCAAGGTTGAATTTCATTACATAGAGGCACCACAAGAAATTGTTAGTAAGATGAGAGATGTAGTCAAAAAAAGGAGAAATAGTTAGAGACTTTGATTATAGATTTAAAAACATAGCAAGGGGGCTAGATGCACCTTTAATAGATGAGAAAAGAATCGAATGGTTTATTTCAGGATTATTTCCTTAATTAAGAGTGTCCATGGATGGGGAAAAAAATTTAACATTTTCTAAAGCATTAGAAATTACGACAAGGTTGTAAGCTCAACCATTATGTAGAGGAAAAATATCAAATTTTTATGCAAGGAACAATATGGAACCCTGTGCACATCAAAGAGGTTACACTTTCAATGGTGACATGAACACTCCAATGAGAATCGGGCATGAAATAAAAGATGGTCTAGCAATCTCATAGATAAAAAAGAGAGGTACATATAGGAGTGATGTGTAACTCCCATGCATGACACGTGGACACAACCCTAACTAACCCTAATGACCTATGATCTCACTAAGTGAGATGACTAACCATATGTGGTGGAAAAAATGCCAAATGACGACGAAACAAGTCATATACATCAACAACCCCCTTCATCAAAGCTGGCATAGAGGTCATGGTAAGTAAGAACTGAAAGAGAAATCTACTAGATAACTAAGAAACATGTGTCAATGGGTCCCAAAAATTGAGGCCTGATAAAGTACCCATGTACAAACAAGAATATTTCTAGAAAAAAAGAAGAGGAGAAGGGAAATGGGTCCCAGAAACTAGGCCTGATAAGGTACCCATGTACAATAAGGATCTCAAGTAATGGAGGAAAATCCCTAAGGGAAAAACATCCACTTATAAGAGATAAAATACTCTCCTAAATAACCTAAGAAAGATGTGCCAAATGATTCCCGACAACTAAAGGCCTAAGAAGGTACTCATGTATACACTATAATGTTTTTATAAGAAGAATATGAGGAGAAGAAGAGAACTAGCTAGATCCTCCGTAAAATTATTTTTGATGAAATCTCATGAAATCTAAAGAGCTTGAAAGTTTTTAATCGGTGGTGGATGGAGGAGGAACATGAAGTGTTTCTGAAGGTGGAAAACAATCCTAAAGAGGAAAGGAAGACAAGAAGGCCCAAAGTAGATGTACGGAATCAATAGTGGACCTTACCCCAAGATGAGATCATAAGTAAGGATACCCGGCTTTAGTGAAGGGTTCAACAAAGAATTTTTCAACCGGATCTCAAGTCTCAGAACTTTATGAATTCTCCAAGAAGAGTTTCACCGATGTGGTCTTCCACATGTTGAATGAATAAGTTCCATCTGCATTGAACAATGTTTTTTCCTTTAGAAAGAATAGAAATGGTGCATGAAAGTCTTCCCACTCCAAAAAGGAACACAAAGGCAAAAAAACGAAGAAATATTAATATGGTCCACATAAATGTGACAAAGGTTTGATAAGTAAGTGCAAAAGAGCTTAAGGCAATTTCACAAGTGTAGAACTATCAAAGTATGAGAGAGGAACATTTGTTGAAAGGATGCCTAACTAAAGTGAAGGAAAAGTAGCAACCCTCACAATCATAGAAATATGATCCAAAAGAAATGGTGGATTAGTGATGGTCTCTGAAAAAGGGAAACTGATAAGATTCCCGAAGGAGAAATCCCCAAAAAGGATATGAATGTCTCCTGAAAAACACCCGTAGAAGGATGTAAAACTCATTGTATGGAAAAGCAGGTAGGCACTATGAAGAGATGACTATGGTCATGTAGATATTCATCGCAAAAAGGTGGCTCAATAAACAAAGAACAATTCCAAATAGGTATGAATCATAAACAAAAAAGGAGGAGGAATGGAAAGGACCTCACACACTAGAAGTGGCAAGGAGGAATATGTAATGATGGTATGAGGTCTGTGAACAATATTGTTTGATGGATGATGAGAAGGGAGGAGTGTCAACACTCTCTCGAATGGTGGCTAAGAGGAGGAGTGAAGTCCTCATATGTACTCTCATCATCGGAACTAAAAGAATGATCCTCTTCATCGGGAATAGAAACAAACAATTTTTGTCATCGTAATTGTCATCATATGAAGCAGGAGAGGAGGTAACTGTGTCAATGGAAGAAGCAACAACAGAAATCTATGAAGAGATGAAAAATGCTCCAAACAAAGTGTGAGGACACTTTGTGTGCACTAGATGATGGTGGAGATGCGTAGAAATGTACGTCAATAAATGACCAATGACCATGCTACAAGTGTCAAGCTAGTCTTCAAGTTGATTAGGATCACTAGGGGTAGGTACTTGTCCATACAATTAGAGATAAAGGTCATCATGAATAAGAAAACATTCCATGCTTGAACGCCATAATGCATAGTTATCCCTACCAAGAAGAATAGGTGGAGGATTTAATGCATCAACGATTCTATGAAGCGTAGGTTTGGGAAAATTAATCTCCATGGTGCATCCACAAAAAGAAAGAAGTGTAGAATGCAAGAAAAGAAGGGTGAAAAATACACACAAGGTTCCAAAATCTTGAACTCACCGAGAATTGGTAGTGCATGTAATAAAAAATCTAAGAATAATGAAACCCCACCTTTTGTGGAACTTTATAAGTAGTATGATGATTACAATAGGGTGTGTTCATGTGACATGTGATAGTTGACTAGTCACCTTACAATAGGCGACATATTGTGTGCAGTGGAGGTCACAATAAGTCTCGGATCGGAGAAGCAGGAACAACACGTGAACAAGAAAAAAAGGTTGTAATTAAGGAACAAGGGGACACACCAAATTATGGTGTGATAAAAAGTGTCTCACGTCACAGAAGAAACCCCTTACTATAATACTTTTACGGACACACTCACTAGTCGCAAGCAATAATAAGGGTGATTACAATGCAAAATAGGACTCGAACGAGTCCAAAGGACCTCTAGGATGCAGCAAATGAATCCAAAACACACAACAACCACATAAAAATACTAGAAAAACATCAAACGGGACCTACACACTCTAGAAAAGCTACACACTCCCACAAAATAGTCAACAAAAAAATGCCCAAGAACTATAGTTTCAAAATAATTTATGCCCAATTTTAGTTTTTTTTTGAAAAGCCAAAAAAATAAGAAATGTGGCTATAATTAAAAATAGGGATTACAGATTTAATTAATCTCCCAATTTAATTCAAGTGAAGAGCTAATAATTCAGACCTAATAAGTAAATTCCTGATTAAAATTATTAAACCTCTAATCAAAATTAACTCAATTTAATTAAAATTAGATCCTAATTCTAAGCTAAGACCTAAATTTAAAATATTAACCTCTTACTAAACACCGACCTTTAAATATCGATTTACCCACCTTTAACATAAACCTAAGAACCACCTTTCTAAATATCACCCTTACCTTAAATCAAAAAAAGACCCATATAAAATTTTTCCATGGTTTTAAAAGAAAAAAATAAATTTTAATTTAAATAAAACGTAATTTTTTTAAAAAAGTAAGGAATGGAAAGTCTTGGTCAAAGTTTCAGGATGCACGGTCAAGGCGGCGGGTGGAGATCAAGGTGGGGCTGGGAACAATTGAATGCAAAGGAAAAGATAAGGTGGAAGCGGGAGAAATGAACGGGGTGAGTGAGTAATGGAGATGAGACTAATACAACAACTAGGAGAAGCTCACATTGAGGCATATCGAGTCATGAGGAGCGTAGGGTAATGACACACAAGGCTCATAGGTGTGGGAGAAAAGAGAAATGCCCGAGAGGGATCGGTTCGAATGACCAAGGGTAATGACATGCAAACAACACAAACAAAGGACAAACAGGTCAAAGGGTAATCCAACATGGATTGTAACGAAACAACAAGTAGAGAAGATGGATGGGGAAGCTCAATAGAGTAGTGAGTCACCCAAAGCTTCAACAAACATGACAGGTCTATAATGAGTAGATACAATTGAGAAGACAATGAGAGGGGTGGGTGCTTGAACACGGGCATGAGCCGAGCTTGTCCAATGTAAAGCAACAAATCTCACTCAAACACAGAGTAATGCGGTATCTCACGGTGCAATGAAAAATAACTCGATAGGGAAAACAAAACAACCCAACTTGTAGGTAGGAAAGAACCCCGACCATACAAAAAAATAAACCGACCAACTCACCATGAAAGCAACACGAACAAGACAAAGAAGTAGTGAAAAATAATGCAATCCAAATAACACCCACCTTGCTAGGATTAAATCCAACTCTCCGAGCACCTCGATGCAAAGATAAAATGGAGAGGTGAGGAAGGTTCAGTAAATAGATACCACCAGGAAAACAATGTAAGGAGAGGTTGAATGGAAGGAGCAGAGATTTCAAAAAATATAATGAAAAACTCAAATAAACAAAACCATTGAAAGTACCTCTAAAATACATTTTCCACCAAATGTAGCTATAGCTATCCAAATTTAGAAAAAACCCCCTGAAAACTCCAAAACTACAAAAATGCACCGTAAATGCACTTTGAAAACACACGTAATCCAATTAAAAACTCCATAAAACCGATATTTTTAAACATGTTAACAAGATTCCAAAAGAACAAAAACTTACAAGAGAAGTACGAAAACCAAAAATGAAGCAATTAGCAACCAAAATCCAATGAGTGCAGTTTACCGAACAATAGCTATGATACCATATCAGCTTCTTCGTGAGGATCAATACGAGAACCACGTGCACATTGAATAGGTTGCACTTCAAATGGTGACATGAATGCTCCTGGTAGTACGAAATAACTCAAATCACAAATGAGAATCAAGCATGAAATAAAATGTTGTCTAGCATTATCTTAGATAAAAAATAAGAGGTACATATAAGAGTGTTGTGTAACTCTTGTGCATGACACGTGGAAACAACCATAACTAACCCTAATAACTTATGATATCACTAAGTGAGATGAGTAACCATATGTGGTGGAAAAGACCTCAAATTATGATGAAACAAGTCATATACACCAACAAAAACACTTGTAAAGACAAAATTAGAAAAGGTGTAACTATATTTGGCCATGTTAACACTACAACAAGAAATATAGAGGAAAGAAGAACTAAGGATAAATTTCCCTCCTAGAGTAGCTTCAAGATCCAAAATTTAGTGTACTATATATGTTATGCAGAGGGTCATAATTACTCCTATCTAAAACCATAAAATAGAGTAGTTACAATCGACAACACTCTTTAGAGAAGGTGTCTACAAGTAACGTGCACCACCCTCATAGAGTATATGGTGTGGAATATTCAGATTATGGGACCAACATACACAAGATACATGCCCTCTTATGGAAGTAGCCCCACCAACTAATCAATTGGTTTAATATACAACTTTTGGTTCATTTAACCACTACCACCACACTTATCTTGCCATTAATGCTATGGAATATTTGAAAGAATACAATGCTATAAGATAAATTTCCATGAGAAAAACGTGATACTTGTAACACCTATAAATAACCCATCTACAAGCTTACCAATATAACCATATCCAAGTCTACCAATTCCAAAATAGAAGACACCATTAATTATGGTTCCTCCGTAATATTAAGGATATTAACGCAATGCCATAATACGGAGGAGGTTACCAAGAAATGTTGTATAAGGAGGTTATTGTGGTGGTTATAGAGGGAGATATAATAACTATCAAGGATGTATGGGTTATTAGGGATATCGAGGTAGAGGTGGCTATCAAGGAGGAGAAAACAAAAATACCAAAGTGATGGAATGCGGGAGAGAAGACCTATAAATTTCTATAAGTGCAGAAAGAATAAGAACATAGAAATAAATTACACTTTGAACAAGAACCTTGCATGATCTATCATGAAAGGGGTACTCATGATTCATTCAATTGTCCCAAAGATTCTCATTTTATACGAATTTTGGAAAATAATTAGCATCATTAAGGAACAATGATAACAAAAATTTACAATGTATTACGTGAATTCCATGAGAAGAAGATTCCGTGGATGACTCGAAAAAAACATGAAGTAGTGGAAACACATCAAAATCTAGAAATCCAAAAATTAGAGCACATTAGAGGAAAAGAAGAAATTAGAGGTCCTACAACAAGCACAAACAAAACAAATAAAAAGATAAAAACAAATAATTCAAAAATGTTATGTTGAGTTACCAAAACCACTCGAATTGTTTATAAGAAGAGCCAAGACAAGGGAAAAGAAAAATAAAATAAGAAAACTGTTGATGAGGATACATCTAGTAAAGAAAAATGGCACCCAAATTGGATTAACCCCAAATTACATGAAAAAATTCATATAAAGGAAAGAGGTACTAAGAAAATATCAAAATTGTGAAAGAGAAGTACAATTTTTTTGGGAGGAAGAAATCACATCCCTTAAGAAGATAACTAACTTAACTATAAGACAAGGGATGGTAGAATAAATCCAATAGTTTTGTAAATATTGGAATAAAGAGCATAAAGTCACAGAGTTCAGCAAATTGAATTCATGCATAAAAGGAAAAAGAACATTTTCCACACATGAAGGGATTGGTAGAAATATGTCGTTTACCTAGACATAGAAATTTGTGATACTAAAGTTTCATGCATATTACTTGATCTAGGGGCTGATGTAAACATTATTTTCAAGACAACATGGGAGAAACTAGGAAGATCACATTTGGATCCATTAGATTAAATGAAATTGGCTTGGCCAACGAATATAATAAATCCCCACTAGACATGTTACATAATGTATAAATTAATTTCATGGAAATCAAGAAGATTGTATATTTTTAAATCATGGAAAATATTGCAAAAAATCCTACCTATAGTGCCATACTAACATTATAAGGGTTTGTTAACTACCGCAACGACACATTGAATTCAAAAGATGAATAAATTACCTTGGAATAAGATGGCACTCTAGTCCACCTCTTGCTAGAAACATATATAAGGACGATATTTTCATAGGAAATATGACATTATATGGAGGATGATGAGTTTGATGAGAAACAAGGCATATATGCTATCAAAAAAATCTAATATTAATAAGGACTTCGATTCAACCTCATGAGCAGATGTAGTCTTTAAAAGTGAGACTATCTTGAATCAAACTCAAAACATGACACAAAAACATGGATACATGATTTTCCAAAGCAGGTTTGAAAACTAGTACATGTAAGGTAAATGTCTTCCTACATTGAAGATACCACAGAAGAAGATGAATATTACTTTCGGGGAAGAAGAAGTAATATATTGTTCTACGGAGGAGGATTTCCAATTATAAGGAGAAGAATACTATTCCGTAAAAGAAGAAGAAAGCGTGAAACTAAATTAAATAGAAAGGATGATCACAGAAAATAACAAAAATGTGTTTCAACACTTAAACGAATTTCTCAACTAATGGGGAGTGCTCATTGTATCATCACTAGAATCCCTCCTTACATTCAATCATAGGGATATATTCCATTGGTTCCAATATAGCGTTAGTGTCACTCACCCAATCACTTTTCTACCCTATCTTTTCAATAGGGGATTGGAGTCTACATGCGCATGATAATTTTATTGTTGGGTTGTCTTAGTAGACTTTTCCAACACATATTGATGTGGATATAGGGTTCTTATTCCCCCTCCTCTTTGGTATGAATTTCTTGTTCCTTTGACTATGCAATAGGATCCAAATGGTTAGGTGGCATCAAATAAACCATTAAGGGAACTTTTTCTTATGTTTCTCTCCTTCCTCAAAATGATCTAGATTCTCCCCATGACACTACTTTGTATACTAATTTAATTTGATATTTTGTATACATTCCATGATACCCGCACTTGTAAATTGTAAAACCAACTAACACATCTTTTGTGAACCATCTATATGTATTTTATCTCTATTTTATTTATTGATTTTTTCAATATGATGTCTCATGGGACAACATCCACCTAAGGAAAAAGGAGCAATCGCATCCTAGCTTTGTAATTATTTGAATCTTAAGTCTTCATGTCATTTCTTCCTCCTTCTACATTGACACAATAGAACTTTCTCTTCTTCATGTACTTCAACAATTGTTTCTTTCTTCGGATTCAAGAATTGATCTTTTATCCTTTTCAAAATATTGTTGCATTGTAATATCCTACATATCTTCACTCTTCTACACTAAAGGGTACATTTCCTTCAAACTTTTGGGTTTATAATATTAAGAGGAAAATTGCTTATTTTAGAAACCCACCAAATACTAGATGTTTTTGTCTTATAGCTTATATTTAAAATCCAAGCATGATAAACCATAAAGCCAGTCAAAATTAAGAGTGGATCATGACCATCCACCTTGTATATATGGTATGGTCATATGAGGGCTTAAAATTTTTGATTCCTACTAGTAGGTGCTTAACTTGAGCCCCCTTTAATTTTATTTGTGTGGTGAAGGCAACAAAAATTTATTTTGTTTTAGTGGCAACTAAAATAAATAATAGAGAAAATATTAAAAAGCTTGTAACTTTTGATCGATAACTCGGTTTTGAGTGTTGTTTTTTGAAAAAGTGGTTGTTTCTTCGTGCTCTTTCCATTGGAAATATTTATTTTGAGACTTGCAATATAATTATAAAGTGCCAAATATGGAGGAGTGTTGTAATCAATTGTGGACGCAATTTGGTGAGCTCGACGTCCTAAACTTTTAGGAGTTGTAGTTTCTGTGAATGATATACTTTTTCTTAAGTCGTGGACTTCAAGAGGATATTGTAAAATTCGTGGAAGAAAATAGATCACTCAAGAAGCGAAACTATCTTCTAAAATCACTCATTCATGATAAGGATACAATAATACACTTCTTGCAAAACAAACTTACTAGCCTACAACATCACCATCATATTTGTGGGAGCCATATCCATGCTCCTAGTCCACTGCAACTATTACACCTGAACCCACCGACATTGATATGTTAGTCTTTGAGTCATTCTCGCTCTTAATGCTCATACACCTATGAAGCACATCTGCATGCTCTTCCACATCTGTGCATATTACAAGTACCACATGTTGTGTATCCTACTTCGATCAGCTACATGGATTTTTTTAGAAGCATACCACCGCATTCGGTTCTCGCATGCTCCGTCTCTATGGGTCTCACGAGAGGAGTCATTGACATGACATTCATAGGGTATTGTTTCCTCAATTCCACATGTTAAGTGGAATTCTCGTCCATAACATTGGTTTTTTGAGCGAGATACTTCATTGGGATCACACATTCACATAGCTCATTTTTTTGTTTACTTGACTCTTTTTGAGGATCATGAGCAACACATGAGTTCTACATCTTCACTTAAGCTTGAGAAACTTGATATTTCAGCTGTCAAACATGATCAACCTGACACACATTATGATGTTCTTTTGCATGCACCCATTGTGCATTTTGCACCAAGTCATATGCATGCATCTTCTTCATCCATCCGTGTTGATTTGGGGTGGATATCTGATCACTCGTGGCGGTAACATAGGCATTCATTGAGAGGAATCTACAGGCATGGCTCCTCCACCATTCAGCCTCTTGCTCTACTTTCTATACCTTATGCATTGTGATGCTTTTTTTTTTGAGCATTTTTCTTTAGCAGGTGTAGTGTATCTCTCTTGTTTGTTGAGATATTTTATATCTATATTTTCGACACTTTTGACATGTTGATATTCTCTCTTGTGGGGGAGCTATTCTGGTGGAGCCCAGTGTTAGTTTGTCAGTGTTTGAGTAGTTGTTATGACAACTCATACATATTTGTAGCATCACTCCACCCATTCAGCAGTATGGGAGGGTGTGGTGTTGATCTTGCTTCTTTGATTTTCATGTCCTTGCCTTGCTACCTTGGCTTTTCTTGGATTGTGACACTCTGGAGTTTGTGTCCTTGCCTTGTTGCTTTGGTTATTGTTCTTGGATCGTGGCACACCTATTTGCAGCAATTGATCGAATTATGTTTAGTGTTTTTTTTTGCACTTTCGACATCACTCGCATTGTCAGTCTCCTTGTATGGAGCTATTTTGGTGAAACCCAGTGTCGATTATTTTTGAGTTTTTGATCGAGCAGTGGATTTAGACCATAGTACACACCAAAATTCTTCACCATTATATGAGTTTTTGAGTGAGCTTCTTGGGATGCATTGGAGCGGGTCTTTACTCTCTTTACTTTGTTATTCTTGGTTTTGGGTACCTTGTGGTGTCCTTTTTCCCGCTTATTGTACATGAGTACCTCATCATGCCTAGTTGTCGGGACTCATCTGTGGACATGCCACATCTATTTTTGCCCTAGCTTCACTTGAAGGGGGTCTTAGAGTAGATATTTACCTTATCTCATGTTCACCTAGGTACTTATGTGTGTGGATATTTCTTTTATCTTATTTAGATATTAGGAGATATTATCTAGTTGTTAGGTATAGTTCTTTCCTTGATCTATGGTCTTGACTAGTTCTTTGATGACTAGTTATTTCCTTGATTTATGGCTTGATCTATGACCTTGACTGGTTCTTAGATTGTTATTCCTTGCCTATTCAAGCAAGGCCCATTCTCAATGTATTGCATTGAGTTCCATAATAATATATGATATTGCTTCTCATTTATTTAAAAGGTTTTATGTAAAGTTATTCTAGTGAATTACTTTCATCTTATAGATCGTGGTGTTTGATTAGCATTTGTGTTCTTGGCTTGGTACGATTTGGTTATTGTTCCTTTCATAATTCATATGATAAATGTGGCATTTTTGGATGCTCTAGATCAATGTGATTGATCATAATCTAAGTTGTCATTGATTATGCATACTTAGATCTTTGCTTTTTATGATGTGCGATGATTTTGACTTAAATTAAATTTTCACAACTTATTTGTATGTTGCTCCTTTTATAGCCGTTGTGTAACTTATTTTATTAGTTTGTGCCTTTTTATTCATCTATGGCATTCCTTATAATTTTTTAGGCTTGTGTGGGTATTTTTAGTGTTGAACACCTTTTTAGGATTGCATTAGTATTTTTAGTGTTCCGTAGCTTTTCCAAGTCTTTGCGGCCTTCTTGACTTGTGTGGCATTATTTCTTTGTTTTGTGGCTTTCACCTTCTTGTTGTGTGGGTTATTTTTCTAATGACTTCATTTTTTTATTACACACACCCATGTGTTCTACATCATTTTGTTGTGTTACTCCGTACTTTTAGTATTTTACGACTCTCTTCTATATTGTGTGTAGTTTTGTTCTATGGCCTCAAAACTTCTACGTGCATTTTATCCTTGTGTGTTACACTATAGAACTTTGTGGCATGATGTTCATGCTTTGTAGATTCTTCTATAGGATTGCCTCTTTTTGAAACATTCCTTTGTTCGCAAACTTTTATTTTTTTCTCGCATACTTTCCTTTGTTCCACAACTTTTGGTTGTATTTTACGTGGAACACTAACACTCGCAAAGCACTATTTCGAGTTTACCGTGTCCTTTCAATTTTCTCAAAAAGCAATATATTTTTTTCTCAATGTCTTGCGACCTCTCATGACTATTTTTTTGTTTCGTAGACCTCCGTATTTTTTAGAACCTTGTTTGGGTTTTTTCATCAAGTTACAAGTTATTTTATTTGAGTTTTAATCCATTGTAGACTATTCTTTTGTATCGCATGAGATATCTCGTAATTTTAAAAACCACTTAACACTCTGTTTTTCAAATTTTGCTAATTTTTCCTTAAAATGGCTAGTTCTTCTAGTTTTTCCATGGATAAATCTCAACTTTTAAATGAAACTAATTACAATATTTGGATAATTAGGATTAAGGATATCCTTATGGCTAGAAAGCTATGGGATTTAGTTAGTGGTGTTGAGAAGAAACCCATTGGGAGACAAGCTACTCCTGAGAACTTAAGTGTTTTCTCTCAAAAATACCAAGAGGCTATGTCCATATTATTGCAAAGTATCAAAGATGAGTTCTTGTTGCATATTGGACATATGGAATCTCAGTGAGCATAGGATAAATTGTAAACTATGCATGGGGTAAACCGCCTCTCTAGGATAATTAAGTTAATCATGGAATTGTTTACAACCCCTATGAAAGCTAATGAAAAGGTTGTTAATTACCTAGCTAAAATTAAGGATATTAAATATCAATTAGATGTATGTAATTGTGAATTGTTTCATGATAATTTACTTTGTTTTTATATGTAAATTAATTTTCATGAAAAGTTTAGAAACTCCATCTTTATTCTGAATTCTAAATATCAAAATGAATATGATTTACCTGATTTAGACACATTATCTTCTCTCCTTATTCAAGAAGAGATTGCTATGAGGAACTTTGACTCAAAAGAAAATGCCTCTTAGGCATTGTTCTCTCAATTCAGAAGTCTTCTAAAAATCAATATAATAGTAATGGAAATCATAAATCAAACTTTATATCCAAGTTTAAACCTAAGAACAATAGGAATAATCATAAGTTTAAAGTAAATTTTGATGGCACTTGTAACACTTGTGGTAAATTTGGTAATTAAAAAAATGATTTTCATGTTAGCATGTCTCATAACAATCCTAAGAATAAGAGCAACAACACTAAAAAGAAGAATAAAAATAAAAATAAGAGTCATACTAACAACTAAGCCAATAAATTTGAGAAATATATTGCTCTTTATACTGCCCTTTCAACCTCCAATGATAGCACGAATGGTTCCTGAAACGGTGGTGTATCAAGACACATGACATATACACATAGTATTCTTCATGATGTTGTTAAGTGTCATGAAAATATTTATTTAGGATATAACTCGCCATCAAGTATAAATGTTGTGGCAATGTTTAATTAGAACATGGAATAATTAGAAATGTGTTATTTGTTCCTAACTTAAAGAAGAAACTTTTATCTTGTTCATAATTAACTAAAGATGAATGTAAAGTTGTATAATTACAAGATAAATAGAATGTTAAAAATGAGATTTGGGAAGTAATTACTACTTTTTTACAAATGGATTTTAATTTTATCAATTTGTTGTTGAATGTTGTATTTCCACTTCTTCTTGTAATTTCGTTCAATTTTGGCATGAAATTTTTGGCCATGTAAACTTTAAGAGTTCATATGAGATCTACCGCCTTAATCTTGTTATGGGTCTTCCTATGTTAAATTCATACCATGAATCTCATGAAAGTTTATTATGAGGTAAGTAACATGTACAACCATTTCATAAATACCATGAGTCTAATTCTTCTTTCTTGCTTGAGTTAATTCATAGCTTGATGTTAGAGGTCCTTTGGAATTACCTTCTCTTGTCGGTGCTTTATATGGTGTTTGTTTTATTGATGATTTCTCAAGAATGACTTGGTCTTATTACATTAGGAAAATTTTAGATGTATTATATAAGTTTTAAGAGTTTAAATCCCTTTGTTGAAAACATGGATAATCTAAAAATTAAAAGAACTGGGAACCGATAATGGAGGTCAAAATGTTAATAATAAGTTTGATGAGTTTTGTGTATCTAATGGAATTCAAAGGGAGCTTAAAAATCCCTATTCTTCTCTCAAAATGGCATAACTAAAAGAAAGAATAGACCAATAATAGAAATGGATAGGACCATGATGATTAAGCTAAAATGTAATTTATATGCCTAATCGATGTTATAGTAGCAGTAAATAAATAAATAATGGAATACAGAAATTAACCCAAGCAACTAAGCAATAGAAATATGGAACCTTAAGTGCAAAGAGGGTTATAAGAGGCTTAGCTTATTTGGAGAGGTTGTTGGACTATGTCGCAGTGGTGACTCACTAACAGAGATGGAAGAATGCCACATAAAAGTCTAGGAAATTACAAAACTAGAAGAACAGTGAATTTGGACAGGGGCACCTAGACATGGACAGGGCCACCAACGGGCACTTGGGTATTGATTCTAGGCACTGGGTCTATGAAAATTATCATAAACCCAAATTATTAGGGTCGCAAGATGTTCGTTGATGCTCACCATATGTTGTTATAGATTCGCATAAAGATCGTTGAGGTTGCATAAAACTACAATAAAGAATGAACTTGCAAAACCCTCAAATATACATCAATCCCAAAAAATAAAGAAAAAGAATGAGTGGTTAGATTTTCCTCAACCACCACAATGGTGGAATTATAACTAAGCACCGCACTACATTTGAGACCCAATGTATTTCTATGTGTGTGTGTGTGGAATTGTTCCATAGGTTTCTCTTATACATGTCACACTTTGTGTGTAGTGAGAAAGTATATATATTTAGAATGTAAATAATGTGTGCATGAAAATAATAGACTCCCCTCCTATGAAGGGTGATGTAGAAAACCAGCCTTTGTTCCTTGTGATGGAGCTAGATAGATGTAATGGAGATCTTATATACCTTGATGGATGCAACCTTAGGTGGTGATAGATAGTGTTTAGTGCTTGTTACGTTACTTGTTCCCTTATTATTATCAAATAACTTTATATTTATATGATTCCCTTGCCTTTATTTCATAATTAACCCGAAAAGGCCAACTACCAAAAAGATAAGATGCTCAAACAGCTAGAAAGGGCCCAAAAAGTGTGAGTAAAGTACAAGGAGGACAGGGCACACATATTGACGAGGGTGCATGGTGTTGGCTTCTTGGTCCGAGCGTTGGTGTTCAGCATGAAGTTTTTGAAAACAAAAAGGAATACTAAGCAAAGTAGAGGTGTAATACCAAAAAAGAGAAAGAATGGAATGAAAGGTGTCCAGAAGGCATGGGTTAGTTAATACATCTTGTTCTTACTTAGGAATCATATTAATAGCAGATATAATTAGGACAAGATAATTACCCAAAGTTTGTGATTTTATGTTTACATTTTCCCTCGAGTTTATGTTGGTGAGCAGAAATCTTGGTAACATAATGTAGATATAGAAGCGTACTTGATATCCATGTAGATCGATGCAACAAAAGCATGCTGAGCGACTAGACAAAGTGTGGAGTGATAAAAATATGAAGCATGGATGCTAGGGAGGAAAAGTGTAAAAAGTAATGATGAAAATGAACCTAGAGTGGAAATGCATGTGTAGATGTCATGATGTACCTATTGTCGATGTCGATGTATGTGTTGTTTTTGTTGGTGATGTTGACTACCACTTATAATACAAATGGACCCGCAAAAGAAAATCCAACAAGTAGTCAAATACACATGTATATGATCAAAATATGTAAAAAGTGTGTAAGGAAAGTATGTAAAGTGTGAAAATGTGAAAAATGAACATGTGCACTGATCCATGATGAGAAAAAGGTGTAGAAAGGATCTTGAAGATGATGTTGACACGTGAGTTTTTCGGGTGATCTCATGCCAGTGTAATGGAATAAGTGTAGGGAGAACTATCTGGTGTCATCCACCAACCTTTAACTACTTCCCACTATGTAAAACACCACTACATATGGTGTGTATGTGATGTATCCTAGGATATACCCATAAATCCTAGGGTGCACGGCACATCACTTAGATCGAACTAAGCACTCACCGAAGCGCACAAGGGTACCAAATCCCTCTTTAGAGATGTTTATCCAAAATGTTAGCATGATTGAGTATATATATATTCATATTCATAATGACATAATAAGGCATTCCACAGTGCATAAACCAGATCTAGAGCTTAACCATATGAAAGATTGACTAAACAATAACTATAATGAGATTTACCATGTAAGAACCATATTTAGTCACATCTAACACCAATATCCATCCAATAATATCCATTACATTAATACCATAAAACATATAAGCTTCATACATCATGATCTAGTTTCCATAGTCATGCACGCTAACAATTCCACAACATAACTCTACAATAAAATGGTATATCCAAACCGTGCAAATCAATACATATTTATAGAAGTGGAGACTTATCCTTCACCATCCATGAACCTTCCAAAAATAGGCTACATGTTAATAATAGCCATACGCCCTTCCATAAATATACAAAATCATGCAAGTACTAATAATAGATCTCAATAGTTAACTCTGTGTACAAATCCTATTATTAGTTCAAAAATTTGCATGGTGCTTGATCTTCCACTTAGCCAATATATCCTTGTGTAGTCTGCAAGTCTTCATACATTTACGTTCTCTACACTCCATGTAAAAAAATAGCCTTGATCTACAAAAGAGGATAAGTCTTGTTTTGAACTTATTCCTAGGTGCGCTCTTCCATGCACCCCGCGCTCGCGTACAAAACGTTATGCACTTCCATACTTGATTTATATTTCATCAGCTCAAAATTACCCCACACTAAAGTCATTATCACCCCTGGTAATGGGTAATCATGCCTTATATCACCAAGAATGAATAATAATGAACAAACGAATAGGTAAGTACTTATATCAAAAAAATAGAGGATCACTCGGCACCTTTCTCGTCATAGGCGCAGGATCAAATTAGGATATTCATTTTTGATCTTTTCCTCTAATGTTTTCCAATCACTCAGTGCTTCACCTATTTTATCCAGAATTCTGTAGCCATGGCTTCCAATTCATTCTGATTCATGTTTTCCTTTTCATTCTACAAAATTCTAACAATGTTAGCCATGTTGGAAACCATGCCCTTCATGTAATCCATTTTCTGTGCAATGAGCTTCCCAATTTCTTTCATTCTTTCCTTATGTGGTTATTGGGTTGCCATTAGCGTATTGTGATTTTATTCTACTAGAGAAACCCTCTCCATGTGTCCGAGTGTCTCATTCTTCACTGCCTTTAGGACCTCATTATCCTCTGTAATTTTTCGTGTCCTAATAATCGCATCTGATGCCATGCACATATTCAGAGCTTGGTATTCCTTCTTTAATGCATCCTTCAATACCTACAATAATGACTCATAACTTGAAATTTTCCTTCTAATGACGGCCTTGGCCCTCTCTTCCTCCTCTGAAGGATCCCTTAGTGTTGGCATATGCACAAGCCCTTCCTCTAATAGCAACCTAATGTTTGCACATAAATAATGCAAACCAGACTTAAACTCTAGTTCCAGATTTTCATGAAAAATGTGACCTCTTCTCTATTATTTCATCCTTGATCTATTCATCCATCTTGAGGACGTCCTGCATTTATTCCTTAGACTTATCTATTTCCTTTGTGAGGTGTTTGATCTTTGTATCCTTTTCCTTCTTGTCCTCTAACATCGCTCTAATAGTTTCTAATTTATCAATGTTCTTGCATGCAACCTCCGTAGATACCTTCACTAAAGCATTGGTCACCTATTCATCTAATATAACAATGGGTTTAACGTTTGTGTGCCCGACGTGGGGCACTTTCTTCATTATTTGAGAGACACATGACTCTTCAAACACGTCAAAATCAGACTCATCCATATGAGTCTGACAAACCAAGATAAATGCTTGTGTGAGCATGTTTTCACCATTTATTCTTCCATGAGCTCCCACCCATACAAATCCTTAGGCTCCAAAGTTCTTTGGAACCATGCACATATGATCTTTCTCTTGTCATCCACATACCCAATTGTAGGGGTCTCATAGGCTTCATCCTCCTTCCTTGTGCACTCACCTCCGGGATCCGGAGCTCGAGTCCAGATCGATCCTTCATCCTCTTGTGTAGTATGGGGACGACCCCGAAGGTTCACTCTTCTCTATTTCTGGACCTATCACTTTTAGTTCCTCCTCATCTTGAGGCTCTGTAGTATCCTCCATTGTGATTGGAATGTGAGGCACGCTATCCTCGGATCCTTCTTTTTCATCATTCTCCTAAAGGATGTACTTGCATCTTCTCTTCTTCTCAGGCTCGGGTTTCTTAGGAGAAGTCCTTGGTGACCTTCTCGGGGTTGGGAAGGTCCCGTGCCCTGAGTCCTTATTTTCCTAGGTACCCTCTTATACTAGGGTTCCTTAGGATTTTTTTCCAGTCTACTTCCATAGCACTTTCTCTAAAAACTTATTCTTCCTATTGTAGGGAAGGTGTTACCTTGTGCGTACTTTCCTTCTCATCGGTGGGATGTCTTCTACTCCTATGCTCGGTGCCACCAATATCTTCATATATTTCTCCTTCTTCTCCCTATTCTTCAATGGGTAGGACATCCTCTTCCTCTAAATTTACCACAATATGTTTTCCCTTGGGCGGTTGATGAAGCTTGAATTCATTCTCCAAATAATTCCCATTTTGTAATTTAGGACTCAATTATATATATACGAGAAAGTGCATCTAATTTTCCAATGGCCAAATTGACAACCTTCATGTTAATGTCATCTAAAATCAGCCTTTCAATATAAGTAGACTTAGTGGGATAAACATAAGACTTCCTTAGTGTGTGGTAGTCACAATCTACCTTGTCAGCATTGAACAACAAACGGCGCATGTTTGAGAACCTATGTATAGATGATTTAAAGTAGCACGTAGTGAAGGCATATGGAAGCTTACACTAAGGGCCAAATTTTCCATCCTTCATCCCGAAGTGCCCAATATATAAGTGTTAGTTTACTACAAATTGTACTTGTTTGTCCAATACCGAACATAACTCCTTGGGTATCCTCTAATATTCTTCAAACATGGCGCGCAAGCACTCATACCATTTTCTTGAAGGGTCCACTCATGGATCCATTGTAAATATAGCTGGAAAATCTTTCTACTAAGCTCTTATTCTCTTTAGGAAGCTGTGAAATATTATCTTTTGGCCTCTTAGGCACTCCAATCTCAATAAAGAATAATGAAAAAATTATAGCGGTCTTTGGGTTTTAAAATTGTACTTTAATCAACCACAGTCAAAGGACAACAAGTCCTTCCTCTTTGATGGGAGAGGTTCCCTTATTTAAAGCAAGCAACAAAAATTATATACAAATGTACAACTTTCAAAGTGTGGATTCTTGATACTTTGAAACATTGACATACCCAAAGATCATCAATATGAAAGAATGGAAGAAGAAATGAGATGAGATAGGAAGAAAATAACAATACTTTGGGTAATATAGATGATAGAGTATAACCTTATATGTATTGAGAAAATGAGATGCATAGTGGAATCATTCATGATTACAATAGATTTAATCCCACGAGACAAAGTTCTCGAGATCATATAAACAAGAACACAAAGTTTCTTAGCATGAAAAGATGAATGATTCACTAATTTAAACAAGGAAAGGAAGAAGTGTAGAGGAAGAAAGAGGAAAAAATTTTTGTATTGATTATCCTCGAATCTATTACAATCTCAAGAATGCCAGGATCCCCCTTTACAATGAGCCAAGCTCAGCTTTTATAGATCAAGCCCCGAGAGAAGAAGAAAAGGAGGCAGGAAATCAGATTGGAAATTCAAACACTAGCTAGCAGTGCTCCAGAAAATCCACCCATAATCTGCCAAACCTGGTTCCCCATGCTTGTTTGTCGTGTTAGAGAAGATGGCCGACCAAAATCCATAACAATACCGGTAGTGGAAGCAGTCAGATCCCGCACTAATAGAGTGGAATATTTTTTAGATTTTTCACCCATCAAAACCTGCCAAAAATAATATTTTATGTTTCCATGGCATGGAGGAGGTTGAGATATTTCCAATGGTACCAAATTTGTCAAATTTTGAGCACTGGATCGAAAGATATGCCCATTTGAATATTTTGATTGAATCCGTACAAAAATGGCAAAAACCAATTTTGCAAAACGGATCCATGGGCCGAAATTCACTTTGGAACCTTTTACACAAAATATGAAAAAGTAAAAAAGTTCCCGCATGACCTCACAAGTCTATAGCTTCATATTTTACATTTTGTGTCGACACATGGTGTTACACGAGTGCCAGCAGAGTCGCGGCTCACTTTATGATTTTACTTCTTTTAGAAATGAGGCTCAAAACCTCAAAGTTCTCCACCGACCCGCCTCTCTGCTTTGACTCTTTTAAAGTGAGATCAATCTTTGACTTTTTCCCTTTGCCAAATGGGGCTCAAAATCTCAAAAGGTTCTGACAATCCGCCTCCCCACTTTGACTCTTTTGATGTGGGCTCAACCTTTTATTTTTTCCCTTTGCCAAAATGCATCAAAACACAAAAAGGGTCCGCCTTTCTGCCTTTTCTTGTTTCAGAAAATCAGGGTCTTTCAGAGCCATGTTGCTAACTTGACACTTTTTCTAAAAGATCCAAAAATGACAAGTTCACAAAAAGAACCCATCCTGCCACATCTAATCAGATATGTCCACATACCCGTGGATGTTAGGGCACAAAATTGACATGGAAGACACATCCTTCAAAGATGAAACCAAGGGGAAAACTTCATTATTCACACCCGAATCAAATATTTTTTCATGTAAAAAGATAAATGCAAGGAATACCAAGCTCAACCCGGTCCATAACCATAGCAAAAGATTAATAAATACAACACATCCATGAGAGGAGATAGAAAAATGTTTCAAAACGTACAGATTGAGGAATTTTAAATGGAAAGGGAGGGATTAAAATAACCGAGTATCAACACTTCAAACATGAATTTTTCCATCCCTTTAGACCTCTCATTTTGTTCTAAACGCTCCTCAAAGGCACCAACTCATTTTTTTTTAAACTGGACTTAGAAAGTGAATGGGATTTTACGGGCGACAACCAACGCCAAAGCTGATTTTCTCACCTTCTTGTGCTTCCTCAATAATTGTCTCAACAATGAAATTTGATGAGTTATACACAACACCTTTTGTCATCTTCTGTGCAACACAGAGCCAAGCCTTGTTTACGTGGGACCAACAATCTTGATTGTTTATCTTTCTCAAGAGATGGATTGTTTCCTGAATGACTGAATACTTATGTAATTTAGGGATATCTATCTCGCGCCCTCCTTTAGTGTATCCCAACGCCTTCTTTGTATTTTCTATGGCCTCCTTATGAGTGAGGTCACTATTCAACTTAAGACATGCACTCCTTAGACTTGTTAATCTTCCAATCAAAGGCATGGTGATCCTCATTTGGTACCAAAAAAAAGTCATCATGGACTCGCTCATGAGCCACTAGTATAAATTCTCGGGTTTGTTAAAATATAGGAGCTCATACAGCTATAAAAATCCTACCTTGGTCAATAATTTCTCACCTACATCATCGTAGACCGCCATGTCATCTGTTGTTCTCTTCGAGGTCTTCACCATAAGAAATTTCTCCAATTCTTCCTTAGTATCCTTGTTCCTGTGGTTGTAATCACTAACCTTGTAGTGGCGAATGTGTGAATCCCAATCACAACCCATGAGAACCCCTTCTAGGTACTGCATTTCATAGAATCTACTCTTGGGAGCATCTTCAACCTCAACTTCTACTTCCTTTTTCTTCTTTCCTCTTGTACTAGCTCTAGGTGCTCTTTTGGGTGCCATATCAACTAAAAAGACATGTATTTCCTGCCTCGAGCTTTGTTACTCCAAATCTGTGTGCCATAACTTGAAATCATGTGCCCTAGCTTGAAACCAAACCCTATCTGTCAATCCTCTTCCCCACATGCCTCTGCTTCACTCAAACATGTCACCAATGGAGTGCAAGACTATCCCATGCACAAATTTGACAAGATATAACTGGTTCACAACTCTCTACACTTCACCATTGTCTTGCTAGCTCTTTTTCCTACCACTTGCTCGAAAAATCTTATAAGTAGAGGTAAAAATGACTTCACGTCACATCCTTATATAGATTTTCAAAAAGTTATCACATTCATTTCTCTCCACCTACCACTTTGTCCCTGACATTAATTCATCATTTTGGCAAATTTTCGCACTACTCATTTCTACGCCATAGTCATAACCTTCAAAGCACACCTTATTTTTAGCTATAGACCTCCTTCGTGCACCCTCATGTGCCGAATTACTTCACCATTGTGCCTTCTTCTAAGTAGTTTCCCTTTGTTATAGCCTACCTCACGTTACATTATGTGTCCATACATAAGTGGTCTTAAATCAGCATGGGGGTTCACTTTGTAAAATTATGGTATAACACATGCGTTAAAAGGGTATTAAAGAATACCCTTAATTCTAGTTTTTACCTCTAATTATTCAATTGATAATACCCCCTCTTATTATATTATTAGAATGAAAATACCCCTATTTTTTCCATGTACCTTACTTACCCATTTTTCAATTACAATTTTATTTACCCCTTTTTATTTCTACCCTAATATATTAGACAAAAAATATATTATATTTCTCACTCAATTTTTTTTAATATGCATTTCCTCTCGAAAGATAGTTTGAATCCATTGAAGACCTATTACAAATCACCTTATATATGTTAAGCTTTAATCATTTATCAATAGTTCTTCAAATAATTAAGATGGTGAAATAATATCACTTGTGTTGAAAAGCATACTCAATCCTAGTTTTCTACCATGTTATTATTTCTTGGTTAATAATCTCTTAATTGAGATTTCTTTATTAAAAAAGAGATTATAATTTAATTTATGACCACACTCCTTTTACAATTTTAAGGTATTTACTTTTAAAACTAGGGTTCAAATGTTTTAGTTTTATATTAAAATTAAACCTCCATTTCCTTTGGCCCACCTCTCTAACCTACCCCCAATACCTAATTCAAAACATTAATAAATTAGACCCTTTCACCCCCTCATGTCTACCGGTATATTGACTATAATTTAAATAAATTTAATTACCTCAATATGAACCCACATGCTAGGATATTTCCTAGCTAATGAACCCCATGTGTCAATTAGGAGCAATATTTTTCTATCTCGCACCCTTCCTTAAAGCACCCACACAACAATTTCCTTATGCATACCTATCTTGATTAATATTCAAACCTAAAAATGGACCCGTATGTAAACCACTCCACACTAAGGGTATGCGTGGTCCTATGTGCATAGAAACACTTAGATAGTAATCAGGTTTTGGTGTGCAAACACACTTATCACACAAAATATTGAACTAAATTGACAAATCATAACAATGATGAAAGGAAAAAAATGTAACGGGATGAATTAAGGAAATCTAATCTAAATGATAATATTGCATTATTACAAACACTAAGAAAACTTATTTATATTAGGGCTTCAACCTACTCCTGTTGAAGTAACTAGGCAATTGTGTTCCATCCAAAGCACCTCTAACTGGTAAGTGCCTAAATCAAGTATATATGTGACAACATATGGTCCCAACCAATGCACCTTAAGCTTTCCAAGGTGGCACAAAAAATTTGAGTCATACAAAAGTACTATCTCTCCAACCTCAAGCTTTTTATCATTGATGTGCTTATCATGCCACACCTTCTACCCGTATTTTTCTTTCTTCTAACTCCATCTTGCTATGACACATCTTTCATCCAGCTACATCATCTTGTTAATTCGTTCTTCCAAAGTGCTTGCTCATCAGCCATACCTCCGCACGTGTAATTCACAAAGAAGGTAACATGAATTCCATTGGTAGCACTACCTTTGCACCAAACACCAACCGAAAGGGTGCTACTTTATTTAACCTCTTGTAGGTTTTCCTATATTCGCAAAATACAACAAAGAATTTATCATACCAATCTCTCTTTCCAACATCACAATTTTTAGTTAATGTATGGCTCAATATCTTATTGAAGGCGTCAACATTTATATTTTCCGAGGATGATAAGGCATTGGCTCGTGGTGTGCAACCATAAATTCATCCAAGTAATATCCCGATAGTATCATTAAGGAAATGAGTACCCCTATCACTTGTTAAACTTGAAGGGAACCCATACATGCATGCTTATAATATTTTCCTATGGAAACCTTGTTGCCCTAGTTGTTGTGCAATCCTTTGTAGGCATTTCTTCTTCCCACTTTGTGTAATATAATATGTACAAGTTATAATATAGCATGATCTTGTCATGTGCGTGGCTAGAAAGATAGGGCCCAAAACGTTAATCGCCCACTTCGAAAAGGCTTTGCACTATCAATAGGCCTCAAGGGCATCTCATCTCTATGACCAATATTTCCAAGGTGCGATTTGACGATAGTCACATGCTTTGCAATCCTTGTATAATGTTTCCCACCATAGACTCGGCTAGTAGAATCTTGCACACATTGGCATCACCTACATAGTGTTCACTGCATGATATAGCCATGAGCCTCCTCCATAATTGCTTTATGTTCATGCTTAAGTACACATCGGTACAAAACTTTAGCATGACCTAACTTGTATAAGTCTCCATTAATTAACATGTAAGGTGTGGTGCAAATGAAAAGTTGTTTCTTTTCCAAAGCCTTCATTCCTTTAGGTGCCACACCTATGCGTAAAAAGACATCAATATCCTCTAAGTCGAGGGTGTGTAGTTTAACTTGAATAACTATGCATTTGGCATTGTGTCCTCAATGATTTGTGCTTCCTCTCCTAGTTTAATCCTTAATAAATGGTCTATACTAGAATTACTCTTAAAATAAAAAAATGCAATGGCATATGTTCCCCTACAAAATGGGTTTGTTCATCAAATAATTTAGTGTCATGTGATTTGTATAAAATATGAATGGGTTAGAAATTAAATACTATCAAAACTTATGGACCATGTAGATCATAGAAAACACCTCACACTTTGTCGTTGTGTAATTTTGTTCTCTTTGGAGTGAATTTTATGCTTGTAAATTAAATAGGATGATCAACAAACCCTTCTCCAGGGTGGGCTAGTACCATGCCAATGGTCATACTAGAGGTGTCTACATGAATGTGAAAAGGATTTGAACATGAAGAAAAGTGAAAAATAGGCATTTTAGTAAGCCTTTCTTTCAAAGTGTCTCAAATGCCCGTTATTGTGCCTCACCCCCCGAGAGAACTTGCCTTTTCCTTTCAATAATTCCTCCAAGGGTACGGCGATCTTGACATAACCTTTGATAAAATTATTGTAATATCCTATGTACCCCAAGAATCCATGCACCTCACTTTGGCTAGTTGGTTCCACTGAGCTCAAAATCACAACAACCTTAGCAGGATCCACTAGCAAGCCCTCTTTATAGATTATGTGTCCCAAAAAAATTCTAAAGGGTGTGGAAAATATGCACTTCTTAATATTTAAAGAGATGCTCAACTGTCACACCTCTCAAACATTAGCCTCAAATTATCACAGTGATCTTTCACAAGCCCATAGACTGTCCAATCATCCAAATACACCTGCAAGAACTTGTGAATAAATTCTGAAATGCTTGTACCACTATGCATGAAAATACTATAGGTGCATTCTTTAATCCAAAGGGCATAACCATGTATGCAAAAATTCCCCATTCGGTGGTGAAATTTATCTTCTCTTGGTCCTCTGCAGCTATCCTTACCTGATGATACCGGAAAATCCATCACCGAAGGAGTAGACTTTGTGCCTTACAACGGCCTCCAAGATTTCCTCAGTAAATGGTGTGGGAAAGGGATCAATCACACATGTAACATTCAATTCCTTGTAATCCACACAAATTTTGATCCTTCAATCTTTCTTGATGTTAATCACCATAGGGCTCACCCATTATGATTCCTCGATGGGCACAATGATCCCAAAAATTAACATTTTGTCAATTTCTTCTTTCACCTTGACAAGAAAGTTCAGATTCATCCTGTAAGGTCTCTTACTGAACCGGGCACGCTCCTTCCTTTAGTTGTATTCTCATCTCACCCAAAGATTCATGTACTCCTTTCAATTCATGATATCCTCTAGGGAATAGATCTTGGAAGTCGCACAGTAGCTCAATTATCTTAGCAACTTCAGAGTCAAACCAATAATCTCCAATGATGGCCTCCTTAGGTTCAACATCTATTCCAATGTTTACTTTCTTGGTCTTCATAGGCACATGGTACATGCACACCTTCTCATCTGCACTATCCAAGACCTCACGTGTACCCTCTATGTGCTCAATATCCAAGTTCTCAACCTCTTCATCATCAACTATGTAGACCATCTTAACCTTTGTCTCTGTTTTAGGAAGGTGCACCAAAGTTGTTCAACTTTCGTTTCTTCTTCTTCAAAAACACCCCCAATTCGACTCTCCTAACAAATCCTGAAGGAGCTCCTCATCCTTTACATTATCTCCCATAGTTAAGCACTTCATAACCTGTAATTCCTCATTCATCAGAGGTTTAGAGGAAAATTAGTCAAAGGTTTGAATCATAACTATAGTAAGTTCTTTCCAATTTCAAATCTACATAGATATACCATGTCGATCGCATCCTCATAAGGTGAAATAAATCTAGTGCACCCAAAAAAAGGTGGTAAAGGCTCCCGCCCCTCATGCAGAGTCTCTTGTATTGCTAAATGTGGTGTTGAACATGATCATTACCATGAAATGCATATATCTGAGTAGGTGCATTGCTCCCTAAAATTCTAGAAGAAAACGTAATCCTCACTTCTCTCCACTTCAAAATATTATCCCTATGAACCATCCACTAACACACTTCCATCCCACACAAAGTGTAAACTAGCATATTCCTTCTTTCCACCTAACATTCCCACTGAAATTCCATAGCAAGTAGAAATACTTCTAGATTCTCTTCACTAGTGTACTTTGGTTCATGGTTGTTGTCCAAATGCCGATATTGTGTGGCTTATCGACACGCGCAGATGCACTTCATACTTTTCACCCAACCATCTCATAAGTGCCATGTTCCCATTTGTCACATGCAACACTTATAGTATCACTCATGGACTATGCATCATCCCATTGGAGAAATGCTTCCTTTGATGGCTCAAGAAATTTTGGATCTCGAATGGTACGCACATAAATTTTGTTCAAGTATTCTTCACTTAAGGGCTCTACATAAGGTGTAAATTTTCCATCTTTCAAGGGAATAATGACACATTATTCCTTATTCTCAAAGTGGATATACCTCTTATTCAAGCATAGGTCAACATTGTTTGCATGACACCAAGGGTGCCCAACTAATGCGGGAAAGTTTCGCGCCTGCAAGCACTAAGACCTCAAAATCCCCAATAAACTTTCCCCCTGAATAGTAATGAATGCATCCTTTAAAAATCCATTTGGCTTGGACTTAGTCTAGTTTTCCATGAACAGAATGGCCAAAAATGGACTTTTTAGGCCTTTGAGAAAGCAGTCTCTCATCAAAACTAAATGAGATAATCAGTCACCTTAAAAATATTCCCTACAAAATGAAATAAATTGAATGATATTCTTAGGAATTTCCTTTGATCCAGGGGTAAATTTTGCGTTGATGACAGTTGTTTAGATGATACAGAGTACCCTGTAATCCTCTTTATATAACTTCAACTCAATATACAACTTTCCCAATTCAACTTTCTCTTTTTTCTTGTTTCAAGTAGGTCTAGTTAGGGTTTGAAAGAAAAATTAAATTTTTAATGGATTTCCACTTATTTCATCCTTACATCCACCTTTCAACACACCCATACACCTTACTCAAGCACACCTCAATGCTCCATTACTCATTTATCCATCATCTTGCTATATTTTCAACTTTTGGCTTTTTAAGACTCCTTGTTTGTGCAATCTCTAAACATTCTTCTCAACTTTTTTTTCAACTTCACCTTGACTTTTACTCAATATTATTTTCACTCATCTCACTATGTTTACCACTCTCCTAATCACTAATGCAAATCACTCAACTCTTCCTCTTGCACTTAAGGCTTTTCATACAAACCCTTACTCTCTCTAGGCTTATTTATGGAACTGTGCAAGACAATCAATAGGTCTTCTTAATTAAATTTGTATAAGGATTTTCCCCTATTCTTCAAGGATTCAAAACATTCTAACACCACTACCTTGATGATAGATACAACTTCCTTATGACTTTCTCTCCTAAGAAAACTATTTCTCAAGGTTATTCTTGATGATCCACAAGAAATAAGCATGATTGTACATTACTTCCTTTACATACTAACCACTCAATAATATCTCCTTATGCCCTACTTTTATGATTCATTAATTCCCTTAGGCATTCCTCCATCTTTTCACAAGCTCCACCAAATTCAAACACATGGAATAAAGACTATTTTTCTAAAAGTACATCTCTCCTAGCCCTCAAACTGGGCATTAACACTGCTAGAATGTATTTGCACATTCCTTTTATTTTATTCTTATTTTAACCTTTACTAGGGATTTTGAAACACTTGGTATTCTTATTACCTTCCTCCACACTTATCAAGGACTCTACTAGGAATAATTATTAAATTTTATAATGAATGTTCTACTCTAGGTCCTTAAGACTGGGCACACATAATTAGGATTGTGAACGCAAATTTAATTAAAGAATTCATCATTTATATGGCTTATTACCTTTTCTCAACTTTTGTAACACCAATTCCGTGTGATCAATTCCATGAAATAGACTCGGGATTCCATTGAATCATTATGTTCATGTTACATACTATTGAACTTCTAAAACAGGGTATAGTCTAGTATGAGTAAGTCTTGCTATCTATTTTCTATTCCCTAGACACTGTGAGGGTTCCATGAAGCCTTATAAACCATTATAGATAAGAAGACAATCCAAAACAATATATTAAATTGTGAAAATGCTTTGTAAAATAGTCTATAACCTCCAAATCTAATATCTTAGTTTGAGAGGATTGTATCACTTAACACCTAAGCTTATAACATACCTAGAGCTAGTTCAAATATTCAAATTATACATTTGGAGGGAAAATCCTTATTATTTCCTATGGAGTCCAAATGGACTATTACAAGCTATGACCATCTCAAGTGGACCCAAGATACCCATAGTCACCTAAGAAATCTAAACTTTATTATTAACAAGATGTTCCTGCATCACCAGAGGAAGGATGCACAATGACTACGAAGCATTATTTTTAATTAAGGATTTAGTTGTCATGCATCAAAAAAATTAATTTCTATATGTTAGTTATTTTTTCCAATCTAGAGTTATTAAAACACTTTCCAAGATAGTTTAGGAAAGATATTAAGCATTCTTAGGTGATGTTAAATAATCTTGGAAGTGTTGAAGGTAATTTAAGAAGATTTAGGAAAGGTTTGATCATTCAAGGACTATCTACTCAACATCGGGTTTTCTAGGTGCAAGGAACAAACACTCTAATGGTGAAACCTAACTTATCTAGAAGATTCCAGGAGATATGTAAGGAGTTAGAAGGAAACAAATAGGAATTAGAAAGCTACATAAATCCTCTACATGTTGGATACATCCATTTTTCTCTAAGGCTTGAAGGTGTCATGAAGAATTTAAAAATAGTGAAGCTGCCCTTTTTGGTTCCAAACCAACACTTCACCAATGAAACACTTCATGACACCAAAACGGATCACTACTAATCAACCTTCACGCTTCTTGATGATTAACACCTAATGCTTACTCTTATGACACCTAAAGTGTTAGGAATACTATAGCGCTTACATGTAATTAGTGAGTTACCGTGTTACTTACAGTTATAGGGCTGATCATATATTTTGCATATAATAATATTGGTTCGCATCTCATTTGGTTATACCCATAAAATATTTAAATGGGTAAGTTGTTTGAAACACTTCCTATTTTGTAGGAAGTGGTTATCATATTGTAATGGCTATACATTAGCCAAATTAATTGTGAAGAGATATACAGGTGAAGTTATGTGTTATTCTTGTGTAAAACTGATCCAAATTCATTATTTGGTATCAGAGCAATTTGATCCAATTCTATAATGGCGTTCATAAAGTTATGAGATGAAAGAAATTATTTATTAATTTTTGGTCAAGGGGCACCCCACTATTCTACATTGCCCCGAGTGATGTTATCTTTGTGGAGAGGAATCGTATTTATTTGCATTTAAACTAGATCAGGTTTGTGTCTTTTTCTTTATTGTATCTTGGCGACAACATAGTCACGAAGATGGAAACACCAACAGAGGAGATTACTAGTAGATCCAAAGGAGAATGCAGCTGGTATATATTAGTTTCTTCATCTGTGTATTTGATCATCTATGCCCATGTGTAGTATTTGGAGACCTCTATATCCATTCAATAGATTTATGCGCATTAGTGCATTAAATTGACCATACGTCTCAGTTTAATTCTCCAAGGCCATTTATTTCCTATGTTGTTTGAGTTTCCCTTGCATTTCAACCAAGCTATTTTTTGCACTAATAATTACATCATCAATAAAAAAATTTGTCACCGGATCAACTTTTGTTTGCGCATTATATCTCTGACTAGAGTTTGGAGACATTGAAAGAATTCATTGATACATCTAGAGCGTATCTTTGAAATATTCATTGACAATAATAATGACATCATCAAATTTTTAGGATATACTTACAGAGGAGGGATTCACATGCTTTTGAAAGATCCGAGTGTTTTTTTTTTTGCATGTTTGATTTTTGAAACCTGTGTGATCATAGAATCTGGGTGATTTGTTCTATTTATTGGATGTGTGACTCAGTCTTCAAAGCTTCCTCCAAGCATGGCGGCATGAGAAATAGTTTATGATATTCCTTTGGGCCATCAAATTAGTCACTCAAAGATATGAACTATCCTTCAATTTTCAAAAATTGTAGCATTCATTTTACTATGTGGTTGTATACATCTCATGTACATTTTCTCGCTTCTAGAGCCATTGAGGTCGGTCTATGTTTTAGTTTTATATTTTATTGTGTCATTATCATTGTGTTTTTTATCCAAAGTGTGTCACAGCTATGATAAATTTTATCCATTAGGAATGGATTTTCTTGTGTTATATATAATGTAATGTCCCATTGTTTTTAATACCAAAAAATAAATAAAAACGATTTATTACTTTCTAGTTGTCATAAGTAGTATTCGTAAAAGCCAAGTCTACCATTGTTGTCCAAGTCAAATAGGTATTTTTAGGGTTTTTTTTGTATTTTTATAGTCCCATCGTATTCTCAAAATTTCATTGTGATTCAAAGTCAAAAGTCAACATTTTCAAAAGTTCGTAAAAAAACAAATTGCCTCACAGATGCATTTTGGTTTTACCCAGACGCCCTAAAAATAAAATGTTTTACATTGCGGAAGGGAAGGAAAGAATAAGCTTCAATGTGGAAACAAGTGAGCTTCATATCCAAATTAGACTCGAGCTAGTAAAGCATGTTACTAAAGGACGAAGCCATCGGAGGATGGAGGTCAATCAATGACCTCTCGTCAGTCACCAACGACGGGGCCGCATGAAGATGTGGTGGCATTTTGTGTGAGTGTGATTTTTCTTTCATTTCAAAGTTACTGAGTTTATTTCATTTGTGTGATTCTATTTTAGAGTTCTTGTTTTGTATTGAATAAGTGAAATGTTCACATTTATTCAGCAAACAAAGAAATCAAGAACATTTTCAAATCGAAACACACCACACAAATGACAACACCAATGACACTATGTCCAACACGTGTTTTTATTTGTTATGTATTATAACTTGGCATTTGATGAGTGCATATATTTGAGTAGCTCTTATTTCATTTGATAGTTGTGAGGTTTTAAAATCTAATTTTGATACATTTAACACTCTTACAAATGTCAAGAAACAATTTAAGAGGCCCCAAAACTTAAACAATGACTATATTCATTGCCAAAATAGACATCAATTATAGAATTTAAATGCTAAAAGCTTTAAGTGAATCTGAAATCCTAAAAATTACCTATGTCATCGACAAAAATAGATTATAAAAAACTATCTTCTAAATCGTGACCCATGGACCTATGAGACTATTTCCATAAGGTGCAGAGTGACCCTAATTTCTTATATTTACTAAAATAAATTTAAAGTATAAGAAATAATAATAAACATTTATTTTTGTAAATAGAAGCATTTCAGAAAGATATATAATGTATATACTATGTGAAACGTGTACGGGTTTTGTGTTTTTCCTTTTTCTAAGGCATGCCTCTAGGCTTGGATCCTGGTTTGGATCCCCAAGCTTGAGGCATGGACCTGCAAAAACACAGAAAACCACATGTTTTTGCAAAAAATGGTAAAATACCTATTCCGCCATAATAAATCAAATTAAAATGATCAACCAATTTAATAAAAATATGACTATGAGGTCGAGAAAACTTTCTTCTTTCTAAAAATATGATTTTTCAAATTTTCTGACTAATATAAGGTTTCCATACTAATTATTTTCTAACTATGCATTTTTGTAGCTATTTTTGAAGTTTATACACATCTATCTTTCATTGTGTATCTTTTTTTCGACTCATCGAAATTGAATAAATATTTTTAGGCCCAAACTAGGACTAATTATATACATATTAAAAAAATAATTTTCGATATTTTTGAGGTAGTTATGAGGGGGGCGGTCAAAGCTCTGTTATTTTTCAAAATTTAAAATTTCTGTACTAGAAAAATTATTAACAAAAATGCTCGCTAAAAAAAATAAAAAAATTCTAGCCCAAACTAAATGCTCCTATCTTTCTTTCTACCAAAGGGTTTTCAAAATAACTAAATAGTGCTAAAAAATGGTGGGGGGCACGACTAACTATCTAATATGTTTTTTAACAAAAATAGGAGCACCTATTGGTATTTTAGTTCTTTGACCCATTTAAAATCCATTTTTCAAAAAAAAAATAGTAGCTTAGAAACTAAACTCAAAATGCTACGATTCATGTTCTTATAACATCTTCGAATTTTGAGTTAACTATTTCAAATAACTCGTAGAATTTGAAGATTTATGTTTTTGGAAAAATGTGTCCATTTAAGACCTCCTTTTGACCCCCAACTTGGTGCACCTACCCCGTAATAAACTTGTAATAAATAATAAACCTGTAAAACCCTTAAATAGACATCGAATCCCAAAAAGAAAGATGCGTAATGAGGGGTTGGACTATCCTCACCGCCAAAATGGTGGACTTACAACTGAGTGTTTCACTACATATCAGACCCAATGTAGTTTTGTGTGTGTGTGTGTGGAATTATGCCCTAGGTTTCTCTTGTGTGTGTCGCACTTTATCAGTAGCGAGTAAGTAGCTAGATGTAGAATGTAAATAATGTGTGCATGGAAACAAAAAACTTCCCTCATGTATGAAGTGTGAAGTATAAGAACTAGCCTTTGTCCCTTATGATGGAGCTAGTGGATGCAATGGAACTCTTAGATGCCCCTATGGATGCAAAATTAGGTGGTGATAGATAGTGCTTAGTGCTTGGTCCATTATTATGATCACATAACTTTATATTTATATGATTCCCTTTCTTGGATTTTGTAATTAACACCGAAAAGGGAGACTACCAAAAAGATAAGATGCTCAAATGGAAAGAAAGAACCCAAAAAGTGTGAGGAAAGTACAAAGAGGACAGGGGCAGCAGATTGGATGAGGGTGTTTTGCACCGACATCTTGGTCTAGATGCAAGTGTCCAGGATGACAAATTCTAAAGACTCGAAAAGGAAGACCGAGCAAGCAGAGGTGTAAGACCAAGTAAAGTGACAAAAATGAAAGAAAGGTTGCCAAATACATGGGTTAATTAGTACCATTCTTACTTAGTAATCATATGAATAGTAATATGTAATCGGGACTCGATAATTACCCAAAGTGTGTGATTTTTGTCTACACATGCTTCATACTTCTAAGGAACCTAAATTTATTTAGGTTGAAGCTATGAACACTAATGTTCATATTATAAATAGAATTACTACTAAATCATTGCATCAAAGCACACCTCATGAAGTATGGACTTAACAAAAACATGATATATCTTATTTAAAAATATTTATCAGCTTTTCTTCTCTTCTTATTCCTAAAGTTAAAAGACAAAAGATTGACCCTACCTCTTAATATTTCATTTTTGTTGGGTATGGTGCTAAATAAAAAGGATTAAGAGTCTATGATCCAGTAAAGCATGTGATTGTAAAAAATAGTAATGTGAATGTTCTTGAGAAACCTTTTTGTAAATATGTCTTTCTTCCCTCTTCTAAGTTGCCTAATTGTGAAACTGATTTCTATATGATAATCCTTTCTTAGACAATGTAGAAACTTATTTACAATATAATAAACATCTTTCTACTGATATGATGTATGTATGCTTTGAGGGTGATTCTTCTCAATCCTTGTCTCAATCTAGGATTCATAAATGAGCCAAAACAATGGTTTTAAAATCTCAACCATATGATTTGAGAAAGATGACCTATAGTCAACATTCGTATCATGCCTTATAAATTGTTTATGAGGATGATCCTCAATATCTTAAAGAATTTAGCTGATAAAAATATAGATCACAAATATGGAAGTTGAATACAATTTTCTAATCAAGAATTTAACTTGGGAATTAGTCTCTCTTCCTCATAACAGAAACATTATAGGCTCTATATGGTTATTTAAAATCAATTATAACTTTGTTGGTAAGATTTATAATTTCAAATCTAGATTATTTTCTAAAGGATTTACTCAAAAACGTGGTTTGGATTATGTCGACACCTTTTCTCTTGTTTCCAAAATGAGAATTGTTAGAATTCTTCTAGATTTAGCTTATCAATGTGATTGGGAGATTCACCAAATGGATGTTAAAAATGCATCTTTAAATGATGAATTGAAAGAATAAATTTATATGTATCAACCTAAATGTTTTAAAGAATTTGGTAAAGGATTATATGTGTGTAAACTTAAGAAATCTTTGTATGGTATTAAACAATGTCCTAGACCTTGGTATGCTAAGATAAATAGTTTCTTTCATGAGCTTAGTTTCACTAACTATTAACTTGATAATGATTTGTTTTTTAATGACAAAAACAATCATTTTATGATTATTTTCTTATATGTTGATGATATCTTGATCACCAAAGTGATGATAAAATATGATTAGTTGAATCAAAGAGAATTTAAGACAACTTTGTGAAATTACTGATTTAGGACTATTAAATCATTTGTTATGCATGATTATTTGTGAAAATCACAAATCTATTGTTGCATCAAAAGAGCAATATGCTTGTAACCTTTTTAAGAGGTTTAATATGATTGATTGTAAGAATTTCTCTACTCCCATGGAAGTTGGTGCTAAATTAGAATCAAAACCTTCTTGTGATAGATTTAACCCTACTTTATATAGATAGATGGTTAGTAGTTTTATTTATTTAACTATCACTAGGCTTGATATTTCCTATGTAGTTGGAATTATTTATACATTTATGTAGCATCCTTATGAGAACCATTGGAAAATGGTAAAAATGATTTTAAGGTATATCACAGATACAATCAACTATGGATTGTGTTATTCTTCTTATAGTAATGTGATTCTATTTGGTTATTGTGATTATGACCATGTTGGTGATATTGTGGATAGAAAATCTACTCCTGGATATGTTTTCAAGTAAGGTACAGTGCAATAACTTGGAGGAACAATAAGTAACTAAAAATCTATCTCCTATACTAAATTAGAGTATATAAGTGATATGGAAGAATCTAAAGAAGCCATGTGTCTTAAAATACTAGTGAAAGAACTTCATATGGGCGTCAAAGGAAGCACTCTACTTCTATGTGAAAACCAAAATTACATTTCTGTTACAAACAATCTAGTCCAAAGATCAAAGAACCAAGCATATTCAGATCCATATGAACTTCATACATGAGAAATTTCTCAATGGTGATATAGATCTGAAGTATTTTTCCACCGAAGAGAAGGTTACTTGGAGACATTTTTACTAAGCTCTTTGGTGCTACAAATTTCTACAAATTTCGTGTTATGTTAGGCATTTCATATATTAGCTCTTATGATTATGTGGATAATGTTGATCTTCACCTCGAATCACATGATAATATGTTTTTAGCTCTTATGATCATGTGAATTACATTTTTGTCATGTGTTTTTGCATGGGAAAAATTCAATAGTGACAACTATACCCCAGTGTCAAAATTTCCACTTGTAAGCCCTCTCAAGCACTCATATGGATCAGTTCCCCTTTTTGTTATACATATCCAATCTTATAAGTTCTTATACATGTTGTAATAATATTTTCCATGTGTTTAAAAGATGAAAACAATTTGATGAAGTTCTTCTAAGACAATGTTTTTCAAGGCAGATTCTTCATTAGACTTAGAAATGGCTATTTCTAGCCTTTATAAGATAGGTGTGTATCCTCCAAAGCATATATGAAGGCCCAAATCCATCAATAAACAATATCTAGGATCTAGGAACATATTTCAAGCTATTTAGAAAATTTTAGGAAAGATTTTTAGGTTTAGGAACAAGTTTAGCAAAAGTGTCTTTTTGAAGGTGAAGGAGCTCACAATTCAAAAAAACACCTGAGCTTCAGAAGATGATTCCGGGAGCTATGAAATGAGTTAGAGACCAAAAATATACCATTGGAAATATAATTAAATTCTATAATTTATGGTTCTTTCATATTTTTGACAAGATAAAATTTCTTCTCTCCATGATCTACGTTTTTGGTAGGCATACCTTATGGTCTTGAGAAAAATGGATTTTTTTTAAGGGTGTTGCAGGAAAAAATAGATCATGGGATGCATCCCATTATTCTCAAAAGGATTTTTTCAGTCATGGTCATATAAATAAGTGCCGAAAAACCTCCTGGAGCTCCAGGAAACTTCATTTTCGAGCTCTCTCTCTCTCTTAAGGTACGAACTTGTAAATAGTCAATTTTCCTGTGCCACATGTCACCATGAGGCTAAGGTACAATTTTGTGTCCCTTTCATCCCTTTTTCAAGAAAAAATGGATAAAATGTGCCCCTCCACCAGTTGAGATCCTAAACCCATAAAATGACCTTGGGAAGTCTCGGTAAGCCCTCTACAAAATGTATGTCCGCCACTTGTCACCATCAAGCTAAGGAACACATTTATGTTCCTTTCATACCTTTTCCAAGGAGATAAGGGGGAAAAATAAAATATCCCCCCCCTGTCTTCCACATGGTTCCTCACGTGACCCGAACTCATCCCCCTGTGTGCTAAAATCAAACCCTTCTCTCTCACTCGTTAACAAATGCATGCACGCCACTTGTCCTCATAGGGGTAAGGAACACTTTCCTATCCCTCTCATCCCTTTTTAAAGGGGAAAAATGAAAAAAACACCCCTCCCCATAAATCTCAAAAATAATCCAGAAAGTTAGTTTTTTGAAGATCTTCCTCTATATGCTCAAAAAACCCCGAGATGCTACCGAAATTCCTCTAGAAATATTACATCCATTTTTCTTCCTCCCATTTTTCCTCCATGTCCACATGATCAAAGCAGAAAAATATTCATAAAATTTTCAATTTTCCCAATCTCCATGTTCATTTTTTTCCAAAATGACTCCATGCCCTAGATCAAAGAAAAGTTCATATCTCACAATCCGGTAAGTGAATTGAGGTGAGATTGTTTACAAACTTCCTATTTTCCAAACACATTTAAGTAGAAAGTGAAAACATATTAAATGAATCCATATATTTTTAATTGAAACAAAAACCTCATTTTTGCCCTAGATTTCGTTTCTTCAATTTGCCATCATTAGATGGATAGATCAAGCTAAATATTTGAACACAAGGTCTAGAAAAAAAAACTATTATGGTGAAGCTGATTTCATCGCAATCCGAGGTGGGAAGGAACACTTTATAAAAATATTAGGAAATCCATTAATGGATTCCATGACACAATGATGAAAGGTTAACAATGTAATTCTTCACTTCCCAAGGTTCTAGTGGGCAGAATCATGCGAAAAATTGGAGCAGAGCTTCGAAATGAATTATGTAAAATTCTGCAAGTGGTTTCGTTTGAATCCAAAACTGGAAAGAATTTTTTTATTTTTAGTAAGTATTTATGTGAGAAACTACTAAAAATATTATTTTTGATAAAAATGTGCATTCATACGTCTTAATTCATTCCCTCATGATCGGGACACTCAAAATTGGCAAGATTGACAAAAATGGCAAAAAATGGCTAAATGGGATCATAATGGTGAATATTATAAAAATAGTAAATGGGTGAAATGAGCTAAAAGTGGTCAAATTTCAGTCCTTAACTCATCCTAAGATGTTATTATCACTCACATGGATCTCCTCTCTCTATTTTTAAGTCAATTATTGCATTCCCCGATGTGGTGAGAAGAGAGTATCAAACGAGAAAATTACTAGTTTTATACCAAAGGCCCTTTCAGTTACTTTCACAGGATAATGCATGGTCAATTGGTGGATGATTTTTTTCATAATTTTCTTTCCCCACTCTGGAATCAAAAGGATTTTTGTCTCATGCTTCACTCATCATCATTGTTCCCGTAGTGGCAGAAATCAATGATCATAGTTGGGTGAACAAAGTACATCCAATTTCTCCCATGTGAATGGTTGATCATAAAGATGTAACAATGTCTCAAATATCAAAAGTATTTTCTCAATAAGGGGAGTCATATTCTGATATTATTAGTGGTCTACTTCTCAAGTACTCATCACTCCTCTTCTCGGTGTGTTCGAGCGGTGTGGCAAAGGTTCATCATTTCAAGGATTTTCAAAAGAGGCAAGGTGTTCAAAATGGTCTTCATCAGAGCTCTTTTCAGTGCATTATTGTGGAGGGTCATCAGTGGTCATATTTTCATCTTCAACATCCTTGAGGTGGAAGAATCATCATGGTTGCATTGTACAAGCAAGTTGTTTCAAGTCCTCATTCATATGCATGATTGGTAAAAAAGGAGTGGAAAATTTTCATGGTTTGTTCAAGTGTGTGAGGACATCCTTCATTGTCTATAGTGGTCTAGTGATCAATTTATTCTCACTTCTTCACTCAATGTACCTGATGGGATACAATTGTTGATCATTCAAAAGGAGGTTTCTCATGGTGCAAAAGAGTTCAAGGCTGTAAGTGTTCACCATTTAGGAGGAGGATTCTTTCAATATAGAGGGTCAAAGTTCTTCATTCATATTTCATGACTACATCAAGTAATTCTATTAGATCATCACAAGGAGTGTATTTTCTTCATTTCTTCCCTCCTTCTCTATCTCTCCCATTTCCTTCTCTCCCCATTCTAATTCTTCGTTGAGCATAATGATTGTAATTTGTCCTATTCACTTAAGTGACATATTTTCAAAATTGTAAAAGTATTTTCTCAAAATTATAAGACAAATACTTAATTTTCTCTTCTAATGGAAAATGAAAGGTCACAGAAGGAATAGGAACATGAAGAGTCATGTGGGGGAGATGAGAGGACAATTCACATTGCTATAAATTGGGATAGCTTCTCCATTCCAAGGGATCTTGAAAATGCTATATCTTTATAGATTTTGTGTTGCGAAATTATGGATTTTTGTTGTTGAGCTTTGTATAATCAATGCACATGAAATTAAAGCTACATTTCTTCTATTCCTCTTTTCTTGATTATTTTTCTACTTCTCTCTTTTATGCACTTTGCAAGCATAATGTTGGAAATGAAATTTGCATCCTTGATAGATGAATCTAAGGAACTTTATGTATTTAATTCATTGGTCCTGTTGATGGATAATCACAGCACCCCTGAATGTCTACAACTCGATGGGTTGAGACTCTCAGTGCGATTACATAACATGGAGCTTTTCCCAAGTGTGGGACCTTGTGAATCGGAAAAGCTCTCCGGATGAAGGCCAGTTCCTATTCCTCTGTTCAGATGCACACATAAAAATGTAGAGGGTTTACTCAAAAACCTAATCTAACTTTCCAAGGAGACAGGGTAAGAAGATACATAAAAATAAACCTAAACTAACAAAGGTGATGCACCGAGGAATGAAGAACACCTATCTTGCCAATAAACACAAACCATAAAAATGCAATGCAAGATCATGCACAGATAACCATATTTGCAGTGAAAGATGAAGAGGATGCAAATAAACATAGAGAGGGTTGAGAATCATCCACAGACATGCATTATTTTCTCCAAAGATTGATACAACACACTACAAAATGCCAAGAGGCAAAGTTGCATTACAGTTTTAAATGGGAGGTTTGAACTCCACAAATTCACCTGCCAAAGAGAAGAAGGGAGGGCAAAACAAGAATGTCCAACCTTTAGAAAGAAGCCCCTCCTTACAATTTATAGGAATAATGAGAGAGGGAAGAGAGAGGAAATCCAAATCTACCCCAACCACCTCCAGGTTGCATTTAATTCATCTCATTATGGTGGTAGGTGAGAACCCTAGCAAACCCAAAAAATGGAAAACTGTATTTTGCATTTATAAGAATTTTTTCTAACCCAATTAAAGATATCTAGTTGTAGTTGATGAGAGGACTTCGTAATATTTCGAAAAGTCCAACCTTGCGTGAATCGAGCTCCCTATGAAAAGTTAAGGTACATGTCTGAATATCTCGGGTCAAGGTCCGCTTCTGTCGGCAAGACTCAAAATGTTGCGCCTCCTGAAGGTGCACCTTGGCACATCCATCTTCATGTCGACATACCCTTACATGCACCAAGGTGTGAATTTTTCCATGTCGACACTCTGTGTCATGCGCCCTTTACGTGTGCCAAGGCGTGACTTTTGGCATGTCAACACTCTGTGTCATGCGCCCTTTATGTGCGCAAGGCGCGACTTTTGCCATATCGACACTCGGGTTTTGAGTTCCTTTGATTTCCATATTCTTCTACTTGTCTATATCTACCTGGGGGAAAGATGTATACAACAGGTCCCATTGGCTTCATTGTTGTTTTCTTCTATATTGAGTGTCAAACTACTCCAATTATTGGGTGTGAACTTTACAATTGGACTACTCACAACAATAACCTTCCTTTCCTAATTTCTCTCATTTACCTGTCATCTTTGTAATTTCCTCCCTTATACCCCATACAAGAACTTTGCCACATGTTCAATGGAGTGTTCTTGTGTGATCCCCAACCTATTTGGCTTCCCTATAGTAATAGATAGGATTATATTAGTTTACATTCAATAATGGGAGATACATCATTCAATGCAGAGGGGCATAACCCCATGAACGTTGGTGGAAACACCTAATTTTCCATATTGACAAATTTTCTCACTAGCAAACATTTATCTTCACCTATGAATCATATGCATTTTGTCCTTTTAGATCTGCCCTTAGGGGGAAATAAGAAATGAGCATGTTGCAAGTTTTTTCTTATGCAATGCCATCTCTTAACGACTTGATTTTGTCAAAATTGATACTCCATAGGGGTATGTGCATGGAGATGGGGGACCAAAAAATGGCCAAAAATTTACTTTTTGGTCATTTTTTCCATAGACGCTTTCATTATAGCTTGGTCACACTATAATGAGACACTAAAAAAATTGGATCGCGTTATAATATGAGTGCATTATGGTTCAAATTTAGCAAGCCATAATGTGATCATATTATAGGATAAGTGCATGGAAATTGGGAGACAAAAATTGGACACAAATCCATTTTTTGGCCATTTTATCCATAACATGTTCGTGTTATGGCTCGGTCACGTTATGACATGACATAAAAAAATGGAGGGTCACATTATAATGCAAACACATTATATCATGAGCACGTTCCTATTTTCTATGTGGAATATGTGCTTATGGGGGGGATATATTTACTAAAATAAATGGTTTAAGTATAAGTTTTTCTTTTGTGGACTCACACAATTCCTTATAACACATAATAAATCAAAACACATATGTAAGTTTTTATCGATTCAAAAAATCAAGGGAATGGTCATCATGAGGTTTGTGAAGGATCTAAAACATCATGAGGTGATGCAGATCTCTAACATATTTGCATGCATTCATCAACTCATAACAACCAATTTCAATCATTTTCAGTAGTATCTTGTTTTTATAATTCTTTCCAACAAGCTCTATAGGCTCAAATATGCAAAAATGTCACAATCAACCTAAAACTTACCCTTCCAACCCCCATGTTCTGCTCTCACATTTTATACACAAGCCCAACAAGTTGTTAAAATGAACCATAAACCCTAAACCATAAGCGCTAAACTATAAACCCTTGAACCCTAAACCATAAACCATAAACCATAAACCCTAAGCCATAAGCCTTAAGCCTTAATCCCTAAGCCCTAAAATATCTTAATTTTCAAGGCCTCCACAATTAACCCTAATGACAAAAAATTAACTCCATAATACTCAAACTATTTTTGATTATCTATCACTTACTTGAAATAGGTATTCACCATGTAGATGGAAGGATTTATCATTGAATAAGATTATTGTCATATAACCACCTATTAGACTGAAATGAGGTGGTTGTAATGTCCTTCCTTATTTGAAGTGTGATCACATTAAAAGGTTCAAATGAGTGTTTAAGAACACTACTAAGTGAGTGACATATCAAGTGAAACTCAAATGATTTCTCATTCTTACATATATGGTGCTCTATTTGAATATCATCCTCTTACCCCTCCTGGCTCCAAAATTCTCCTAGGATGGAATGAACTTCAGGATACTCATACACCTCTTTGCTCATATGCCTCTCATGGAGATAGATGATGCCTTGATCCTTCACACATGGTGGTCATGAATGCCTCGGTATCTTGACCCCGAGCCCTAAACCTTGAACCCTAAAACCTAAACCCTAAACCTTAAACCCTAAAACCTAAACCCTAAACCCTAAACCCTAAACCCTAAACCCTTATCCCTAAACCATGAACTATGAACCCACAATCCTAAACCCTAAACCCTAAACCTAAACCCTAAACCTTAAGCTGTAGACATTAAACCTTGAGCCCTATACCCTTAACCCCAAACCCTAAACCCTAAACCCTTAGCCCTAAATCCTAAACCATGATCCCTCAATCATAAACCCCTAAACCCTAAACCTTGAGCCATATACCCTAAACCATGAGACCTAAGCCATAAACCCTAAGCCCTATACCCTAAACCCCGAAACATGAACATTAAAACCTAAACCCTAAGCCTTAAAACCTAAACCCTAAACCCTAAACCCTAAATCATAAGCCATAAACCCTAAAACCTAAAACCTAAAACCTAAACCATAAACCATAAACCTTAAAAATTAAACCATAAGCCATCAACCCTAAACCCTAAAACTTGGGCCCTAAACCCTAAACCCTAAACCCTGAGCCCTAAACCCTAACCCCTAAAACCTAAAACATAAACCCTAAACCCTAAGCCTTAAACGATAAAACCTAAACCATGTTCCATAAAACCTAAACCTTAAACCTTAAACCCCGAGCCCCAAACCCTAAATCCTAAACCCTAATCCCTTAACCCTAAACCCTTAACCCTAAACCCTAAACCTTGAGCCATATACCCTAAACCCTGAGCCCTGTACCCTAAACCCTAAACCTTGAGCCTTAAAACCTAAACCCTAAAACCTAAATCCTAATCCATAAACCCTAAATCATAAACCCTAAACCTTAAAACTTAAACCCTAAGCCATCAAACCTAAACCCGAGCCCTAAACCCTGAGCCTTAAACCATGAGCTCTAAACCCTAACCCCTAAACCCTAAATCCTAAACCTTGAGCCTTAAACCCTAAACCCTAAACCATGTTCCCTAAACCATGTTACCTAAACCCTAAACCTTGACCCTTAAAACTTAAACCCTCAACCCTCAACCCTAAACCTTAAACCCCGAGCCCTAAACCCTAAACCCTATAACCTTACCCTCAAACAAAAACCTTCAATCCTAAACCCTAAGCCATAAACCATAAACCCCGAGCCCTAAACTATAAACCCTTGACCCTTAACCCTAAGCCACACATTCTAAACCCTAAACCCTTAACCATAAACCCTAAACTCTTAACTCTAAACCTTGAGCCTTAAACCTGAGCCCTTAGCCCTTATCCCTAAACCCTAGAACTTAAACCCTAAGCCCTAAAAAATATTCCTAAATATTCCTAAATTACCTCCAATCCTTCCAAGATTCTTTGACATCACCTTCAAATGCTTAATATATTTCTTGAAATCTCCCAAAAGGTGTTTGATTAGCTCATAATGGCCTTTTTAGGCCTCTAGAGGAAGTTATCTTCCATCAAGTCACACTAAAATCATCAATCATCATATTCGATCATCCTTGCACATTGAAACAAACTTTAAAAAAAAAAATTGTTAATTTATTTTGATCCAGGTTGAGAGTGATACTGAGTCAGGATGGCTAGAGGAAGGACACACCATTGACCAAGAAGTGAAAGATGCATTTCCTAATATTTTAAAGTAGGTGCTCGTCCATATTATTATTTTGCCATATTCTAAGACAAAATTAAGGATTCAACTCCATGCTTATGGGAAAACTCACGAGTCCGTATATTCGATCGATTATCGCTACCTTTAAGAGTTTTGAGGTTTGTAAATTCTAATGTTGACACATTTAACACTCTGTAAAATGTCAATAACCAATCCAAAAGGCCCCAAAACCTAAACAATTACTATATTCTTTCACAAAAATATATCAATTGTATGATTTAAACCCTAAAAGATTGAAGGTTGAATTTGAATCTTTGAAATCTGAAAAAATACCTATGTATTGACCATATTAGAACATGAAAAACTATCTTCTAAACCAGGTGACCCTAAGGTGCAGAGTGACCCTAACTTCTTATATTTACTAAAATAAATTTAAAGTATAAAAAATAATAAAGTATAAAGATTAATAAATTTTAGTAAATATATCCCTCCCATAAGCACATACACCACATAGCAAATAGGACCGCGAACACATTATAACGTGCTTGCATTTCATCTTATTGGGGTTTGGAATACCCAATCCATAGGTTTGGATTTTCCTTGGATATCTAAACCAAAGGTTTGGACTATTTAATCCATGAATGAAACCGTGTTTGATAGAAAAACATCAAAATCTCATGTGTGCACCCCAATATCTCATGCATTATAACATAATATTCAAAAATAAATTGTACTACGATGTTAAGCTTGGTTTTACCTTGATGATGATATAATTATTTCTAAAATCCAATTATTTTAAGGCTTTCATCTATAATTTATTTTACTAGTGCCTTCTTTTCTTGCAAAAACCTATGCATACGTTTTAGTGCACAATTTATGATTTTTTCATCCAAATTTCGGGAAAAAAGTGCATTTTTCTAAACTCCATTCTACACATACTAAAACCAAAAATAAAAAAATGAATTTTTTTTTGGGATATGTGCACTTTGACCATTAATAAAAATTATATATTCATCTAAAAAGTATAAAAAAATAGTGGGACCTCGTACATGGTCTTAGATATCTTTTTACTAAAGGGATTTGAATTTTTTTATAAAACTCAAAAAATGGGTTGGGAGGCACACAATAGGTTAATATATTTTTGACATAAATATAGACATACTTTTCTTAAGCACCACATTTGACTCTGTTATTATCAACTATTTTCAAAAATATTAGTAGCTTAGAAACTATATTACGAGCTCTATAGTACTCATTCTTATCACTTTGTCAAATTCTGTGCATACACGTGCGAATTATTCGATGAAGTTCACGTTTCGTTGATTTCGGAAAAATGTGTCCCTTTTTTACCCCCATTTTGTCCCCCATTTCCATGCACTTACCCTATAACAAGAACACGCTTTGATGTATTAAAAGACAATCAAACCCAAGAGCTAAAAATATTCTTAAAAGAAAATAAAAATCTACGGGAATAAACACGAGTGGGGAAAAGCGTGAACGCCTTTTAGGATAGAAAAATTTGTGGGCAACTTAAATTGACTATGGAGGAAAGTTCACAAGGTGAGTTCTTGTTTATTTTAGGTTAATTTTCATTATTAATCTATTTTTTTCATTGTTGTTGATTTTTTTATTTTCATTTACAGAGGTTTCAATACCTTCAATTGAAATCCCTCATTCACCCATAGACCAAGAAGAAGAAAACATTCCAGAAACACCCCCTTCAATAGTAATACATCCTCCAAACACCCAACAATACATTTTAGGGGAGATTGAAAATAACAAAGTTCAAATTGAGGGTTTAATAGAAACCCCAATGTGACAAATCCACATTGCCAAAACCTTGCCACATCATTACAAAGTGATTATTATCTAATATTGATAATGTGGTTTGTCAAATGAACACATGGGAGGGTTTCAAAAATAATTGTCACAATTTTTATGCGAGCATAAGTCGCCTTATGATGTAGTGAAGAAAAAAAATCACCAAATACAATTTGTGTTCTTTGTTTACTGATCCTAAAACTAATGCCCCCTTACTATTGAGTTGATGAAGATTCTTGATCCACTAGTGTAACCAAGAGGGGATAAAAAAAAATTAGGATAGATGGTGGATTTTTTTTTACTAACCAACTTGTAACAATTTTGAGGTGGCACACCATTTCTTGAGGAAACTCTTTATTGAGTTCATCCTCAATGAAATACCAAACTATTTTGACATTTGAGAGTTTCAGGGTAGAGATAAAGGCTCTACACAAGATAGAGTGGGACACAATGTTTATAGAACTCGACCATCTAGACCCATTGCTAACCCATCTATTTAGCATGTTTTAGTCCCTTTTTTGTGAAAGAGAGAATGGAGGGTGATATTTTTACTCTATTAGGTCTTTGACACATTCATTTCTTTAGCATGACACTCGTCTCTCCCAGGATGATGAGGTTGGTCCTTCTAGGCATCAAACATCATATAGCATACATTATCACGATTTTGGGATCATATGCACCTATGTGGTTTATGAGGAATCTCCACAACATAGCGAGACAACTCCATAGCCTTGCGAGGTAGCTCCATATCCTCATGAGGTATCTCCACACAACCTCGCAAGACATCTCTATAGACTACGATACAACTCCATATTGTAGTCGGGATGCTCCACATGCTAAACATGAACATCATGATTCTATTTTGGATAATATCATCATCACAAATGTTTCTACTAGATTTGACGTTTGTTATTATTGAACATGTAATTTTACATGAAGTTAATTCCAATTTATACACACACACACACATTTCATAAAAATTATAATTAATAATATTAATCCATTATGAATGAAAATCAATGAGTCATGTGTATTTTTATAAAATTACATGATCAAACTATACATCTAGTTTCACATTCCCCTTCTTCACCATTGTTTGTGGGCACATCAACCCCTTAGGTATAAATTGGTAATAAATTAGTAAATATATTGTGTTAATTTGTTTTTCATGTATATAGAGATGTTACCCTAAAATTACAATTTAATTATGAACGGGTGAATGTTGGTATAAGTTTACATGTTGGTGAATTTACTAATGTGAATTTTATTATTTTTATTCATCATATACATGAAGAGAATGAACTATAGTTAACATATGAAGATAATGTCATGTAACTTATATGTGTGTTACCTTTTTCTTTTTTTAGTTTATGATGTCATTACATCCTCTTGTCGACATTCAGTGATCATTAGATATTGGAGTTGTTATGTACATAGATTTTGTTGTGTCTCTTACATAGGTATGTGCTAATAAAGTAATTCTCATATTGAATTGATTGTATTAAATAACATCATTTAGTATAATTAAATGACATTCATACATATTCTAATTTTCATCATCATGGTTTGCAACAAGAGGAGTTGACAACTCCAGTTTGTGCATCTCCTACTGATGTTGATGTCGATCTTGAGAGGAAGAGGATAATTTCAAGTGATCGTGAGATTGTAGTAAGTATTTATTTGTAACTAGTGTCATTTTATATGTCATTAGCTATATATTAATGGGTATGTTTTTTATTTGTTTTAATAGATGGAGCTACAAGTATCCTTTGATCATATGAGTTATGATTGATAGAAGGGACATTCCATTAATTTGATCGGCTCATCTTTGACACCTGAAGAGAACCAGATTATTTGATGATACCCCATAGTTTATATGTATATGGATTTTGTTTCTCCTTCTTTCGTGCGCAGTTTTGTGTAGATTTATATTTTATTGATGTATATCATTGTATGCCTACATGGATTTTTTAAGACCTTAATTTTGTGCAGATTTTGTATGCTATCAACGATTTTTGAAATCAACATAATGTATGAGACAAATATATATATTTTAAACTTGTATAGTGGATGAAACATGCATTGTACATTTAATAATGTAAGTGGATTAATATGATGATTCCCTATAGTTAAGATGTATTATTAGCCTTAATTTTTTTATGTTTTGAACATGGGAATTAAAATATATATGTAAATAACATACAAGTTATCCACTATTATAATCATTCAATTTCATCAATTATAATCATATGTCAATGTCGATGTCAACCACTTCTGGAATATCAATAATTCAAATGAAACATATGTAATGAGACAACGTAATATTACATTAATTATAATAATTAAAATGTAACTACAGAGAGAGAGAGAGAGAGAGATAGAGAGACAGTGAGAACAAATGAGAGAGAATGAGATAAAGAGTGACAAAGAAAGTGTAAAGGAAAAAAAAAGAGATGAGAAAGTATGTGTAAGAGAGAAATAGATAAAAAGAGAGTGACGGTTGATACTAAAACTTTGATAACATGCCCATCAGCAAAAATTTCTTCTACCATAGTCTTATCTCTCCTTTCCATCCCTACATGGTGAATTGAAAATCCATAAGGAAAAAGGTCTATAACTATTATTGAAATAGAACAACCCTTTCGACTTGTCAACCACCCTAAACCATAAACATCCTCATAATTTGGAAATGTTGTAGACAATCCAACCAACCAAAATTTGTCTATAACCATTAAGAATAGGGAAACATTGTCAAAATTTTGAAATGTTGTAAACAATCCAAGTAACCATATCATTTCTGGGTATTCTCAATTTGCCTAACTTTCCTAGAAATAATGTGTTCCATACCGATCCTCTATTGACATGTAGAGGATGAATTTGATCAATAATCAAGAGTATCACAAGTTGAGTGTAACTTATATCCCCATACTTTCGGGTAATGATATCCCATTTTCAAGAGTGGTTACAATTATTTGTGTTTCCTCTATCTTTAGATCCATCTTGACTTCTATTGAGAGAAATCTATTATAGTATGGTTAACATAACAACATTAGTCTTATCAGCACCTATTGGTGTGCACAAAATAAAATTCTAAACAAAAAACAATGTAGTTTTATACATCATGCTTTGCACTCTATTTAGTTACTTCATTCATTATAATTTAGGCTCTCCCCATTTTGGCATGTCTAATAATTAGACTAATTCATGCCCTTCTGTGAAGGTTTTTGGCTTCAAAGCAATGACATGAACTATTTGAATAATTCCTCATGGTAGAATGAAATTTTATCTAAATCCTGCACCTAACACATTCATTTCATCCAGCTATTTTCTATTTCTATTTCTCCCATGGCTTCCTCCCACCCTCTTTGTCTCCAACCTCATATATGATCTTATTCCCTATCTAGATGAGCAAGAGAGAGAAAGAAAGCAGAGAATTAGAAAGCAAGTGTGGGAGAGAATTATAGAGAGAGAGAATGAGGAGAGAGAGAGAGAGAGAATGAGAAGAATAATCAATGAGAGATAGAAAGAGAAAGAGAGGGAAAATTAGAAAGAGAGATACAAATCAAGAGATAGAGAAAGAGAGAGTTCTTTTTCACATTCTTTTTAACAAGAACACATTCTCATTTCACCACCTATATCATATGAAATATATTTTTTTAACATTATTTTTACCTCTTACATATACTTATTCCAATGAGATCATCTAACAGCCCACCAAGATGTGTGGGAATCATCGATTCGGTGCTATGAAGTGACCATTGCAAAATATCACCCTAGATTCCTTGACATTTGTGTTAATTGAAGGCTTTTGCCATGTTTCACTTGCTTCCACCCCAAATAAACACTCTAGTGATGGGAGAAACCGAGATAGGATTTTTAGGTGAACCATATGTGCATTTGTAGGTTCATATGAGATCTTCCCAAGTGTACCACAACATTTTGCTAGTTATCACCCATCAAAGTTTGACAATTATTTTCCTCTCGGAGCGTATAAGAGACATTTATGGACCGATATAACCTAGAAGGACCGAGATGGTTTGGAAGTACAAAAAAATCACTAATAACATCTAACAACCCACCCTGACATGTGGGAACCATTGGTTTAGTGCCACGAGGTGCCCATTGTAAAATATCACCCTAGATTCCCTAATACTTGATGTTAATTGAAGGATTTTTTCACATTTCATTCATTTCATGGAAAAGAATGGACAAGAGATGGGAGAAACAGAGATAGTATTTTTCACGTAGACCATATGCATATCGTAAGTTCGGATGATACATTCCCAAGTGCCATGGATTTCTAGTTAGCAACCATAAAATTTTGATAAGGTTTTCTCTCAGGGTGCTTAAGAGACATTGAAAGACCAATGTAGCCCAGAAGGACCGAGAAGGTTTGGCAGTAGAAATATACCACCGATAGCATCTAATCACCCACCTAGACTTGTGGGAACCATTGCTTTGGTGTGAAGAGTTTTCCATTGTAAAATATCACCATGAATTTCTTGACACAAATGCTAATTGAAGTTTTTTGTCACGTTTCATTCATTGCCACCATGGAAAAATGGGCGATAGATGGGAGAAACCAAAATATTATTTTGTAGGTGGACCATATGCACATCCGTAGGTTTAGACAAGACATTCCCAAGTGTCACGCTTTTCTAGTTATCAACTCTCAAAGTTTGACAAGTTTTTCTTTGTCAAGGAACTTAAGAGACGTTAACGGACCGATGTAGCCCAAAAGGATTAGTACGGTTTTACAAGTATAAAGACAACACGATAGTGTATATAGCCCACCCAAATGTGTGGGAACCATCGGTTTGGTTCTATGAGGTTCCTATATCATATTAATTTTTTTAAAACTATTTTTTCTCTTATACTAATGCTAATTGAAGGTTTTGCCATGTTTCGTAGACACTAAATCTTGCACTTAGGGTATCTATCTAGTTCGTATCACATACTACTATTCATATGATTCATAGGTAATAAAAGTACTAATTTACCCATGTCTTTGGCCATATTTTCTTTCTTTCTATTTCCTCTGTTGAACTTACACTCCTTCTAGCTTAGCTTTTCTTTTCATACTTTGGCATTTCTCACTCTAGACACTAGCTCCTAGCTAGGACACCAGTGCAAGTGCCCCCATCCCCTCGGATGCCCATGACCTCTTTGTACTTTTCTCACATCTTTTGTGTCCTTTATATTTGTTTAGGCACCTTATTTTCTTGGTATTCTACCTTTTCGGGGTTAATTACAAAATTCAAACAAAGGAATCATATAAATATAAAGTTATGGCAATGTGACCATAATAAAGGACCAAGCACTAAGCATTAGCTATCACCACCTAAGGTTACATCCAAAGGAGTTATCAAGATAATTCAAACATCCATCATGAAATGAACTACATTCTTCAAACATACTCTTCATAAGAGGGGAAGTTAATTCTTTCATGCACACATCTATTTATATCTTTTACATCTAGCTACTTGCTTGCTATCAATTGCAATGATACAAGAGCCACATAGGGCACAATTTCAGCACACACACACACACACACACACACACACACACACACACACACACACACACACACACACATAGAAATACATTGGGTTTGAGATGTAGTTTAACAATCAATTGTAAGTTCACTTGTTTGATAGCCGAGGCGATCTAACCCCTCATTTGAATGATTTTATTTTTTTGATTTGATGCACTTTTGGCGTTTTACAAGTCATTTCTTCATTGCATGTTATAGGAGACATATGAGAACTTGATGCAACATAATACAAACATGAAGTGAAGGAAAAAAACATCTCACAACAATCTAAAGTTGGATTTATGAGGTTATGTGTAGCCACAGGCCCTCGGAATAGGTGTAGTGCCCACACGTGCCCTTAACCTAGTCCAGAAGATCTTGTGGTTGTACAATTTTCGAGCTTTAGTGCGACATTTCCCCTTTTGTTCATCATTTTGTCACATTGGAGCAGTCTTGGATTAATTATGAAATCGAGTTAAGTATTCTTTCCTTTTATTTGCAACTAGGGTTTCATAATTTCTAACTTATCTTCCTTGCATCAAATTTGTATTTCATTGCATATTATTTTACAACACTATCATATAATTAGTATTAGCCATCTATTTATTTCAATATTTTCTTAATCATTTGGTGAACCCGGTGCTTGATTCCAACCTTCTTTTTAGAGTTTTCTTCTTATTCTCATCTCCGTAGTGATCATTATGGGTCTTTTGAACATTGTAATGTTCCATCATCTTCTTGTAGCATTTCTAAATCAATGGTGAGGTTTCGTATCAATGGCTGAAAATGTGAATCCATTTGTGATGGAGCCTAGAATTCACCAATACAAGCCAGCAAGTGACACATCACTTATCCTAGATCGAGCACTCACCCAAAGCGCACAAAGGTATTAGGCCCCTCTTTAGGGTTTTTGTTGTAGGATGTTAGCATGATGAAGACTTAAGGCATTCGTATCTATGACTTATATATCATTCTATAGTGCATGTTCAGATCTAGATCTATAAAATAACAGAATTAAAAGATAACCATGATGAAATCAAGCATGCAACACTGAACTATAACCATTATAACACCTTGATTCAGTTCATAGTCTCCATTATATTAAATTCAGTAATACACATAAGCTTCCTTATAATAACAGTAGTATACGCTCATGCGCGTATCAGATTTAGCAACATAATCTCACTATAACACATTTCTCACACCCTCTCTATGCTTACATAGTTCAATACATATTTATAAGGGTGGGGACTTTCCCTTCACCACTTATCTAATCCCAAAATAGTTCACATGCTATTATTAGCCACGAGTCGTTACAAAATAGCCACAAATGTAAGTGTGCTAACAAAATACTACTTTTAGTTAACTCACAGTAGTAGATCTATTATCGGCATGTATCTCGTGTAAAGTGCTTCATAGTCAATCCCCACAATTACCAAAATTACCCCACACAAGTTGAATTTTCGCCCGACAATGATTATCTCCAAATTCAATTGAAGAATGTGAATAAAGAATAGAAAAAAAATTGATGAATAAAAGAATATCTTTACCCTGCAGTATCTTTTGTTTCAACCTGAACAATCAATTCTAGATATTCTTCTTTTATTTCGCCTCTAGAGTCTTCCAATCATTGAGCATGACCTCTGCCTTCTCTAGAATATCCACTGCAATTGACTCTAAATCATCCTTTGCAATCTCTCCTTTCTCATTCTGCAAGACCAACACAATGCTGGACATGACAGTCATTCTCCCTTCTAACAAGTCCATCTTTTACACGATGAGTTTTCCAAACTCATCCAACCTTTCCTTGTGTGTTCTTAACCTTCTATAAGGGCCTTGCGCTTTTGTTTGAAAAGTGATAATCATTCTACATGGCCTAATGTTTCATCTTTCATGGCCTTCAGGACCTCATTGTCTTCTAAAATGGTCCTGGTCCTTATAACGGATTTTGGTGCTGTACAAATTTTTAGAACTTAATCCACCTTCTTTAATTTCTCCTACAAGCTCTGAAGAAACCCCTCATATGATGCAATCTTTTGCATCACTAAATCATTTTCTCGCTCTACTTCCTGTGTTGGATCCTTTGGCACTGGCATGCACAGAGGTTCATCTGCAAGCACTAAATCCACCAATGTACTTACATAATGTATTGCCGAATGAAACATCATGGGTACCTTTAGGTAAAAGTGTGGCCTAGCCTTCATGACATTGCCTCCAATATTTTCTACCATGCTGATAAAAACAACTTTCTTCTTCTATGCCAAGTCTATTTCCTTCTTTAGGCATGCTATTTTCTCATCCTTAGTCTTGATTTCCTCTTGTAGCGCCCTAATTGTTGTAGCTTTATCCATATTCCACCATGTCACTTCTATCGAGACTTTCACCAAATAATTTCTCACTTGTTCACCCGACATAAAAATAGGCTTTTGTTATGTGCCGGCCTAAGGTGTCTTCAACCTCCTCGAAACACGTAACTCTTCACATACATCAAAATTTGGTTCATCCATGTGCGTGTGCATCAACCATAACAGATGCTTCCTTGTGCGTAATGTTGTCATATAGTCATCCATCAACTCCTAGCCATATAAATCCTTTTGTGTCATTGTGCTTTGGAAATGGGCACGAATAATTTTACCTATGTCCTCGGCATAGCCCATGACTGGTGGAATATATTCTCCACTTTTTCTTTTTGATCTAGGCTTCTTAGTAACTTGGGCTTCAAGATTTGGAACTTGTGTTTCTATGTCTTGATAAGTCTCAATTGTTGTCTCATATGCCTCCTTTCTTCATCCCTCTCCATCCTTCATATCTTCATCTTCTAGTTCATCCTTGTTCTCTGGAGGTGTAGGGAATTGGACGCGCTTTCCTCCGACTCTTCTACTTCCTCATTCGATTCAATTTCATTCTTTTCAAATTTGTCTCCTTTTGTGGGGAGATTCGAGGTGATCTGCACAATAATTACATAGTAGCACCTAGCGTCCTTGTTCTCCTAAATACTCTTTTGAAACGACACTCTCCTTGGATGGCATCCAAGTACTCATCATCTCCCTCATATGGCTGAGGTGGTGTAGTCACGCACTCAACTTCTTCCTTATTTGGAGGTTGTCTTATACTTATGTTCTCCAAACCACCACTATCTTCATGCTCTTCTTCATCAACATCTACTTGAATTGTTTCCATGGGCTTAGGTGTTAGAACTTTTTCCATTGTATGCTTATCTTTTGGCATCCCCCGGGAGTGCGAACTCATTCTCCACATACTTAGTGTTCTCCAGCTTGGGTTTGAGTTGTAAGTACACAAGAATTTATTTGGTGTCCCTAAATTCCAAGCTTATAGGATTCTTTCTTGTAATATCCGAGATAATCCTCTTAATGTAGGCATTCGCCCTGGATATACATATTTATTTCTCAAAGTATGGTAGTCACAATCTATCTTGTTTGCATTGAAGGTTAGGTAGTGCACATCTAAAAACTGGTGAATTGATGCTTGGAAATACCTTGTTGTGAAGGCATATAGAAATTTTCACCATGGGATACAATCCCCATCCTTCATCGTAACATGTGCAATGTGAAAATGTTGGTAGACGCAAACTAAACTACCTTACCCACCATTGAAGGAAAATCCTTTGGTATGCACCATTCTTCTTCAAATGCCTCGTGAGTCTATCATACCACATCTCGCCCTCTTCTTGAATGGTCCATTTATTGATCCGTCACACAAGTACTTACCAAATCTTTCCGCATGTGACTTGTGTTGTGGGGTACTTCCAAATCTTCTCCTTTGGCCCATCAGGTACTCCAATCTCCATAAACACTAAAGACAATAACACAAAGTGCCAAAACTTATTTTGTCACATGTCCACGCTTCTTCAATGATTGTCTTGGCTATGTGATCTACAATATTATAGATCACTCCTTGAAACATATTTTGTGCGATGTATGACCACATTGTGTTTACTCGTAATCACCTTCCTTGGTCATTTAACTTTGCTAAAAGATGTGTAGTTGCATGCACTATTGGGTACTTCTTCAATTTGTCAATGTACATGTCATGTGGACCTTTGGTATACCCCAACTCCTTCTTGGTCTCCAGGATTGCATCCTTATCAGTTAAATCGCTATCCAAATCCACTCATGAGGTCCTTAGTCCTGTCACAGTTGAAATCAAAGCAGTTGTGACTCTGACCCTCCATCTTGTGAAGTAGAATAAGTCCCCATGGACTCTGCTCATCAACCACCGATACAATGGTTCATACTTTCCAAAGTATGGTAGCTTGTACAACTGGTAAACTCAATTTTGCTTTAGTAACTTCTCACCAACGTCATCGTAGATCGATATATCTTCTCATGTTGTGCGCTTATTCATTTTTGCACTTAGCAACGCATCGAGCTTCTTCTTATTATCTAATGTACAATCGTTGTAATTGTTTATTTTACATTGGCAGGTATGGGAATCCCATTCTTGTCCCATAATCATGCCCTCTAAATATCAGATTTATGAGAAATTACTCTCAGAGCAATTTCTTCTTCCACTTTAACCTTCTTCTTCCATTTTTCTCTTGTTGTAGGTACTTTCTTGGTGCCATCTGAAAAATCTCTCTTTTCTTCCTCCGTAATCGAGAAAGTCAAAACCCTAGTTTAAACCTTTGTGCCCTAGTGGAAATCACGTGCCCTAACTCATTTGTAATGTGTCCACTTTTCTAAAACCCTTCACCTATGGGAACGCAAGCTTCTCCTGCTCACAACCCTTCTCTTCACATTTGGTTTCATACTCTATGCACCTTAACATGATTTCTCACTTGTTCACACTTAGCCCTTTTCAAATTGTCTCAATTACAATAGTAAAAATTAACTTGCATCCCATCCTTATATAGAATTTCAAATAATTAGTGCATTTATTTCTCCTCCACCTACCAAAAATCCTCTCATTAATCGACCATTTTTTTTTTCTTTGAGCGAGGTACATCTTCGTGCCCAAGCTATAACCTTCTAGTGCACCCTCCTACCTTTTGGCTACATACTTCTCTTGATGCACTTCCATGCACTGAGTACCTCGTCACTCTCGCCTTCCACTGGTAGTCTTCACGACCTCTTCTTACCTCGCATTATACTTGTTTCTTCATCTACCTCCATTTCTCATCCCCATGTCCAGAAGAAATCTATTTTTTTCAATTCTCCCACTTGAATAACACTCGTATCAATTTGTTCCTTTCATGTGGACATATTTTCAATAGTCTTGGACTTGGATATCAACAACCTACCCCACACTAAGGGTATTTGCAGCAGTCCTCTACACATAAAAATTCTTCAAAATTAATTAGCTTCTTGTGTATAAACGCAATTATTACACAAACACACCAACTAAATTGACAAAACATGGCAACAAAGAAGGAAAAATATTAAGGAAATGTAGAATTAAAAACCTAATCTAAATGGCAGCATTGCTTTATTACAAACACCGAGAAGACTTATTTATAGTAGGGCTTTAGCCTACTCCCGTTGAAGTAACCGGGTAACCATATTCCATCAAGTTCCTCTAATTGACAATTTCCATGATAACATACGACCCCAACCAATGTACCTTGAGTTTGCTTGGATGGCGCAAAATTTAGAATCATAAAGGAGAACCATCTTTCCTATCTCAAGTTGTTTATCCCTAATGTGTCTGTCATGCCATGCTTTCTGCTTGGCCTTCTCCTATTTTTGACTCTAATGTGGTATGGCTTATCACTCATCCAACTTAAGTAACTTTTCAATCTGTTCTTTTAATTTTTTCTCATTAGCTAGACCTCCAGCGCATGCAATACGAAAAGAAGATAACATAAATTCCATAGGAAGAAGCGCTTTTGTGCCAAACACAAACCGAAATGGTGTGGCTTTGTTCAACCTATTATATGTTGTTCGATATGCCCAAATTATCTGCAGATACTTAATCATCCCAATCCTTTCTTCCAACATCACATGTTTTTTCCAATGTTTGTTTTGTTGAAATCCTCAACAATTCCATTTTCCCGAGGATGATAGGGTGTAGTCTTATGGTGTGTAATCATGAATTCATCCAATAAAATTCTGATTGTCTCATTAAGGAAATGTGTTCCCCTATCATTGGTCAAACTTAAAGGACATCCATACCTTGTAATAATATTTTCCCAAAGAGCCCCGACTATTGTAGCCATTATACAATCCTTTGGAGGTGTTTCTTCTACCCACCTTTTTAGATAATCTATGCAAGTTATGATGTAGCGTAATCCGGTTATGTTCGCATTTGGTGAAATAGGACCAAAAATTTTATAGCCCATTTCTCAAACGGTTTTGCACTAGGAATAGGTCTTAAATGCATTTCATCTCGTTGACATGGTTTCCCAAGACATTGAAAATGATCACAAGCCTTACAAAATTCCTTGCAATCTTTATACAGGGTCACCCACCATAATCCAACGAGTAGAATCTTGTGCACAAAGTGGCATCACCTGCAATACCACCATGAGATTCTTCCATAATATCTATGCGCTCATATTCCAAAGACACAATGGCACAATAATTCATCTCAAGATAACTTGTATAAGTCACCACTAATCAACATGTAGGGGGTTGCGCGTATAGCAAGTTATTTCTTCTCCAAGGATTTCATTCCTTCTAGTGCTATACATGTTCATAGAAAGACAAAAATGTCCTCTAGTTCTGATGGTGCTCGTTATAACCTCTATAACTGTGTATCTGGCATGGTATCTTCAATTTCTTGTGCTTCTTCTCCTGATTGTATTATGGATAAATGGTCTGGTCTAGAATTACTTTTCCCTGATTTTACCATAACTATGAAATCAAATTCTTGAAATAAGAGTACCCACCTGCATATGCGCCCTTGTAGAATGGGCTTGTTTACTAAATACTTCAATTCCATATGATCTGTATAAAATAAAAATGGTGTAGCTAGCAGGTACTATCAAAATTTATGTAGCGCATAGATCATTGACAAATCTTCGTGATTTGTAGTTATGTAATTTTATTCTACGAGATTTAGCTTTCTACTAGAAAATTATATAGGATGATCTATAATACCTTCTCGGGATGAGCCAAAATTACACCAATGGTCATGCCGAGGCGTCAAATGTACATCAAATGGTTGGTGCCATGAAGGAAAACATAGAATAGGTGTGGTAGTAAGTTTCTCCTTTAATGTCTTGAATGTGTGTTATTGTGGATCTCCCCAGTTGAACGCACCTTTCCCTTTCAGTAAATTCTCCAATGGTGTGAAAAATTTGGCATATCCTTTGAAAACTTTTACGTAATATCTGTATGACCCAAAAATATATGCACCTCACTGATTGGCAGGATCTCTTAGGCCTATAATAATCGCAACCTTGGCTAGATTAGCCAACAAACCTTTCTTGCAGATTATGTGTTCTAATAGTATTCTAAATGGTGTATAAAATATGCACTTCTTGATGTTCAAAGAGATACTCAACTTTCTACATATTTCAAACATTAAACACAGATTGTCACAATGATCCTTAACTAATCCATACACTATCCAATCATCCAAATAAACCTGTAATAAGTTATGAATAAATTCCTTGAACACTTGAACAACTATGCATGAAAATATAACAGGTGCATTTTTCAAACCAAAAGGCATTATAGTATAGGCGAAGCTACCCCATTTAGTATTAAAAGTAGTATTTTCCTAATCCTCTTGGGAAATCCAAACTGATGATACCCATAGAACCCATCTATAAGAAAATAGATTTTGTGCCCTACAACGTCTTATAGTATTTTCTCGGTGAATGGCGTAGGAAAAGGATAAGTCACACATACAAAGACATTCAACTCCATATAGTCCATGTAGATCCTAATCTGTCCATCCTTCTCTATACTAATCACCATTGGACTAACCCATTCTGACTCGTCAAGGGGCTTGATAATCCCATACTTCAACATTTTGTCAATTTCTTCTTTGACCTTTTCGCGCAAGTTGGGGTTCATCTTGTAGGGTCTTTTTCTAATCGGGTGCGCAATCTCTTTAAGCTTTATCTTCATCTCCCTAATGATTCATGCATGCCTTTAAGTTCATGGTACCCCCTAGTGAATAAGTCTTGGTAATCCCTTAGTAAATCTATGATTTTTTCCACTTTAGAGTCTGACCAATAATCTCTAATTATGGCTTCCTTAGGCTCAACATCTGACCCAATATTCACCTTATTTGTCTTCATAGGTTCATGATAGGTGCACATGATCTTATCTGCACTGTCCATCACCTCACGCCTACCTATTGAATGGTTTACATCCATATTTTCTACGTATTCCTCATATACTAAGAAGACCATTTTTCCTTTTTCTTTCTCAAGGCAAGCACGTTGAAGTAGTGTGGCATCGGCCTTTGTCTCTTCAACAAGACGTGCTCCTGATTTTCCTTCATCCAATAACTCCTGAAGGATTTCTTTAGCCTTGGCACTATCCCCCATAGTTAAGCAATTTATGACTCTTAATGCTTCTTTCACCGGAGGTTTAGTAGAGAAGAATTCAAACATTTGGGCCATTCCTATAATTAAATCCTACCAATTTCAGTCTCTCTATGGAGCTCTGCATATACATACCAAGCACGCATGCATCCTTATAAAGTGGAATAAAACTTATGCACCCATAGCGAAGGTGGTAAATCTTCCTGCCCCTCTATCCAAAGTCTCTCATGCTTCTAAACATGGTGTTGAACAGGTTGATTGCCATGATAAGTGCATATTTGAGTAGGTGCATTACTCTAGAGAACCTAGTAACAAGAACAATCTGAATTTCATTTCATCCTACAAGATTGTCCTTGTGGGCCACCCACCAGTGTGTTGTTGTCCCACATAGTGTATATTCTAGAATATTTCTTCTTTCCAGCGGGTCTATCCATTGTTCCTCCATGGTGCGCGAAATACAATAAGACCTCCTTCTCCGTGTAACAAGGTACCAAGTTATTACCTATCCTCTTGCCATAACGTGGTTGGATGCCTTTAGGAAATATGCTCTTTAATTCGCGCCCTACCAACTCATAAGTGTTATGAGCCCAATTATCACAAGCAACACTTGTAGTATCGCTAATAGACTATGCATCCTCCCATTGAAGGATTCCTTATTTACATGGCTCAAGCACTTATGGATCCTAGATGGCACGTACATAAATCCTATTCAGGGATTCTTCGCTCAAGGGCTCAACATAGGGCACAGATTTTCCATCTGTTAAAGGGATAATAACTCTTTCCTCATTGTTTTCAAAACTAATATAACCCTTGTTGAACCGAAGATCAAAATTATTTTCATAGCACTAAGGATGCCCCAATAGATCTAGGAAGCTATCTGACTCTGCCAGTGCTAAAACCTCAAAATGTCCAATGAACTTGGCTCCTTGTATGGTAATGGATTCATCTTTAAAAACTCCAATGGGAGTTTCCTTAGTCCTATTAGCCATGAAAAATATATTAGAGGATGGCTGCAATGGAGGTCTTCCCATTTGTACCCATGCATCTAAGGTAATACCATTGACTTTCATGTCTATATCAATCAATATATTACTCAATAGCCACCCATCAACAACAAAGATTCGAGTTATTTCCTTTTCATAATCTAGGCTACAAGGGGGAGATTTGTATGCGTGGATCTGTCATCTAGTCTCAACACTTGTGCATGGAGTGTTTCCTTTAAAAAATCCCCAACAATGGAATGATATTCTCCTGGCGCAATAATTTGCACACTTCTCTCAAGTCATCTATATCAGTTTGGATCATTTCGATGCTTTATTTTGCTCCATCTTCCATGATTACTCCTTTAAATATTATATTTCACCCTAAATATTCCTAAGTACCTCCATGGTTTCTTGATAAACCTCCTTCTAATGGGCAGGGTTGGGGTACCGTGCATGAAGAACCTCCTCCTTAGTGATGGTAGGCTTTTGTTGCAATGTTTCTCTGGTGCGTGCCGCCTCGCCATGGTTGTGATATTTACTTGCAACGCCTTGGAATCTACTTCCAACCTATGCATCCACTAATTTTCCATAATTTGTTATATCCTAACCATCCCTATGCCTTTTTTTTCTTGTTTATGTTGCTTGCTAATATGCTCATATAAGTCTAGGCACTCCTCATAGCTATGAATCTTTCCACAGAAAGAACATGTAATATTTTGGGGACATTCACACCTGTAGTGGTCAGGAGATCTGTAAGTATAACATGTTCCACGAGGAACCTCACTTCTTCCACCACCACGGCATCGTCCTCCAAATCCACCATGGTATCCTCAACCTCTACCATGACCACCTTCAAAATGCCCTTCATTCCGATCATAGCACACCTAATTGTGATCCTAGTCCTGATGCTCATTCTTTCCTTTAGAGTTATTTGAGACTCATGTCTGTCGTACACCAATATCTATAGCATCATGGATCTGACCAATCAGCCTGTAGTATTCCCTATCATGAGTCATGGACCCACTGATTTTTACAGTAGCTTGAAACATTCTTCCTTATCATGTGTTGTAGTAAGGGGCATCAAATAGAATCATGGTTTAAATGGCATATCTCAAAATCCAACAATAATAAGTGCACCGATCTTTGGGGACAAATATCCTTTGTGTGATCTTCCACTTCACAATCTGCACCAAATCCCTGTGTCCGTCTCATGTGATAAATTTTCCGATAGTTTCTCCAACTACTTCACCATAGCTATAATCTATGCTTCTAAAAATGGGCTCACCCCAATGTCTATGCTTCCAACCTGTCTCAATGCGTAAGGTTGCTTTAAGTGCCTCATGCAAATCGTTGAATTTCTTATGTGATAATGCCCTCTTAAAGGGGGTAATCAAGCCCCAAAAACTATTGTGCATATTTTCTTGCGTGTATGTCATAAGAAAGCTTAGATAGCAGTGTTTTAAAATGGGCATCATACTCTCGACACTTTCAAAGTAGTGCCTTACTTAATATCCTTAATCGCACTTATACTCTTTTACTCAAACTCGAGGATGTGAAACTCTTTATTGAAGGCATATTTTAAAGTTGTATAGACTAAGCAAGTCCGATCGGGTCAAACTTTTTGTACCAATTTTGTGTGTGCCCTTGTAATGTAGTAGTAAATTAGATTTCCCTACGCCGTAAGTGTGATTCCTTTTACGTGCCACAATATTTCACACATATACACATGTTCAACAACCTCTTCTATGCCGCTATACTCGTAAGATGAAGAGACATCTCTATGTAAATATTATGGGGTTGGTGCAGACCTTGCCCACCTGATCCAGAACCTCTTATGTTTCCTCTGCCTCTAGAACCACCAGATCCACCGGAGCTAGAGCCACATATACCTCTTGATCCTAAAACCCGTAGTGGGTCGGACTAGAAGATGTACTTCCATGTGTCTCAACAAGAGATTTGAATTATACTTCGATAGTCCGTGAAGAATTGCCAATCCCTCGAAAATAGTCCAAAATATCATGCTCTGAATTATGTGTAGATGATACACCTAAAAATATACTCCCATATAACAACAAAGTCGTATGCATTGCCATCATTGTGCCTCTTATAATACATGATCCTACTCTCCCACTACTTAAATTAGCTTACCGATGTTGTTTGTTGACTTGGATCTTTCAGAAACCAAGCACAAGGGTAAGGTTGCGAGGTGGATTCACATGCACGCCCATGGCCCGGAGTCGTCTCTGTCGGCGTAGTTATACGTGAGGCCAAGGAGGTTTCCCTATCATATTTTCCCAAATGGGAGAGTTCCTAAGGCTCGGGTTCCACATCTTCTGCGTGAACTTCCACTCCTTCCCGAACTATCTTTCTCCACAACACCATTTTCTCTACAACCTCCCACTACTTCTCTACCTCCCTCTTGTGTGCCTCATTATACTTAAGCCACCTTTCCTCTCTCTACTTTTTGCCGTTAGACATGCCATCTTTCACAAAACCTCCTGCACGCCCCTGCGCGTGGTGAGGTTTAGTTAGCCATCAGAGTGTGGTCACCGGTGGAATGCCTTGGAGGTAAGTTCCCTTAGACATTGTAAAATTGGAATTTATCTACCTCTTGGTACGAATAAGTGGAAATTTTACTCCAAGGTATAATCTGTTCAAAAAACCATGGAATTATGCATCCACAACACAATTCCAAATCGATCAAAATCATAAAGGGCCTAAAATTCTTCCCGCATCAGACAAGTGTGTGATACCTCCAATTCTACTTAGATGCATAAGAAATCAGCCACTCATACAATCTCTTGAAAAGATAGCAAAAATCTCTCATATAAATTGTCATACATATTTTGTTCCGCCACATGCGTGCATTAAACTCAGATCTAGGGTTGAACCGCCATGCGTATTCTTCTTCCAGATTGTGTATCCACTCCTCAACACTTGCTAAGGTCAACCAATATGTCTTCATCACGAACCATCCTAAAAACAACTGAAAAAGAGGTTCGCAACGGAACCAATGATGCAACCTAGAATTGACCGATACAAGTCTAGAGCACGGCACATCACTCAGCCCTAGACTGAACGCTCACTCGAAGCACGCAAAGGTACCGGGACCCTCTTTAGGGTTGTTGTTACAAGATGTTAGCATGATTAATACTTAAGGCATTCAGATCTATGACTAATATATCATTCTACAAAGTGCATATTTAGATATAGATCTAGAAAATAACATACTTAAAAGATAACCATGATGAAATCAAGCATGCAACACCTGAACTATAACCATGATAACACCTTGATTCAATATATAATCTCCATTATATTAAATTTAGTAAAACACAAAAGCTTCCTTTACAATATCAGTAGTATACGCTCATGTGCGTATTTGATTTAGCAACATAATCTTACTATAACACAGTTCTTACACCCTCTCTATGCTTACATAGTTCAATAGATATTTATAAGGGTGGGGAATTTCCCTTCACTGCTTATCTAATCCCAAAATAGGTCACATGCTATTATTAGCCATGCACCATTACAAAAATAGCCACACATGCAAGTGTGCTAACAATAGACTGCTTTTAGTTAACTCACAGTAGTAGATCTATTCTCGGCATGTATCTGTGCTAAGCGCTTCGTAGCCAATCCTCTAAAATATCCAATGTGTGTCACACAAGTCTTTGGTCTGGTTTGTGTGCTCCACATGCTATCTCCAAAAATAGATCCTCATCGTGAAAACAACTAAGTCCCGAACTTGTTCATGTTCTTCGCATGCAATCCTTTCCAATACTCTCGCACCTTTGAATGTGCTCTTCTCTCTTACATGAACCTTTTGTATTTCCTTTGCTAAGTGCGATTTAAGTGACCAACAATTTGCTAATTCTCAACAAGTTCCTCTCAAAAACATTGAAGCATCAGATAGTGAACACTCATATGATAAGGATACCATTTTTATCAAGAGCAATTAAACAAGATAACTTCATTTGGTCAATATTTGTATGATATTCATACCCATCTGTTGCATGTTCTTGATGTTATGATAGCTGGTAAAACATCTTGTGATGTTTTCTATTCTTCCTCGATTGTCATGGTCTCCACTCAACCCCTTCATATCCCCACTTCCATTCCCACTAATACCGCTCACATCATACAACATAATGATTCTACTGCACAACCTGACTCTTCTTCGAATAATCCCGATTTAACTTCTTTATATCAAGATTTGTAGACTCAAATTTTCCAGCTCCAAATCACTACTTCTCGCATGTCTCCATCTTTGGATTCCACTTCACTCCTCCATACTCATTTTGCACCTATCATTTCTACCTATCTGCTAACTCTAACCTTCATTACCCTTAAGATACCTATTTTCAAAGGCCATGGTGACCCAAAAGAGCATCTCCGAGCATTTCATGTGGCATGTTTAGACTATGTATATGATCACACTCTACTAGCAAAGATATTTCATCGTAGTCTTCAAGATTATGCAATGTGTTGGTTCTATGCTCTACCTTTCCACTCGGTAACATATTTTACACATCTAGTTGATGATTTTCTCACTCATTTATCCATCAATATTGGCACTAAGATATCCTATGCTCAACTCACTCAAATTAAACAAGGTTATAATGAACATCTAGTAGATTATGTCTTACGATACAAAAATAACTTAGCTAAAATGTCTAATGTACTCGTGGACTCTAAGCTTCAAGATCTATTTTTCTGAATTCTACTACATGCCTCTTCAAGAAAGTGTTATCTTTGATACCTCTCCCTCATTCTATCATTTGTGTCACACTCTTAAGTTACGCAAAAAAAAACTATTATCTATAGGCAAGCTTAAGTATCAGGAATATACTTCATCTTCTTCGCGCTTTCAAATTTAGTCAAATTTCAAGCCATATAAAAAAACTACTGAAGCTAAAGCCACTATCAACACCGTATCTAACACTACATATATTCAATGGAAACTACCTAAACATACATATACAAAATTGATTATCACTCCGCAAATTCTATTACCACAATGTATTGAGAGCAACCTTATTGCACTTCCTTCTCCACTCAACTTGAACCCATCTCATCCAAAATGTCGTAACTACAATGAAAATTTTAGATGTAACTACCATCGATGTGTCGAAATTCTATAGATCAATGCTTAAAAATTTACAATCTTATTCAAGTTCTTATCATTAAAAAATCTACCAAGCTTCTTGAAAACATGACAAGCAAGCGGATGATTCTCCAGCCTAGTCATACATATTGTGTAGTGCCTCATTTTGCATTAGGGTCTATTAAATTTTTAGTTTCTCACGATGATCCATCTCCACTGATTATTTCTTTCTCCAATCATGACTATCATCCTAAATTCTCTTTTGATCACTTACACATCACTACTTCTATTGGATATAGTTATATCAATAACACTATTGTTGATCCATCATTTCATATGAGTGCCTATTCTATTGCACTTCTTGTCACTATCGGCTATCCACTCTCACAAATTTCATATCCAATCCCTAAATCATACGGTTATGTCACGCTTCCACACGATCGGTCCTCTCACTAGGCTTGTGCCTTTTCTTGTGGCACCTTCGGTCGAACGGTGTAACATGCTCTTAGGTTTTCCCGACTCCGTGTAACTCACTCTATCATTTCCATGCACCAATTTTGTCTAAATTTGATTCATTATAGGCAATTTATCACTATCAATGGTGTTCCACCATCCACGCCATAGCCATAGCCTCCTCTTGAGGTTGTCATTACACTTGCTAGAGTAACTAGGTCCCCATACCTCTGAAATATAAAGCACATTCTACTCAAAGATTTCCTATTTTCACACGGCCTACATGGTCCCATGGGTCTACTATTCCATCACATTATCTTAGGTCCATCACTTGGGTGGCTCCTTCACTTCGGTATACATCGCCAACTCACCTTGTTTCACATAGGTGTCCATCACCTCCGCGCTCGGTTTCACATAAGTGTCTATCACCTCCACACTTTACACCACATTGGTGTTCATCACCCCTACATTATCCTTCACATGGGAATATATCTTCTCATCAGTCTCATTCATATATAATCCATTCACCTATATAGTGTTTGTCTCATACACTGCCAACCTTAGAGAATGGTGACATTCCTTTGTCTCTACAGAATCGGGAAAAGGACCCTCATCTTTCACTCTTATCAGATAGCATACTCATGAATACACACTTGGGGGAATTATCCTAGTAATGCCTCCCTTATAAAATTTATATTCGCTCATTCTACACTCTACACCTAGTCTCTCACACACAACATACACATATTTATACATTGGTATCATTATTTCTTGATGACGCACTCTTGTGTTTTAGTTCACACTTAATTTTTGAGGGCATATTATATAAATCAACCTCACACACTAAACATCACATACTTCATGCATGCTTTATGTCTTTCTCTTGCAGCTTCTACCACAAACTATGCGCATTATTCACTCTACACATTCATGATATATCATTCTTGCATCTAATTTTACACATTGTGCTCATTACCCTATGATGAACTATAGTTTCATGATTGATACTTAACTGTTGAGGATCCAAATATGAAATGAACCTCATCACATTCACTCACTCACACACTCTCTACACTCTATGCTTTACCAATCACATATTTCTAACACACAATTCAAACCATTTCTTGATGATGCACTCTTGTTTCTACGGGTCATTCTTAATTGTTGAAGAGTATTTTATCAATGAACCTCATCTCATTCATAAACATCCACTTGGGGGGCACATTGCTCCTATCATACACATACTTCATTCCATTCCATCTCATCCACAACATAATTCATATGGTCACATTTTATTTTTCTTTCTTATGCTTACATGTACACTTTTTACACATGTTAGACATATACTTTGTATGTCATTATCTTTTCTATATACACATGTGCATTCAATTTCTTTCTAGTTGTGATTGCAAGCTTTACATAAACCTATTACACGTAGTAGCAATGTTTGGTGCAATACCTCATACCATTCTCACTTTAGGCACCAACACCCATTTAGGACACCAACGCCTTGATGGCCTCGACCTCTTTGTACTTTTCACACATCTTTTGGGTCCTTTCTAGCCATTTGGGCATCTTATTTTCTATGTAGTCAGCCTTTTCAAGGTTAATTACAAAATTCAAGCAAATGATTCATATAAATATAAAGTTATGTGACCATAATAAAGGACCAAGAACTAAGCGTTAGCCATCACCACCTAAGGTTGCATCCAAATCCATTATCAAGAGCATTCAAGAATCCATATAACATTCACACAAGGTAAAGGGAATGCATTCTTCTAGATGCACTTCATAGGAGGGAAAGTTCATTATTTCATGTACACATCTATTTAAATCTTTTACATCTAGCTACTTGCTCGCTATCAAGTGTGACATGCACAAGAGCCACCGAAGGCACAATTTCAACACACACACACATAAAAATACATTTGTTCTTATATGTAGTGTAGTGCTCGGTCGTAAGTTCACTTGTTTAACAATGAGGAAAATCTGACCGCTCATTTGCATTATTTTATTTTTGGTATTTGATGTAGTTTTGGGGTTTTGCAGGTCATTTCTTCATTACAAGTTGCAGCGCTATTTGCAAAATTGGTGCAACATACCAACGACAGTAGAGAAGGACAACGAAGACATCGTGACCATCCAAAGTTGGATTTTTGAGGTTATGAGAAATCACAAATTCCCAGAGCACATTTTCAGTGCCCACAGTGTCCTTGACCTAGTCTAAGTGCCCCAGTCCAAGAGATCTTGCGGTCGCATAAATTACTGAGCTTCGGTGTGACACTTTCCCCTATTTGTTCATCACTTTGTCACTTCGGCACATCCTCGGATTAATTACAAAATCAGTTAAGTATTATTTCCTTTTATTTGCAATAAGGGTTTCATAACTTCTAGCTTATCTTGCTTGGGTCAAATCTATATTTCATTGCATACTTATTTTACAACGTTGTCATATAATTAGTATTAGGCATCTATTTAATTCAATATTTTCTTAATCAGTTTCATTTGCTACCACCATGATCAAATAAGAGATATATGGGGGATACCATGATAGTATTTTTTAGGTGGACCATATGTGCATCTATAGGTTCATACGAGACATTCCCAAGTGCCACGGTTTTCTATTTATCACCTATCAAAGTTTGACAAGTTTTTTCTCTTAGGGCGCTTAAGAGACATTGACGAACCGGTGTAGCTCGGAAGGACCGGGATGGTTTGGAAGTAGAATGATACCACCGATAGTGTCTTACATCCCACTTGGATGTGTGGGAATAATCAGATTGGTTCCATAAGGTGCCCATTGTAAACTATTTCCCGAGGGAAAAACTTGTTCTAAAATGCCTTGAGAGCATAAACTTGTCAAAATTTTACATGTGATAACTCATCGAACCGTGACACACAGGAATGTCTCATGTGAACCTATGGATGCACATAAGGTACGCATATGAAATCCTATCTTCATTTCACCATATCTCACTCATTTTTGACGGCAAAGAGCTTAATGAAACGTGGAAAATGCCTTGAATTAGCTTCAGCGTCGGGGCATCTAAGGTGATATTTTTCAATGGAAAACTCATGGCACAAACAAGATGGTTCCCACATGTCCGAGTGGGTTGTTATATGTTATCATTGGTTTCATTTTTATACCAAACCATCTCATTCCCTCTAGGATACATTGGTTCGGCAATTTTTCTTAAGTGCCTTGAGAGCAAAAATGTGTCAAACTTTGATAAGTGATAATTAACAAATCGTGGCACTTGGGAATGTCTCGTCTGAACCTACAGATGCACATATGGTCTTATTAAAAAATAATATATCTATTTCTCCCATATCTCTCCCATTTTTTCTTGGTGGAAGTGAATGAAACATGGAAAAAACCTTCAATTAGGATCAGTGTCAAAGATAAAAATTGTTTTAAAAAAATAAATACAATATAGGCATCGAACCAATGGTTCCCATACACCTAAGTGGGTTGTTAGATGTTTTGGAGGTGTCTTTATACTTCCAAACCATCTTGTTCCTTCTAGGATACATCGGTCCGTCAATATCTCTAAAGATCCACGAGAGAAAAAATATTCAAGCTTTGATGCATTATAACTAGCAATCGGTGACACTTGGGAATGTCTTGTATGAACCTACGTATGCGCATATGGTCTGCCTAGAAAATCCTATCTTAGTTTCTCTCATCTCTCACCCATTTTTTTGTGATGATATTGAATGAAACGTGGCAAAAACCTTTAATTAGCATTAGTGTTAGGGCATCTAGGGTAATATTTTACAATGGACGCCTCGTGGAACCAAACCAATGATTCCCACATGTCTGGGTGGGATGTTAGACACCATTGGTGAAATGATAATATGTAAGAGATAAAAATATATTTCATATGATATAGGTGGTGAAATGAGAATGTGTTCTTATTAAAAAGAAAGTGAAAAAGAATCTCTCTAAATGGAATTGAACCTTGGAAACTTTGGGTGAGATTCAATATTGCCAATAGGCTCTAAAGGGTCAAGAGAGATGAAAAGTACTACATTTTTTTTTATTTACTATTAAGGTATTTATTTTTGCTCCTCATGGGTCCTTTATTCTTGAGTAAATTTGGAAGGGATGGGAACAAGTGAAGCTCTTGGTGGTTGGGCATCCTATCTTCTCTTCCTTTGATGTTAGGTGTCAAGCCTAAAAATCAATTTCATCAAATCTCAAATATAATGAAAAGATCATTGCATTGACAAGAATTTGTTCTTCCCTCCTTTCATTTGAGAAAGGAATTAAAATATTTCATGACTTGTATAAATTTGTGAAGTGGATGGAATGGACAGGCCTTAAAGCTTTGTATAAGCTTCCTCAGTCTCAATTCAAAATGTATACATTTCTCATAAATATTGATGAAAGAGAATATCTCCTCAACATATAATTATCCCCTACTTTATTAGATCTTGAGGAGTTTTCAATAGTTAGCTCTGAGATTTGTTCATCTTGGCATTTTCTTAGAACTCTGCAACAATTGGTTTCATCAGTACAATCAATATAATGAAAGGTTTATATAATGAATTATGGTTTCATATTGACAAGATATTATTTAGTGAGTGCCCTAATTGATAATCTTAAGGTTTTAGGTCTTAACCAACTTCTAAGTTTCTGATTTTCATGATAGCACTATTTAGAGATCTGTAGAATAAAGTGGTAAATTGAAAGGAGACAAGAGAAATAAATAGAAAGTTAAGTGGGTTTAAGAGAGAATTATGACTTGAAAATTTATACAAAGCATCTAAGGAGTGTGAGGAAGGATATTTTGAAGGTTATAAGGCTTGAGGTTGCTCAAATGACCAAAAATTATGTGAGTATTTTTGTAGACCTATAGAAGGGCATATAGGCCTAATTGGAGAAACAAAAAAGTGTGGAAAGGTGTCTTAACTTTGAAGGTTGGCTTTCAAACTTGGTAATCAAATAAAACTAGAAAAAGGGTATCCTAAAAGGCCATTAGTTAGTCTTGAAACCTTCTTAGTGAAAATTTAAGCTTGAAAAGGACCTAGGATAGGGCTACAAGGAGCTAGAATAGGTGAAGGAGTGATGGTGGAAGAGAGACTTAGCAATGGAGTTGGGCTATAAAATTTGTCACACACCTTGAGGAGCTTAATGGGTGCCCAAAAATGGTGTTGGTTTGTTTCAGTTATTTTTGGGTGATTCCCAACACCAACTCACTAGTGTCATTGTTCTTGAGAAGCTAGTGAAGGCAATTTTGGCTAAGGTAAGCAATTTGAAGACTTCTTGTATTTTCCATCAATTTGATTGGTGACTTGGCATGGAATATGATATAGAGACATGGTGCATTGATAGGAATTGATCAGGTGAACCCATTTAAGCCAATATTTACTAGTTTGAAATTTTTTTACTTGAGAAAGTAAGCCACCTAAGCGAGGATTAATGGTAGTTTTTTTGTTTTTGGAATAAACTAACTTTGAGGATTGGTTGAGTGTGATTTTTGCTCCGCATGATTTGATTTCATAGATCCCTCTAATGTAATAATTATAGAGGATGAGAATGAATTTTGGGATATTATGAGGTGACTTTGATAATACTTATGTGCCGAGTGTACAAATTCAATCCAATGAACTATATGGGTCTGATATAATTTTTAGGATGTCAAATATTACTTCATGGTCAAACTCAAGAACTTTCCATAAGTTCTTATTGAGCAATCTACCTCCATATTTAATCAATTGGACATTAGACGCAATAACTAGGTGATAATAATGAATAATCTTGCTATGAGTGTCAAAGTCATCAAACAACCACACATTGCATTTATTCATTGGGTATCTTCTTATCCATGTTCCATCAATAAACATGTAGACCCGTGTAGGATATTTTATGCCTTCTCCATCTATGATTGAAGTTGTCAATTTATTTTTTTCCTCAACATAATGACACAAATAATAATGTGTTCCTAATTGTCATGACATGCATCACATTGTACACAAAAATAGTTAATTTAAATGTAAATGATTCATAATTAAGTTACATAATGAGAAAACCTATTAATTTTAACAAAATAATGTAGATATGTAATACCTAATTGCATTAGATCTGATAAATGGTCAAAGTCAATTGACGATTCACTCATTATGAGTTGTAGAGAGCGCGTGGAGGTTAATATTTGTCGAGTGGATATAATTATCTACAACTCCATTCATCAACCCACTCTTTTGATTCACATTCATCCCAAAATGAATATGTACATGAAGAGAAAGAGCATGCCCTTTGTTGTTGTATGAATAGTCCACGAACCTGCATTTCAATTTTTAAAAGAGTGAAACTAACTATATCCTCTTAGTGTATAACAATATTCATATTTTACAAAATTATCTTCTTCTACCGACAAATAAAACCTATGAATCTGTAGAGTTACCCTTATTACCTAGACCCATTATTGAGTTATACCATTACACAATGGATGTTGCATTAATCAACTTGGCACCATATTTGTACTTCAATTCTTCTCTATGTCCTATGTCATCCGAGTGAAATTCCAAAAATGTTGAACACCGCTTATTTTATGCATCCTTCTCAACTAGTAGAAAATTAACACATTCTTGAATTGTGATGTACAATTATCTAGCCATATGACGTGTTTATCAAATATAATGTTTCTATTATTAAAATTTCCATATAATATCTTGAAACAACCTTCCATGAACTCTAATGAATGTACAAAATAATCAATAATATGGAAATGATACTCCCTCAAAATATTTATGTCTTCCTCTATGTTGTTGAGAGCATGAGTGAATACTATATGCACAAATATGGAAACCTGAATAGAGTTGTAGTATTGTGATTGCACTTCATTTTGTGGTTGTAGAGTATAGTTCTCTGCAAAATCAATAACTAACACAATGGTACTAAGAGGAAATGTGTCCTTGCATAACCTAAATTGTTCATCTAATCATTGAGCTCTTTGTGTATTTATTGCATACTCATACACTACCTTCTCTCGAAATAGAGTCATAAAAATTTATACACTCATTTATTTACTCACTAATTCATACCTTTTGGTTTCTTTAACATTTTTTAAAGTTTATGCCATCGACTTGTATTTTACAAAACTAACTACTTTATTTCGATAACATGCGTATTATTTAAGTGTACAGAAATTTACAAACGTTCAAAGCACCACAAGTATCACAAGTTCCTTCTAAACATGATTTCTTACTAAAAACATTGTCCTCCTTCTCTTGTAAAAACACTTGAAACGAAATCTCTTGCTGATTTAGGTGGAACATTTATCATACAATCTCTGTAAAATATTCTTAGTATGCAATTTAACACATATATTCCTGAAAATATCATAACACATAGCAAGTTCAATATGGATCCTACAACAACAAGTAGCCGTGAGTGATTTAATTTAACATAAAAAGCTATTGTCATTTCAAAATACCTTTGACTAATTTGTATTTTGGGAAGAGTCTCTTTAAACTTACTAATAAATTGTGTAAATGTATCATATCCAATAAAATTTTAGGATATAATTCACGGCTTCGAGAACCAATTCCTCTTTTAAAACGTCTTTTTCATTAGGTGAAACCCTTGTATTTTTTTTTACTAAAATTCTGAAAAAATTGTTTTAACTCTGCAACTATGCCTTTGTCTTTTCGTGGCAGTCTACTAGAGAATACCCATAATTCATTGTTATTTGCATCTTCAATTTCTTCACGCCACCCAAGAGCTTTTAATAGTGTTTTCCTACTTATTTTTAGTGCACTACTTATTTTTCTAATTAAACAAGATTTTTTTGTTGCTTTACTTACTATAGTTGATGTAATAACATGTTGGGTAGTATTACTATCTTTGGTACATGAGGTTGGACCTATTTATTGGTATGCATTCATTAGATTTTTTACAATAGATTTTTCACTATTGGTCTTAGATGTTCTTAGACCAAGGGTCTTCATAGTAGGTCTATAATTAATATTTTTCATCATTTCAACAAACAATTGACATCTACATGTTTCATTTAAGTCATTAAAAAATGTTTTCCATATCTGATTAGCTTTTCTTCTATAAGTGTGTGGACTAATATTATTAGTTGAATTGGGTTTTTAAAAATTTCATCAATCTCAAGTAAAATTTTGGGTGTTTTACGCAAAATTTTAATCGGTGATTTCAATGGAAATGATTGTTGAATATCATATAAACATTGTTCATTTTCTATTTTTGTTCATCTTCATAATTTGGTAAAGAGTGTGTGTTTTCAATAGGTTGGTCATTTGGTGTAACATCTATGTTTAAATTTGATATGGCATCTTCGTTAATTGAATATTCATTATTTATAAATTCTATTGGTGTTTAATGATATGTTTCAGGTCATCAATTTCATTTGGAAGAGATGACATACCTTCATCTCCATGTACGTTGATATCTTTTTTCATGAATTTTTGCACTTGCTCCCTTGTTTCCTTTTTTCTTCTTTCTTGGCTTTGTTGGATGATATACGATATTTGGAAACATCTCCAATCTATGGTAAAGATGTGATGAATTTCTTTTTTCATGCCCTTTTTTCATCTAGTCCCTTTGTTTTTCCAATTTCTCGAGTGTTTTCCTTCGTGGTCTCCTCTCCATAATTCTAAAATATCTTTATCACCACAAGACAATTGACAAAAAAATGTTAATGAGTGTTAGGAATATATGAAACAATAAAAACACAATCATATCTTAAATAATGATTAAATATTTTATAAAACAATCTCTATATCGATAAAATATAAAAAAATTTCAAGAAGAATAAAAAAGTGCAGGAATATGCGGTGTTTGCAGACAACCCGTGACTAGTGGGACCAAAATCACGAGTTCTTTTTATTTTGTGTTTGGATTTTAGTTTTAAGCACATTATAACGTGCTTATGTTATAACACACTCGCATTATAACATGAGCATGTTTCATCTTCTATGCATTTGAAATTCTCAATCCATAGGATTGGATTTTCCTTAGATATCCAAACCTAAGGTTTTAACTATGTAATCTGTGAATAACTATGTGTTTTACCAAAATAAACATCAAAATATCATGTGTACACCTCAATATCTCATGCGTTATAACATAATATTCAAAAAAAAGTATACTACGATGTCAAACTCGATTTTATCTTGGTGATGACATACTTCTTTCTAAAATTTGATTAGTTTAAGGATTTCATCCTTAATTTATTTTACTAGTGCATTTTTTTCTTACTGTGTGCATGTATACTTTGATTAATGCTAAATCAAATGAAGCAAGAACTACCACCTAAAATAGTTCTACAATTTAGCTAAAACAAAGCATAAACACCATCATGATAAGAATTAAACAAGGGTTAGATGCTAGCATTCATCAATACAAACTTTGAAACTAACAATGCTAAATATCTAAACTCCTCTATTCTCTAACAACAAATAAATGAATGGACCTAAGTAAGCTCCATGACTATCAAAATAGTTGTCCTCAATGTTCCAAGAACCTAGGAATGGGGGCTAATCAAAGTTGGGCTCTAAGACCCTTTTGACACCTCCCATATGACCCAAGCACTTTAAGAAAGAGGTTTAACTCTTCAAGATGATGAACTCTCAAAAGGGCAAGGTGCAAGCTCTTAGTCTATTTGCTATATGCTTTGCATTTGCTCTCTTAGAAAGTTTAGGTGTAAGTAAAAGGTAGGTGGAGGGCTCTTTATATAGCCCAAAGGATAAAGGATTCAACACATTCTCATGAATGTGGGATAAAGGTAAAACATGATTAGGAATGGATAAGGTTGCTTTATTAAAGGTAACCTTACTTTAGAAGGGTTTAATACATGTTTAGCAACTCATGGGAGTTGGGGGTATTTTAATTAATCAAAGGTGATTAATTAATAGGTAAGTGTAAGCTTATAGAAGCCAATTAGAGGAATATTAGTGCGATTTAGGCTATTATAAGGGGATTAAATCAATTAAATATTGATTTATTGGTTAAATGGAAGGGAAAGCTAATTAATTAGTCTAGGTAGAAGGGGTGATTTATTAACGGAAGGTCGTTAATTAGGGTATTTGTTGGATAGGAAACTTAATTAATTAGCTTAGTGTAATTAATTAATGATGATATGAGGGAAAATGAGTGCTTTTGACGATATGTCGTTGATTTGCGAGAAAGGGGATAATTAGCACAATTTAAGTATTTAAATTACTTGGGCGTAATTATAGGTGTCTACATTTTCCCCTCTTTGGGGTGGCGTAAGTGATGCCACTTCAAAGATAGTAGACAGAAGAGATTTTGAAGGGATAGAAGAAAAATTAGTAGGAGGGAGAGATGCCCCCTCGAGTGTCGATGGGGTGATGAAGGAAGCCGATCGACGATCGAAAAAGATGAGAAGTAGGTAGAAGAATGGGGACGAGGCAGGATGCCCCAAGGAGAGGGAGAATTAGGGGTGAAAGGGAAGTGGTGTAGAAGAAATATGGATGAGGGGAGAAAAGATCTTAACCTCTAGCTGCTTATTTGTTTGGAACAAATTTGATGTCATCATATTGCCATAGGAACTACATCATCGGTCCTTATGAAAAATATAAGCATACGACAAAGGTAGAATGACATGAAAATCCATACTACAAACAATTGTCCATTGCTAAAAGTACCAACTCCACGCAACATACAATAATGCAATGCAATACAAGAAGGAAACAAGCTCATATAACAGGGAAAACAAGTATGAACGCACATATCCAACCCAACAACGGTCAAGACAATTGTACAAATGTTTTTTTATCAGTGCTGAAGAGATCCACAAGTTCGTGATTGACGAAAAGGGTTAAAAATGATGCCCCAAGAAAGGATACATGCAAGGGGAAATGAAAATGGACATGAGGTCCATGAAAAGTGTTTGGCACAACGAAACAGCGTCAGTGCAACCAAAAGTGCCCCAGAGTACAGACGAAGCAAGAAGCTAGCCTTTTTGAATGGTTGTGAATCCGATGATCCGCGAGTCGTATTAATCGGGAAGATGTGAGACAAACCAACAGGATATGGAGAAAATACCATGCGCAAGACACAAGTTTCAGCCGTAAGAAGCAAGTTACCATTTTATAGGGTGTTTTACTTTTTAGGAATTTTTTGAAAAATTTTGCCTTGTTTTTGGATTTTTGATATATATATATATATATATTGTTTTTGTTGTTTTCTCGAAACAATGTTCTATTGTTTTTGTGTTTTCTCGAAACAATGTTATATTGTTTTTGTGTTTTCTGAAACAATTTTCTATTGTTTTTGTGTTTTGTGAAATAATTTTCTATTGTTTTTGTGTTTTCTCAAAACAATGTTGTATTGTTTTTGTGTTTTCTCGAAACAATTTTCTATTGTTTTTGTGTTTTTAACAGTTTTCCAAAGCTATGTGCGAGTAACCAAGAAAGCATGGATGCCCCGGTGTTAGGTGGGGAATATACAAGGGCAGAAGCCACGCTCTTATGAACAAGAAGGTGAAGTCGTTGAGTTGCCCCCAGTGTAAGCTGGGAAATAACGAAAGACCACGTCCCTTATAGACAAATAGAAGAAGGCAAAGCCGGATCAAGGCTAGACTAGATGGTGTGCACAAGGAAACTCATAGAACCAAGTCCGGGAAAAGACAACTACCCTTCTAATACGAATGCTTGTGAACAACGAATCCTCCCGAGGCGCCGTAAACCGGTTTTCACAAAATTGCGTGGTTTTCACTAGTGGACAATTGTTTTCTCTTTTTCTATTTCGATTTGTTTTTTTTTTTATGTTTTTATATTTTTTGTGATTTTTATGACTTTCTTGTGCCATGTTTAGGCATAAAACCTCTTAAGATGCATGGCATTCATGGGCTCCGGAGCTCATCACCATTGGGGTGAGCCAACTTGTATGCCCCCGTGTCATACTTGGAAACTATGACATAGGGTCCTAACCAAAGTGTGGTTCGAACTTCCCTTTATTTTCTTGCTCTACTCGGTGTTGAACTAGTTCTCCTTCATAACTAAATCACCCACCTCAAACTAGTGAGGGATGATTCTTTTGTTGTAATTGCTAGAGATTCTGTGTTGATATACCTTCAGGTGATTAAGAGCGCGAATGCGCCTCTCATCCAGGAGTTCTAACTTAGCCAATCTTGCCACTCGATAATCTTCATCCTTATCCAAATAGTCCTGAAGAGAAATTCGCTGGGATGGGAGTTCAATCTCTAAAGGGATGATAGATTCTGTCCCGAACACTAGGGAATATGACGTCGCACCCATAGGAGTGTGAATTGATGTTTGGTAGGGCCAGAGGGCTGGGTGGATTTGTAGGTGCCAGTTTCGACCAGTTTTGCTAACCATCTTCTCCATTATCCTTACCAAAGTCTTGTTTGTTGCCTCAGCTTGTCCATTACCCTGAGGGTAATATGGCGTGGACCATTTCAATATGATTTGGAACTGTTGGCAAAGACCTTTCACATTTTTGTTCTTAAATGACTTCCCATTATCTGTGAAAATGGCTGCAGGGATACCATATCGGTAAATAATGTGATTTATGATGAATTTAGAAATATGTGCTCCTGTGACATAGGTTAAAGGGATAGCCTCCACCCATTTTGTAAAGTATTCTGTAGCTGTGATGATATGTGTATGACCATCAGATGAGGTAGGAGTAAGCTTCCCTATTAGATCAAGTCCCCACTTGGAGAATGGCCACGGGGTAGTGATTGTTGCAATGGTTACGATGGAGCATGGATGAAATTTCCATACTTTTGGCAAAGCACACATTTTCTAACATAATTACAACAATCAGTTGCCATGGTAGGCCAATAGTAACCTACTCTCAACAATTTGTTTGCCAAGACCATTCCGTTTGTATGTGCTCCACATACTCCTTCGTGTACTTCCTTGATTGCCTGGATTGACTCCGTCACATCCAGACAACGTAACAAATTCCCATCGTAGCCACGATGATAAAGTGTACCTCGTAAAAGGGTGTAACGGGCTATCTGGTGAATTAGGCTCTGCTTTTCAGAGCGGGAGATATCAGGAGGGAATGTACTGTCCTTAAGATAGGTGAAAATGGGTTCATACCATGGTGAATGGGGACCAACAACCTCACAAGCTAGGCAAGATTCTGGCATGTCATATGCGGGCTGGCGTAGATTTTCTATGAAGAATGGCATATCATTGTTCCCTGGCAGAATATGAAGCATAGATCCCACCGTTGCCATGGCATCTACCGATTTGTTCTGCGCTCTTGGGATCTACTCAAAGGTGATGTGCACAAAATACTCCTTTAGAGTTTCCACTAACTTTTTGTAAGGTATGAGCTTGTCATCCTTAACTTTATACTCATCATTAACTTGTTTGATGATTAGCTGCGAATCACCTACAACCTTAACATGTTGAATATTCCACTTGATGGCTAGCTTCATCCCTGCAATGAGTGCTTCATATTCCACAATGTTGTTCATGCAAGGGAAGGCCAGGCAGGAAAGCCTGTGGTATAGGATCACCCGAAGGAGTAATAAGGACCACTCCTGCACCTGAACCATGAAACGTAAAAGATCCATCAAAATGTATCTACCATATGACAGATTCTTCAATGTAGAGCAAAGATGCATCTGGTAGATCCAGACTCAAAGGTTTTGTGCTTTGCAAAGGTGCTTCCGCTAGCTGGTCAGCAAGTACTTGTCCTTTAACTGATTTTTGATGGACAAATTCTATATCAAACTCACTAAGTAGAATGATCCAATTAGCCATTCTACCTGTGAGGGCAGGTTTGGACAACAAATACTTGAGTGGGTCGACCTTGGATATGAGCTTGGTCTTAGTATTTAGCAGGTAATGGTGAAGTTTCTGAAAGGTAAAAACAATGGCCAAGCAAGCCTTTTCAATCTGAGGATAATTACGTTCATAGGCGATGAGGGTGCGACTCAGATAGTACACTGCTTTCTCTTTATGGCTAAGGTCATATTGGGCGAGCAGTGCACCAATAGCATATTGCATAGCGGAAATATAGAGCAAAAGTGGTTCTCCCGGAGTGGGAGGCATGAGGACAGGTGGATTAGCCAGGTACTGTTTAAGCAAAGCAAAGGCTTGTTGTTGCTCAGGTCCCCAGATGAAAGCGATGTCCTTCTTAAGAAAATGAGTGAATGAGTGACATTTATCTGCAAGCTAGGAGATAAAGCAGTGAATGGCTTGAATTTTCCCTTGCAAGCTATGTAGTTGCTTGATATTCTCAGGTGGAGGCATTTCTATGATGGCAGACACTTTAGCAGGGTCTACCTCAATACCTCATCTTGACACGATGAAGCCTAATAGTTTCCCAAATAACACACCGAAGACACACTTCTTTGGATTTATCCTGACTTTGTATTCACGCAGGCGTTCAAATATACGCCGCAAAATGATAGGATGATCCTCTCTTGTTTTGGACTTTCCCAGGATGTCGTCTACGTAGTCTTCCATGATGTCATGAATCATATCGTGAAATATTACTGTCATGGCCCACTGATAAGTTGCTCCCGCATTCTTAAGGCCAAATGGCATCACCTGATAATAGAAGGTGCCCCAAGGAGTTGTGAAAGCTATTTTGTGTTGGTCTTCTTCAGCGATCTTAATTTGATTATAACCCGAAAATCCATCCATAAGTGATAGCATTTCGTACCTTGTGGTTGAGTCAACAATCATGTCAATGTTGGGCAACGGAAAGTCATCTTTAGGGCAAGCTTTATTGATGTCCCTAAAATCATGCAAATTCGGATACCAATAGGTTTCTTACGGGACGGGAATAATGTTTGATATCCATTCAGAATAATCAATTAGCCTAATGAATCCTCTATGCAAGCAACCTTTCCAACTCTTCTTTAACTAACAAGGCCACTCTTGGGTGCATCTTTCGAAGCTTCTGTTTGATAGGCTTAGCGTCTACGTGCACAACCAGGTTATGCACAACCAAAGTTGGATCTAAGTCGGGCATGTCTTTGTAAGACCATGCGAACACATCAATAAACTCTCGCAGTAGCATAGTGAACGTCTTTTGTTCTCTAGCTAAGAGTGATGCTCCCAATTTTACTATCTTGGGATCTTCTTCGGTACCAATATTGACATCAATGGTTTCTTCAACTAACAATTTTGATAAATCCTCCATATGCGTAGGATTGGGAGGTAGGTTGAGATCTTCATCCAAGGATGTCTCTACGAGATTTTCATCCTTGGCATGGTCACTTTGTTTGTCCTTTGATTTTCTTATTTGTTTGTCAGCCAATGCCTTAAAGAGGTTTTCACTGTGTGACTTGGACTTCGATTTTTGCCGAGGCTTTTCTTTAGAACTCTTGCCCTCACTTTTCTTTAAATTTTGCTGACCATGAAGTTCAGCCTCCTCGCCGAAGTAGGTGCAGGTGTCTAAGTCGATAAAGAAACCCTTCTTGTGATCTCCAATGGGAATTGTATCCCTTATGCCCATGAACTCTGTAATAGCCTCATCGTTCTCGAATAAATCTAGTGGCACGTGATGTTGTTGGTCCCATTCAACAAGGGAGGGGTATACAAGGTCAAGGGTTGGTTCAGTGGGGGTGATGGTTAGGACAACATTATTCATGAAAAGGTTCGTGGAGGCCAGATCCTCATATTGGCTACAACAGGAATCCGTATCGCTGTCTAGATAATCAGAGCTATCCTCATGCTTAGAACAAGTCGCATCTTGATCATTGGGGTGTGCTCCATAAGGGCGAATCCCAATGCCATATCTTTCTGTTTTGAAATGTGGAAGAGGGACTAGTTCTCTTTGTCCTTGTTCATTCCTCCCACATCCTAGGCCTTTGTAGCCCATGGAGTACATCATTCTGGCTAGATTTTTCTATTCTGGGGTTTGATAACAAGATGGCTGAGTGTCCTCAGGGACCCAAGTAGTAGGTGGATCAAGTAATTTTTCCTCAGCTAACAAGCCTCAGGTGCAGGAACGACCCAATAGTGTGTTCCTCTCTAGGTCTCCTGAAGCGGTAGTTGGGTCGACCTCTAGTCTTGGGCGACAAAGAGAGGTCAGAAACCAAGAGCGCTTGTTGTACATTATACTCCCCACAACCATATTCCAGAATTTTCATCTCCCATGAATTAAATGGAGATGTTGAAGTAGATGCCCCATGAGTGCAAGAACTAAGAGAATTTGAATCTACTCGAGATTCCATGGCCTCAGAATGAAGAGGGACAGCTATATCTGTGGAGGGACATGCGTATGTACGCTTTCATGCAAAGCTATTAAGAGCTCTACAATGACCAAAGGGCTCTAAGTCTCCTGGTATTGTTTACTGTATGTCCCTCATGCTTCAGCGTGATGCATTGATGAAATGTTGATGGCACTGCTTGCATGGCATGGATCCATGGTCGGCCTAGAAGCATATTATATGGAAATTCCAAGTCTAAGACGTGAAACTTTGTCTGATGGAAAGTGGGGCCCACCTCCATTAGCAGCGTAATGGTGCCTCGGTGACTCTCTTTCCATGTTGTTGTATGCGGTGATAGTGATGATATGGGACTTAAGATATTCTTCCGTATGTCCCAATTTTTGACTAATTTAAGCGTGCAGATGTTCAATCCAGATCCGTTATCCACAAGCACCCGTTTGATTTTCCTACGGGTAACAACTACCTCAATGTATAAGGGAAGATTATGTGTAGGATTCTTGGTAGGGACCTCCCTATGGTTGAAAGTGAGATGCTCACTTGGTGTAATATTTGCCACCATGGTTTGAAGGTACGCCGGATCGACTTCTAAAGGCACTCCCGACCCCTGAAGAGTTTGATACAGGATGTCCTTATGTACATTGGAAATCTTGAGAAGGTCTAAGATTGAAATCTTAGCAGACGTCTTCTCAAGTTGTTCTAAAAGGTTATACTTACCAGTATGCGGGGTTGACGGAGAGGGGTCTAGAATTACGAGGCGGGTGCGCCTTGTTACCGCAAAAGGTCCTTTCCCTTGATCCAGATGGTGTTGGCGTGGTCGCAAGGAGCTAATACATCCGATAAGTGAATCGTAATGATTGTTATCTCTCTTGGAATACAAGTAATTCACTGATTTATAGGTTTGGGATGACTCTCCCCGATCCAGTTTTTCCTTTTCCGACTTATCATGCTTGGGGAATGGTTCCTTATAAATCCCCATCTTCTCGTTAGGTGTTTGCATGTGGCTAGGGTTATCCACCTCTATCTCCCCGTTGTCAATGAGGTCTTGAATATAGTGGCGAAGTCACAAACATTTATCTATTTTATGACCTTTAACACAATGCATTTCACAGTATTCATGCTCCTTATACCATGAAGGTTTAGGAGCGTTGTCATCAAATGGTTGCGTTGTAGGATAGGTCATCATGTGGGCCGCATCCAACTGTTTTAGTATGATGGACAACGGCTCATTGAGGGAGGTGAATGTTCGTCACTTTGGTGGTGGTTGAATTGGGCCCTTGGTTAGTTTAAAAGGTTGACTGGTTTAGACTGTTTGAACACGTTTAGAATCAGTGATTCCGTCTCCCACCATGTTTTTGTTTTTGTTAAAGATCTTCGGCTTGTCAGCAGGTTCGACACTTTGGTTGTCTTTAGATTGGGTTTTGAGGGTTCCTTTGGCAATGAGATCCTTTTCTATTTGAATCCCTTTCTTGATAACCTCCTCAAAGGTTTGGACACAATGCATTTGGAGGTGGAAAGCTATATCTGGGTTGAGATTAGGGACGAAAATACTGACCAGCTGCTTCTCAGGGAAAGCGCAAGGGAAGCGACTAGCTATCCCTCTCCATCGTTGGAGGAAGCTAGCGAAGGTCTCATTTGGGCGTTGTTTTGTGCCACACAAGTCTTCCATGGTGATGTCACTCTCTATGTTATACGAGAAATGACGCACGAATCTTTCCGCCACCTCGCCGGTGAAAATTGATCCTCATGGTAGCGCGTAAACCATTCTAATGCTTGACCTCCGAGACTCTTAGGAAAAAGTTTGATGAGGTAATTATCACTATAAGACACCTCTTGACATGCCATGTAGAAATATTTAACATGATCCCTTGGGTCTCCCTTTCCTTTGTATTTTTCAAACTTTGGCATATCAAATTTCTTTGGAAAGGGTTGAAGGGTCATTGTCTTGTCAAAAGGATAGGGGCATAGTTCTTCATATTGGTATTTCCTAATACTCCCTATATTTCTTTCTTGTATGCTCGCAAGTGTTGCTTTCATAGATTGCACTTCTTGTGCAAGCAATTGTTCTTTAGTGGGAGAAGCGGGGATGTGTACACGATGATACCCTGTGTCTTCTTCTCCTTGGTTTTCTCGATGGAGTTCGTGGATCCTAAACTTAGGCTTTGACTTTTGAATGTTCTTGTTTGTGTCTTTCTATACCTAGAAAGTAAGCAAAGCTAGTTGTCGGCTTAGGTTACTGAGTTGTTGTTGGATTGTGACTTGGTTTGTGTCTTCTTCTTCTAAAGGTTCTTCCTCTTCGTATTGTGGAGGTTCTTCCCCTGTCTCATGTTCTATCTTGTTTCTTCATGGCACTTTGATGAGGGGTATTCTATGCCCTACCACTTTATCATTTTCTACGTAAGAAGTGGAAGCATGCCCACCTGTTAAAATATCTTCCATATTGATAAGGGGGCATTCTTCCTTAGTAGTGTCATTTGTAGGTAATATTGGTTCATTTTTTGTGGGCAATTTGGCCCCTAATTCCATGACCCGTGCCAAAAATCTATCTTTATTTCTAAGGAGAAACCCATCTAGTAGAGTGGGGTCAAAATCAAAGTCTCTGTGTGTGGTGATTCTAATTCATTTCCACTATGGTCAACCATTTCTTCTTTTTCCTTTTCTCGTAGAAAATAGTGGTCCTAGATCATGTCCAATAAATGGGTTTGACCCTTGTTTGTTAGAGGTTTCCCAAGCTTGCGCCTGTTGTTCCTCATATGTTTGTTTCTTTAAACCTAGACGCATCTTGGGAGCCATGTTTTCGTGATAAGTTTCACTAAGGTAAGTTGTATATTTGTTCAAAATTCAATGACTACCCCTAAGTGAAACACAAGATGTACGTGTTAAGAGTAAATTAACAGTGAGAATACCAATGTGATAGAATGATAAAGTCACCAATGAAACAATCGTTTGGTATCAAAACTTAATCAAATGAAGTACTTCCTAGACTACGTTTCAAAGTAATTTGTGACGCCAGATGATTAACAAGATGTCTCCACCTATGCCAAGTTCAAAGGAATGAACAAGACGTAAGTAAATACATGAAGTTAAATGCGATCTCCCAATCAAGATATATGATGAGCAAGCTCAAGTCTGATTAAGACCTATATCTCAAAAAGTGCCAATTACGATTTGTGAATGACACAACAATATCACCAAGATATGTTAACCCACTTTGTAAGAAAGTGAAGTATTGATATCGAGTTGTTATTGATATAACATGCACAAATGGTAGTGCCTAGCACCTTTTGAAATCGAGGTAATAATAAAACCAAACAAAAAAATGCTCAAAGTATAGCTAGGAATAGTTAAGAATGTGTGCAGCGTAACCGTACAATATAGGTATTTATGTCAAGTTTACAAGAAACAAGACGTAAATATCGAAATTGTAATGATACGAGACAAACAAGCTAACTCCTCTATGGAAGTCCGTGATGATGAACCACACCTAACTAAAATGATGATCTTGACGTGGGTATCAAGATCACAATGGCTACCAAATGACGTGAAAATGCCTCCACTCACTTTAGACGTTTAACTAACCCAGCCGCAAACATGGATGGGCGTAAACGGACATAAAAGTGAGGGAAACAGTCGAATGGAAACACAAAGGTAATCACACCTCTTTTGATCAACAAAGTGTCAAAAGAATATGAAGGAAATAAATCAAGAAAAAATGACAAAAAATGCTAGCCTTACTTCGGTAGAGTTTCGCCTCACCCTAAGGTAAGTAAAAACTAGGCGAAAGTAATACGTCACACGTTTCTCAAAAAGAAGGTTCACAACTCAACACTGTTTTAAAATGGTCAAAGTGGGCTCCTAGCCAAAGTATATTCTCCTAGGTGGTTCTCTCACCCTAGGTGTTACAAAGTTGCCACGAGCGAGTGTGATTTACCCAAAAATTCACACTGACTAGTTTGGGAGTATCTCAGCTTTACTTTACCCCCTTCAAGAATAGTAGGCAACTAGTGCGTCTACGTGTACTATCACTGGGGTCGCCACAACAGACAACTTGTAACGCTATCTCACAAAGGAATCACTAGTCAAGTAGGTAGTGCGGAGCACTTCCGTTTAAATCCACAAGGTTTCTCTCTTGCGTGAACTACTTTGGGGTTCTGAGAACCACCCCCATTGTTGTAAGCTTAAGGCGTTATGCCAAAGGGTTATGTTCCAGTTGAGCAGAGAGGGACGTACCCTTTTCCGAAACCTGCAATACAGTTGTTTTGAATATGTTGTTATTTTTATCTTGTTTAATTAGGTGTGGTTTGATTGAACACCTTTTGACAACTTGTATAACAAATGTATTAGTAGTTTTTTATTTCATTTTGATTCCTCCTTTCTTTGACAAGCGTTTTTAGGTCATGCACTTAAGCGTTAGTAGTTCTCCAAGAAAATCATATTATTTAAAAGAGGATTAAGAGTTGCTTTTGATTCTCAAGATCATCCAAGAATGCAAGAGAAGAGCATACACAACAAATAATCCAACTAAAAAGTAAAGAAAATCTTTTCAATCAATGAACCATACAAAATTCTTGATAAATGTTCATTCCTTTAAACCAAAAGTGAAAGATGAAGTTTCCAATTTACCAAATGTTATAAAATGAAGACTAAAGTTGCTTTTTATTCTCAAGATCACCCTAAGGTGCAAGATAAGAGCATACACAAACTTTATCCCAACTATATAGAAATGGAAAACTTCAAATCAAAGGACCATTGAAAAATACTTTATAAAAGGTTCATTCCTTTAAGCAAAATGAATAATCAAGTTTCCAAGTTTAATCCCAATGTTAACAAGATAGAGATCAAAGTTGTTTTTGATTCTCAAGATCACCAAAATGTGCAAGAGAAGATCATACACACGCTTTGGTCTAAATCGAGTAAGCATGGAAATACAACATTCATCAAAACATTAGACATGTTAGAAAATGACCAGTTTTAAAATAACAGAAAAACCTATAACTTCTGTAAGTATAAATCCTAAATTTATGTTTTCATTGCATATTTAACTTCAATACCTTTCCAACGCAAAAAAATGGAGTCATTTCGAGTTCGGGAGCAAAATTTATGGCCTTCGGAAGATGGGTTACGCATATGCTCTTATGCTCATGGGTGTGCACTTGACATGCACTCAAAAAATGTCAAAAAAATGTCCCTTAATCTACAAAATGGGAAAAAAATTCCAACCAAGATTCAATTTTGACAACAACCCATCACATTAATATATGAATAGAAGACTCAATGCTATCAAACATTAACATACATGCTCAAGAATTTAAAATTTTCAAGAAATTGACAAAACTAGCATGTAGAATGATGAAAAAGTAAGCTCTAAAAATGAAAACATGATGAAATCTTGAAATTTTCTCACCAAGATTTAAATTTTTACAGCAACCCACCACATTAATATGTAAATAGAAGACTCAGCACTATCAAACACTAACCTATATGCTCAAGAATTGAAAATTTTCAAGAAATTGACAAAACTAGCATGTAAAATGATGAAAAGTAAGCTCTAAAAATGAAAACATGGAGAAATCTTGAAATTTTCCCGTCAATTCCAATTTTGACAGCACTTCACCTCCTTCATACCTACAAGGAAGACCCAACACATGCAAACTCAACAAAACATGTTTAAAAAACAAGTTACATCAACATGTGCAAAAGAGGGTTAGTAACCAAAAATAAAACTTAACTACAAAAACTTGAAATTAAGTGCAAAGGACAATGGATTATGTCCCACCGCGTCGTGCCAAATGTGTGCATGTATACTTTGCTTAATGCTAAATCAAATGAAGCAAGAACTACCACATAAAATAGTTCTACAATTTAGCTAAAACAAAGCATAAACACCATCATGATAAGAATTAAACAAGGGTTAGATGCTAGCATTCATCAATACAAACTTTGAAACTAACAATGCTAAATATCTAAACTCCTCTATTCTCTAACAACAAATAAATGAATGGACCTAAGTAAGCTCCATGATTATCAAAATAGTTGTCCTTAATGTTCTAAGAACCTAGGAATGGGGGCTAATCAAAGTTGGGCTACAAGACCCTTTTGACACCTCCCATATGACCCAAGCACTTTAAGAAAGAGGTTTAACTCTTCAAGATGATGAACTCTCAAAAGGGCAAGGTGCAAGCTCTTAGTCTATTTGCTATATGCTTTGCATTTGCTCTCTTAGAAAGTTTAGGTGTAAGTAAAAAGGTAGGTGGAGGGCTCTTTATATAGCCCAAAGGATAAAGGATTCAACACATTCTCATGAATGTGGGATAAAGGTAAAACATGATTAGGAATGGATAAGGTTGCTTTATTAAAGGTAACCTTACTTTAGAAGGGTTTAATACATGTTTAGCAAGTCATGGGAGTTGGGGTATTTTAATTAATCAAAGGTGATTAATTAATAGGTAGGTGTAAGCTTATAGAAGCCAATTAGAGGAATATTAGTGCGATTTAGGCTATTATAAGGGGATTAAATCAATTAAATATTGATTTATTGGTTAAATGGAAGGGAAAGCTAATTAATTAGTCTAGGTAGAAGGGGTGATTTATTAAGCGGAAGGTCGTTAATTAGGTATTTGTTGGATAGGCAACTTAATTAATTAGCTTAGTGTAATTAATTAATGATGATATGAGAGAAAATGAGTGCTTTTGACGATATGTTGTTGATTTGGGAGAAAGGGGATAATTAGCACAATTTAAGTATTTAAATTGCTTGGGCGTAATTATAGGTGTCTACATTACCAAAACGTATGCATACATTTTTGTACACAATTTATGATTTTTCCATCCAATTTTTTAAAAAATATTCTTATAAACTCCATTCTACACGCATGAAAAATATATATATTGACTATGTTACGAAAGTTACGGGGGTGTACACACAAATATTTCATTTTCGATATGTGTGCACTTTGAAAATTAGTAAAAAATTATAAATTCATCCAAAAATTATGAAACATTAGTGGCACCTCGTACATGGTCTTAGCTAAGTTTCTACCAAAAGGATTTGATAAATAATTTACATAACTTAAAAAATGGGGAGAGTGGGGGAGGTACACACACAATAGGTTGTTCTCTTTTTGACACAAAATAAACATACTTTGTGTGTGCACCACATTTGAACTTCTTAATATCCACCATTTTAGAAAAAAAAAATAGTAGTTTAGAAACTAGATTTTGAGCACTACATTTCTTATTCTTATCACATTGTCAAATTTTGAGCATATGCATGTCAAATTATCATATGAAGTTCGATTTTGCTAACTTCAGGAAAAAAGTGTTCACTTTTGACTCCCTTTTGGTCCCTCATTTCCATGCACTTACCCCTAGACTATTTCTATTTTGTTTAAGTAACTTTTCATGTATGTGAAGTTTACTTGTAATCCCTATAAAAGCATTAGATATGAAGAATGTATTAACTCCATAATATTATGTAATACTTCATCCTTAATCACTTTATCTTTAAAATTTGTAATGTTCCTTTGTATTGCGATTTTTATAGTTTTGTAGAACACTTCTTTGAACCACAACAAAACAGTGTAATGTGGCTTCTCCAAAACCCTCAATGTGATTACAATTGTCCTGTGGCTTGTATAAGTCTGCAAGACATTGTGGTAGTGTATCGCAGATTTGTAAAACTTGCATGACACTTTCATAGTGCTCCACGGATCTACAAAACCAACAGAACAAGTGTTTTTTACATGTTATCCTAAATCAATCATTGATTTATGGATTGTAATTCCTTTTTTACTAAAAGGTGACTTGGCATGTGTTATTTGGAACAAGATTTGACAAGTAAAAATGATTTTTCATGTTTCCCTACTTAATATTAAGGGGAGTGTTGGGTTTATAATATTAAGCGGGAAACTACTTATTTTAGAAACCCACCAAAGACTATATGTTTTTGGATTATAAATTATATTTAAAATATAAGCATGATAGACCACAAAGAAGGTTGGCTTTAAGAGTGGATCGTGACCACCCAATATTCTATATATTAAAGCACTAATCTCATTAGACATTGATTACACATGTTGATGGTAACATTTATACGAGCCATATGAGCGAGATGATAGAGAAATAGTGGGAGTGTTGGGTGAAAGTTTATTCTCAATAAAAATAAGTAATTTTCAAAGTGAGTTTTTAAAAGGAGCAATAACCAGATCATACCAACCCAAGAACATAGATGCTAATCAAACACCACGATCAATAAGATGAAAGTAATTTGCGAATAACTTTACATAAAATTTTATAAATAAATGAGCAGCAATATGATATATTATTATGGAACTCAATGAAATACAATGAGAATGGGCCTTGCTTATTTAGGCAAGGAATAACAATCTAAGAACCAGTCAAGGTCGTCGATAAAGCCATAAATCAAGGAAAGAACTAGTCAAGACCATAAATTTATGAGAGAACTAGACATCAAGAACCTAGTCAATACAATATATCAAGGAAAGAACTATACCTAACAACTAGATAATATCCCCTAATATATAAATAAATAAAAATAAATATCCACACACATAAGTGGGTGAGGATAAATACAATAAAGGTAAATAAAATACATGGGTGAACATGAGCTAAGGTAAATACCTACTCTATGAGTTTTACCTTCCAAATTTTTCTCACTTATATCTTGTGTCATTATGTTCATTGAGTTTTTGTTCATGGTGTTTATATTCTGTAATATGCATTATAAACACCTTAATCTATGGTTTTAATTATTGTAATTCATAAATTATAATATTTGGAAATTTATATTGTAGATTTATAATTTGTAACATTTTTATCCCTTAAATTTTCTAACACAAACGCTTAACTCTCATATCCTCATATAAATAATAAACAATTATTTCTTTTACGCATCTTGACATTTTTATTACACCATTTTGACATAATTACTATTTATAAAGCATAATAGTATTTTATCCCCCTCTCTATATACATATGCATATACATATACCTTCACATTTCATGATTACATTTTAAACTAAAGCAATCATACATGAAATGTGTGATGTGAATCTTTGAAGGGAAAGTCTACGATGAGGTTGATTTCGAGTGACCAAACATAAAGGAGGAAGAGGGTTGTAGAAGAGAGCTTAGCAAGAGGAAAGGGCTTCACTTTATCCTTCCCAAACTAGTTGAATTTGAGGTGAGCATGGATAATGGAGTTGGCTCTACCCATGAAGTTTTGTTGAGATTTTTGTCTTAAGAAGGTAAGCAATGACCACGAAAACCAACAAAAAATTATTTTGACATGTGGGTGATGTGTTCAAGGTAGTTGATTATATCAACGGTCAAGATTGTTTGTATGAACGACCATAAGCTCTTTCTCATAGGGGAAATGCCTTTCAACATGAATATTAAAAAATAGAAATAACTTTACCATAGTGATTACATATTAAAATAATTGGTGAAATCCATAGAACAAGTCCCAAAATCTTCATGGTAGCAAGCAATCCCATAATTCTTGCTCCAACAATGGTTGTTGACAGATTGAATACTACTCCTGAAAATGAAGCATCCTTGCAATCAAAATCTTGACACACAATTATGTTTAAATGAACCAAGAACCCAACTCTTTTGCAACAAATCTCAACAAAACTATACAACAAGAAAATGCCCATTTTCTACTAATCAACGAGTGACGTACTTCATTCAATCTCAACACAATCAAAACAAAATAGGGGCAATTGTGATGAGATTATGCGGTAAAATTTTGAGATTTAAAACCACTATACAACATAGCAGTTTGCATAACTTACCGCAGAAGTCATTGATGACCGATTCATTATCTCTAGATACGAAACACTATATGCTTCTATAGGTACCAATATCCTATTTTTTTATATTCCAATGACAAAAAAGGAAGCTAAACATCATCTTATGAAAAAAATGGTTTTTCAAATTTTTCTTACAATCCCAAGATCCATGCAAACAAAACCATTACGAAACATAAATCTTACCAATCAAGCAAATTTGAGTTATTGTCTGCATCTTCCTTCCCACAAGAACTCCATAAGAAAAATTGTGTAGCACAAAAATAGAGTGTGTGTCTTGTTGTTGGTGCCAAAGCATGCAGTTCAAAAGTAGCATCTCTCTTGCACACAAAAACAAACTAAGAAAAATCAAAACTAAGAGCATGTTAATGGAACACTCATTGTGTAAAACTCAATACATGCTTAAAAACATAACATTGTGAAAGAAGATAATGGAAGATAGAGAGAAGATGATGCAGATAACAACTTTCCCTATTCCCATTATCACCGTAATGAATAGAATTTTTGGTAACTTATATTGCAGACCTACAGTTCCCTCTTTTTAGTTAGTAAATTCAAATTGTAACATTGCAGTGTAATCAACTACACTCCAAATATCTACACAAAACAAAAACCATATGCAAATATCTACACAACACAAAAACAAATTAGGACAGATCATAATTTTTAGGAAATTAATCTGTGTAGGCATAAATATACAGAGTGCAAAATATTTGCAACTTTTTTTAGTATCAATGTGAATTCCCTTTACACGTTTCTATGCAAATCAAGCAATTTGTTTGAGTAGGAGAAGCTTTGAAAAGCTTGGTGAAATCAAGATAGATATACAGTAAAATATCCAATATCAAAAAGGATTGTAAAGTTTGTAAGATTGATAATTTTCATGATGTCAGCTTCTAATTCCATATACTGTTTTCTAGATTGTAGATATTAAAATCTCATTCATTCCATACAAGCAAAACAAAGGTATTTTTTTTGCATTATATAGATACTAAATCTCATTCTCAATATTTATTTTATTAAAATTCTCACTCACTTATCCAAAAAAAATTGAAGACAACTAAACATAATGCAAATTTGAAAACAAATTATCAAGGAAAAACCTACTAAAATCCTTGTGATTGAAAAATGGGGGTAAATTATGAGGGGCATGCTCTGCTAAGTTGATAGATGTCTAAAAAGAGTGGTATTTGCACCAAAAAAATTGGTATGGTTGATCTATACACATGAATATTGAATGCACATCTTTAAAGAAAATAGTTATCTCCAGTTGTGCCTAAATTGAAAGGGGGGAATGTAGAAATCCATAAATGAGCAATGATGTGGAGCATTTTTTGGGCTACCATGGAATTTGAAACTATGTTATCTATCAAAAAATTTCTTTCATTATGTTTTGATGCATTTTCATATCCTATTTCAAAGGTGGTTATTTTCCTTTGGCCATTTTTAATTTCCCCAAAGATTTTGTTCATGCTCTGAAATACCATACTTTATCTTCATATTTAGACTGGTTGCCTAACTTGGGGCTTAATGATTCATTGTAGTGAATATAAACAATATTCAAAGCTCCAACCTTATGATTACTAATGATTTCTTGAGACTGAGGCACAAAGGAGTTGTCAAATACCTTGTTTTCGTAACTGACTACACCTCATCTCATTGATTTTGGTATAGTCTCACTACACTACACTCTATACATACCACACCCATACATGGCAGTCCACCGGCACACTTGCCTTCTAGAATAGTGTAACCGAAAAAGATGTCTTTAGGTGTGATTCAAGAAGCTTTCTTTTTATTCTACACAAGAGAGAAGAAACATAATGAATAATTATGGTCTTAAAACTTGCACCATTGGCTTGAATGATTTGTGGACATGGCTCTTCACATGTACGATGACATATTGAAAATCAAAGAAAATATAAATGAGAAATATATAATTGACTATGGTGTTACAAACACTGTTTGCAAATGTGTTCTAAAGAATTGTAATCCAATTGCTATAAAGAGACTGCATAGTCACTACCCACAAAGCTTCGTGAAGTCAAACCGAGTTGAAACAATTGGAAGCATCAATCATCGAATCTTGTGAGTTTGCATGGATATTCACTTTCTCCACCTGGAAACTTGTTGTTTTATGATTACATGGTAAACAAAATTCTATGGGACATCCTACACGATGAGTAAAATGATTATGTTATGAAGAAAAATGGATATGTACATTGTAGATTCATATTTTGAAATAGAAGAATCAAATCAATCTCTAACCTTCGATTAAGCTCATGATATAAGATTTTCATATATGGCTTTTGCAAGGCTAGAAAAACAAATGAAGCCTACAATTTGTTTGTACAAATGGTGGAATTTGGTCCTTTTCCATGCATCAAATCAAATTTATAGTATCATCTTTTAAATTTTCCTATTCTTTTTGCATGCACCTCTTTTCCTCACAATCTCCTAAACTCAAAGTTGATATTAAATCGAATAATCAATTTTTCCCAAAATCCATTGGGGCATCAACACAGCTTCTAAAGATGTACAACTCACCGCGTATTCAAATTTTCTTTCACTAATGATCCATGACAGCCAATCTAGCCCAAGAATCCAATTCTCTTCAAAGCCTAAAGAACAACAAGCCTCATAATATAGAATACATTCTTCTATACTACTGGCCCATTCTTTTTGCAGCACATCCTTTCATGGCAATCTCCTTGACAAAATGTGCCCACAATCCATTGAGGCATCAAGAGGAAAATTACGAGAGAATATGTTAAAATCACATAGAATATAAAATTACATAATATAGAAATCACATACATGTCAAAATAATGCAAAACCCAAATCCAATCAATCACTCAAAGTAACAATCAATTTAATAAATCAGATCTGACACCAATCATCAGTATTCATAACCCCAAAATTTTACAATTACAAGATAAATACAAAATATAGAATCAAAAACCAAACAAACAAGAATGCCCTGAAATAAGAAAAATGCAATGAATTGAAAAAGCCAATTTCTTGACATTCTAGCATCAAGAATCCCAAAAAAAATTGGAATTGCAGGGGCTTCCATGGCAGAGCTCTAGGTTGAAATCCCGGAGAATTGTGCCTTATGATGGGATTCAACCACCCAGATAGATTAGAAAATGATTTCCGCTCAAAAAGATTCAAATTACCCAGGGCCTCCGAGGGATTGAACAATACCCATGCCCATTAAGGAAGAAGAATCAATTTAGTTCCAGATTACTAATTTGAGTAATCTATACGTAGAACCATGATTTAAGGATCTCGCTAAAAGTTTATATGAATGACGTGATATGACCTCGAAAAAAACATGCCTAAAAATAGTGATTGAAAAGGAATAAATTTTACACATGACTCTTGATAACCTCATTATTGTGCCCAGGATTATTGGTCAATCCTTCTACCCAATCAAAACCTCGCATCTACTTCTTCTCCTCCTTGATAGGATAATGCTCCAAATTTTTTAGAACCATCATAGCTAGAAGTTATCGAAACTTTGTTAGAAAATAGGAAAAATATAGCATTTCATGATCGGGATTGTTGGACTAATAAACCCCATGGACTCGTGCATCACCGACCAACGTTGTTACATGCAAAAAGCAAAAAGCAAAACTAAAAACAACAAACCCACAACATGCAAAAACAAAAAAGTAAAACGGTTAAAAATAGCGTTAAAAAAATGAAAATATCCAAACAACCGTCAATTTTAACATAGAGACATGAATGTCCGCAAAGCCCTTTCCCATAGGAAGAATGCCTTCGGCATAATTCAAATTCGGCTCTCTTTTATATAGATATGAAAAAGACTGACTTTAACTTAAAATGCAATCATTCAAGGAATAATCCTAACCACGGTTATTTTTAAAACCAATTTTCATCCCACACTTTAGTATGAATATGGAATAAAGATGCATAGGGATTGATGTCCCTGCATTCTTGCTTGGTTAATATTATCAATCATTTATGCCAAATTAATACCATTGTTAGTTGCCTTCACAACATGCAAATTATTAAAAACATAAAATAAAATCTCAACGTAGTGGATAATATACTTGGTCGCCAATCCTCAACATATAAATAATTGGTAACAAACCTTCAATAATGAAAAATTTAAGTATATTATATGGCTGACTAAAAATTCAAGAGAATCTCTTCCATGTGGTAGATATTTAAAGTTTCATGGTGAATATGAATTATCAAAATAATAATAAGACAGGATGAAATAAATACAAACTTCCAAAATAAAAGAAAACATGAATAGTATCAGAGCTGTCTACAGTAGTGGACAGAACATACCACCAACTTTCACATGTTCCCACGCTACTTCTGATTTAGTGCTCTGGATTTGCAGTGTACTTAATACAATTTTATCGTTTCTTGCTGCCAAATCTGAATAATTTAGTTGACATGAATTAGGGTGGTACATTAGAGAAAAGAGTTTTCATTGTTAATTAGTTGTGATTCCTGACAAGTGTAGAGGAATAAGTGTGGTGTTTAGAGCTTCTTGTCTTGCCGGACATTCTTCGTCGTCGAGCCTGTCACTAAAACGATACATGCATCCATAGGCAGAACATTTTTGTCACCTTCTTCATTCTCTTAATTATATTTGGGGTTCTTCGAGTCCAAAAATGAACCTTCATAGGTACAACAGTGGTAGGATTGTGAATTACGGTCTAGCCACTAGGTGACAAGTTCAACTCCATTTTTGTTGGTGTCTTTATTCTCTTAATTATGTTTTTGGTTTTTTGAGTCGGATAATGAATCTTCACAAGCACAATAGTAGTAAGTTTATAAATTTAGGCTGATGCGCCAAAATTAGCAGGAATTTGACAAGGTCATAACTTGACCTCCGGGTGTCCGTTTAAGTCTATTTCTTTAAACCACGTGTTTCGATGAGAATAACACACCGACAACCCACCCTACCGGATGGGGAAAGTTTCGGCACATTTCGGGCCCCAAATCCACCATCTTGAGGCTCAAAATTATGATTTAAGTTGTAGTTCGGTTTTTTCCTATTTTTGGACATTAGTTAATTTTAGTCTATTAGTTGCATTATGAGTTAGAAAGTTGACAATTCCTCTAATTTAGGAATGTAGAAGATGTGTGGCAATTTCTGTGCTCATACGAATAAGCATGCGAAGTTTCTAAGAATAATGAGTTCTAGTAAATCGCTAAAAATAGTACTTTCCGCCACCTATAGTAGATTTAGTCAAAGTTAGTTAGAATTTAATTGGCAACTCGAGTTGGGAGTTGTTTTCCTATTTAGGAAACATTATAATTCATTATTGGATAACGAGGAAGAAGATTTATTTTCTTTTGGAGTTCATATTATTTGCAGTATATCTAATTTGTTTAGAATTTGGCTACATTATAGGCCTAGTAGCTAATCTCTTCTTTGGTTCTCCATTCCCTTAATTATATTTTTAGTTCTTAAAATTCAATTTATTGTTTTGGTCTCGTGGATATTATTAAAATCACAATTTATTTGTCTATCATTCCATGATAAGTTGGTAATATACTCATCTCATTATAAAGTCTAGAAGTATTTTATTATTTTCTTTTTTAATATTAAATTATTAATATCAACTATACCAACACGTAAAGTAAGTAAAATCAGTAAAGTATCTCACTTTGAAAAGGAGAGATACATTGAATATATCAATTATTTTGTTTGTAATTAAATTAAGGTTTGTTTGTTTTTCGTAATTCGGAGGGGTCAACGAATACTCAACAACCTAGAGCTTGGAAGAACGAAACTCTAACATGAAGCGAACACCAATAATCAACCTCATATAGAACAATATACACCAAACCCTCAACACATCATGGAAGTATTAAATTATAATTATATGTGTGTGTGTTTGTGAATTACTACTATCAATTATATTAGGTTAGATAATTTCACAATTAATTTCAATTGAATTGGTAATTTAAAGTATTAGTTTTATAAATCATATTTCTTGTTATATTTTGTTGTATTAAAATTTATTTTATTTTTTTATTGAAATTATTAGTGTTGTATGGGTGCACAATATATTTTTTTGACTTAGTGTTAAGGAGTGAGAGGTAGTCATTCCACTAAATTTACATGGGGTACGAACTCGACCTCACCTCATTTGTAATATTTTCTCGTAATTTATACTTTGGTAGATGACTAAAGAGCACCTTCTACATCATCATCATTTTTACTATTAAACTACAATAAAAAAACACCATTTAAAATATGAATTACACGTATTTAATTTCAAAGACAAAAATACATATACTAAGATTAACATACCCACTACATTACACACAAAATATATTACCAAATATTTATCTCGTGATAAATGGAACTGATATATCCCTACTTGGGGCTATATATATATATATATATATATATATATATATATATATATATATATATATATGGGGTTGTGGTTTTAAGTAATACCACCTACAATTCTTTTATATACATATGTATATAGGGTTGTGGTTTTGAATAATACCACCTACAATTCTTTTGGTTTTGATATTTCAATCAAGGATAAGGACTATGAACAATTCATAGCCATACAAGGTGCTATTGGTACTTAGTGAAGCCACTAAACTATGTCATGATGAGCTATCTTTGAGCATTGACTTTGCATGTAATGCTCAGTTCAGTTATGTGTTATGAATACGAGTTGAAAAGAAGAATAACATCGAATCTTGAACCGGGTTAAAGACCCTCCACCGAAATGCATGATGGATATTTGGGAACTATGAAGACGAGTTATTTTTTATATTCTTCACTTCATTCGCTTAGTTATTACGAAGCCATAAATATATAATGCAGTGCTCTCAACGAAATATTCACTTAATTTGGGATATAAGGCTTCTAGAGTATAATACTCTAGAATACATATCATGAGAAAAGTACTTTTTATTTCTCTTTTCATTTTCCTTTGTAAGTTGTGTGGGAGGTTGAAAGTGGTTTTGTATACACAATTATGTGATATATTAATGTATTTAATTGTAATGGAGATCTAAATAGATATAAATTAGAATATCAAATTTATTTATAATAAAGTGATTATTTAAAATATAGAAACTTAGAAAATAATAAATATTTAAAAAGATTATAGAATTAAGTTTTTGTATAATAATATTTTACTATTGGAACTACCCTTTATATTAAAATAATAAAAGAGAGTTACATAGTAAGGGGTGACCGGATAACACACGGTCCCACAAAACGCCACAAGACACTAGATTAGTAAAAATGTCACAAAGGCTTACATTAAACCGCCCCAAGGGCAACTAGAGAGTAGAAAACAAGCACAAAAATCAAGCACACGCCGGAGGAGGGGCAGGATCATCCCGAGGAGGGATGAAGGCTCCATTGTTAGACTCTGCAAATAGAGGATCCACCTACCGGCCATCGTGATCGGGATCCGCATTTGATGAGGCACAATAATTCCCCACCCTCGGGTCAGAGATCCAACAAGAGTCGCATGGAAAGCATCGGAGATCCCCATCGCGGAGTGTTGATAACCCCTTTCCCCTGCGGGGGCGGGCTCCATCCTGGCCTAGAAGAGGAAGGGGCGGAAGGGTAGCCTCGTGGGTAGGCGAAAGCTGGTCGCGCGAGAGGCTCCTTTGACGAGGACCCGCGAAGGTTGTCGTCGGGAAGCGAAGGTCGGGGTGGCACAGCCTAAGGATCTAGTGGAACCTAACTCATAGTGCATAGCACACTCCCCCAGTGATTAAGAAGCTCCTGTAGATGAGCAAACTCCAAAGCAACCTTGGCGGCTTAAGCTTGAATCTGTATAAGATCAGGAAATGAATAACCACCTTATCATTAGTGGAAAATCATATAACAGAATGATCTTGCTTGAAAATTAAAGCATTACGAGCTTTCCAGATATGAAAAAGAATACAAACACGAAAAAATTCCACATATTAGCAATATAACTAGGCTAAGGACTAAAGTCACCAAATAAATCCAGACGCCATGGGAAGAATTCAGGGTGATACGGTTGGAACAAAGAATGAATCCACCTCCAGATAGATTGAGCACGGGGATAAGACTAGAAGAGGTGTATGAATGACTCGGGACTAGAATAGAAAGGAAATTCAGAATAGGAATACCAATATGACTAAGCCTTTCACCAACAAGGACCTTGGTAGACAAGACACCACAGAAAATGGTTAACTTTGGGCTCAAGAAGAGGATTCCAAGTACGGGAAAGCCAACGAAGCCAAGTGGTTTGCGCAGAGTGCAACCCCCATCAATCATTGAGCTTATCAATGGCCGGTGAGAGAGGACATAACAACTGATAAATGGTCCAGTGTTACATCGGAGGAAAGCAATTTCACAATTCCACCGCCAATCACGCCACCACACATCGGAGGTTGGAGCCCCAACTTATGAAGCATAACATCCGGAAGGAGCTCCTAAATTTTGCAGATAGACTGGAAGTCCAAGTTGTTTAGGTTGAATTTAACTTTGAGCTCGGGCCAAGGAATCCAATCTTTGTGATGCACAAGATCCGAATGGTATGGATGACCTTACAAAGAATCCGAATGGCTTTGATGATCGGGGGTTTCAAGCAGAATATTTCCTTCAATGATAATAGGAGACCACCAGATGTTCTGTGAATTAAAAGAAAGGCCAATGTGAAAACCATCGCCAATCCACCTCATTAAAGGCTTCACCTGCTCAAAGGCTTTCCAAATACTCTTGGCGACAAAGGTACTCGTGATTTTGACAAGAGCAGAAGTGATAATAAGAGAATGCAATCTAATTCTGCTCCAGCACTTCTCTCCATAAGGGGCTCCAGATTCAATACAATGCCACAGAAGAATTTTCCAAACATTAATGTTAAATCACTGCGTGATCATCACTCGGTTTGAAAACATTAATGTTTCGCCAAGAAATCGACAACATGAATTTGAAAACATTAATGTTTCACCAAGAAATCAACATGCTGGGATTTGAAAACATTAATGTTTCACCAAGAAATCTACGGAACCTTATTTGGCCAAGAAAACATTCCCAAAATTTTCCCGATATATACATAGAGGTGATGTTCTCCCATGATTTTCCAATTTGCGTATTTGCAAAGTAGTAGAAAGGGATTTAGTGAATCGGCATATTACAATTTGCTTACAAAATTTCAAATAAATCTAGGTCTTGTTAGGGCCTCGGCTAGTGCATTGTAATTTACATCCTAGAAGCACTTACTGTAGGTGAGTCCTCAGTCTATTTGAGACTTGTTTTCTTTCATGTCGCATTGCTTTATCTGTGATTCCACCTTTGTAAGTTATTACAAAGCCTAAACATCCTCATCCTCATAACCACTATGATTTTTTATGTCATCTAGAATAGTCCTCTCTTGCAGAGAATTATAACTAGTTTTCCTATCTTAGATACATCTAGATTATATATATATATATATATATATATATATATATAATTTAAAATCACTTCATACATCTCCAAAATTTGATACATCTCCACGAGTTGTTACTCTATATATTCCTTGATTTATCAGTGTATCTTCTTTGAATCTTTTTGTTAATGTTCTCTCTTCTGGTGTGTATATATATATATATATATATATATATATATATACATACATATATGATTTCACTTTCCATTTATTCCATGACCAATACCATGACCATTTATCATTGTCCATTGACATTGCCTCATCCCACAGAGGACCCGAAAGATATATAAAATGTGGTACATTCCACAAGTTTCATGTTTCCAAGGGCATTTCCTTGGGAGACGTGGAATGGTGATGTGTGGCATAGACCTCACAAGAGCCGAGACCCACTCCAGACCAAAAACATATCAATTGTGGCTCATTCCATGGGGTTCATGTCCGCTGGGAGGATTTGGTCGGGAATGGGAGGTTAACGGAAATTGGAATGGTGACAAACAATAATATACAAAATTAATAGAGACCATACAAAGATGTCCAAAATGATACTTTAGCTGGCTTTGACACATTGACATTTCATTTTCAAGCCAAAGAACCCTGCATACATTCTCAACCTTGAATTCACAGTCTCATACCACAACGAGTCATAGATGGAAGACCATATATTCTATCTTAGCTCCTTTGAAATGATGAACACTCTTGGTAATTGGATTATGACAGACCTCATACCTTTGATGAATCAATAATTTCTTCATGAGTAGATGCACACCTTATTTGGCTTGATGACAACATTTAGAACCTCTATACAACAGAAAACCTCTATACATTATGACAGAGCTCGGTCATCGAGACTCCTTCATTAATCAACTAAAGACATATCATACCTTGGATGAATCAATGAACTCAGAGTCCTTCACGAGAAGATACATACTATACTTTGATTTCAAACTAAGCACAAACCCTGAGATCACCTATTTCATGTTTGATTAGCTACAACAGAAACTTCTTATCACTAGAGTGTCTTATCATTAGAGTGTCTTTGGCTGCTCAACAAATCATTTAAAATTTTAAATTGCTTGTTCTCTTCTCAAACCTCTGATACATCTTCATTTTGCTTGATGTATGCTCTAATTCTTATTATACTAATGTAACACTCTTGCAAAAAGTAGTACATGTTAAGTGACACAACATTATTTTTCTTTATACATATTTCTCATGTTGAGATGTGTGCACATATCAATATCATTTAGTCTAACATGTTGTATCTTTTTTTCTTTCAATTCTATAGGATTCACTGATTCAAAAAATGGCACCTAAAAAGGGAAGCTCAGCCTCAGGAAAAATGTTATTCCAACCCCTCCTAGTAGTGGTACTAGCATTGAAAAATAACATCTTATTTTGAGAAACCATCTAAGGAAACCCATCCTTCTCAACATAGGACCATCACAATCAAGGGATAATGATTACATTCAAAATGAAACTCAAAATGAGAATGTGTTCATTTTTTATTTTCCTGATGTTGTCAATGACAACAACAATGAAATGCCTCCCCTTGAAGACATTCCATTGAATGATGTTGAGTTTGACATTGTACCACCTACCCAATTGAATGAAGATGACACTGCATCACTTGTCAATTGCCCAAGTGAATGTTGGAGGTGAAAATTTTAGCAAGGGCAAGTCAACGAAGTATAAATTCCACCAAGGAAAATACTCAGTGGACACCTATTTTTGGAAGAAAGAGAAAGGAAAGAAAATGGGACTTGGGAAGGAGTTTCAAGTTAGAGTGGGTTTCTAAGTTTCCATTTATTGAACTTGTTGAAAATGAGAATAAATTTGAACCTCCCAAAGAATGCAAATGTACAATCTGTAGCTAGAGATTGGTGGGGACAAGACAATGCAACTTAAGTTGGATACTATTGAGAAGCATGTAGGAAAGATATATGAAAAGATAATTGTAGATGGCGTTGAGAAGAATGTTGCTAGATGGAAAACTATGCAGATGATTGTTTGCATATTAGGTATGAAAAATAATTTAAGAGCACAAGAGAAATGAAATAATAGTTGCAGTGAATGGAGGGACAATTACCTCTCAATTCAACAAGATCGTTCAAAATAGTCTTTTGGGTAAAACAGTTCAGCTAGCTACTATTTTTCACATTTTGAAAAGAGGTCATCCTATAACAGATTTTCCTAAACAAAAAGAAGATGTTGTCTTTCCTTGGTGTCCCACACTTTCCTCATTCTCATTGGTTAGAAAGTAGTGGTTGGGATTGGGCAAAATGCCTAGCTATGGTTGAGAAAGAAGACTTGAAAGAGAAATTGAAGTCTGCATGATACATATCTTTGTCTATTGATGAGGTTACAATAGTAGATAATACTTTTTGGTATGTATGCATGTGTATATTGTTGAGAATTATGTGAGACAACCTCACTTACTTTCCATTCACAAGATGAGAGAGAACTCCAATGTTGAAAACCTTTGTGAGTTGGTGATAAAAAGTTTGAAGGAGATCGATGACATGGATGATGCTGCAATTGCATCAAAGATGGTATGTGTCGGGAAGATGGGGCATCTATAATGCAAGGTCATCATAATCCTATGTGTAAGACTCAAACATCTCATTTCCCTTATATGATTTTCATTCATTGTATGGCTCATAGAATGAACCTAGCTTACAGAATAGTTGGCAAATTTAAACTTGTAGAAAAAGTTGAAGACCTTGTTGAGAGGTGCATGCTTATTTCTGCCGTAGTCCTAAAAGGTTCATGGAATTCCAAATATTTGTAGAAGGACTAAAAATGGGCATAAATTGTTAAAATATGTCGACACTAGGTGGATCTCATTGTACCAACCGGTTCGTAGGGTGTACGAAGAGTATCAATCCTTATTAGGAGTGATGTGGCAGAATCACATGGAAGTGGACAAGGCCCAAGATTTGATACATCATTTGACTGATATAGAGTCATTGTTGATGTTGTGTGGTCTCCTTCCCATGTTGGAAGAAATGCATCATTTAATTAAACAAGCACAAGAAAGAACTATCTATATTGTTGATTTTTCTAGTTTGAGGAAATGAGTTTGTATGACAATAGAATATTTGTATCTCAATGAAACTACTTTTTACAGTCCAATGTTTGATGGTTGGAATGATTTGATAAATATTGGAAATGCAAGTAGCTTTTTGAAGCTCAACTTGTTTGGGGAAGTATGTGCTTTTGTACATGGATATGAGATACCGATGTACATGTTTAAAGTAGTAGCTGATAAGGTTGAGGAGGTAAAAGTCATAGGGTCGTTGTTTGATAACATTGTATCATCAACAAGGGTGAGGTTAAGAGAAATTACAGTTGTCCCTACTAGAAGAAATAAGGGAGCGATTTAGAAGGGATGCTTTACTTGAAGCAATGGCTATAGTAAATCCGACCTTTTGGAATCCTGTCCAAAATGAAAGACATATGCAGGAAGACTACTTCAAGAGGTTGACTACATTGATTCAACATTTTTGTAAGCTTGTTGATATCAATGGAATGAATATTGCAGGTATTTTAAGAAAGGACAAGTTTGAGTGCTCAATCTCATGAATTCACCACTACAATGATTCACAATTCAAAGATTTGGATAATCCCTTACAGTGTGGAGCAATAACCGCTATGGAAAAAGTTGGGGTGAGTACTATTTTACAACAAACCATGTCCGAGTTTTTCTCATTGGTGATCTATGTCAAACAATGATTTTGGGTTCAATTGAAGATGAGAGAATTTTAGTGCCTTGGCCTTTATAAAGTTCAAAATTGTGAAACAAGCTTGACAAAAATTTGGAAAATTGTTTGAGAATTTATACATCATGGTACGAAGTGGATAACTTTCCCTACGACATGGCTCTGGCAGTATGGAAGTCGATTACTGAAAGGAGAGGGGCTGAAAACAATGACACAAATACAACAGATGACCCTATTGCAGCAGTTGACTATCAAGAAAGAGAGAGTCGAGTCTCAGAGATCTGGTGAATCAAATGATAGAGATGATCCAGTCCATCAAGTTGGAAGCTTCCATTGGTGGATATCCCATGATATAGATGTTCATATAATAATTAACATATTCAAATATTCAATACATTGTTCGAATCTCAAACAAGGATTAGCACTCACCCCAAACTTACATGTGCCTAAAGGTAATCATATTGATTCCATTTCCATTTTGATTGCAGAAACATTACAAAGTCATGTTTTAATGAGTATTTAATATATTTCACATACAATGTTGTTGATCTCTTTTATAGAAAGCATACACCATGGTTGGTTGGCTATTAAATCACAATGCATTTACATTATTATATACTTTAGGCATATAAGAGTTGTGGTGCTTAATTTTGAGATAGAATAAGTGGCTTTTCTTGAATCATTACTGAAATGAAAATTTAAAAATAACATTATTCCTCATTCAACTTGCTTGAGACATGCCTTGTATGAAAAAATTGAAGATTGTCATTGCAACAAATGGAACAATTTTCAAAATGGATCTAAATACACTAAAGAGTAAATCCATGCACATATATATTTAACTTGTGCACCTCTTTGTAAAAGTTTTCTTCAACCACAAGCAACCTAAATATCACATGTTTATTAATACAATAAACATAAAGATAACTCTAGTCTATTAATAAGACAATTTACTATTTTTATCCATGACCATGATTTCCTCCCAAATAATAGAAACAAAAAAACCAAACTGCCACTTCAACTTGGAATCAGGCTCCACAACTTTAACAAATTATATCATCTTCTGTAACATGCTCCACTCTTCATCTGTTGGAATTGCAATTTGTTGTAAATCAGAGATTGACATGTAACTTTGTTAGCAATTCATAACTAATAGTGGAGCTTTCCTTTTCTTCTATTGAATGAAAAAAACTTATTGTAACAAGGTTATCAATGGTTTTAGAGTCAGTCAAAAATTTTTTTCTCATCTAGCTCTCAAGAATTCGGTCCTTCTCTTGAGTCATTTTTTCTTTCATCTTCTTCTGGAATGCATCCTTCTTAATGAATTGGCATGTATTGTCAAAAGGCATTGGAAAACCAAGCTTTGTGAACTCTTGTACCTTTCCATGCAGCTCCTGTAACATTCTTTGACACTTATTCAAAATTCATGTGCTTTTGCCCAACATCACACACTTCCGAATGATAGATGATACCTTTATTGAGGCATCAAACCGGTTTTGAATTCCTGGATGTCAGTTTTGTGTCACTAAATTTGTAGATAGCTTCCAAAATTTTCTTTGTTGTATCCTCTCTTAAAGCCATCACTTTTTTGCTACTTATTACATATTCATGGAGCTTATCATAGATTCTCTATAGAATAGTCATGAATTCAAACAATCTAATCAAATCATCAATTTTTTGGTTTATTTTCCCCAAACATTATCTCATCATATTAATCAATGCCTTTTTATGAAATCTAGATAGTTTGATGTTGGAAGACTGTATTTCCTTTTTTTCTTTCACCAATTCCTGTTGCAATATTTCATTTTGTTTTTTCTCATCATCTAGGCTATGTTCCCATTTTTTGACCTTTTCTTTCTCTTCCTTCAACGCCTCTTTCAATTCTCCCAATGATTTTTGTAATCTATCATTCTTACTCATTGTTTCCTGTAACTTTTTCTTCACCTCTTCTAGTTCTACTGTGCTTGTTCATTCACAACAACTGCAATCATAGAGGCAGATGATTTTATCTTCCTCTCCAACTCATGTCCTATTAACTACTGCTTTTCCTTTTGCTTTCTCATTTTCAGGTCTGCCTCTAACTTTTGAATCTTATTATTCAACTTATATTTCTCCCTCTCTGCCTTTAGTAATGTTGTGTAAACCACATCATTGTTCCTTTTCGATACATTAATTTTTTCAGAAGGTTTCATTGCCTTAAGATCCATTTGAAGGGAGGTCATCTCGTAGTCACTGGAAACCATTTCATTCTCTGGTTTTACAACTTTGGGCACAACATACATGTATTCCATGGTATCTGTGTCTAGGTTATATGTAGGAAATACCCTGATTGTGGTTGGTTCTAAAGTTCCAGTAGCCTGTAGAATTTGCTTCTTGTTTCTTTTATCTCTTTTTGATTTATTGTCAAACTCAAGCTAGGTAATCAATACCTGAGGTGTTCGTAGGAATGAACTGTTCCACCTTGAATGGAGAAGGAGTAATTGAAGTTTGGGGAGAATTTCCTTGTGGAATGGTAGTTTGTTTAGGGGTGGTAGTGGCACCACCACCTTCTATAAATAGTTTGCCTTGAGCCAAGAGTAATTGTACATGTGTCTGCCTCTATCTTTTGCCTCTTCTGTTTCCTTGTTGGAAAATAGCCCTAAAACTTCAATTGTCTCTATTTTCCTCTTTATGTTTCCAATACTTGTTGACTACTACCATCATCACTAGAACCACCAACATTAGCAATAGTAACAGATTCATGGCCAACTTCTCCTCTAGGATTTTCAACATGTGGTTAAACTGTTTGTTGAGGATTTGACTCGGAGTAAATTACACTGGATTGGAAACTTTAACTATCTCTATTGTCCTCTTTTTGTTTCCAATACTCTTTTGACTACTACCATCATCACTAGAACTACCAACATTAGCAATAGTAATAGATTCATGGCCAACTTCTCCTCTAGGATTTTCAATGTGTGGCTGAATTGTTTGTTGAGGATTTGACTCAGAGTAAATTGCATTGGATTAACACTTATAGATGTTGAAGTATGCAGTGGTCCTTTCTCGAAGTTGAAGCTCCAAGGCCTGACTTGTCAAAAACTTTTCTAGGTTGTGCCTCTGGTGGAACCCAAATGCCTTGTCCTGTTGAACCCAAACCACCACCACTAAAACCCATCTTTTCAACAATAACTACTCCTGTAGAATATATTTGTTTCAAGCCTTCATCGAGACTTGGTTTATATGTTCCAGGTGGATTGTGTAATTCCTCAGAGTAGTGTCATCATCACTACTTTTCTCTCCAGGATGCGCTTCATTCCACTTCTTGTTGAACGCTTCATCTTCTGGAATAGAATCATACTCTGAAACAGATTTTGGATGGCCTAGGTCCTGCCTCATAGACCAAAAGGAAACAATTTTTGACCTTGTCCAATTATTTTCTTGCAATTCATTTTGTAATTCCTTTGGCATTCTTTTAGAGGACTTTTTATCATATTTTGCATACACTTTGGTGATTGAAAATCCTCTGCCTATTTTCTTGGAGAGGTTGAGGCAATCCAAAAATTTGTGTTGACAACTCTTGAAAACTAATTCCTTTCTCAACAACAATTTCATCCATTGTTATTTTTACTTCATCCCAAGAGTTCTTGTTTTTCAATTTTTCTAGCAAGGGTTTGCTTTCATGTTGAATTTTAGTGGTAGAGTTCTTGTTCACCACTACCCTTGCTTTAATCACTTCACATGGGTCATACAACTAGTGAGAGTCAACATCAAACTTAAAAATCTGTAAGATTTCATGTGCCACATAGAATGCTTTTCTTTCAAATGTGAACCCTCCACATGAGAATGGTAAGGAAGGAAATATGCTCTTCTTTTGTTGAGAAACAAAATAGAGATTATCTGTGCTTTCCATCTGTCATATATATTCCAAAAAAACTCTCTCTATCACATGTATTGGAAATTTGTAAGGTTCTACTCTGATCCATAAAACCTTAGCACAATATAATCCTCCGTGAAGTACCAGTCTGCTAATTGTATTTTTGATCCTAGTTGAATACAATCTCTACATTTCATAGGAAATCTAGGCAATGTACTTTTTGTAATTAGTATAAAATGGAGCCCAAAAATAATCCACAAATTGATTGTAGTCCCTTCTATGATCATACATCCTTATCTTGGGGGTCCACTCAGTTAATGGACACAACTTTTGGCTCGACCTCAGCAAAATAGGGCTCAATTGCAAGTTTTTTTCTTCAAACCATCCAAAACACCATAGAATTAAATAGCACAAGTAGGTAGTGAACCTAAACGTCTTAGTGTGGAGCCTTCTTTGATTGTTAATAATTGTTTATGCATAGATTTTGCAATGTACCCAACAAATCTATATTTAAAATGTGGATTAACGTAATGGATATTGTATACCATTTCTAGGAGGGTTTCATCCATTGTCTCATCGCTATCGAAGCCAAGGAAAAATACTAGCATAGAAATGGTTTCCTGACCCACATGTTTAAATATGTTAATTGCATACGGAGCCTTCCCTTTTGGTACCCCTGCATCAAATGTTAATTTTTAAAAACATCATCTTTGTCTTTTTGATTTGTGGCATGATAATCACTAGCAATTTTTTCTAGGTTTATGTGGATGGTTCCTAAATATTTTGCTTTCAAACCCCAACGCATTGCCAAGATTTACCTCCGTAATGTACAAAATTTCTTGTTTGTTGCCCTTTGCAACAATTGATTTTTTTGTCTCATTGTAATTTTGGGCACATATATTGACAAATTCAAGGTAGGGGAAAACCTCGTGGAACATCATGCATCCCAATCCAGATGCCCATGTTATCAACCTAAACCTTTAGGTTTACCTGATTTCTCTGAAAGTCTACTTTCCCTCATCTTCATCTCAGATGTGTATCTAAGTTGTGAAGCTCTTGTGCCAATTACAGGATCATAAATATCATGATATTCATTAGTAAAACCAAGGGTTTTACTTTTAAGTAGTTTGGCGTATGGGATTTGGGTTTTACTTGTTACTTTGGGATCTGTGGAAGTAGACATGCTTGGAATTTTGGATTCTGTAAACCCTCAACCCTAATTTCTCAACCCTTATATTGAAATATTTGAAAGTGAAGGCTTATATAGTGCTACTTATATAAAAAAGATAATATTTAAAGAATCAAGACTCAAATGCAGGATGACACTTACTTGGAAATATGAAAATTTTGAGTCTTACGCGGTCCGCAACTTCTATGAATCTATTCTACCTTTTTTGCACTATGCCTTCCAGAAATAGAATTTCAAATGTCAACATCACTATAAATGATTAGGTCTTTCACTGTACTTTGTAGATGTCAAATTTAGTCTTTAATCAAATTCCATTTGATGGATGACAATTGTCACTTAGCTAGGCCTATTTAGGAACTTCCATTCGAATGTGAGTGTGTCAGGCCTTCGTCCCAGAATAGAGCCTATGCCGTTGATCTTAATATATCAAAATGATAGATTATTTATCAGATTGCCATGTGTCAAGGATTTTGGGCCTCCTCGAGGAAAAGGCATTCCCTGGACTCCAAGCCCGTGGAATGAACCGATTCAATAATAAAGTTTTGGGTCTGCATGGTGACAGGTGTGGGCATTTAATGACTTGGCCGTTGAAATTTTTGGGGGCCATTGAAACATTTTAAAAAATATACCCCGCTTTTTCCCATGCCACATGGAATAATTCCATGGATTTCTTTTTTGTCGTGCCCCCATGGACGTGAATCTCCTAGATTTAGGTGGGATGAATTATAATTTTGGGTCCGGACTCGAGATTAATTGTTCATTGTTGGTCATGGACATTGGAATTGGAATATATGATGGGCCCCAACATATTATATATTTATATATATTATTATATAAATATATATTTATAGTATTTACATTATTGATTTCTTAAATAAGATTCTTTCTTTCTTAAATTAATTTAAAGTTTTGATTCACAAGTAATCGTTCACGTGATTACTAAGGGCTCTGCCCTTTCTTGGAACCTTAATTTCTATATGTCCAATATCCTTTTCTGGCTTGGAAAATTGCATAGTTGGAGTATTAATCATGTTTATAGGGAGGCCAACCATCTTGCCGATCACCTAGCTAAAGAGGCAATTGATGGCATGACTTGGAAGATATTATCATTTATGATGGGTGGTGCACACAAAGCTCAAAGAATTAATGGTGGCACGTGCCACACTTTGGGCCTTTATTATTGTTGGTCACTCGCATTACTCTCTCCCTACCTCTGTTTGTTCATGTTTTTGGGTTGGTGAGAGAATAGTTTTTTTGGGGTTTCCTTTCATTTCTCTCTTCATGGGGAGAGAAGGGAAATGGCCTTTACTTGCCATTTCCCATAGGTGGCTTCAAGAGGTGTTTCACTATGATTTTGTGCTCGAGGCCGAGGCCATTGAGTGTGTGATAGGAGATTCCTATATGCAGGACTCTCACAACACCAGAGTCAACTTTGAACTCGCTGCTGACATTCATTTCTAATTGCCTCTTGCTCCATCATTCAAGGAGGATGTTGTGGTTGTCATGGAGTTCTTTATTTACCCTATCCATCGAGTCGGTTTTGTGAAGAAATGGATAGGCCACGTCCCAGACCCTCTGCTCTGGGTGGAGGAGGTGGATGCAGAGAATGGCAAATGGCACCGGGTGGGGAAGATTTGGCTTGGAAAGTAGTATAGGGAGCTACTACTACTCGCGAGAGGTTGTTCACGTTCTATTTGGCATGGTGGTCTCAAACCCTAGCATACTGCCTCCTCTGGATCTCACCGATGCTCACTCACCTATCGACTTGGCCATTGACCACCTCAATGAGTTTTGGGATAATGTCAGGGAGGCCTTTCTTCTTTTGCTAGGTAAGGCCAAACAATTGGAAAGGTGCATTTTGGCGGCGTGGTGGGGTCAATGGGCATGGGGGGAGGTAGGGGAGATGTGATGGATGTGGACACTCGGTGTCTATGAGGGGGAAGAAAGTGGGTCTCTAGTTTCAAAATTTAGGGGTGGTGGTTATTTCGGATGAGGATTAATTCTCTTTTCTAGCTTGTTTTTTTTGGTTTATGGCCATGTGTATTCATTGTCTTGAAGCCACTTATGTTTGTTCAAATGGTCTTTCCTTCTTCTCCATGTGGGCCATTCAGTGGGGCCTTTGTGTTGTTGGTTTATGTTTGGTTTTTGTTCGGAGTATAGTTGTAAGGGTGGGGTCCCTTAACCCTCCAGTTCATAGCTCCGGTAAAAAAGTTTAAAATATTTAAACATAAATATATATATATATATATATATATATATATATATATATATATATATATATATATATATATGTTTTATATTCGGTTTGTTTAAATATTATTATTATACTAGCAATCACATGTGTACAATGCAATGTGAACACCAAACGATATATGTTATTTGATTTATAGGGATAGTTATTACTTTTGTAGTTGAAGTTGATAAGGGGTGTGATTGATTTTGTAAGTGTAGGATTATAGATGAAGCATTACATTTAAAGGTATCATCTCTACATTTCAAACTTGTTACCATTTCACTCAGTCATTATGAAACAAAGCAAATGATATTTATTTTTAGATGTAATTTGTAAAATCAGTCTACTGCAACACTTTCACTAATCTTATTAGGGGTTCATTTTCTTGACCAAACATGATTAGATAAGTTGACATTTTTTAACCACCAAATGTAAGTAGTAGTATCCAAATAACTCATCTTTTGGATAGTGTAACAGGTCAGCACTTGTGTGTGAAAAAGTGACCAAGGAAAATGGTCATAATTGTAGCCCATGTATAGATCCTGAATGTATGTGAAAACATAAATGATTTATTGAAACTCTGTATACTGTAAATAATTATTGTGGCAGATTTAGACCTTGTACATCAATGTTTGATCATGAATTGTAAGTTTGTAACTAAGCTATCAAGTTGTAAGACAAATTATCCAGCAATCACAAACCTTTGGATAATGCTAACAACCCACTCAGAACCTACACAAAGCTCACCGTACTATGGATTTCATGCAGACTAACTACTTAGAGATGAGTATTTAAAGGGCTATTGCTCCCAATTAGAGACTAGTTTTTAAAATAGAGAAAAGTATTAAGGGCTATTGCTTCAAATAGCCAATTGAAATCAACAAAAATACAAAATTGAAAATCCCTAACTTGTGTGACAAGATTCTTCCAATTAAATACAAGAAGCATTATGGGAAAAACCTAAACCCTTGAATATTAATTTCCATCTTTAAAATGTCAGGCTATTCCATGCAGATTATATTTGCATTAGGAGGACACAATTTACTAGAAGAAAAACTTGTACATAACCTTATAAGTAGAACAAAAAATAGTGTCCCTAAACTGCAAACAAGCAAATTTGTTTATTCTAGTAAAGAGTGATCCCAGGAAAATTTAATCTATAAATAATAAACATGATAATATATTATTATATATATATATATATATATATATATATATATATATATATATATATATATATATATATATATATATATATATATATATATATATATATATATATATATATATATATATATATATATATATATATATGTATATATATATATATATATATATGTTAATTTAAAGTTTTCAATAAATTAAAAAGCTATCACAAGTTCAATTTTCAAAATACAAAACCAAATATCCATAGATGAGAATAGATCAAAGGAAGTCTTTCTAAAGAAAATGAATATGAATAAAATCAAATGTTGCTTAATATTATTTACTATTTGAATTGAAATAACTAACGAAAATGTTGTTTTTAAATAGAATTCAGAATTGTTGATGTCATTACTGATGAAATATAGTGTTTTCACATTTATATAGTGTTTACATTATTGATTTCTTAAATTAGATTCTTTCTTTCTTAAATTAATTTAAAGTTTTCAATAAATTAAAAATCTATCACCCCACTTTCGCCCATGCCACGTGGATGCGGATGAATATATAAATATAATTTAATATATATATATATATATATATTATTTTTTATTGTTAAAGCGGGTTGAAGGGTCTCATTCCCTTTACAAAAGAGAGAGGCCAAACCTCAGATACAACATGAAGATGCAAAAAACTTCGTCAATCATGATTGCTGCAGGTATATCGAGCAAAAGCCATCCAGAAGGAAGGAAGACTATAGCTATACTATACTATAGACATTACAACATATATTTAGATCGAGGATTAATCCCTGAATTAGAAGACACAGACAAAATTACAACTAGAGATCCCTGCCTCTCAACCACACCCTCCTCATGAGTCCTGAGAAAAATTTCATTGGCCCAACCATGCCAAAGATGATTATAAGCTTCCCCTACAGTTTCATGGATTTCCATCCACCAAAGTGGCACTGGCTCGATGGGAGAATTGAGGGCAGCCAAATTAGGGAGTTTGAAGCGTGCGTCCTTCCAGCATTCTTGTCACACGGTTGAACACCGCCAGCTTCTCTGCGAAGGCCATTAGCTCCCCATGGTGATGTTCCAGTTCCCTGAAGATGCTCAAATCCATGCCACCCCAGAGCTTCACCTCCTCCCCACTGCCCAGAAAGCAACATTACACTTTTGCACTTCTACAACCAAATTTAGAAAGACGACCGAACCCAATGGAGAGCAAGGTTGACCGCATCAGGCTTTCGATGGCTCAATTATCAGAATATTTTCCACAAAAACTAAGGCCACACTGCTATTAACCCTACACCATCCATCCTCAAACATAGATATTTTCCCCCAAAACCAATTTAATTGCCTCCAGATCGCTACCATTACCAATTTTGAAGATCCACCATAGACGATTATCGGATATAGACGACCTGAAAGCCATTTCCCTTTTATTGCAAAATAAAGACAACATGGGAACTCGAGGGGAATCCATAGGTGCTCTCAAAAAAAAGATGAAAATGAAAAAAATTGACCCACAATAAATAGGCAAAAAACAAGGCCCTTCACACGCTCGAAAAGATTGGCGACAACATATATTTAAGGCCCTTCGTATTTAATTTAGAATTGTTGATGTCATTACTGATGAAATATAGTGTTTTCAAATTTATTATTAGATGTTATATATTTTGTAATTTTGACCTTTTTCATATTTATTTTATTCAAATTAATTAGATATATATTGAAAGAAAATTAACATTTTCATTTTTTTTTGTTGAAGGGTAATGTGTTTTCTAATATCTCATTTATGATGGGTAAAGCTTTACCTAGCTAGTCAAATTAAAGTATGGGGAGCCCTTCAAATTTGATCATTGAATGCAATGATGGCATTTCAATATATTTTGTAGGAAAGTGCCCTTTTCATAAAGCTTAGTAACTTTTGAATATACATATTTATTAAATATGTCACTTTTATGAAATAAGTCTTTTCCATATTTATTAAATGAAATAAGTCTTTTCCATATTTATTAAATATCTCATTTCTTGGACCTTCATGCTAGAAAATATAACGTCACCAAGAATTAAAATTGATAAGACATTTATTAACTGTGAGGGTACCGATTAAATCTCTGGTGACACACTTTACATGTGTAATGAATAGGTAAAATTGTAATTAATTTCAATTACCTAAAACTTAGGTCGAGGGCCGAGGCTAATAGTTATCGATAATTGCTCACCGACATCACTATCATGATAAAAGGACATTTAAAAGGTAGCGGAGGCATGTGGGATAGTGACCGGTTTAATGTGAATTTTTCACCACGATTTACATTTAATAGTAACCATCAATTCATACCCGGGTTTGGTTGACACGTGTAAAGGTCCAGTGAAGAACTCACTCGGAAATTATAAATTCAAGGCCCATGGTCATTTTTTTCGACACTTGCTTTCTTTTGCAAAATCATGGGGGACCAAATTGAGTGCATCGAACCAGTATCAAGCCATAAATACGTCGTGGTTTCTTCTAGTTCTGATACGGACTCAGATGAGGTTATTGTTGGGAAATCCTTTCCCTCTCTACTTCTAGTTCTCATCCTGATGGTGCTTCCCCCCCCTCTCTGGCCAGTCGATTGCTACCATTGTTCCCCTTCATTCTCTTGGAACTTCTTTTGTAGAGCTCCAACCGGATTCCCTCTTTGAGCAACCGATTCGAAGTATTATTAGAACTCTTGTTGTTTATCTAGAATCCCTAGACGGAACCTATGGATTCTCCACATGCTGCTATAAATGATGTGGATATGGAAATTGATGGCAATCAATCCCCCAGTGGTGACCCCTCAGATGGACAGTCAATTGAAAAATGGTGTCTTCCATCCTTGCAAGTCTGCAATGATCTTTTGAGGTGATTAAAACTTGACAAAACTTAACAGACACCTACATAGAGCTATTGTTGATAAAGAATGTGTCTTGATACTAACCCTGGCCATGACACTCTAGCGAGAGAAGATCGATACCGATGTAGTTAGGAAAGTGGCACAAGAACTAAGAAATATATTATGATATGTAATATTTATGTTATAATATAGTGGGCTTATATATTTTTTGGTATGCCTATGTTATGATATGTAATGTTTATGTTTCAAAAAATATATGAGATACTCTTGTGGAACTGGATGTTTCTGATCTCAACAAATATATGAGATACTCTTGTTTATGTTTCAACAAATATATTTTTCCTTGTTAACACTTGTTCTTGTGGATACTCTTGCATTGCTACAATGTCACACCTTTTGATTTGTTTTCCTTCTTGAAACACCACCAGAATTTTGTTCTTCATTCTAGGTTATTTCAATGTAAGTTGAAACCTGCCTGGCCATTTAACCTACAACCCTTGAACCCCCTGCTCATATCGTGTGCTTGTTGTGTGTTGCCCTTTAGCATCATCAATCACCATTGAATTTTCTTTGCCTTTTTTTTTTAGTTGTCACGAGAAAAGGAAAAAGAGAAATCCTAGAAATGGACGATGATTTAATGTCAAAGAATGAGGAGCAACATGGAAATCATGTTTGTGGGATCATTCACTACCTCAAGATGTTTGGGAAAACATATTGCTTTGGCTTCCATTAGAATCCATATGTAGGTTCTCTCTAGTTTCTAAGGAATGGAAAGCACTCATGTCTTCCACCAGATTCTTCAAGTGCATTACAACGAAACAAGGAACAAACATCCATGGATACTTGTAAATCATGATAGTGGTCATCATTGGATGAGATATGACTGTTATAGTAGGACATGGAAAATTCTCAACTTTTCGTGGTTATCATGCTTTGATGGGGTACGGTTTGAAGATTCACATCGAGGGATAATCTTATTTTGTTGAGTGAATCGAGTCACGTTTCAAGGGTATGTAATCCACTGAAGGTTGGAACCTCCTTCAAGCTTCCTCGAATGTTATCAGCTAATGAATGACACTTTTATATTTATGTGGGGCATTCTAGTTGTGGATGAAAACAAGGGGTACAAAGTGGTTCAAAAGGCTAATAGATCTGGAGTTAATGCAGGAAATGGTACTATAGAAATTTATGATTCTTCTATGGGGACTTGGAGGATTGTGGCACGATTGAGAGATTGTTTCTTCTATGGACCCATTGTCTTTAGCAACAATTTTTTCTTCTTAATGTCATATGAACCTATGTTGGGTGTGAGAATTTATAACACTCAAGATTATGCTACTATGTGCATTTTGTGTTGTTACCTGTAAGATATGGCAGAGACCATTTCCCTCACTATAGACCAAGGTTGGTTGTATCTGAAGAGAGGGTGCTACTTGCAACACCAATTGTAGATGGGGACCATTTGAAGGACATAATTGTGTTTGAGCTGAGCTTGAGTTTGGAAGGAGGAGAGGCAATGTTTGGTCTTGGAAAGAAATTGCAAGGATGCCCCACACAATGTGCCAGTGTATTTCTATGAGGAAAAGGATATTCTTATTTAGTTACACTGCGGTGGGAGAGTTCTTGTGTTTCAGAAAGGTGTTTTTAGAAATATCCTCATCCTTTGTTTTCATTTAAAGCAAGGGTCTTGGTCGTGGCTTCCAGAATATATAAACACAACTGGCATCTGTTATAATGGTGGCATCACCTTTGAGCCAAGCTGATTTAAGACAACTACAAATTTGTTTCCTAAAAAAATTACAGATTTGTAGCAACTTTTCTTATTTTTACTGTTATGGTCTATCTTCTAAAATCCAAGCATCCAAAAAATGGAAAGTTCTATATTTAAGGCACGATTATTCTCTATTGGAAACTAATTTTTCTCTTTTAGTGGCATGATTTTTGGTTCGTGTGTTTTTGGCATGTTTTTAGAATTTCTGAATTCTATTGCTTTCCATAGTTGCATGCAAAGGCATACTCGACACTCATCTTTATCCCTATTCCCATGCATGTGGTGCTAACTGTGCATTTGAATATGACCATTTGGCATCTTTATTCGATTCGATCATCGATTATTGAATGATTTGTTGTTGTTGTTGTGATTAATGATGAGAATTGTGCCAAGACCTTATAAAATGTAAATACATGTGATTTTTAATTTTAGACATAGTAATTATGCCCCCATACTATTTTTCATTATTTATCAAAAGACAATAGCTTCGACAGGATTTTCCATATCATGGCCTTGTTAAAAAAACACATTCTTACTGTTGCACATACCTGACATAAAAAAATTAATAACAACCAACAACATATCCTTGATTATTAAATATAAGTTATTTTTGCCTTATTATTAAAGTTATTAATCCTTCCCTTCCCATCAGACAGACATGTGGTAGGATTTGGGCCTCCCCAAGTCAAAGGCATTCCTGGACTCCAAGCCCACATGGAATGAACCGATTCAATAAGTTTTGAGTCCGTGGTGTCGGTGAGGCAAGGCAGAGTGGCAATGAGTAATCAGAAGATACCACGTGTCATTTTCTATTCCTCGAGTGGCCAAATGTCACACATTCCAAGCACTTGAGCATAAAGGTAAGGCATGCAAAAGAAATGAAAATTTTTGGGCCTCATTATAGTCAAATTCGACAGAGGGTACTCGCCAAACAAATTTACAAGAGATTGTCGTTAGAATTATTAATTTCTATAATCTTCGAGCCCCAAAATTTGTTGTTACCAACCACCAACTACCTATAGGCCGAATTTAGTGTTATTTGGTTGTTGAATTAATACTTTTCCCATTAAAAGTAAATTAATAGTTTTGGCCATTGAAAATTGAATAAACCCCAACGTTTATTCCACGTGGAGACATTTGGGATTTCCACTCCTTTCTTCTCCCAATGGACTTCAAAGTCCAGAATGCATTGTTTTGCATAATATTTCGGGTCCAGTTTATTTTATATAGTTTTCATGGATTTTTATATCGGGCCCAATATATTTTAATATATGTGATACAATATATATTATTTGGGTAAAAAATTTGGGGCTTTATTTTGTGCAGAAAAAGTAAAAGAGAGAGAGAGAGAAAGAAGAGAAAAAACTTGGAGATAGAAAAAAAAGAGAAGAAGAATACAGAAAGAGGGAGAAATTTGTGCAGCAACACAATAAAGAAGAAAAGGGAAAATACAAAGAGAAAGAAAAGGAGAGAAAAGTGCAACAACACAATGAAGAAGAAATAGAAATAGAGGAGAAAATACAAAGGGGAAATTTTTGCAAATGGAAATGTGCAACAACACAGAGTAATTTTTGTAAGAAAAAGAAAAGAAGATTTGGACACAAGAAGAGAAACAATTGAAAAAGATAAGCAGCAACTCTGAGATTGTAAAATTTCTCAAATTAATTTAATATTATTGTGTGTGTTTTATTTGTATTTTTGGTTGTGTCTTTCCCTTACTGGTTGTATTTGGCACTAAATTTTGCCAACATAGATTCAGATTCACCATTGAAAGAACAAAATAGGTTAAAGGAATATTCACCAAAACCATCCAAGAAAAAGTGTCAAGACATTCAAAGACCGTAGCGAGATTCTCGCTCCAACTCGCAATAGTAAGAAAGGAATCATCAACAAATTTCTGTTGATAAGTTACGTCTCATGATCATGAAGAAAAATTCCCTGAATATGTCCATGAGAAGCTTGATGGATAATTAAATATCCCGAACATCACCAACAATAAAAACAACGTCGGTCTGCAAGAGGGCACCTCTATTTGATAGAGTTGTTGAGGCCAATGGCGATGAGATTAGTGACCATTAATGGAAAGTCAAGAAGTCAAGAAGAAGCATTAGATAAAAGTGTGATAAAAATCATCTGGAAGAAATCACCAAAACCCAAGTACAACAATATTTTAATTTATACATATCTATAAATAATTGATAGTGACGGTAGTAGAGAGTAGATCTAGATAGCTAATAAATTGACCCTTAAGAAACATGACATAAATAATAACCCTAACCAAAAATGTAATTCGTACAAAATTGGCTAACCATATTCATAATTGCTATGAAAATATCCTTCTACAATAAAATATGACAAATAAACAATATTAAAACCTACATGTGACTTGTTTAGTCATTACATTGGTGTAAACATCATGATCACTTAGATTTAATACTCTACATCTATCAAATTCTATTACACTTGAGCTCTATAATAAAAATAAGATGACCATAGATACCTTAATCTATGGACATCATATATTCTCGGATTCTTATAGCTTGGTACCCTAAGGGTAGCCCTCCACATTAGGGGCATGCATACACTAGGATAATTTTAGATACTATGCCTAATAATTAGATCTTATCTTTCACATTATGTTGCTTCTTATATTCATATATCTTGGGGGATACCCACCACATTGGAGGTATACCTACATTGGGGCATCATATTTGACTTATCTTATATAAATCATATCCTTACACACTATTCCATTGTTGTTATAACACTCTTGTCTATCTTAACACCTTATTTCCTACTATATGTGTTTTATTATTGTAACATCTCACATCCATAAAGAAACTTGTTTTAAGGATTTAATTCTATATGACTCATAAGCGAATGTTAACCTTACCCAAAAATTTGACTCTTGTGAATGATTTTAAATACTAAATGATGAGTAGTATTGTAAATTTTCTTGATTAAATTGTATGTATGATTATATAAAATTTATTTTTAAATTCCGATTCATGCTTTACAATTTAAGCGATTTAAATTTTTCATTACAAATGTTGTTAATGTCTTGTGGTTCTTCTTATGTGAGGTAATAAAAACAAGATCGCACAAAAAAACATAAAATGGATCTATATTAAAAATTTTATGAAACTAATTTAGAACATCTTCACCAATAAGGAATCATATGTCAAAGTGTGGAATATAGATTTTGTATCATATGAATATATGTATTTGTATGTTTACATTATTGTCTTCTCATCTGCATTTTAAATGAAAAATAATTAGATTATCATAATGTTGTAAGACATTAATACTAGTGTTTAATGAGATGTTAAATTTGAATATTTATTAGTTTAATGAAAATTAAAAATAAATTCGAAAATAAATAGAATGCGGAAAAAAAAGTGTCAGCCATGTAGAAAGACGATGAGGGGAAAGTTGGCATGAGGGGAATTGAGGAAAGAGGAAATAAGAGGAAGGATAACAATTCATTAAATTTATTGTTTCTTTCTTTTATACTTGCACTATCCTAGAATTGAAAGCCACGTATTTAAGGGAGGCATGGTGCAAGGGAGTGAGGGAAGGATTTTGTAAGAAGAATTTTTATCGTCATAACAAAAATTGTTACTCTTTCAATTATATTTATCTTACTATTATAATGTTTTAAATTTAAATATATATTATATAAATTTCAATAAAATAGAAATAAATATAGTCCTAGTGTTTGTATGCAAAGTTAGGGCTAAATATGGATACGAAATATAAAGGATTTAGGACCATATTTGGTTATAAATATATACATATAAATATTTAGAAATGTTTATAGGATTATATTTCGGGTTTTTATATGAAAATTAGGGCCATATAAGACATTAAACTAAAAGGTTGGAATGATTATACAATGATAAGAACCGAAATGACTTGAAGTGTTGATCAACCTCTAATATAACCAAAAATTATATATATATATATATATATATATATATATATATATATATATATATATATATATATATATCGCCCAAACAATATCCGAGAAAACTAGTGATTAAGCTAGTGTAATTACTTGTGTACTTGATGATCAAACTATGCATTGTATGCACCATTGAAATTCAAAATAATATTTGTAAGATTGATGGTTATTAAATATGAATACCTATGATAAAAGTAGTAAAAAAACACTTGCAAAAATTGCAATAATAGAGTATTATGGAACCTTCCTTTTGGCCATGCTTTTATTAACACAAAAAGCTAAATTTGCCACTTACAACTTAACTTGCAAACAAGTTAAACTCAAAATAGAACCACTAATAATATTAAAACACTCCTAAACTAATTTTGGACTTCCATTAACTTAAAAATAGACTCATGCAATCCTTGGACAAATTCAACATGGCAAGCTAGGCATGCATTCAAAGCCTAATTATATATTTCTCCTAAAGAATGCACCCCAATGTCCCTAAAATATAGGGATGGTCATAAAATTAGCATATTTGCAGTTATCTTAACTTATAAAGTGTCTCCCACCTCTTTGGGGATGACTACACAAGAATTTGTACTTATCTAGAAACTAACAGTTGATAATCTATTTTTAGCTATTTTTAATGAAATCACTAAAAATCACTTATTTGGTCCTACTTGACTAAAAAAATGCATGGCTAAGATAAATTGGCTTCATTCCCAATATTCCCCTTTTGGTGCAAAGGGTGGAAATTTCAATCATGTATTTGAGTCTTCTTAACCAATTTAATTTTGTACAAGTTGATGTAAGGGATACATATTCAGCTTCAAGAGAGGATAATATAATAGCAACATGCTTCTTTGAATTCCAAGAAACCAAACCTGCTTCCCATTGTGAAGCAATAACTGAAGTCGACTTTTTTCATCAAGATAACTATAGTCACAAGTTCATGCAATTTCCACTTACATCGGGCCTCTAAGTATTTCATTATATACATGATTCCTAAGAAAGAAGACTAGAAATTAACAACACTTGTTTTAATCTTTCATTGCTTATATATTTCCCACACTCTTGCTATTTAATTTTCTAGAATGATCACTTTAATTTTGGATACTAAACAACATGTGACTCATCTATGTATTAATTGTTACATCCACATAGCATCTTGGAAACTATGACCCATTAGGAACAAGAGAACCTCATGTGCTACTTTTGTCCCTTATGTGTTTTTTTTTCATTTCCTTTTTCTTGATTTTGAATTTCCATATCATTTGGTATCTTTTATATGGTCTCTTTTATCACTTTGGGTCATATTTTCAGTTGTAAATGATAAAATTCAACCAAAGGAATAATATATATATATATATATATGACTTACTTACCATTATTAAGGGGTAGGACATTTGGGGTTAATACTTACTATCTACTATTGGGGTAAAGAGAAAATTCAGACTTCATTTTTGGTTGCATCATTCACTACATAAGAAGGGGCATTTTTAAATCCCATCTCACACATTCATCTTGGGTAAAAATAGTTGTAGCTCATTATCTTGGTGTGACTAGCATAAGGGAAACCTAGCTTCAAGGCATGCGATTCCAATCACACACAAACACACACACACACACACACACACACACACACACACACACACACACACACACACACACACACACACACAAGAACTACATACAACCTGAAATACAGTGAAGTACTTGGTGATAATCACATTGGGGTGACCACCAAGGTCAATCCAACTCAAGCATATGCATTATTTATTTCATCTAATATTTCTTAAGCTTTGTGTAGATAGCTAGGGTCTATTTCATAGGTACACGTGTAATATAGGAACCCTTCTTTAATTTTTCAAAATATATATATATATATATATAATCAATATTCCTTATAAATGAAAGATAGGACCAGATTCGGTATATGCACATATATGAATTCCTTTATAAATAAATAAATTCCCTTATAAGAAAACTTAAATATTTTCAAAGACCTATTTATCTTAGTACAAGTGCATGTGAAGAAATCTTCGCTTTACTTTTCAAAAGTCAATAACACTTATATATGTGATGTTAACTCCTTTTTCAAATGAAGTAAAGATCATTCTAATATATTTATTCTTACACCCATGTCCAAGATCTTACATAATTATAAATATATATGAATTCCAATAGGTAAACCTTTCAAATTCTTATTCCAATAATAAGATTTATACTTGTCTTGTTAAACCAAGAGCTAATATATTCAAAGGACAAAAAAAGAGAACGTAATTCCTTCTTCATAAAATTATAACAAATCAAGATAGATAAGCTAAATAAAGAGTGTTATGCACAATATTACTTCTTTGGAAAATCATTTAAATATAACATCTAGAAAGACAATATTTGTTTCCTTGAAATTTCCATTGATAGACCAAGTGAGAATAGATTTCAAGTTTAACAAGCCCGTCATATGTTTCTCGAATACAAATTTAAGATCAAACCAAAATTTGGTAAGTGTTTCCATGAGCACAATAGATCAAATAAAACAATATTTTTATTTACAAACAAAGAACCATATTCATTTAAAGAAAAAAATGATTAGAGCACTTTCATAATACTTTTATAAACCAAATTTCCTCTTTTCAAATACTACATTTACACTTTGATTCAAAGTGGTCCTAGAATGAATGTAATCAAATTGTTTTCCTTCATTTACATATTGTTTCAAATGTTTTTAGAAAAATCAATAATTAAAGCAGCCAAACCACATTCCTTCATTTCCAAAATACAAGATGGGTACATTTGATTCATTCCTCTCTTTAATTAAGAAACGCAAACTAATTTCCTCATTTTAAAACAAGGTTTACAAATGAGTTAATGTAATGAACCTTATTACTAATTAGATATTCCAATAACAGATCACGAGATAATACTAAAATGATCAATGAACAACAAAATGGAATAGAATAGAATAGCTTATATCACTCGGGACGCTTCGAGGGATAACCTCCAAGAACTTACTATAAGATTATAATGCTCAAAATGATCCTCAAGTACTACCCCAAACTTATATATATCCTACTTAAAAATGGTTAGTACATATGTCGACCCTACTATAATATGAAAGCGTATAAAAATGTGACAAGACTAAGGGGATATTATGCTAGCCACATGTCGGATAATCATATTCCATTACAGAAAAAGTAGATTAAGGGTGTAGCATGACCCTACCCTTGAAACCAACATTGTCCTCAACATCGAGTAAGTTTGGATGCTTTTGAATGAATTCTTCATCCTTCCAAGTGGAATCCTCGGTTGCCAAGCGAGTGCTCTTCCACTTGATCAAATATTGATGGAGGACCATGGTATCCAACTTCTTTGTATGCATTTAAAGGACTGAATCTAGTCTAATAATAATGTGCCATTCTTCATCCATCTCTAGTAATTTTGTCTGAATGGGTACCCATTGTCCAAAGACATTCTTCAAGCATGAGACATGAAAAACATGATGTATTTTGGCTTAAGGGGGTAGGTCCAATTTGTATGCCACAGTTCTAATCTTATGTAAGACCTGATAAGGACCATAATACTTAGGAGCCAACTTGTTATCCTTCCTTTTTTGTTTCAGTGACATCTTTTTGTATGTTTGAAGTCTTAAAAATACCCAATCATCTGATTCAAAATGTATTTCACTTCAGTGTTGATTCACTTGTTGTTTGATTCTATCTTGGGAGAGAGCCAAATTTTCTTTGAGGGCTGCCATGATTTCCTATTGATATTAGATGTGATCCTCCTCGCCTCAACCTTAAGATGCACCCTTAAATTGGATGTGATCCTCCACTTCCTTAACCTTAGGATGCACCCTTAAAGTGGATGTGATGGAGGGTGGTTCATACCCATATAAAGACATAAATTGTGACATCTTGGATGAGGAATGAAAGTATGTGTTATACCACCATCTCGCAAGGGGTAGCCACTTGAGCCCAACTTCCCTATTGATCAAACACAAAACAACGTAGATATCCCTCAAGACATTAATTGAATACTTATATTTGATAATCTGATTGAGGATGATATGATGAACTATGATCTAGGTGAGTACCTAGAATTGACATTGGAACAAAAACTAAGATCAACAACAAAGCTTCTCTAGCCTAGAAAAACCCAAAACCTAAGTATTTAGGTGGACACTAGCACCCAAATCAGTCACTAACACTCAGGTGCTCCTGTCATCCCATGGGCACTTTTTTCATGTGTAGTTATGAGTTCCATATCCATTAGTGAGCCTTGACAACAATGTTTCCCACCTATTCTAGTGAGCTTGTTCAAGATCTGAGATCACTCCCAGCTTGCACAAAATCAGCTAAGCCACCTTTCCTCTCTCATTTTCTTAGGGTTTCATATTGTTGCATGTTTATTGCTTGTCCATTTATTATATATTATTATTTGTACATCATTCATTATTACACGTTACTCTAAAATAAAGGTTTAATTACTTTTAGATTAAAGCACTTGATGAACCCAAACTCTTGATCGAACACTCAGATCCTTGTTTTTATATATTCTACTAGTCTTTTTCTTCTCCCCTCACTATTTTTTATCGTAACTCTGATCTGCATAGGTATTCATAGGGATTCATCCTTAGTATTTTCTTTCTAGGGCTCTTATTTTACGCATTACCTTTTCATTCATGGCCCCTAAGTTTCCTCAAGTCTCCATGTATCAATTACTTCAAATGCACCCACCTTATAAAGATGTTCTCGAAAATCACGAATCACCATGTACCTCCTTGAAATGCTCCACCTTCACAAGTACCATTTTCGATCATCTCTCTCGATCTCTTATCAATCCCGATACCACAACCAATCAATCCATCTTTGATTCAATTCAAGATTTACACCATTTATTTCAAGATAAATTTCAAGCTATAGAAACCACTTTGATCACATCCCTCATAGCTGAAATCCAACATCTCAAGGCTACTTCTCAGGCCCATGCTAGTTCTCCTTCTGCACCTCATCCTGATCCCATGTCTACTAAATGTGTTCATACAAGTAAGGTGCACATATCCTCACAACAAGTACCTCTAAATTTGTATCAAAATGCTAACTTGACATGATATTATCTATGATTTCCTCAATCATCAGTTAATCACCTTTCCACCTACTCATTACTACCCTTCTTATCATCTTACAAAATAAAAAGGTCACCCATTTTCAATTATCATAGAATTAATGGACATCATGACAATGATTTCTATTGTTTAGAATGAAGAATTGTGCAGCTTGAGCATCAAGGCTTTATTTAATTTATCACACAACATTATGCTACATGCTCATCTCTAATTACTAAACCCCAATGGGCTCCCAAATCCAATCCCTCTATGTCTAGTGAGAATCATGCCATAATTACTAATGTTCCTTCTCGATAATTCAAGAGCCACCTATCCAACCCAAAGTGTCATACCACTTTTAGAAGTACCTACCCCATTACCTCTTCTTATTAAGTCATCTACAGTGTTACCAATCCTAAATATGCAACCAACCTTAAAAAAAGAACCACCACTTCCCTCTCCATAAGCAAAGATCCCTTACCAACCTCCTCTAATTAAATGTATAATCCTTCTTTTTATCAAGATAATGTTTTTGTCAATTAATATGAAACATTTCAAACTCCGCCACCATGGCATGGTATCTCTCGCATAATCGTATATATCTCCATCACTTGCACACTTGGTGAGCATCAAACTCCCTGCCCATCACAATTTTTATGTCTTTACTCATAGTTTATCTACTACACTTCACGCCCGTGTTTTACTATATATCTTTCCTAGTAATACATTCATTACCCGATGATGCAATATAGTTCCACAGTTCACACTTGACTGCGTTGAGGGTTGTATTATTTAATGAACCTCACATCATCTAATTTTGCTACACTTCACACTCGTGCTTCATGTCTATATTTTCAAACATTCTCACATCTCTAGTATACACATTATACCGTCATTACCCAATGATGCACTCTTGTTTTACAGTTCATACTTGTGTTGAGGGAGAATTACTAAATCAACCTCATCTCACACACATCTACTAGGGGCAATGTGGCTCCTCCCATCTTCGCATCTCACATATCGCAGCACACCATCATAGTGACTCAAAGATCTACAAAAATTGGTTGTATATTCTCTTGTTCACTTATAATACTTACATGTTGCACTTTGTTTCCTATGCTAGCCAGATTGTTAGTATGTCATTATGCTCGATATATACACATGCACATTCACGTGGTCTCTTGAGATGAATGCACAAATTTCACTGATTCTTACATGATGCATGATGCTTGACACTACTCTTTACCATTCCCCCGAGGCTCTTGGGTGCATCTATCTTTGTTACTCTCATCATCTACATATCATAGGTCCTATTGTCACATTATTCTTATTACAATCACTTACTTTTTGATGATATATACATGATTTGAAATACTAATTATATTTCTAACATACTAATGTATGCTTCATGTGTAGTGTTTGCCTTACGGGATCTATAAAACTATGGTTACATACCATTTCATGCTTACTATTGCTTGTGTATTATTTTTGGGTTATGCCCTATGTCATGTTTGATCATTATTTACTTATGGTCGCTTCGGCCCTAATTGTCTTGTGACATTGTGAGCAATGTCCCATGTATGCAACCCAATTTTTGTGGTACTTCTTACCGTCATAAATTTATTTGCCACATTGTATTTTGTTACATGTTATCTCTATTATACTAACATTTTTTACTGTCCTATCTTGTTTGCATGTTCCTTGGTTTCTACCATGCACATCCCCTACCCCCTGTAGGTATCCACTATCAAATATGCATATCAATATCGGGTCCTCTCATTTGGATCACATTCTCCTATAGTCATTGCATGCACCCCAAACAAGGGGGATTTATTGGGTGAAAAAATCACCCTTACAACATCTCATAGCTCCGAAAAACACAACACAATACATAATTGGCATAGGAACATAGTTACATAGTGGTCTAGAATCAAACTTAGATCACAAGCATAAAGAAGGCACTAGTGCCCAGATGCTTGAAAGTAACGGTGGGTGATTATTTCCTCCCGGGTGCTTGTGTCCTGGGGTAAAAATAGTTAGTTTTTAGTTCAACACGGTTTCTAGTAGTTTACAAGTACATTTCTCTAGTATCAATAACTTGCCTCCAGTTATAAAATTCAGCCAATCAAGTTAAAATTTTGTTACAACATGATACAATAGGTTACAAATCATGGACGTCCCATCTCAGTAGTGGCACTTATTTGGGAAGTTTCGTTGAAGGAGAGAAAATAGACCTCTCTCCCCAACATTCTTCTCTTGATATGAGATTGCCCAAAAACTCACGCTTGAGTGAGATCACTCAAAAAACTCACTCTTGGTTTGAGATGGCCTAAAAAATCACTCTTGGTGTGAGATCACCCAAAAAAATCACGAATGTTGTGAGATCGCCCAAAACCTCACCATTAACAAGATAATACATTTAAATCTAGAAACATATCCAAAAATAAAAAAAGAAAAATTTATATCTTTTACCCTCTTATATATCGGGTGCACACTTTCCTTTTACTTTTACACACATTTACTTACTTATACACATGTTACTATGAATTTTCATACACAAAACTATGACTACTCATTTACACTTCTTTTGCATATCCATCCTTATACGTAACAAGAAGCAACTCATATCAGCGAGCATAATCCCTAATAACACACTACCATGCATACGCTTCACCCTTAGGTTCTACCTCCCCTTCCTAGCTTCCAAGTTTCACATTACAATCACTTCACACTTTACTTTTCCACTTGGCACGCTATCGGATACACTCTTCTACTATAAACACCGAATCATACAATTGGGTACATTTCTAGGTGCTAAAAGCATACTAACATTCATATGATTCCTAAGCAAGAAAACTAGTAATTGATGATAATATTTAACACCTTTTCTTTCTTTATTGTTTCCTCTTTGGTCTTACACACCCTATAACCTTGATCATAATTTTATGGGTTTATATTTTATGACTTGAGACACCAACTCCCACCCAAGATAGAAGCACCCAAGTTCCCACATTCCCTCGGGTGCCCCTAACCCTTTTTCACCTTACTCACTTCTTTTGGGTCTGTTTTATATTTTGGGAATCTTTTTCACTTATGCGCCGGCCCTCCAATTTTCAATTATGAAATTTAAACAATGGAATCATATAAATACATAGTTATGTGTTCAAAATAAAGGACCAAGCACTAAACATTACTATCATCACCTAAGATTGCATTCAAAAGGCATCTAAATCACTCCAAGGCATCCATCTAGCATCCATTCAAGGGACAAGGAGTGCATACTCTGCATACACAACATAGAAAGGGGAAGTTCATTCTATTCTATCCACACATTCTACTACATTAGAGATACAACTCGCTATCAATTGCACTTGCACAAGGTCATCCTAGGGCACAATTTCTACACACACTCACAAGAACTACATGGATTTTGAGATGTAGTATAGTGCTCAATTATAAGTTCACTCTTGGGGTGACCACCCAAGTTAGTCTAACTCCCATTATGAATTTCCCTTTTAAGGCTTGATGTGGTTTATGGGCTTATGTAGGTGAACTCTTCTTTTGCAAGTTATAGGTACCCTTGGAGATCATTGTGTGATTATCAAGTGATCAATAGGAAGTAGCAATGACAATCTTGTGACATAGTAAAAATAATATTCTAATCATTTGTGAAGTCAAAGTCACCCAGAGTGGTCTTCAGTGTCCAAACGCCCTTGTCTTTCCATGGGCATCTGTGTCTAGCCTTATTCCTGCATTTCAAAATGTATACTAAGAATTTACAACACTCCACTCAACCTGTTTAACACGTTTCCCGAGTTCATATTGGTTTGAATCAAGTGTAAATTAGTTAAGTCTTATCTCCTTCTTCTTTACTTAGGGTTTCAAATATTACATCTTAGCTTGCTTGTGTCATTTCTATATTTCAAAATTTATACATCATTTGGTTCAGTAGTGACTCTGCAATATTATATTTAATTTAAAAATAATTAAATCATTTGGTGAACCCTACTCATGATCATACACTTGGATCCTCATTTTTCTTATTCTATCCAATCTTCTTTCATGGCTCCTCAAATATCTTTGCATGACCTACTTAAAATGCATCCACCTTACAAGGTTATTCTCCAAAAATCCCTAGACACTATGTATATCCCTCACGATACACCACCTACTTAGGTTAGTGCCATTTTTTATCATCTATTTGATGAATCTATCACTCCTAATGATCCATCCAATCAGGCCATCTTAGAGTCAATTCAAGATTTACATATTTTAGTTCAAGATAAAATTCAAGCTATGGAAACAACGATTACATTCCTTAAATCGAGATCCAACATTTCAAGGATGCTTCTCGGGCCCATGCTAGTTATCATTCTACTTCTATGTCTTCTACATGTGCTCATGTCATTGAACTTCAATTCTTACCATTACCGGCACCTCTCAAGTTTGATCTCAATTCTAAGAAACATGATATTCTTCCTCATCTCATCACTCACTAATTGATCAAATTGACATCTACTCATTACTATCATCCTTATCAACTTACAAAATACCAAGGGAACCCATATTGTAATTATCATCGAATTAATGGACATAATGACAATGATTTCTATAATCTCAAATGAAAAATTGTCCACCTTAAGTATCATGGTTTCATTTCATTTGCTACAAAAATTCTCCTACTTTCTCATCTCCAATTTCTAAATCCCATAGGGCTCCCAAATTTGATTCATCCATGTATAATGAGCATCAATCCATAATCACTAAGGTTCCTTCTTTGGTCAATCAAGAGTTGTCTATCCAACCCATTCCAACTAAGAAACCTCCTCTAAAAATCAATCTATCCCCTCCTCCTCTCAAGTCCTCTACAACATTACTAACTCCAACTAAGAAACCTTCTCTAAAAATTGGTCTATCCCCTCCTCCTCTCAATTCTTCTACAAAGTTGTTATCAATCCCAAATAAGCTACCACCATTCAAGATCCCTCCCACCCTACTCCACTTTTGCATCCAATTTTCTTTGTCAAACAAGCTAATACTTACCTTAATGGCCAAGACACGTTTCAATCTTCGCCACAATGGCATGGTCCTTCTCACATCACTACATATATCTGTATCTCTCAAATACTTGGGGGTATCATGATTTCCTCCCCCTCTTAACATCTTATGTTTTCTATCAAATCTATTATCATGCTCGTGCTTCAAACTTAATCTAAATTTCAGTACTCTTACGCACTTTGATACATGCATTGTATCGTCATTACCCTAGGACACACTCTAGTTCCACAGTTCATACTCCTGCTGAGGGTTTAAATCTGAAATTAACCTCACATCACTCACACTTTTCACACTCTATGCTTCATGATCTATATTTCTAGCACACATTATGAAACCATTTCCCGATGACACACTCTTGTTGTATGGTTCATTCTTGATTGTTGAAGGTACTTTTACAAATGAACCTCATCTCATACTCATCCAAATTTTTGGGGCACATTTCTCCTATCAAATTCACATTACATCCCATTCCATCACACTCATACACAACATATTGAATATGTCAGTTACACTTACTCTTGCCTTCTCATACTAGCTACATGACGTACTTTTCTTACTATGTTAGTCAAATAATCAAGTACATTCATTATCTTCCTATATAAACACATGTGTGTCACATGGTATTTTGGAGTGAAGATAGATCTCTTATAGATTTTCACACCCTACAATGATGCTGGAATTGTACCCTTTACCAATCCCATTTGAAACTCCCGAGGGCATATACCTTTTACAAAATTCACACATTACAACTATTATTGTTTCATTATGTACTACTTCCTATTCTTGCTAGCACATTACTTTCCATTAATTCATACATGTCATGACATAATTTTTATCTTTCTAACATTTTAATGAGTGCTTCGTGTGCGGAATTAGCTTTGCGGGAATATATGCCACTAGGGTTGTCTAATACATTTTTGCTTTCCATTGTTTTTAATTATATTCCATTATTTACAGGTTATGTCCTATGTCTTGTTTGATCATTTTTTGTATATTTTGGTTGCTTCGGCCATGATTGTCTTGTGGCATTATGAGTGATGTCCCATGTTTAAAACCCACTTTTCGCAGTCTATCTTGTTTGCACACTTTCTTACTACATTGTCTTCCATTGCATGCTTTTTACTTTTTCTACTAACACATGTTACTATCCACTTTGTTTGTATGTGCCTTGGTTTCTACCATGCACATCCCCTACCCCTATAGGTATTAGCTTTAGATTAGCATCAGGTCTTCTCTTTTGGGTCATACACTTACTGATCTTTGTATGCACCCCAAACAAGGGGGCATACATTGGGTGAACAAATCACCCCTCTTTGTTGTAGACAAAAAATGACTCACTTTAGGCATTATTTATTCCCGGTCTCATACTAATATTCATATGGTTTTTGAGTGAAGAAAGTACTAATTAACCCATGTCCTTTGGCCATTTTACTTTGATTTATGTCGCCACTACCAACATTCATCACATACTTTCCTAATCTATTTTTTTCATTTTGTGTTATTCTACCTCTGATGGGGTGCACGTCCTATACTAGGGTACCCTGGGCACCCTAGTCCCATTTTGGGCACCCTAATCCTTTATACACTTTCTCGCCACTTTTTGGCCACTTTTTAACCATTTGATATTCCTATATTTTTAGTGGTCGGCGTTTTCTGTGGTTAATTATGAAATTAGAACAAGAGAACCATATAAATATAAAGTTATGAGACCATAATGAGGGACAAAGAACTAAGAACTACTATCATCACCTAAGGTTGCATTTATCAAAGTCTCTATTTACATCCATCTAGCTCTAGCACAAGGCACAAGGTTGGTTCATCTACATCACACTACATAGGAGGGAAGTTTATTCTATTCCATCCAACATTTTATTACATTTATACACATAGTTATTGCTCGCTACTTTCACAAAGTGCGTTTGGCACAAAGTACCTATGGCATGGCATGCATTACACACACACACACACACACACACACACACACACACACACACACACACACACACATAGAACTACATCGGTCCGAGATGATAGTGCAATGCTTAGTTCTTAAGTCCACCATTGTGTTTCTTTGAGGATAGTCTGGCCCCTTCATATGCATCTTTCTTTTTTAGGGATTTGATGCTCGTCTTGGGGTTGTGCAGGTGATTCCTTATTGCAAGTATTGCAATGACATCTGATGTAGTTCAGAATCGTTAGAGTAGGTATTTACCTTAGCTCATGTTCACCTAGGTATATTATTTACCTTTATTGTATTTATCCTCACCCACTTATGTGTGTGGATATTTCTTTTTATTTATTTAGATATTAGGAGATATTATCTGGTTGTTAGGTATAGTTCTTTCCTTGATCTATGGTATTGACTAGTTCTTTCCTAGATCTATGGTATTGACTAGATCCTTGATGTCTAGTTCTCTCATAAATCTATGGACTTGACTAGTTCTTTGATGACTAGTTCTTTCCATGATTTATGGCTTGATCTACGACCTTGACTGGTTCTTAGATTGTTATTCCTTGCCTATATAAGCAAGGCCCATTCTCATTGTATTTCATTGAGTTCCATAATAATATATGATATTGCTTCTCATTTGTTTGCAAAGGTTTTGTGTAAAGTTATTCTAGCGAATTGATTTCATCTTATTGATCATGGTGTTTGATTAGCATCTGTGTTCTTGGCTTGGTACAATCTGGTTATCGTTCCTTTTATGGTATCAGAGCTACACGACTTGCCATCACACCAAAAGCTCGAACTTATGGTGGAGAGGGATCTCATCGTGTTAATCAGTTGCTACGCCAATACCCTCCCGCACGATGGAGCCGGGTATACACCCAATCAGGCCCAACGACATATTAAGAGGAAGTGACACCGGGAATTTCCCGGGAGGTCACCCATCCCAGAACTACTCTGGGGGCGGCGCGCTTAACTACTGGTATCAGAGCTACATGACTTGCCATCACACCAAAAGCTCGAACTTTTGGTGTGATGGCAAGTCGTGTAGTTCTACTTCCAAAATTGAGGTTGGAGATTCTTCCTTTCTTTCTGTTGAGGGAAAAGGTGATATACAACTTGATGGTGGAAATATCCAAGATGCACTATATGTTCCTAACATCACTACAAATTTGCTTTCTGTATATCAAATTTGTCATTCTGGTCAAGGGAAAACAGTGACTTTTACACCACATGGGGCAGAAGTAAGAACTTTGTTGGAGCCTTTTTCACTTGTTGCTCAGGGTATTGTTGATCATAGTTCAAGACTATATCACTTTGAAGGTTTTGATGACACTTCTTCTATAGGGACAGGATTGGTTTCTCATTCAGATTCAGAAAGTAAGCTTTGGCATGAAAGATTTGGACATCTCAATTACAGATATTTGAAGGAGTTGAGCACTCATGGTATGGTAGATGGTCTTCCTAGAGTTTCTTGTCTTGAGGGAGTTTGTCATGGTTGTGCATTAGGGAAACAACACCAAGATCCTTTTCCTAAGAATTTGTCTAAGAGAGCTTCTTCACCACTTGAGCTTGTGCATAGTGACTTGATGGTTTTTCCTACCCCATCTTTCAATGGAGCTAAGTATGCACTTACATTTATTGATAATTTCTCGAGGCGTACTTGGGTTTATTTTCTCAAGTACAAAAGTGATGTTTTTTCACACTTCAAAGTCTTCAAGGCTTTGGTTGAGAAACAATCTTCTAGTTGCATAAAGAACCTTCGTACTGATAATGGGGGAGTACTTCAGCGATGAGTTTTCTAAATTTTTGGAAGCTCAAGGCATTATTCACCAACATTCTGTTCCTCATACTCCACAACTGAATGGCTTAGCAGAAAGGAAGAATAGAACTTTAAAGGAAATGGCTAATTGTATGATGCATTCTAGAGATATACCTCCTATCTATTGGGTAGAAGCAGTTAATTATGCTAACTATATTCAGAATTGCACACCACACAGAGCACTTGAGCATTTGACTCCAGAGGAAGCTTGGTCCAACACTAAGCCAGATGTCTCATTTTTTCGAGTCTTTGGGAGCCATGCTTGGGCCTTTGTGCCAAAGAAGAAAAGGAAAGCTTTGGATAAGAAGAGTAAACCCTTGATCTTTGTAGGGTATTGTGAGGACATGCGAGCTTATCGTCTTTTAGATCCTGATACACATGATGTTCTTTTTCGAACACATGTTCAGTTTGATGAGCGTTTCACTCCTCGTGATTCTTTATCTTCTTCCATTCCTTCTTCTTCATCATCTCATCTTGAGGATCTTTTCTTTGAGGAGATTGATGAGGAGGTTATAGATGTCATTGAGGATCCTATTCCCACTGATGTTGTCACTATGCCTAAGTGGGCTCGTACTACAGTTTCTGAGGCAACACCTTTCATAGAGGATCTTCCACCCACTAGGCATCATCATGCACATTCTACAGGTTCTGGACTTTTATGTCAAGCAGTTTTTGAGGATCCACAGTCTTTTTCAAAGGCTCATGGGATACCGGAGTGGGATGATGCGATGGCAGCTGAGTATTCTTCTTTGATGAAGAATCATACTTGGGATTTGGTATCTCTTCCTAAAAGAAGAAAGATGGTTAGGTGTAAGTGGGTATACCGAACCAAATACGCAGCTGATGGGTCCATTGACAAGTATAAGGCTTGTCTTGTTGCAAAGGGTTTTTCACAAGTCGAAGGTATTGATTACTCTAAGACTTTTGCACCCGTTGCCAAGATGGATTCTGTACGCCTTGTACTTGCTTATTGCTGCATCACGGGGTGGCCCGTATACCAGATGGACGTGAAGAGTGCCTTCTTACATGGAGATCTAAAAGAGGAAATATATATGGAGCAGCCGGCTGGATTTGTTCAGGATTCTTCTCTTGTTTGTCGGCTCTGAAGGTCTCTCTATGGTCTCAAACAAGCCCCTCGGGCTTGGTATGAGAAGATGGATTATTTTCTTCTATCTACTGGTTTTGTTCATTGCCACTCGATCATACAGTGTATCTCTCCAGCATGTCGGTGAAGATATTGTGATACTTGTCTTGTATGTTGATGATCTATTACTTATTGGCAGCTCTTCTTCCCACATTCAGACTATTCAGAGGGCTCTTTCTACACAGTTTGACATGACAGATCTTGGGCTATTACATTATTTCCTTGGTTTACAGATTTCTCGAGCAGATTCGAGGATTCATTTGTGTTGGCAAAAATACACCCATGATCTTCTTAGGCGCTTTGATATGGCTGATTGCAAGCCAAGTCCATCTCCTTTTCAGTCTGGGGTTACTCTTACATCCACATGTACCACACCACTTTGTGATCCTACATTGTATAGGCAGTTGGTTGGGAGTCTCATGTACTTGACCCATACTACCACGATATTTCATTTCTTTGTAGGGCTTGTATCTCGGTTTGCACATTCTCCTCATAGTAGTCATTGGCAGTGCTAAAAGGATTTTACGCTATTTGCATGGCACTTCCCACTTTGGCCTACACTACACTAGGGGCTCTACTCAGTTGGTTGGGTATACAGATTCAGATTGGGCAGGTTCTATTGATGACAGGCGTTCCACTTCTAGCTATATTTTTTTGTCTTGGTTCTTCTCCAGTTGCTTGGGCATGCAAAAAGCAACAGGCTATTGCACTTTCATCTTCAGAGGCAGAGTACAGGGCAGCAGTTACAGTGAGTCAGCAGATTCTTTGGCTTCGCCAATTATTGACAGAGTTTGGATTCCCACAGGATTCACTGACTGTACTTTGGTGTGACAACCAAAGTGCAATTCACATTTCTCGCAACCCAGTTGAGCACCAGCGGACCAAGCATATTGAGATACACATCCACTTCATTCGCAAAGCACATTCAGGATGGAGTTCTTTGCTTGGAGTACCTTCCGACTCAGCAGATAGTTACAGACATCTTTATGAAGCCTTTTGCATCACCTCGCTACCTTGAGTTGCGTGGAATGCTTGGGGTTTCGGAAGTTGTTCTTGGGGGTGTTCATGAGAACATCTTCCTTCTTCTTCTTCTTTCTCTTTCCTTATAGCAGGATTCTTTCCTTCTTTTGGTTTCGAGATTTCTTCATGGATATATTGTACATGAGTACCTCATCAAGCCTAGTTGTCGGGACTCATATTGTGGACATGCCACTTCTATTTTGGCCCTAGCTTCACTTGAGGGGGTGTTAGAGTAGGTATTTACCTTAGCTCATGTTCACCTAGGTATATTATTTACCTTTATTGTATTTATCCTCACCCACTTATGTGTGTGGATATTTCTTTTTATTTATTTAGATATTAGGAGATATTATCTAGTTGTTAGGTATAGTTCTTTCCTTGATCTATGGTATTGACTAGTTCTTTCCTAGATCTATGGTATTGACTAGATCCTTGATGTCTAGTTCTCTCATAAATCTATGGACTTGACTAGTTCTTTGATGACTAGTTCTTTCCATGATTTATGGCTTGATCTACGACCTTGATTGGTTCTTAGATTGTTATTCCTTGCCTATATAAGCAAGGCCCATTCTCATTGTATTTCATTGAGTTCCATAATAATATATGATATTGCTGCTCATTTGTTTGTAAAGGTTTTGTGTAAAGTTATTCTGGCGAATTGATTTCATCTTATTGATCGTGGTGTTTGATTAGCATCTGTGTTCTTGGCTTGGTACGATCTGGTTATCGTTCCTTTTAAGAAGCAGTCAGTGTGACAAAAGAGAGCACCGTTGAACATCCAATGACACCTCAGAGGATGGTTTTCAGGATATTTTCATGGACCGGGGTTCCCATGGGCACCCTGTCCCTCTCTAGGTGCCTGACCTAGCCATAGAACGTGGATCTTTGTTTTCTCATGCTTCTTTGTGATCATTTCCTCCTCATGTTTTCTTGGTTCACACTTTGTGACACGCTCTAACACCTTCATCGAATCAGCTAAGATCTTCCTAACCCTATTTGTTCATTAAGGTTTCACATATATATTTACTTAGTTGTTTGGGTCATTCTCTTTATAAATTTAATGGTTATTTACTATAGAATATATTCCACATTTTAGTTAATCATTTTGGTGAACCCGAACTCAATCTTCATACTTTTAGGATCCTCATTCTTTGTTTATCATTCTAAAGTATAGTCATCATGAGCATCTCAATCAGTGATTATTTTCTTGCACATCCTGATGTAAGGCATAAAGTCCAACATCTTCTTACTACTACTCGCATTCATGTTGATATGCATCCGAATTAGTCTACCAAAATTTTGTAGATGCATTTTCTCAACACATAGCATTCAAGTCTAATCTTCCTATGATCTTAACACTTTTGACAATGACCCACCCTTGCATATCATGATTCACATCTTCAATATGGGTATTAAGCGTACTTTAGTTGACAATGGATCTAAACTCAACTTATGTCCCATGTCATTTCTTGAGAAGATAGGTCTTTCCGCTCATGATGTTATTCCATCATCTCTCTCACTTCATGCATATGATGGTTCAATTTTCCCATGCATAGGTCACGTGTTCTTCCTATTACTTGTAGGGCCAAAAACTCTCCACACAGTCTTCTTTGTCATTGATTTTCCAGTCTCATATAATTGTTTTCTTGGTAGGCCATGGCTTCATGCCATGCAAGTCATTTCCTCTACCATACATCGTTGTGTCAAATTCATACATGAGGGTGTTGAATATACTATCCTTCATGACTCGTGATGCTTACAAATATTGTGACCGAGATCCTAATACTACTCTTCCTATCTTTGCACTGATATTACTAACGAACCTCAACCGATGGATGAACTACCTCATTTTCCACCACTTGGGTGATATTTGTGTCATTTATGCAGTTCCCTCCACTTCACCACCTTCCCCACCTACTACTATGGCTATGGTCATTTATCAGGGGTCTCTTTCTACATCAAATGTTGCTTTAGCTCCTCCATCTTCTCATATGCCATATTCATCACGACGACTACTCTTCACATGTACACTCTTCATGAATGATTCATATTGGGAACATATTCCATTTGATCCTATTTGTGATGAAACCATATGCTCACATGATGGTCTAGCTCAACTTGGTTTTTCTTTTGATGACCTCTATCCTCCTACTCATGCTTCTCATCTATATTATGGCTTCATCACTATTACTACTACTTATGGCTTATGTGTCTTCCATCTTACTATTATATATATTTTGCATACTCCTTGCTCTCCTACACTCACATTAGGTAAATCATGGCTTGATTACATTGGGGGTACTCTTGATCCTGATCATATAGACATATCTTTCCCCATACCTTTTGGTCGTGTCTTTATTTGCAATAGTTCATTTCTTGGCTATACGAAAAATCTCACTCGATGGTATGCACACAGTTATCCACTTCCTCCATTCACTGATGAGGAATATGTTATGGTTATGTACAACTTACATCTTAATGGATCATTACATGATCAAACTGACACCATTTCTTATCAGGTCTCTAATGCCTATCCATATGAATTTGAACCTAAAACTAACGATCTCTTATATGACATTACATGATGGTATCCTTATCATCTACACTTGGGGGCATAACACTCACACAATCCCCCCCATCACCTTATCATTAACACACCTTTCATATTTGCATTATTGTACATCCATCCATAGCATAGGCATATTCATCTACACTATAGCATCGACCATTACCCGATGACACACTCTTGTGCTTCGGTTCACACTTGATTGTTGAGGGCATACTACACATGAACCCCACACACTACACGATAATGTACTACACATTGCGTCTCTTCACACATTTTACAATACATCTCACATTTCACACACTACATCTTCATGTTCCTTTACATCATTACTATTTCAACATTTTGCATCTACACATCATACATCATATTATTCTTCATCATATATGTATCAAACTCTTATTATGTATGAGTCTACGTATTACATATTACTCTCATGATATCACATACACGCACATTTGCATTATTAGACTATCTACACATCTTGCATTGCATTCTATACAACACACATTACACATTTTACACATCACATGGTTGTATCTTATCATCACACATATTACATCATATTCTACGTGTTGCACTCACTACCCTATGACACACTTTAGTTCCTCGGTCCATACTCAACTGTCGAGGGTTTAAAAATAAAATGGAACTTATCATACTTACACATTCATCATTCAACCTTATATCATGTGACATTACTAGGTTAGTGACATACGTTATAGGCTAAATGGTCACCTATTCCTTCATCTTGTAGTGGTATATGTTTTAGGATACATCACCACTCCTCTATTCATCTTGTAGTGATATATGCTTTAGGCTACATCATCACTCCTATGCTCATCTTGTCATGATATACACTTGGCTATAGGGTCACACACATACTTCATCTCTAGGTTACATATCATCACACACACATACACATTCATCACAATGCATTAGACACAACACATACTTGACCATTTCCCGATGATGCACTCTCGTATACAATTCATTCTTGACTCTTTGAGGGGAAAACTAAATGAACCTCATTGCATAAAAATCCATTCACTCGGGGGCATGTGGCTCCTATCATCCATCTTACATTCCATTCCATCCATCCACAACATATTGCATATCTTATTTTTTTTTACTCTTACTTGCATTTTCTTTTATACGGTCATCTTATTACACATGCTAGATAGGTTTCTTGTATGTCATTATCTCTACCATACACACATGTGATTTCACATCTTTATCTAGTTGTGATCAGATATAGGTATCTTACACTCAACATGGATGCTCACCTTCTACCACTCCCAATATGGTTCTACTGGGAATCCACATTTGTCTCTTAGGTGTTATTGTTTCATTTTTTACTTAGAATTTTTTATTACTTGCTTATACATGCTTTTGACATATGGGTTATTTTATAACATGATAACATGTGATTCATGTGCAAGCATTTTTTTAAAGGATTACTTACTTTCATGGTTATCTATCTTTTTCTACTATTATTGTCTATTGTTTTCTCTTGTATGTGGGAATTGCCCTTTGTTTGGTGTGCACACTTGTTTGTTTGTATACAACCATTATGGCCTTGAGTGTCTTGCAACATCGTGAGTGATGTCCCATGTTTGCAACCTGTTTTGGTGGTCTATGATTTTCTTCTTGTGTGTTTACTTGCTTTCTAGCTTCTACATTATTTGTGTAGTATACACTTGTCTTTTACATGCATGTTTGTTTGTACTAACACTTGTTTTCTAGCCACTTGTTTGTGCACATCTTGGTTTCTACCAAACACATTCCCTTCCCCTTGTAGGGCATAGTTTATGTGTTTGGTCCTCTTTTGGGGCCATATTCTCCTTTCTATGACATTGCATGAGCCCCCAAAGAGGGGACCATCATTTGGGTTTTACCCACTTTTATGCACTTCTCTACTAGTATAGTTTAGTGTAGTTTCCATCCTTGAAATTTTGGTTATATACGAGTGGGTTCATACCAGTCTACAAAACCCATACACAAAAAATTTTATAGGACATGGTTGTCCTTAGCATTCTGGGGAGTAGTTATAGGTTAGAGGATACATGGATTTCCTCTCTACACTACTTCAGCCAATGGTGTCGGATCGCCCAAAAAACTAGGCAATACAGAGATCTCTTCACACATCTTCAAGGAAGTAGTTATAGGTTGGAGAATAATGTAACTTTCTCCCTACACTTCTTCGGCCAAGGTGGCATGAGATCACCCAAAAAAACTAGCAAGTATAGGATATCCTTTCTTCACCCCTTTCTCTCATCACGGATTAGGTGCACATGTTCCTTTTACTTTTTCATTTTCATATTTTCATTTCTACATACATGAATTTTTACACATATATACATATGTTTTATTACTTGATTGTCTTCTCCTTGCAGGTCCGACCGTATGAGAAGCAAGTAGTCAACAAAAGCAATGACGTCAAAAAACAACAACAACGACAACATTTTGTGGAAGCACACACCTCATAATAATATGCATGTACATCACACACATCAACATATACACACATGTTTCCTCCCTAGGTTCACTCTCATCACTTTTTTTCTCTTTTGCATATTTATTCTCCACACTCCATCATATTTTTGTCACTCCACGCTTTGTCTAGTCCTTGGCATGCTTTCTACATCACTCTACATGGACATCAAGTACACATCTTTATCTATTTTATGTTACCAAGGGTTCTACTCACCAACATGGTGGAAAATGTAGACACAAAATCATGCACTTTAAGCATTATTTAGTCCCAATCTCATACTATTATTAATATGGTTTTGAGTGAAGAAAGTACTAATTAACCCATGTCCTTTGGCAATTTTACTTTGCTTTTATCATCACTTCGACCTTCAAACACATACTTGCCCAATAATTTTTGTTGTTTTGTGTCATTCTACCTCTAACGAGGGAAATCGTCCCTATAATGGGGTGCCCAGGTGCCCTGGTCCCATTTTGGGCACCTTGAGGCTTTTACACTTTTTGGCAACTTTTTGGGTAGTGTTTAGCCATTTGAGCTTCCTATCTTTTTAGTGGTCAACATTTTGGGGTTAATTACGAAATTAGAACAAGATAACCATATAAATATAAAGTTATGAAACCATAATGAGGGACCAAGAACTAAGCACTACTATCATCACCTAAGGTTGCATCCATCAAAGGCTCAATTTACATCATCTAGCTCCATCACAAGGCACAAGGTTGGTCCATTTGCATCACATTGCATAGGAGGAAGTTTATTCTATTCCATCCACTATTTTATTACATTTCTACACATAGTTATTACACACTACTTTCGAAAAGTGTTACTTGGTACAAGAGCACCAAGGGCATGATTGTACACACTCACACATAGAAGCGCATCGGGTCCGAGATGTAGTGTAGGGCTCGATTAGTAATTCCACCATTGTCAGGCATGAGAGGATGGTCTAGCCCCTTCATATACACATTTCTTTTTTAGAGATTTGAAGCTCATCTTGGGGTTTTACAGATGATTCTTTATTGTAGGTATTGAAGAGACCTCTTACTGCAGTACATCTCAAAAATTTAGTGTGACATGAAAAGAGAATGTCGATGAACATCCACCGACACGTCAAAGGAGAGTTTCATTCTATTTCCACAAACCAGGCACCCATCTCTCATACTAGGGTTCCCATGAGCACCCTTGTCCCTCTCCAAGCACCCCAACCCATCCAAAGAGCACAAATCTATGTTTTCTCATGATTTTGTGTGATCATTTCCTACTCATATGTTGTTCTGGTTCACACTACTGACACACTCCAACGCCTTTTTTGAATCACTAAGCTCTTCCTAAACCTCTCTGTTCATTAGGGTTTCACATTTCTATTTACTTAGTTTCTTGGTTCATTTTCTTTATGAATTTATCTATTATTTATTGTTGTTCATAATATTATATTAACTTAGAATATCCACATTTTATTTAATCAACGACAACTCGAGCTACGATTCGGGTTAGCATAGGACACAAATGCGAGAATAGGGACACGGTCATAGAATGGATCATAATCAGAATTGGGTTAGAATCACAACAAATACATCACCACTCAACATCAAAAAGTAGTGCCTTGGCTCCTATGTCCTCCCCTAGGCACTAATGTCATAGGGACACACATAGTCATCTTATCGGATCAACACAATTCACATGAAGAATTCATAGTAGTTTTACGATTCTTGGAACATTCCTCCAACAATAGAATACATTCTATCTCATTCAATTGAAACAATTAGTAGATTTGGAACTAATTTGGAATAACGGGAACTAAATTGGGATGCACCATCTACAATGGTGCTTATTAGGTAGAGTCCTAGAAGGAGAGTAACATTAGACATCTCCCCAAAGACTTGCTCTTTAGCATGAGATCACCCAAAAACTCACACATGGCATGAGATTTCCCAAAAACTTGCATTTGGCTTGAGATAGCCCAAAAAAATCACACTTAGTATGAGATTGCCCAAAAATTAACTCTACACAGCATTTTTAGGACACGTTTTCTATCATTTATACTCTTCTCAATCATTTACACACTTTCCTTTTTACATAATTTTACATACTTATGCAAAAAAATTATATATACATGCCTTTGACTACTCTTTCGCTCTTCTTTTGCAGGTCCTTCCTTAATATGCAACAACAAGCAACCTTCAACAAGCATAACAATAGGTACAACACAATGCATATGCTTCACCCCTAGGGTCACTTTCCTTTCCTAGTTTCCACGCTTCACTTTACATCATTCCATGCTTCACTTATCCTCTCAGCACACATTTCTCCGCATGCTCTAGATTATCATAAGGTACGCATCTTCTATCTACTTTATGTTATCGAGTATTCACTCAACAACATAAAGTGGGGGTAAATGTAGACACTAAATCACGCACTTAGGTACATTTCTAGGTCCTAAAAGCATATTAGCATTCATATGATTCCTAAGAAAGAAAACTAGTAATTGACAACTATATTTGACCTCTTTCCTTTCTTTATTGTTTCATCTTTGGTCTTACACACCCTACAACCTAGTTAGAATTTTATTAGTTTATCTTTTATGGATTTAAACACCAACGCCTTGACCAAGATAGAAATGCTCAGGGCATCCATGTCCCCTCGGGTGCCCCTGACCCTTTTTCACCTTACTCACTTCTTTAGGGTCTCTTTCATCTTTTGGGCATCGTTTTCACTTATGGGTCAACATTCTAGTTTTCAATTATGAAATTCAAACAAGGGAATCATATAAATACATAGTTATGTGTTCAAAATAAAGTACCAAGCACTACACATTACTATCATCACCTAATATTGCATTCAAAAGGCACGTAAATCACTCCAAGGCATCCATTCAGGGAAAAAGGACTACATACACAACATAGGTAAGGGGAATTTCATTCTATTCTATGTACACATTCAACTACATTGTTACATTCTAGTTACAGCCCATTATCAAGTACACTTGCACAAGGGCATCCTAGGGTAAAATTTCTACACACACTCACAAGAAATACATGGATTTTGATATGTAGTGCAACGCTTGGTTGTAATATCACTCTCAGGGTGACCTTTGAGGTCAGTTTGAATCCCCATTCTGCATTTTCCTCTTTAGGTTTTATGTGGTTTGTGGGATTTTGTAGGTGAACTCTTCTTTTACAGGTTATAGGTACCCTCGGTGATCATTGTGTGATTATCAAGCAATCAATAGGAAGCAACAACAATGATCTTGTGACAGTAAAAACCATATTCTGATCATTTGTGTAGTCACAGGAACCTAGAAGCGAGTCTCCGGCGCCCATGCGACCCTGTCTGTCATAGGCTCCCATGTCCAACCTTATTCCTACATTTCATAAGTTATATTGAGAATTTACAACAATCTTCCCAACTCGTTCAACACTTTTCCCATTCCATATCAGTTTCGGATCAAGCATAAATCAACTAAGTCCTCTCTCCTTCTTTGCTTAGGGTTATAAATATTACATCTTAGATTGCTTGTGTCATTTCTATATTTCAGCATTTATACATCATTTTGTTCACTAGTGACTTTATAATATTATGTTTATTTCAGAATTAATTAAATCATCAACAGATTTACAAGGTAAACATATCTTTCTATCAACTTTATGTTATTGAGTATTCACTTAACAACATAAAGTGGGGGCAAATGTAGACACAAAATCTATGCACTTGGGTACATTTATAGGTCCTAAAGAATACTAATATATACATGATTCCTAAGCAATAAACATAGTGGTTAACAACTCCTTTTGGAATTTTTGCTTCATCCCTTGCATTCATTTTGGTCTTACACATCTTACAATACCTTGGCGAAGACTTGGTGATTTATCTTTTATGGCCTCAAACACTAGCGCCTAGCTAGGAAAGAACCACCAGTGCTAATGTCTCTCCACAGGCACTCCTAACCCTATTTATCATTTTTCTTACCCCTTTGGGTCTCTTTTACTTCTTGGTTACCTTTTAGTACTTTGGGTTGGCCTTTTAGTTTTCAATTACAAAATTCAAACAAGGAAATCATATATATACTTATTTATTGCTCTCAAATAAGGGGCAAAGCAATATAATCATTATTTATCATCATCTAAGCTTGCATCAAGGCATAAGAGAATTTTAAAGGCATTTATCTAGCAAACTCATACAAGGGACAAGGGATGTGTCACTCTGCATACACAATATAGGAGGAGAAGTTCATTTTATTCTATAGACACTAAATCAAGCACTTTGGGTACATTTCTAGGTCCTAATCACATACCACTATTCGTATGATTCCTAAGCAAGAAAAGTACTAATTGATCACTATCTTTGGACATCTTTGTTTTCCTTCTCTTTTCTCTCTTGATCTTATACTCCTTTCCTAGTCGGAACGCCAACACGACGCCCCTGACCTCTTTTTACTTTGCTCACATCTTTTGCATATTTTATAGTCGTTTGGGCATGTTGATTTTTACTACTCATCATTTTAGTATTTAATTATGAAATTCAAACAAGGGAATAATATAAATACAAATATATGTGATCATAATAAAGGACCAATCACTAAGCATTAGATATCACCATGTAAGGTTGCATCCAAGATCATTCAAGCATCCATCTACCTTCACACAAGAGACAAAAGACTATCATTTCTACATACACGCATAGGAGGGGAAGTTCATTGTAGTCATTTTTATACCCATAGAATAACATTATAATCCCATGCCCATCAGCCTATCACTTAGTGGGTACTGAGCGCTCACTCGAGGCGCGCGCGGGTATTGAGCCCCTCCTTTATGTGAGCATTGTGAGAAGATGTTGTCATTGATGATGGATTAAGTGCAGAAAATTAAATGATCATGCATATATTCTAAAATCATATGATGAATCATTACACCAACATACCCATAAAAAAACATCATATAGATAGTAGATTTGATCCATAACATAAAGAAAAAGGCACTAGGGTTTACACCCATGAACAATATATTTAGAATAGAACCATATATTTATGTTGATCATAGTTCAGTAACCATATTACATCCAAAAGGGTCATATCAGACCGATATATCATGACTCACACATCGAAACTCTAGCTATTCTTCCCTATTACAAAAATTTAGTAGACCCATTCCCCTAGATATGCTAACATTCTTATAGTCCTCTAATGAGAACCCCAACCCCTAGAATCTTATGTTCATTCCTAGATTCACCTACTCTGGTATGGTTCATCACACCATGGCCCTCTTCTTCTCTTCCTCTATCTATCACACCCTTTTCTTCTACCCGAGCATCTCTATATATAGGTTTAACACCCACCACCATGTCTTCTGAAGTAGCAGATTGGTTGCCAAGTGTCAAGGTGGTCCTCCAATGGAGCATGCTTCTTTGATCCGAGCTCCCCACTTTTTGCAATGATGTCTTTGGGAATGTTCCATGCGTGGAATATTCTTTCCTTGACCACCAAGTTAACAGGGGTGTCATGTACGTACCCAAAATGTAAGGTATCTTGTCTGCTTGAGCAGTGTAACAAGTGCCCCAATGATGATACAGGTCTCCTCGCAAGGTGTTCGGGATCCAGAAAAGCCCTCGGAGTATGTGTTAACATCCCACATGCCTCGCTTAGTCCCCGCACCCTTTGTTTTCCCTTTTTCCCTCTTTCCTTGGCCTCTTGACCTTCGATGTGAAACCGTCGCCCTGCTCGAGCGGCGGTCCTGTGCGCATTTTCCAGAACGCTCTTTTGACGCGACTCGCGTGAAATATCACGTTTCACCAGCTTTTCTTTGCCGACTTGAGCATGCATTAATGTTTTTGGTCCCCTGGAACAGTGTTTTTCCTTTGTTTATTGTTTAGGAGTTCAATTTGGTTTTGGTTTTTGAGAGTTGGAATTCCTATAAATGCATGGTTTGTGTACATGCAAATGGTCTGATTTTGGTCTGGAGTTTTTGGTCTGAATTTGGGTGAAGAATTTGAGCTGGAGCTTTTGGTCACCATTTTTCCTTGTTAGAGTCTTCTGATTTTTAGTGTTTTGGTTAGCTTGCTTAGGATTGATAGCATAGCTTATTTCATACTTGGTCAGTATTGCTCAGCTGTTAGTAAGCCACAGACCCATCTTGTGCAGGCAGTGCTGTTGTTCCATCCAATCCGGTTAGAAGCTTGCCTCTGAATTCCTCTTTGCTGTAGATTTATTTTTACTGTGTCTTGGAGTTCTTAGTTCAATCCATTATATGACCTGGTTAGCTTTATTCAGCTGTTGGTAAGCCACATACCCAACTTGTGCAAGCAGTGTCTTTATTTTGGAATAGAATAGCTTGGGAAGCCATTAAAGTTGTAGGTTTTGCTCTTCGTATAGGATAGTCAAAGGTTCTGGTCGCTTCACGTTGCATGACTCGCAGTAAAATCCCGCTAGGAATCGCATAAGCCAAGCTCTGTACTCTTGCGCTATCCCTCTCCTACTCGCATTCTCGGTCTGCATTCTGAGTTGTCCTTGTCCCAAAATCTACTCCTATCGGTGCTAGCATTACACGCTTTTCTGGATCCAAGTGAACACGAAAGAACGAGAAGATCATACCGAGGGGACGAGATCATACACACACCATCGGATTCGCCAGCCATTGCTGCTGGAATCCGGGTTTTACATTTCAAAGTTCTAGTCGATTCATATCAAATAGAGTAGTTAATCACTTTATTTCATTTCATTCTATTTCTCGATATTGCCGGGGAAGTGTGGGGATTGATAGTTTCGAGAAACTATGATTCACTCCTCACTACGAGGTAGGATCGAGAATCTTGCTGAGTAGATTAGGCATTATTTTAGTCATTTAGAATAATTCTACAAATCGCATTACGAGTAAATAACCACACTCGGTTATCTTGTCTGTTTTTAATTATTGTTTAGTTATTATTTCTAGATACGCATAAAATAGTTTGCTTTCCTTAAAATTGTTAGAATATTTCATAGAAAAATAAAAGTTATATGTAGTTAGATTTATTTCACTTAGTTAGAATTTGTTTCATTACAGTTAGATTGCATTTTGTTTCGTATGACAATCACGGGACCTCAAGAGCCCAGGGAATATATATTTGAGCCAATCGTGCCTCAACCAAACCTAGTCACAGCAATAGTTGACATAGACCAAAATCTCAGGATACAAGTATTCCGAACAACCACAAATTTACAACTGATCAGTTCACAGTTAAGAGGATTAAACATAGAAGATGACCAAGCACATGCGTTTTGGTCAAGTCAGCCAAACTACAGATTACCCTAGAAAACATCCACATGACCGTAGAAGGGCTCGAAAGAGAACAAACATTCGGGTGCGATCCTCTAGTTCCACAGCCAGATGCTGGAGACACCCTCGTAGATATAGATACCAGCTTAAGAATCCAGGTTGCGAGAACACTGTAAGGTATTCTGAGAAGATCGCACAACTGTTGGTTCTAAACGTAGAAGCTGAAAAAGCTTACGATTACTGGATACTAGGGATTAGAACTTGATCTCACGTATGACCATAATAGGACCGCAACAACCGAGAGTCTACGGTTGTGATCCACAGACTCCACAGCCCAACGAGTCCACAGGTCAATCCGATATAGACGCTAGTCTACGTACTTTGGTATTCAGGTCCACTCCACTTCCACCTATCATCATCGAGCAACTGTCCTTACTAGATATAGCGGCTAACGAAGCTAGGGAATTCTGGACTAGGCCAGAAAATCGTCCATAGAATCGATTGTATTCATCATCCACTATATGACCTTATCAGGGGATATACACGAAACAATCCCAGGTCATTTTCCACGTATTCCGCAACCCATAGATCGAATCACGCCAGAGCTCGATATTGATTGGAGCCTTCGAGCAGTCATCCTCACTGATCGATCTATTACACCAGTCCAAGTTAGAAGGGCCTTCTTTGCCTTAGATTCGCAAATTCCACTAGTGCGTGTCGAAGACATTAGACTGCCTAACTAGTTTGTCTACATATTCTACCCCCACCGGCTGTCTCAGCACGACCTCGGGAGGTCGGGTACGTGGAAGAGTTACTTGTTGATTCTCACGCTCGCCTGTCGCTTTTCCGACGTACAAAATTGGTGAACCCGACGTGAAACAAACAATTGTTTCACCTTCTCTTTGAGAAGTTTCATCTTCTCTCATCCACCTTCGCTCCTTCCCATTATTCTGCGGGTATTCATATACCCCCCGAATATGTCGGGATTCGACGCATATGGCAGACCCCTCCTGGGTCTTGAGGCATACTACGCCCAACAGAATAGGGAATCATCACCCTCGCTCTCAGTATGGGGTGACAACTATTCAACTAATCAGTTGTCAACACAAACCCCAAGAATCAGATATAGTTCGTCTTTTCAAACTGAGGAGTTAGATCAACCCCCTCGAACCCAACAAACAGAACCTTCAGGTTCCAACAATATGACGTTTACAGGAGAATCTGGTTCATCTCCTCAAATGTTACTCAGACCACAAATTAGTAGGCAATCAGATCCATACCTGGTCTTAGATGATGGACAGTCAACACGTTATCCTAGGAGTGAACAACGCTCCCGGGGAATGTATCCATCTATAGGAGGATTACAAATACAACCCGAAATCTCTTCTCAAGAAAATACCTCTATGCCACTGCATACAGGAAATATTCTGGGAGAAACTTGGCAAAATAGCGATCAATTTATGACAGGATATCACGTACCTTTACAACACCAAGGTATACAACAAACGCCGCTCAGGAAAAGTACCGTGGCTTCACCAAATGAAGTCATTTCAACGTTAGTAGAAAGAGTGAGAGGGTTAGAACTGGCTCAAGCAAGTCAAAATTCTCCGTTCATACAAACAGGAAGTTCCAATCCTCCATACCACTCTGGTCAGGTAGATCTCCTTACGGGAGTAGGCACGTTAGGCATGCCTCCTCAATATCCACAGCAAACGCCAACAAGGCCTATCATCTCTAACACTATTCCTCCCGGTCTAGTGTCGAACAGTCCATTCCTCGATAATACCCCGTCCTATTTAAACATGTACTCTAAATCACCACAAGGAGATATGTTCTCCTCTCCCGGCATGTTTGCTCAAACGCAGGGACCTCCCTATGCCCCTGCCAACGCGTACGCTGCACCGTATCAACAACCCATCCCACCACCACTCCCTCAGCAAACACCATCAATGGTCGAAAGCTATGCGATAGGGACGTATTCAGAATATCTAAAGGAACCCTTAGATTTCACCATACGAAGCGTCATGCTTCCAAGACCTCTCCCTGATTTGCCTAAGTTCAAGGGTGAGGGAGATCCGAATGCGCATATCAAAGCTTACGCTACAGCCATACGAGAATTACTCCCTTGGGATGGAGTTGTTGCTAAAATATTTCCCAAAACCTTGGAAGGCATCGCTCTCGATTGGTATTATAGAATACCTGAAGCTTCCATACATTCATTCAAACAACTTGTGTCTGAGTTCATCAAGGCCTTCGACATGAACAAACTATTAAACAGAATCGAGAGAATTCTTGCATATCAAACAAGAACACAATGAATCATCGCCCACTTCATCCAAAGGTGGCGTACCGTCCTTTATTCATCAGCAAGTGCTCCAAATATGGATCAGATGGAACTATGTGATTTATTCCTTCATTCTCTCAGTAGAGAAGTGAAGGAAGAAGTCCAGAAGTTCCCACTAAGGACTTATGATGAAGTACTCGAGAGCGCTCTGCGAATTGATCAAGCAGCGATAGATAGTGGTCGTAAGACGTATGGAGAAAACGGGAGGTTAATCACCTCCACTCAAAATACTACAACTACCACAAATGTCAATCAAGGACCCAAAATCCTTAACAAAAATCGTGGGGTAACAACGGATGGGGTAACCGACCAGCCCAAGAGGGTAAATGTCATTAATACTCCGTCACAAACAAACAACCAGCGAAACAACAACTTTACCCCGACCATCAATACAGTGGATTTTAACCATCCACAACAACAACAACAACAACAACAACGAAATCCCATACAAGGGCCAAGCCAAAACTCATTTGGTTACCAAAACCAAAGTCAAAACCAAAAACAACAATTCCAAAACTTTGGTCCTAATAGGCAACAGTTTGATCGGAATTTTAGGCCACAATACACACCAAACCAACAAAACGGGAACTATAATCCCAATTCTTATTGTGGTTTCCATAAAATTCATGGTCACGACACTAGAACATGTCGTGACTACAATAAATTTATGCAACGTTTGCCAGAAGAACAAAGACAGTTCTTCATAGACCTGTTCTTGGCAGATCCCGTCTCATCATCACCAAATACTCTCGCAGGGGCAGTTTCCCCCCAGAATGCTCCCCTTAAGATCTTTAATGATCCACTCCCAAATCATGACAGCAATAGGCTGAATCCAACTGGAACAAACAAAGGTGCAATAACGGGAAACAATGATCATGAAGCTTCGACTTCATTAAATCCATCAGTTGCGCCACAGTTGGGAGCTCAACCAAGACCTAAGATAGTTAGTTTGGTAGAATTAGATTTGAACTACCTATCGAAGCTATAACAAGAACACGAGAGTATTTCTCTCAACCGAGCCCAAGTCATCTGCCAGAGACAGATAGGAGTCAGCAAAAAATGGAAAAACCCATCGGTGCCTATGATTTAATTAGTGACCTAACAAAGACCTTCTCACACATTTCATTTTTGGACTTACTAAAGAACTCTCCCCCTCACAGAGCTGCTCTTTTAGAAGCATTAGGTCTAGGCCATCTAATTAACATCACTCCACCTCCCGAAACACAAGTAAATCATGTAGATTTTGATATCCACCCTCCGGGGCAGCCGGACAAGGATGTCGAATTCATCTTCGAAATAAGTAAAATGCCCACAGATGCTGAGATCGCACGCCGAGGTGACCCAACCTTACACTTGCAAGTGTGGGTTTATAATAACTATGTAAAACGGGCAATGGTTGATGATGGGGCTGCAGTTAACATAGTCCCTTTCTCTTTCCTCCAAAAACTTGGATATGGAGAAACAAACTGTTCCACTACATGAAATACCTTGAGAGGCTATGATAGCCTTAAAGCCACTTCGATAGGAACTATAATACTGCCGGTCACCTTAGGGCCCAAAACCATCTTGACCGAGTTTTATATTATAGATCGGGAAACTAACTATAATATGATCCTCGGCCGACCTTGGATACATCGAATGAAGGCAATCCCTTCCACGCTATTTCAAGAAGTAAGATTCTTGCATCTGGGAAAGGTATTTGTAGCCAAAGGTGATCCAAAACCTTTCGATTTGCACCTAGCTGATTTAAAGAAAAGACCAGGGGTGCACTCAGAATTTGAGCTGCCAACAAACCAACTTAATAAACCCTCTGACCCAAAGCCAGAGGAAAAGTTGATACCTACAACGGATCTTGAAACTACCAGCATAGCCAAAACAACTCCAACCCCTAAAGGTAAAACTAAAGAAACAGTATCATTAGGGACTACTGCGAAAATCGTTGAATTGATAGAACAAGATTCACCAATGTTCTTACCATTCGATTCAGTAGGCATAGGATTTTCCCTAGGTGTTGGTTCCTTACCGGCAGAGGATCTCTGTATGATAGAAGTAGAGTGTGCAAACGCGGCAGATGCCCCAACATCTACACTCCCGGCTAAGTATTGGACTCTCCATTTCGATGGAGCTAAATGTCGTTATGGAGCGGGGGCAGGTATAATTCTTACTTCGCCCGAGGAGAAGGTCCTCCCATTCTCATTTAAGTTAAACTTTGAATGCACAAACAATGGCGCTGAGTACGAAGCCCTCCTTCTTGGCCTCACCTTAGCCAGAAGGATTGGTATTGATAACATCAGAGTCTTGGGAGACTCGCAATTAGTAACAAACCAAGTTGCTGAAGTATATGAAACTAAAGCCGAACATTTACAACTCTACAAAAACGTTGTATTAGATTTAAGCAAGGCGTTTAACTTCATATCCATTGAAGCGATCCCGCGAGAGAAAAATCTTCTCGCCGATTCAATAGCAACCTCAGCATCACGTTTTACTCCAAGCAATGAGCTAGAAGATACTCACTTCACAGTATCCATTCGTGACGAACCATTAATAAAAACAATGACAAATCCTCTTTTAAGCGGAAGCGAATCTACCGTCCTAGACCATGTTGGAAATGATGCGGCTACTTTGGATTATTTAAATGCCTATGCAGCATTACATCTCTCCTATCACATGCTAGATTTATCCCTGATCCCACATTCGTCCTCCTACTTCGGAAATCCCGTAACGGATCTTCCGTCACAAAGGGAACCTAACATATACGCAATAGAAAATGGGGATGATTTAGATTTACCTCCAGCACCACCTGAGTTCGAAGAGGGTAATGCCTCTTTAATCGAAGAAACAATCGATGTCAACATTGGGACAGAAGATGAACCAAGAATATTGAAACTAGGTTCTTCATTGACACCAGAAGAAGTGGAAATACATACTCAGGTTCTCAAAGAACATCAGAAGGTGTTTGCATTTAATTACAAGGAGATGACGGGAGTCACACCCCACATTGCGGTACACAACCTCGTCACTAGATCGGATGCAAAGCCAATTAAACAAAAATCAAGGCCCATGAAACCCAAAGTAGCTCTCATGGTAAAAGAGGAAGTAATAAAACTCCTTCAGGTAGGATTTATCAAGCCAGTTGACTACTCCCAATGGGTATCTAATATCGTTCCCGTTCTCAAGAAGAACGGAAAGATACGCATTTGCATAGATTTCCGAGACATCAACAAAGCGTGTCCTAAAGACGATTTCCCATTACCATCCATAGACGTTATTGTTGATGCAACAGCTGGTTTTGAACTTTTGTCTCTCATGGATGGATTCTCGGGATACAATCAAATCAGAATATCCGAGCAAGATCAAGCTAAAACCACGTTTATAACTCCTTGGGGAACCTATTGCTATGCTGTCATGCCTTTCGGTCTCAAAAATGCTGGTGCTACGTACCAGCGGGCTATGACTTATATATTTCACGATTTAATTCATAAAATCGTGGAATCCTACGTAGACGACTTATTGGCTAAGGCCAAAAAGCGTTGTGACCATCCCGAAGTACTCCGCATCATTCTTTCACGCCTAATAGAATACGGAGTCACGCTAAACCCAGAGAAATGCGTCTTTGGTGTAACAGGAGGAAAGCTCCTAGGTTACATCATATCGTCACGAGGGATCGACGTTGATCCAACCAAAATTTGGGCTGTCCTCGAAATGGTCCCACCTTCGAGTGAATCTGGAATCAGATCATTTCTTGGGAAGCTGGGTGCAATCCGGAGATTCATCCCGGACTTAAGCTTCGCTATTCATCCAATCAACAATTTACTCAAGAAAGACTATAGCATTGATTGGACCGAAGACTGCAACGAAGCTTTCAACGCAGTTAAATGTTTCTTGCTGTCACCACCTACGCTAATGCCACCTAAGTTGGATCACCCGTTAATCCTATATTCACGAGCTACCAATGTCTCGCTGGCCTGTATGTTGGCCCAAGAAGACGATGACAAGAGAGAACGTGCGATTTATTTCATTAGCCGAACACTGCTCGACTATGAAACATGCTATACACAAGCAGAGCGAGAATGTCTTGCCATAGTCTTTGCTACTAAACGTCTAAGACATTACATGCTGAATCAAGAAACAAAGGTCATGGTAAAGACGGACCATTTACGGACTTTTCTCACACAAGGTTCCTTATCCAAAAAGGCTGGACGTTTTATAACCTTAATGGGAGAGTTCGAATTAACATTTGTAAATCAGAAGTCAGTTAAAGGACAAATCATCGCGGATTGGTTAGCTGACAACCCATTAGACGGAGGTGATCTAGTAGATTTGGATTTTCCAGATGAATGCGTATACTACATCGAAACTCGACCTGCTATTTCTGAGTGCCCTTGGTACACTGATATCATTAATTATATCATGGACCATACGTACCCGGATGCAGTGACACCGCAACAAAGAAGGTGATTACGCATAATCGTAGCCAAATATGTCATTATAGAGCAGGTGCTCTATCGAAAAGCATTCGATGGAATGCTCTTAAGGTGTGTCGACACAGAAGAGTCCAAGAGGATTCTCCATGAATCCCACAGCGGTATATGTGGAGGCCACTTCGGTGGCCATGCCACTGCTCGAAAAATACATCGAATGGGCTATTTCTGGCCCACTCTAGAACATGACGCGATAGAGTTTGCACGCAGGTGTCATAAGTGCCAGGAATTCTCCCACGAGATCCACATGCCAGCACAAGCTCTACAACCAATCGCTACTCCATGGCCCTTTTCTACATGGGGCCTGGACTTAATAGGGAAATTCTCTCCCTCATCCACAGACGGCCACAATTTTATAATTACGGCCACTGAATATTTTACCAAATGGGTGGAGGCCATGCCTCTTACTACCGTACCTGGTTCTGTAATCGCTAAGTTCATTTTAAATCAAATCATTTGCAGGTACGGTATCCCACAAATCATTATCTCAGATAATGGAACTTCTTTCAAGAATGAAGAAGTTCGTGAACTATGCAACAAATTTAAAATAAGCCATCATACGGCTTCCTTGTATTATCCCCAAGCCAATGGGCAGGCTGAAGCAACAAACAAAACGCTGAAAGCCATTCTCCTTAAAACGGTGAAAGAAAACAAGCGAGATTGGCATTTGAAGTTATATCCGGCCTTGTGGGCCCACCGAACCTCAATAAGGACACCAATGGGAGCAACCCTTTCTCGCTAGTATTTGGGGCAGAAGCAGTTCTCCCACTTGAGGTCGAAATACCCAGTCTCCGCATTTCACTACAAGGGATTCTGGATGAAGACACTTACAGAGAAGCACGTCTTTCCCAATTAGAAAGCCTAGATGAAACTAGGTTAGATGCTGAACAGCGGCATAGGGCTTATGCTGACCGAATGTGCCGGCAGTATAACAAGAAGGTTTATGAACGCGATATATACGAAGGTGATCTAGTCCTAAGACTAGACAGCCAGATCGATAAGAAGACTGGCGAAGGAAGGAAATTCCGGCCCAAATGGTTGGGCCCATACCGAGTCACGAAGGACTATGGAAATGGTGCATACCTCTTATGCACGCTAGAAGGTGAGGAGTTTGGCGAAACAGTCAATTCCCTCCACCTCAAACGTTTCTATGCATAAGCAGCTAACGCTACCTATATAACTATCTACATTGCATTTTCATATAGATTTAGATCATTTTGTCCACTTGTTCTTACACAAATTGTGATCAAGGAATCTATTCTCAAAGTAATCCATTACAAACTCATGATGTTGTTGGCACAAAACTTTCTAATCATATCTCTCCATTTTCGTGATATCATCAATCACTTCAGAATCTTTTATCAAATAAAATCAAACATGACGAAGTCTTAACGGTAACCATACCAAGATCTGCAAGTTTGTTCTCGCTTTGATTTCTTCTTAGGATTGGTGTCTTGCCTATGGTCTGTTCTAGAAGCTTCATGGTGTCACATCTATCCCATATATACATCTCTTTGGAAACAAGCATATACTGACATTTTACTCAAAAAGACAAGTCAAAAAGTGGTTAAACAGAAAATTTTATTTTTACACATTTCCTTGCCCTACCAACCTTCGGTGATGAGCTTGCGTCTCTTACTAGTGACGTAGGGTTGGGAAAGGATGGAAATGCCCTTACTCGCCTATGCCTTGCCCACGGTGATAAACCCACGCTTCTTACTAGTAGCATGGGGCAAAGTGTAGGGGGTCCTCTAGACAATGCAAACATTAAAAGGTCATAAACAAGCTATTCAAACTTTGAGTCAAAAATGAATGAATCAGATGCTCAAAATTCCAAGAGAGTTAAAAATCCTAAAAACCAGATTTTTTCTACTATGTGGCCATCTACGGGTCTAAGTCTGGATAAACCGCAAAGCAAGTTGCACCCAAAACTATGAAGTCATTCGGGTGGAGTAAGCTTGTAGTTTTCAATTTGGTTCCACCAAAGCTTCGTCTATCTTTCATCACTATCGTTTCACCATATTTCATAACTTGCGCCCTTCTTGGCTCTTGGTGATGAGCCCTCGCATCCTACTGGTTGCGTGGAGTTAGGAGTGGGGCAAGTTAATCTATTCATCATACTGGTTATTTTCATCACTTTGCCAAAACAAACATGAGGTATCCAAATTGCTCACAGAAGCTAAGATTTAAGATCACAGTATATCTACAATATCATGCATCAGCATCATGAAACACAAAAAGAAAGCAAGCATTCGCATCATCTGTTCTCCATTGCATACATTCTAGAAAGCATATAAAACATACATCGTAGTATACACAAAGCAGCTGGAAATAGAAAGGACAAACGAGAATGACAAGCTTTTGATCTAAAATCAATGCATATATATAAATGATCAATGTTTATATACAATGCCATCATGCTCTAGGCATGGTCAAAACGCTCAAAGAGCCCGTGATATACAAACAAATCTATGATACAAAATATACAAGGGCCAAGTCGCCTCTCAACCCCTACGCGACCCCTCCGAGGGTGCGCGCCCTCGCCTAGGACTCCGGCTACGCCGGCGCTCTGAATGCACGGAGGGCTCAGGGTCTCGAGGAGCAGCCGCGGTCTCGCCACGAGAATGGCTCCTCATAAGACGCTCGGCTGTCCTATAGCCTGCCAACTCTGTACGGAGGGTCGACACCATCCTGGCCACATGCCAAACAGGAGCGAAGACGTCAGTATGCCTACCGGCTGCTGAAGGCTCCCCGGCATCTACAGATAGCTCCGCACGGGTCCTATCCATCGGGATCATCAGAGAATCAGTACATACCCTACGGATTAGATCCCGCCACTCGTCGACGGTCTCTGCAAAACAAAGAAGAAAGACGAATTAGAAACTAGGCAAGAGGCTAAAAAATACAAGATACAAATATAAGGAGAGATAGCAGTTAAAACAAGTCCTAAATCAAACTAACACTGAAAGAGGAGAGGATAACTTACTCGGGTCACCGGGCCTCCAAGATGGGTCACTAGGGCCAGCGCCCGCTGCAGATGCCGCTGCCGACTGAGGGGCTGCTCCTGTAGTAGGGGCAACATGACGTCCCGCAACAGACTCGTCCTCTCCACCACGGCCCTGAGAGAGTGGCTCCTCTGAAACTAGAGTCTCTCTCTCTGCACTCTGCTCCTCCCTCTCTGCCTGCATAATATCCTGAGTGTCATGCCACTCAGGATCACTGTCATCCGTCTGCTCCTCTGACCCTCCCTCTGTGGACTCCTCAGAATCGGAGTCAATATCTATAGGGTCATCGCTACTATGAGCAGGACCCGCAGTAATCCGAAGTAAAGGTGCCCGAGGCGCACCAGCTCTCCCTCTGGCCCGAACAATCCCCCTGGCTGCAATAGGAATACCAGGAGTGACCACTGTCCAACCACGGCCTCTAGGCCCCCCTCTAGCCTCCCGGACTGATCTATAGACTGGTGCCACTGGAGGAAGCATGCCCACATATGGGAGGCCGAACTGCTGAGGAACCCTGCCGAAAGGATGTACCTCCACCCGTCCCACACGGTCAATAAGCTGCCCTGTGGTGGAGCAAGAGATCAATGTGAGAGCCTCCTCTCCCCAAATGCCGGCCATGAGCTGGTACGGTATGGCCTCCATATCTGCTGTGGTGAGGGAAGCTACTGGCTGGTGAGGTGCTCTAAGCACCGACATATCTGACCATCTGGCTGCCCTCACAGCCCCGGGATCTGCCACCTCCATGCCTCTGCCATAGGGAATGAAGCGCTCATACACCCAACTCATAACTAGAGTAGGGTGGCTCAAAGACTGTCCCTGTAAACGGACCACCCTGTATAAGTCGTGATAAGTGGTCCCCAAAATATCTGCGCCCCAGGCGTATATCCGACCATGCCCCTCTATCTGTGCAATGATGGGGGCCCAGCAGTATAATAAGGTATCCCCTCCCTTGTCCCCGATCAGTCTCGAGGCAAGGATCCCCATGATAGCCTGTCGAAATATGGGGATGGGCAAAGAAGGAATGGATCTGACTCTCACTCCCTTCTTCGGCCCCGTGGAGATAGCTGCATCCCCATGTAGTTCGCCCTGTGCAATCTGTGCTCTGGACCCAGCTGTCTCTAGTGTGAGCCTCCTCCCGATGATCGGGACCCCCAGGATACGGTAAACATCCTCCAAAGTAATCGTCCACTCACCGCGGACCCCTGGCAGTCGGAAAGTGTTCCGATCTGCATCCCAATAAGAAAATAAGTCACAAAGGATGTGACTAGATGGCGTGACATGGGGCACGCGCGATATACGCAATATGCCGGCCCTCTGTAATGTATCCTCCTCATCCTGAGAAAGGGCATCCAACACCCCGGGCAACCAATCACACTCCCTCTCTCGACTCCATCTAATGTACTCCTCCCTCGCCTGCATACACCCAAAAACACACAAAACAGAGCAAGTTAGTATCTAATCAATGCCGAGGGAGTCATAAAAATGTACAGAAGTGATAAAAATACAAGAACAAACTCAAAAGCAAGTCCCTTTTGCTTTCTGTGCAAAACCGCCGCCCTGAGCAGAGGGCGGTTTTGTAACCGCCGCCTTGAGGGAGGCGGTCGTGTAACCGCCCTGAACAGGGCGGCGGTCATGTAACCGCCGCCCTGGCCATGGCGGCGGTCGCGGTCCGAAAACCCGCGGGTTTTTAAACCTAAAAAGCCAAAAAAATGCAAAAATTGACCATTTTGACTAAAAACAAAGCCTACCCAGTAGGCGCCCCCCCTAGGTGGACCTTTTGAACCTAGCATTTTCAAAAATACCCCCCCCATTGCAAAGAATTTACCATTTCAAATTTGAAGGGGGAAAAATGCAAAATTAAAGAAAACCAACCTGTGATCTCGCGGGGTGGCGTTCCGCACGTGGGGGCATGATCGCTATCTCACTCCGGACGTTTCGACTCTATTCGCGCAAGAAACCGTCACCGTGGGTCCCAGAGCTCAAAATCAATCAAATCAACTCGCGCAAATGAATAGGAAAATGGGCCCACTTTCATATATATATCGTTCTGTTTCGTTTTAAAATGGCTTTTTCGCAGGTTCGGAGCGCCGACGGAGGTAAGTCCCTATCCCCGCACAAATGGTACGTCCTCTTTCCCTGTTATTTTAGTGTTTGTTTTCCAAATTATTGTATCTATCTGCACTTGAGTTCTCTTTTCATTTTGCAGGTAGCGGGAATTTTGGATGGCGTCATTTCGACACACGGACGTGTAAGGTATAACTTCTAACTCCCCATTTCGGGACTGCCATACTCGGACCCATGTTTTATGCCTCTTCATGGCTAAAACGCTTCTCCGAGGGGGCAATATGTACGTACCCAAAATTGTAAGGTACTGTACCGCCGGAACAGTGTAACAAGTGCCCCAATGATGATACAGGTCTCCTCGCAAGGTGTTCGGGATCCGGAAAAGCCCTCGGAGTATGCGTTAACATCCCGCATGCCTCGCTTAGCCCCCGCGCCCTTTGTTTTCCCCTTTTTCCCTCTTTCCTTGGCCTCTTGACCTTCAGTGACGAAACGCCGCCCGCTCAGGACCGCCGCCAACGGGCGGCGGTCCAGAATCGCCACCGCCCTACTCGAGCGGCGGTCTGTGCGGCGCGTTTTCCAGAACGCTCTTTTGACGCAACTCGCGTGAAATATCACGTTTCACCAGCTTTTCTTTGCCGACTTGAGCATGCATTAATGTTTTTGGTCCCTCGAATGTGTTTTTCTTTTGTTTATTGTTTAGGAGTTCAATTTGGTTTTGGTTTTTGAGAGTTGGAATTCCTATAAATGCATGGTTTGTGTACATGCAAATGGTCTGATTTTGGTCTGGAGTTTTTGGTCTGAATTTGGGTGAAGAATTTGAGCTGAAGCTTTTGGTCACCATTTTTCCTTGTTAGAGTCTTCTGATTTTTAGTGTTTTGGTTAGCTTGCTTAGGATTGATAACATAGCTTATTTCATACTTGGTCAGTATTGCTCAGCTGTTAGTAAGCCACAGACCCATCTTGTGCAGGCAGTGCTGTTGTTCCATCCAATCCGGTTAGAAGCTTGCCTCTGAATTCCTCTTTGCTGTAGATTTGTTTTTACTGTGTCTTGGAGTTCTTAGTTCAATCCATTATATGCCTGGTTAGCTTTATTCAGCTGTTGGTAAGCCACATACCCAACTTGTGCAAGCAGTGTCTTTATTTTGGAATAGAATAGCTTGGGAAGCCATTAAAGTTGCAGGTTTTGCTCTTCGTATAGGATAGTCAAAGGTTCTGGTCGCTTCACGTTGCATGACTCGCGCAAAAAATCCCGCTAGGAATCGCATAAGCCAAGCTTTGTACTCTTGCGCTATCCCTCTCCTACTCGCATTCTCGGCCTCGCATTTCGAGCTGTCCTTGTCCCAAAATCTACTCCTATCGGTGCTAGCATTACACTTTTTCGGATCTAAGTGAACACGAAAGAACGAGAAGATCATACTGAGGGGACGAGATCATACACACACCATCGGATTCGCCACTGTTCTGCTGGAATCCAGGTTTTACATTTCAAAGTTCTAGTCAGATTCATATCAAATAGAGTAGTTAATCGCTTTATTTCATTTCATTCTATTCTCGATATTGCCAGGGAAGCTGTGGGGATTGATAGTTTCTGAGAAACTATGATTCACTCCTCACTTCTGAGGTAGGATCGAGAATCTTGCAGGTAGATTAGACAGATTATTTTAGTCATTTAGAATAATTCTACAAATCGCACAGGCAAATAACCACACTCGGTTATCTTGTCTGTTTTTAATTATTGTTTAGTTATTATTTCTAGATACGCATAAGATAGTTTGCTTTCCTTAAAATTGTTAGAATATTTCATAGAAAAATAAAAGTTATATGTAGTTAGATTTATTTCACTTAGTTAGAATTTGTTTCATTACAGTTAGATTGCATTTTGTTTCGTATGACAATCACGGGACCTCAAGAGCCCAGGGAATATATATTTGAGCCAATCGTGCCTCAACCAAACCTAGTCACAACAATAGTTGACATAGACCAAAATCTCAGGATACAAGTGTTCCGAACCAACCACAAATTTACAACTGATCAGTTCACAGTTAAGAGGATTAAACATAGAAGACGACCAAGCACATGCGTTTTGGTCAAGTCACCTGGACTACTGATTACCCTAGAAAACATCCACATGACCGTAGAAGGGCTCGAAGAGAACAAACATTCGGGTGCGATCCTCTAGTTCCACATGCCCGGATCTTTGGAGACACCCTTGTAGATATAGATACCACTTAAGAATCCAGTTGCGAGAATGCCCGTAAGGTATTCTCGAGAAGATCGCACAATTGTTGGTTCTAAACGTAGAAGCTGAAAAAGCTTACGATTATCGGATACTAGGGATTAGAACTTGATCTCATGTATGACCATAACAGACCGCAACAACCGAGAGTCTATGATTGTGATCCATGACTCCACACACCCCAATGAGTCCACAGTCAATCCGATATAGACGCTAGTCTACGTGCTTTGGTATTCAGGTCTACTCCACTTCCACCTATCATCATCGAGCAACTGTCCTTACTAGATATAGCGGCTAACGAATCTAGGGAATTCTGGACTAGGCCAGAAAATCGTCCATAGAATCGATTGTATTCATCATCCACTATATGACCTTATCAGGGGATATACACGAAACAATCCTAGGTCATTTTCCACGTATTCCGCAACCCATAGATCGAATCACGCCAGAGCTCGATATTGATTGGAGCCTTCAAGCAGTCATCCTCGCTGATCGATCTATTACACCAGTCCAAGTTAGAAGGGCCTTCTTTGCCTTAGATTCACAAATTCCACTAGTGCGTGTCGAAGACATTAGACTGCCTAACTAGTTTGTCTGCATATTCTACCCCCACCGGCTGTCTCGGCACGACCTCGGGAGGTCGGGTACGCGGAAGAGTTACTTGTTGATTCTCACGCTCGCCTGTCACTTTTCCGACGTATGGTGTCACTTTATCCATTCAACACACCTAGTTGGGTCATGTTTTTCCTCAAGTTCCTCTTGGAAATCCAAATTTGACTAAGTCTTGAAATACTTTACTTTGCCTTGCACGTGCACCGTGGTTTTTATTAAACCATTAAAAACCCCTACCCTTTTCACTTTTCCCCACGCACCCATCTTCGTCACATGGCCCCACGCGTGCACGCATCCTTTGGGGCTTAGTCAATATTCTGAGGCCCAACATCACCCCACACTAAGCTTGTTCTTTGTCCTCAAAACATCTTCTCCAAAGAATAAAGAATGGTGGGACTAAGAATGAAGAATGAAGAAATGAGAAATGGACACAAATAAAGAATGGAGGAATGAAGAATTTGTTTATTATTGAAGAATGAGTGGGAAATCCTTCCTTATATCTACCTCAATCTTCTCCCAGGCATCCACCTCGCCCTATGCCTATTGATAGAGGTCACCTACTAAGGCGCTCACCTCTTCAAATCCTAGTTCATCACCCATTCAATGTATCAATAATGTTTTCCAACTACTTGCTGAGGTCATCTAGTGCATCCATCATGCGGGTGATCTGAGGATATAATTCTTTCATCTGGTTTTTTATCAAGCCTCTCAAGGTCTTGATGGATTCAAAATTCTCCTCTACCTCGGCCAGGATCTTATCCCACTCTGCCTTATTCCCCTTATACTTATTCTAAAACTCCTTCAAGTCTACCTTATGGGTGATAACTAGAATTCTTGCCACTCTATCTCTGTCCACGCAATTATCATAAGAATATTTTTCTTTCTCGTGTGGCAGCCTTTACATTGGTAAGGAGCTTAGTGTACCAAGTGACTATCTCCACCACCTTCATCTTCTCCTCTTTCTCCTAGCACACTAACAATTCTTCTATTGATTCCAAAGTGAGAGGTTGCCTCTCCATGGTGAGGATGTGAGTTAGGTCTTCCAAGCATTACAAGGTTGACTCATACTTCTGCTCGGGTGGTGCTAGGTCTAGATGCTTTAAGATAACAAAGCATCTGTAATCATTTCTACCTTTTTATATACCTCATGCACCCTATCCTTTTCCTCCTTCATCTCACACCTTAACTGTGCGTTGATTAGTTCCTCTTACTTTAGATCTTTGATTTTTTCAACGAGCTCCTCCTTTTCTTCTCCAATTCCCCTTCTAGGAATCTCACTGGTCATTCCTTCTAAAATCCTTTCCTCAACTTCAATTAAAACCTTGTTGAGTGCATTATAGACTTGCTCATCAGAAAACTTCGAGCATTCACCAGTGGGTTTATACCTTTGGTCTCTAACACCTTCATCAATGCTCCTTGGTTAACTTTGAACTCAAGTTCATCGACATGGGACTCAAAATCCCAAGATAACATCTTCCTAGTTCACGGGTATGCGCCTTCTTCCTCAAATGAAGACATTTCTAGGATTTGGTCTGTCGGCATGGTGATTTGAAAGTGTGTGCATTGCACTTTTTTTAATCATGGATATATCCCATTCCCTTCCCTTGTGCTACTACCACATTCTTCCCTCCTGTGCATGTAGCCTTTGGAAAGCTTACCGCTAAGTTGGGATCTCCACCCATGCTTCCATACTCCTTCCCTATGCTCTCTTCTTCTATCTCCTTGAGTATCTCATCCATGCTCTACTCCACTTCTTACTCCAATAAATTTTCTATGCCCGCTACTTCTCTCTCTACAACGTCTTCTATCTTCTTCTTTCTTAGGCTAGGGGTCCTTTGATCCTTCATATTTACTTCTTCACTCTCCCCTTTTCCTTGGGTACCTTCTTCTTCTCCACCCTTCCCCTCACTTATTTCTTCCTCTAAATCATGTACATCATACATAGGATGATTCTAAACTTCTTCATCCTCATCGTCGTCTCTCTTACCCCTGTAGGCCTCCAAGCTCTCCATCTCCTCTCGAGTTTGCCTTCCCCACTACCTTCTGTTTCTTCCTAGCTGGGGATTCTTCCTCTTCCTCAGTAGGTGATTCCCTTATAGGAGAATCTTCTTGTTCTAGCACCTCTTCCTTAGGTGTATTTTCCTTCTCCTTGATGGGATACTTCTTTCTACATGCATATGTGCTTAGCTTGGTGCTTGAATCTGGCGTGCCCACAGATTGTGTTGTCTACACACTTGGTGCTTTATTTTCCAATGCTTATTTCTCTAGGGTATCTTCCTTTCTCTCTTCTTTGGCATGGCCTTCTTCCTACCAAAGTGGGATCCTTAGGGATGGAGACATCATTCTCCAAGTAAGCACCCTTTTCATACTTGGGCCTAATGCACAAGTATATTCTCGTTAATGGGCCCTTCTAGCAATTGGCAGCGTTAAGGGTTTTGTCATGTGCACTTCATGGGAGACATACTTCTCCACATAAGTGCACTTCTTTAGATATACCAGCTTCCTTCAAAAATTGTGGTGGTCCTGGTCCACCTCACTAAGGTTAAACCTTAGTCTTTTAACTTCCTTGAAGTGATTTACCCCTACTTGGAAATATTGCGCGGTGAAGGAGAAGGGTAATTTACACCATGGGATCTTGGTCCCATCTGACAGAGTGAACCTGCCAATGCAGAAATGTTAATAGACAACGAACTCAACTTCTCCATTTACTAACATTGGCAATTGTTCTGGTATCCTCTACTCATCCCCGAATTTATCACGCATTTTTGTATCATTTCTCCATATGTGCTTTATAGGCGGTCGTCATGGTATCACATGTGTATTTCTCAAACCTCTTTGCAAGGGAGGGATCTTCATCTAGATACTCCCATATGAACTTCTCTGGCCCATCGGGCACTCCAATTTCAAGAAGATGATGGTGAGAAGAACATTGTCGAACATTATCTTCTCTCCTTCTTGTGCTGGCGCTGATGATCTCTTCTACAATGTAGGCGAACAAGTTATAGATGGTCCCTTCTAAAATTTTCCAGCATACATTCAACCATGCCTTGTTTATTTGTGTCCACCTCTCTTGACCATTCAACTTGGTTACTAGGCACGTGGCCATTCTCATCATAGGGTCGGGGATATCTGAGATATCAAAGTAACGCGAACCCTTTTTATAGTCATACTCCTCCATGGTCTTCTTAATGGCCTCTTTATCCTCCAGGTCATCATCCAATAAATCCCCTTCACGAGATAAGGCCAGTAAACTTGGAGATGAGCTAGGGAGTTATGTGCATTCTGTGGCCTAAAAAAGTAGAAATGGTCCTCATACACGTGTGACATCAACCATTAGTATAACCGCTCGAGCTTTCCAAAATAGGGCAACTCGAACAATTGCAATAGCCCGGCCTTCTCCAATTTTAATTTCACTTCATCGTTGTAAATTGACATCCCTTCGGGTGTCTTTTTATCCATTGACGACCACCACTCTAGCGTCATTTCCTTTTTGTGGTACTTGTGCGATGATTATAGTCGCTCAAAACCATATTCATAACATGGGATACCCATTCTTTCCCAAGCAACACCCCATCTGGGTACTGCATCTCTGCATACCATTCTTCATTGAAAATTGTGTTGGTAGTCTATTTTCCTTTGCCCTTGTCCTTCTTAGGTGAAACGGTCACCTTCTTTGGTGCCATCTTCTTGTCGGGTTAAAATAATAAACTCCTTGCTCTCCTTCCTCACTCTACTCAAATCTATGGCTCAACTCTATGAAAGAATCCTTATTCTCATACTCTAGTTTGTATAACCCTAACTTGAAAAACTCTTCCACAAGATGATGTACTTCGATGAAACCCCCTATGCCCATGTACTCCTTCCACTCTGGTTCGTAGATCACCCTAGTCACGCACTTAATATTTTCACTCTCCTTCGCACAAATCTTTCTTCACAGATGCCCTAGTTCACAAGAGCTCTTCAATATCATAATAGCAAGGTAAATAATGATGTGCCCGACCCTTTACTTATAGCTTTTACCTATCTCCCATGGTAAATGCTATGCCATCTACTAAAGTACTTTAGCATTAAATGCAGATTTTTCCACTAAAGCCAATCTTAAGCACCTTTACCCATGCGCCAAGTCCTACGTGAAAACTCTCTACAACCTTCTGGCATGCAAAAATCCTTACTAATCGAAGACTCTTACGTGTGTTCGAAGGTACTTATTCTCCGAACTAATTTTTTCCCTCACCTACCTCATGTTGTTCTTGTGCTTCTTATCCTTTGTATGTGGTCTTTGTTAAATCCTTCTTAACACCAATATTTTTGTCCACTTTCTCCCCACACGCTCTCCTACCTTAAGTTACTTGTTGATCAAGACTCTTATGCATGCATTTGTAGTGCCGAAGGTACTTCTTATGTCAACCTAATTTTTTCCCTCGCCTACCTCATGTTGTTCTTGCACTTCTTATCCTTTGTATGTGGTCTTTGTTAAATCCTTCTTGACACCAACAATTTTTGTCCATCGTTTCCCCATGCACTCTCCTACCTTACGTGATTTTGATCTTTCAATTCGAGCCATCACAACTACTACTAGCTTCTCTCTCTTCATTCTACTCCACCCCACACTAAAATAGATGTGCGGTCCTCTATGCATACATAACCTTAGAAAGTAATGTGGTTACCGGTGCACAAGGTGCACAAAAAACACAACAGAAAGGAATAAGCAACGAGAAGGGGAAACACAAGAAAAATAAAATGCATTAAGGGAAATCCTAGGCTAATTGGCAAAACTGCCTTATTTACAAACACAAGGAAGACTTATTTATAGTAGGGCTTCAACCTACTCCCATTGAAATGACCTGGTAGTCTCATCCCATCCAACACTTGTAACTGGAAAGTGCCTAAATCAAGGATGTATGAGATGATGTATGGTCCCAACCAATGGACTTTCAACTTCCTAGGATGGCATAGAAATTTAGAGTCATATAACAAAACCATCTTCCCAACCTCAAATTGTTTTTTTTTAATATGACGATCATGCCATGATTTTTGTCTTGCCTTCTTTGTCTTTTGACTCCATCTAGCAAGTGATCACCTTTCGTCTAGCTGCATTAACTTATCAATTATTTCTTTGAGCACTTTTTCATTAGCCAATCCTCCTGTGCGTGCTATACGCAATGATGGTAGCATAAATTCAACCGAAAAAATAGCCTCCATGCCAAACACCAATTGAAATAGTGTGGCCTTGTTCAATCTCTTGTAGGTTGTTCTGTATGCCCATAGAATGACTGATACCTTGTCATCCCAATCTTGTCTGCCAACGTCACAAATCTTAGTTAATGTGTGACTTAGTATCTTGTTAAATGCTTCAAGCAGTCCCATTCACTTGCGGGTGATAGGGGTGGTCTTGTGATGGGCTACCATAAACTCTGCCAACAAAATCTTGACCATTTCATTCAGAAAATGTGTACCCCTATCACTTGTTAAACTCAACGGACATCCATACATGTTGATTATGTTTTCCCATAAGAATCTCGTTGTTGTCATTGTTGTGCAATCCTTTATAGGTGCTGCCTCTTGCCCATCTTGTCAAGTAATCAGTGCAAGTGATGATGTAATGTGAGCTAGTCCTTCACGCAACAGGTGAAATTGGTCCTATAAAGTCAATTGCCCATTTTTCAAATGGTTCAACATTGGTTATTGGTCGTAAGGGAATTTCATCCCTCCTTCCATGTTTTCCAATCTGCTAGCAATGGTCACAGGACTTGCAAAACTCAATACAATCGAGGTAGATATTGTTCCACCAAATCCCTACAAGTAGAATCTTCTACATGCTTGTATTTTCTTCATAGTGTCCTCTTGCAATCCCACCATGTGCTTCCTCCATGATTGCAACATGTTTGTGTTCTAATACGCATCGGCACAGAACCTCATCAGCTCCTAACTTGTACAAATATCCACTGATCAACATGTAAGGTGCAACATGTATAACCAACTGATTTCTCTCCAAATACTTCATTCCTTCTGGTGCCACACCCATTTTAAGAAACACTGCAATATCCTCTAAGTCAGAGGGTGCATGCCACAACCTAAATAGTTGCATGTCTAGCATGGTATCCTCAATGCTCTGCACGTCCTCCCTTGAGTCAATTCTTGATAGATGATCAGGTCTTGAATTACTCTTTCCTGGTTTTACCACAACTGAAAACTCAAATTCTTGAAATAATAAGACCCAACGACATATACGCCTCTGCTGAGAATGATCTTCTTCACCAAATACTTCAGTGTCATGTGGTCCATGTAGAATATGAATGGTGTTGTCGGTAGAATACGCCCGAATTTATGCACATAGATCATGACAAAGGTGCCTCACGCCGCAGAGTTGTGTAATTATGTTATGTTGGTGTCAACTTCCTACTGGAAAAACACAAGGGGTGATCAACAATCCCCTCACCAAGTTGTGCTAGTACTGCTCCAATGGTTGTTCCTAAGGCATCAACATGCACATGGAAGGGCTTATCCTAAGAAGGAAAGCATAATATGGGTGTAGTGACAAGCCTATCTTTCAATGTGTCAAACACCTTCTGTTGCACCTCTCCCCAGTGAAAGGCACTCTTGTGTTTAAGAAATTCCTCCAAGGGCGCGGCGATCTTGGCATATCCCTTGATAAATTTCTGTAGTACCCTATATGCCCAAGGAATCCATGTGCGGCGCTCTGAATGGTAGGCTCCCTAATCCCACAATAACTACAACTTTGGTGGGATCCACAAGCAAGCCTTCCTTACATATAATATGCCCCAACAAGGTTCCAAATGGAGTAAAGAAAGACATATTTCTTAATGTTGAGGGATATCCTCAACTACCGACATCTCTCAAACATCAGCCTCAAATTGTCACAATGGTCTTTTACTAGCCCATACATAGTCCAATCATCCAAGTAGACCTAAAGAAATTTATGGATGAAGTCCTGGAAGGCTTGTACCATGATGCACAAGAACACAATAGGTGCATTCTTCAGCCCAAAAGGCATGACCGTGTAGGAAAAAGCTACCCATTCTGTGGCAAAATTTATCTTCTTCTGGTCTTCCTTTCCAATTCTAACTTGGTGGTACCCTAATAACCCATCCATAAAATAATAGACCTCACACTTGACTACTCCTATAATTTCTTCAATAAAGGGGGTTGGAAAAGGGTCAATGACACACACTGCATTCAAGTCCCTATAATCAACATAGATCCTTATCCTCCCATCCTTATTAATGCTTATGACCATTGGACTCACCCATTTTGATTCCTCCACAACCTCAATGATGCCTAATGCTATCATCTTTTCTATCTCCTCCTTGACCCGTATGCGCAAGTTCAGATTCATCCGATACAGGTCTCTTCTGAATCGTGTGCACCTTCCTTCAACTTGATCCTCATTTCCCCAAGGAGTGGTGGACACCTTTGAGCTCATGGTACCCACGTGGGAACAAATTGAAACTCACGCAAAAGTTCAATGATCTTAGAAACCTCTTTCTCCAACCAATAATCCCTAATGATATATTCCTTAGGTTCTACCTTAGAACCAATGTTAACCTTCTTTGTCTTCAAGGTCTAATGGTAGATGCGCACTCGCTCATCTGCACTATCTCTAACTTCGCAGGTACCTTCAAAATGGTTAACATCCAAACTCTATATTTCTTCACCATCTATCATATAGATCATTTTTCCTTTTTCCTTTTCCATGCACACACGCTCAAGTTGTGTCTCTTCTAATTCTTCCTCATCAAAATGTGTCTCCAAACTAGGTTCACCTAATAGCTCAAGTATCCTATCTTCTTTCATAGCACTATCTCCCATTGTGAGGCACTTGACCACCTGCAACACCTTATCCACTGATGGATTTGTACTCCAATACTTGAAATCTTGAATGAGATCAGCCACCAACTCTGTCAATTCCCTATTTGTTCACGCATCTCTAAGTGAATGTACCATGTATGCACACAACCTTGTAAGGTGGAATACAACTTATGCACCCATATCAAAGGTGGAAAATATTTTGCGCCTTCCATCCAGGCCTTCTCACATGCTTGGATATGACATGAGGTGGGTTCTTTGCCATGGTAGTCTTGTATGACACTTTGGGACGTATTGTTTACGGAAAACCTAACAGAGAACGCGGTTCTCACCTCGTGCCATTATAGAAGGCTTTCACGATGTGTCACCCACCAACGCGTTGCGGTGCTAAGAAGATTATAGCTAAGCATACCTCTTCTTTCATTATCATTTTCCCATTGAGCCTCCATTTCTCATAAGAAATAATCATGGTTAACTCCTTCAGAGTAACTTGTTATCTTCTTCCCTCCTAAGCGCTTGACCGAGCACGCTTTTATTACCATTGTCACCAATCATCTCAACTATCGCCCAATTAATTCATAAGTCCCATGCACCCAATTATCACATGCTATGTTGGTTGTATCACTCATATACTAAGCATCTTCAAATTGGATAATTCCTTCGTAGGATGAATTACCTCAAGGTCTCTAATAGAGTGCACATAGATTATGTCAAGGAATTCTTCTCCCAAGGGATCAGTATAGGGTGTTGACTTCCCATCTGTCAAGGGGATGATGACTCATTCCTCCTTGTTCTCAAAACTGATATACCCTTGTTAAACCATAGGTCAGCATTGTTTTTATAACACCAAGGGCACCCAAGCAATGCTGGAAAGTTATCTGCCTTGGCTAGTGCCAAGACTTCAAAGTCTCCAATGAACTTGGCCCCTTAAATAGTGATAACTACATCCTTTAAGACACCAATAGGAATTACCATCATCTTTTCTACCATATACAAAACATTAAAATATGGTTGTAATGTGGGCCTTCCCATTTGATGTCATGCATCCAAAGTGATAACATTGAATTTTGCACCCATGTTGATCAAAATATTGCTCAGAAGCCATCCATCTACAATAACATTTAAGGTGATCTCTTTGTCATAGTCAAGGCTATGGGGAGGAAGGTTAGCATGCAGAACCTACCTCTCGCGCTCTCTTCTAGTGCATGGTACCTTCTCCCGTAACCATTCTCCTAGCAAGGGAATGATATTCTCTTTCCTTAACATCTTGCATACTTCCCTAACCTCATCCAGATCCTTCTACAGAGCCTCAACATTCTTCCTTTTCTCTGACTGCCTTGACTACTCCTTCAGACACTGGATCTCTCCTTGTAGACTCGAATCACATCCATAGTCTCTTGATACACCTCTTTTTGATGAGTAGGGTCTGGATACTTCCCATGTACCACTTCTTCTCTTGTAACCATTGTTATTTTCCTTGGTATCTCCCTAGCACACATGGCCTCCACTCGCGTCGTCACCATTATAGGTTCTAGTCCTTACACACCACTCTTGTCATCCATTATGAGTCAACCTTATTTATTCTTACCATCATGTGCTCAAACAGTTCAAGGCACTCTTCATACTTATGTTTCTTTCTGCACCACGAGCATTACAATAGATCAAGACACTCGCACTTATAATGCTTTGTACACCCATAGTTATAACATGTTCCTCATGAAAACTTACCTCTTCCTCCACGGTTGCTATAACCATGAAATCCTCAACAAAAACCTCAACCACGTGCTCCTACATCTGCACACCCTTCATAGCGGCATTCATCGTCCTTGGAAATGCCTACAAGGCTGGTTTTTGTTAGGGAAAAAGGGATAAAATATGTAGAATAATCCCTCACAGAATCAAAACGGTAGAAACTAATATGCAAAAAATTATTACAGATCTCAAATAAAAGTACGTAATAAAATAACACAACACAAAGAGATAGTCTTTAACATGGTTCACCCAATTTGGGCTCCGTCCACAAAGAATCACTTGCTTAGATTTTATTACAAGCCACCACTCTCTCAATATAGTACCTGATTTGTTTGGAGCTATGCACAACAAACTCTGAGTAATTCACATCCGAATTCAAAGCACATCTACAATTTATTTCATCATTCTATCATATGCATAAAACCATATAAATAGACAACTGCTTAAGCAATTTTACAAAACCATGGGAAAAAACCATCCCATAAACCTATGGGTCAAACTCCCACCCATATGAGAAAATCACGTTTCCCGATATATCGGGCACGTTTTAAGGCCCAAAAAAAAAGATTCGGGGGCCGCGCCCCGGCCGCGAACCCAAAGTGAGGATACATGAAAAGTGTACAAGTACTTTAGTTTACGGTCTTCAACAATTTCACACATGAAAACAGCTCTCCACAACCTAACAATTTGGCACACACACGGATCAATGGCATCATGTATCTAGTTAATTAGCCTACAATATTTGGTGTCATGGGTCGTAGAGGTACAAATCTTACAATAGCAAGACACATTCTTATGGATCACACGCTGCAATAGCGGCCATCTACTTGCATCATGATCCCCATGGAAAATCTCATAGTCGCCTTCATGGCGCATACCGGCCTTCGAGGACAATTGTACTTTGCATGCCCTCTACCTCACACTCCATGCACTATAGACCACTACAAGTTTCATGCACTAAGTTCACAAATAGCTTCTCCAATTGCTTAACCATTGCAGCAATTTTATCCTCAAGGAAAGGGCTAAGACCGGTATCTACACTTCCAATAGCCTCAGTGTGCAGAGTAGCCTCCGAGGATTCACGTAGATCCGTGAATGTCTTGTGCAAAAGTGCTCTTCTAAATAGTGTTATCAATCCTCCAAAAAACCACTGAGCATGCTGAGAAGGATGAATATCATAAGATAGCTTTGATAAGAGAGTTTTGAACCATGTGTCATATTCTCGCACACTCTCTACCATTCCTTATTGGATCTCTTTCAAAGCGCTAATGCTCTTCTGCTCAAATTCAAGGATATGGAATTTAGCCAAGAAGGCATTCTGTAGCATGGTGTAATCTACCACCATTTGATGGGGGTCATACTTTTGGTACCAACTATGCATGCACCCCTACAACGTTGTTACAAACTAACTTTCCTTTCACTCTAGGGTAGTGATCCCCTTCGTGCACCATATTAATTCACACTTTTGTACATGCTCTCGTAGTATTCTCAACACCCTTGTAATCTGGTAGATGTAAAGACATCTCAAAAAATACTTACAGAGGTGGCTGAGGCCCTTGTCTGCCTGATCCATAACCTTGATTCCCTTCGTTGTTTCCTCCACCACCAGATCCACTAGATCCACTAGGTCCTATGCCTCCTGATCCACTAGATCCACCAAATCCACTAGGTCCTCCTCCCGTAGTTTGTAACGATCCTCAAGCGATTGCGCCTAGTGTTCCCAACGTCCCACTAAACTATGCACCGATGGTTTGTGATACTACTCTACTACCAGACGTGTATCCCGCACCACTCTCAGACACGATACCCAAACTCTATGTACTTACACTTTTCCCAAAAATCCCTCCAAACACAGGAATTATGTGTATGGCCATAGATGTCGTAAACAAGAAGTTATACCTCCTAGGTGTATATCGGTCACTTCCATCGATACCAATTAGGTTAAATACTTGTCTCTTGATTTGGAAAACTAAGCATCAAGGGTCAGTCACAAGGTGGCTTTATATGTGCACCGATGGCTCTCCTTTCTCCATGTGATGAAGTCTCATTAGAATCAAGGGATTTCTCTCCCTTGTTTGCCAAGGTGGGGTAGCATAGACTTCTCAAGTTCCGCGTCCTCTGTGTGAACCTCAATTCCTTCATGCAACGTCTACCTCCATAGATCCATCACTCCCACAACCTTACATTATCTAGCCAACTCCCTTTCATGCACTTCACTATACTTGAGTCACCTCTCTTCCCTCTCCTTTTCCGTCGTAATGTCTGTCATCTTCCTCCACCCTAGCTTCCTCACCCAGTGCTCAAAGAAGCTTAGTTGGCCATGGGGAATGCCTCCAAACTTAGCATAATGATCAAGATCTTCATAGCCAATGGGATAACTCACAAAAATGATCCTCTGTGTTCCCTAGGAACTCAAACTTGGAAATATATTGACAGGAATACCTATAAATGGCATATTCCAAGGTAGAACAAGTTAGCACTCTATTCCACCGGTGATCAACAATACGTGACCAAGTCGATCTGCATTTTGTAGCCCTCCGGTAATCATCTTAGGTCCATACACATGTTCTATAATACCAGCTTGATCTAGATGCATATGCTAAAATCCATTCATACAATTCTACTGGAAAACAACAAAAAAAGGTCTCATACAACTCATGATATAGGTTTTTTCTACTACTCATCTGCGTGCATCAAACTCGGGTCCAGTACTAAATATTTGAGAAAACTCATCCTTTGTTCTCTTAAACCACGCTTCGACGCTTTCCAGGGTCAAGTTCTCTATCATCATGCATCAAAGGAACCAAGTAGTCATTTATCACAACAACTTCAAAAAGAGGTCCCGACAATGAAACCAAGATGTAGTCATTTTTATGCCCATATAATAACCTTATAACCCCATGTGCGTCGGCCTATCACTCAACGGGACTTGAGCGCTCACCCGAGGAGTGCACGTGTGTCGAGCCCCTCCTTTATGTGAGCAATGTGAGCATTGTGAGAAGATGTTTTCATTGATGATGGATTAAGTGCAGAAAAGTAAATGATCATGCATATATTCTTGAAATCATATGATGAATCATTACACCAACATACCCATAAAAGAAACATCATATAGATAGTAGATTTGATCCATAACATAAAGAAAAAGGCACTAGGGTTTACACCCATGAACAATATATTTAGAACAGAACCATATATTTATGTTGATCATAGTTCAATAACCATATTACATCCAAAAGGGTCATATCGAATGATATATCATGACTCATGCATCAAAATCTCTAGCTATTCTTCCCTATTACAAAAATTTAGTAGACCCATTCCCCTAGATATGCTAACATTCCTATAGTCCTCTAATGAGAACCCCAACCCCTAGAATCTTATGCTCATTCTGCAGGCTTCACCTACTCTGGTATGGTTCATCGCACCATGGCCCTCTTCTTCTCTTCCTCTATCTATCACACCCTTTTCTTCTACCCAAGCATCTCTATAAATAGGTTTAACACCCACCACCATGCCTTCCTAAAGTAGCAGATTGGTTGCCAAGTGTCAAGGTGGTCCTCTAATGGAGCATGCTTCTTCTGATCCGAGCTCCCCACTTTCTACAATGATGTCTTTGGGAATGTTCCATGCATGGAATATTATTTCCTTGACCACCAAGTCACCAAGTTGTCACCTTATCCATTCAGCACGCCTATTCAGGTCACGTTTTTCCTCAAGTGCCTCTTAGAAAGCTGAATATGACTAAGTCTTGAAATCCTTTGCTTTTCCTTGCACGCGCCATGTTTTCCTTTAAACCCTTAAAAACCCCTGTCTTGTGCACTTTTTCCCGTGCGCCCATCTTCTTCACTAATCCCACGCGCGCATGCACCTTTTGGGACTTAGTCAATATTTTGAGGCCCAACATTCATTCTTTCATGCATACATCTATTTACATCTTTTACATCTAGCTATTTTTCACTATCAAGTGTGAATCACCCAAGAGCCACCTAGGGCACAATTCCACACACACATAGAGCTACATGGGGTATGTAATGTAGTGCAATACTCATTCATAAGTTCACTTTGTTGACATCCGAGGAAAATCGGACCTCCCATTTTGTATCTTTTCTATATAGGATTTGATTTGGTTTGGGGTTTTACAAGTGGTTATTTCTTATTGCGGGTATAAGGTGAATAATAGTGAAGTGTAGTGGCATATAGGCTATCAAAGGCAACAACTAGAGAACATCTTCCGACCCCGTAAATTTGATATCCGCATCTTCGAGAGCAATCATAGGTGCCCAAAATAGTTCTCGGCACCCTGTGCACCCTTAACCCTCCGTAGGTGCCACAGTCCTAGAATTTATGACACTCCTGTAAATTTTTGGGTCTAATTGCGACACTCTAAGTTCCTATTCTAGCAGTTTTCCATCTCGGCATACCTTCGGGATTATTGTGAATCAACTAAGTCTTTATATCTATCCATTTGTAACTAAGGTTTCAAATTTAAATTACTTATTTTCTTGGATCAAATATGTACTTAATTATTTATATCATTGTGATGTTACATATTTAGATTTAGCATTTATTTATTTCAATATTTTCTTGATCATTTGGTGAACCCTACACTCGAATGCAACTTGCATCTAGGGATTTTATCATCTTTTGCATTATGGCTCAATCTTATTGCGACTTTACTAAAGCTCATCTCCAAGAGCTTAGTGATCATTGTAAGAGCTTAGTATCTAGACTTGTTTTTATTTGTTTCTCTTGAGGAGACCATTAATTTTGCGGAACTTAATGTTCATGCCTTCATTCCCCCTTTCATGCATATTGTACTCTTCCTCCTACTTCTATTATTCTTGTTTCTATTCCTAATCCCACTAAACACTTCACTCCACCTCTTGTTTCTCATACATGGAAAGTCTCTTCCATTGGCACTCAATATTTAGCCTCTCTTTATTAGGACCTTCAAGTTCAAATCTATCAATTGCAATAGGATACTTCTCATGCATCTCCATCTCTAGATTCCACATTACTACTTCATACTCCTTTCACACCCACCATTTCCGCTTATGCACTTCCACCTAATTTCGTCACTCCCAAGCTTCCCATTTTCAATGGTCATGGTGACCCCAAGAAAATATCTCGAGAATTTCATGTGGCATGTCTAGATTTTGCGGATGATCATATTCTCTTAGCTAAGATCTTTCCTAGAAGTCTTCACGATTATGCAATGTGTTGGTTCTATGATCTACCTGTCCACTCAGTAACATCTTTTATGCATCTAGTCGATGTTTTTCTTTCTCATTTATCCATAAATATTGGCTCTAAGATCTCCTATGCTCAACTCGCACAACTTAAACAAGGATCTAATGAATATCTAGTGGATTATTTCTTACGATATAAGAACTTAGCTAAGATGTCTAATATGCTTGTGGATTCTGAACTTCAAGATTTATTTGTGAAAATTTTATTACTGCCTCTCCAAGAGAGTGGCATCTTTGAGACATCTCCATCATTTGATCATTTGTGTCATACTCTTAAGATACGTGAAACTAAACTCCTATCTATAGGAAAGCTTAAGTATTAGGAATGGGCTTCATCCTTTGTGTGCTTTCAAAGTAAATCAAATTTCAAGGAATCTACAAAACCTATCAAGCTAAAGCCATTATAGACATTGTATCTAATACTAAAGAGCTTCAATGAAAACTGCCCAAGTGTACATATAGAAAATTGACTATCGCTTTGCATCTTCTATTGCCACAACTCCTTGAGAGAAATATTATTACACTTACTCCTCCGTTCAATATGGACCCATTTCTTCTCAAAATTCATAATTACAATGAAAATTCCAGATGTGAATATCATCAATGAGTTAGAAATTCTATAGATCGATGCTTTAAAATTTGCAATCTTATTTAAGATGTTATTGATAATAATTATTGATATTTCGAGCCTATGACATTTGCACCAATCAATGAAAATCACAAGCTCAAAATATTTAAAAATCCTCTTCCAAAACATGACAAACAAGCAACTAACTCTTTTGCCAATCATACATATCGCGTAGTTCCTCCTACATCAAGGGCTCTTGATTTTCTAGTTGCTCATGCTAAGACATCTCCATTGATCATTATTTTTTCCGATCATGATTATCATGCTACATTATCTTCTGATCACTTGCACATTAATGCTTCTATTGGATCTACTTATATCAATAACACTATGGTTGATCCATCATTTCACATAAGTGCATGTTTTATTGCACTTCTTGTCGCTATTGGTTATCCACTCTTGAAAATTTCATATCTAGTTCCTAACTCATATGGATATGTCAAGTTGTCGATCCTGATTTGTCCTCTTACCATGTTTGTTCCTTTTCTCATGGCACCTTTAGTCAAAGGGTGTGACATGCTCTTAGGTCTTCCTGGATCCATGCAACTCAGCTATCATCTCTATGCATCACTTGTGTCTAAATTTCATCCACAATAAGAAAGTCATTATTATCAATGGTGTTTCACCATCCATACCATGGTCACAACCTCCTCTTCAGGTTTCCATTGCACTCGCTAGATAATTTAGGTCCATGAGACCTATCGAAGTAAAAGCACAATCTTCTCCTAGCTCACTTGTTCACTCATAGCCTACACAGTCTCATCGGTCTACTAGTCCGCCACATCAATTCACTTGGAAAACTCCTTCACATAGGTATACATCACTGCCTCATTTTACTTCGCATAGGTTTCCATCACCTTCGCACTTTACCTCACATAGGTTTCCATCACCTCCTTGGTCTCATGCACATAAGTCTCATTCATCGTTACATTGTATGTCTCATACTCTGCTAGTCTTAGAGCATAGTTAAACTTCCTTATCTCTGCAAGCATCAGGTGGAGGACCCTTGTTTTTTAATTTTATCGGATAACACACTCACTATTGCACACTTGGGGGGAATCATGATTATTCTCCCCTTCTTTCTAGTATTCGCAATTGTCTTGTATTTCTATCCACTCATTCTACAACTCACATCTAGTCTTTCACATGTGTTTTACACATCTTGATACAATCTCATATCATCATTACCTAATGAAGAAATATCATGTTACGGTTCACACTTGACTATTGGGGGCATAATACATACATGAACCTCACACACTTCACACTTCACACATTCATGATATCTTTTTCTCGCAGCCACATTACGTATCATACACACTTTACACTCTACACATTCATGACATATATTTCTTGCATCTACTTCTACATGTTGTTCCCATTACCCTATGATGCACTCTGGTTCCACGGTTCATATTATCGTGAAGGGTATCAATCTGAAATGAACCTCACTTTTCATCACTCACATCTATGCTCTATACTTTTTCATCCAAATCATTTTATTGCACATGTTTAAACCATTTCCCGATGACACACTCTTGTTCTGAGTTCATTCTTAAGCTGTTGAGGGGGCGTGTATAAATGAAACTCATCTCATGCATACTCATGCACATTAATTTGGGATGCACGCTTCTCCTATCACATTCACTCTCTATTCCATTTAATATCATCCATAACATATTGCATATCTTGGTCACAAATCAGTCTTGCATGCATTTACTTGTTACATGTATACTTTATTACACATGCTTGATATATACATTGCATGTCATTTTCTCTTTCTATATACACATGCACATTAACTTGTCTTCTACTTGTAATCGTAGACTCTACACAAGTCCTACCACATAACATGGATGCTTAGCATAGTACCTATTACTAGTCCCACAACAGCTCCTGGGGCATCCACTATCATACATTGCTGATTTTATTGTTTAATTTTTCATAGCACACTACTATATCGATTACACACATTTGTGACATACATTTTATCTTTCTAACATGCTACATGGGTGCTTCATGTGTATCATTTCTCTTGTAAGTCTACTTACTTTCATGGTTGTCTCGATTCTCTGCTTGTTACTATTTGCGTTTGTTTTCTATTGTTTGTGGGCTTTTCCCTATGTATTTCTTGTTCATGTTTGTATGCTTTCAGCTAATTTGTCCTTTTTTGTCTTGTGACATCATGAGTGATGTCCCATGTTTGCTAGCCTATTTTCGTGGTCTAACTTTTCTTCTTGTTTTCCAGATTACATAGTGTCTTCTATATGCGTATTTTTATTGTTTTCACTAGCACTTGTTTCCCAACCACTTTGCATGTGTGTGCCTTGGTTTATACCAAGCACACTCCCTCCCCGTAGGGCATCGTTTCAATGAGTGGTCTTCCTTTAGGTTACATACTCCTTGTGAAATCAAATGCACCCCAAATGAGAGGGCATTGTTGGGTGAATCATCCACCCCACACATGCAGGTTTGCAATCGTAGTTAAGCATAGTTCAAGATCGTAGAAGACAACATTTAGTTTTAGCAACGACCTAGAATTTGACTAGGGTTTTCAAAGCACAACACATACACTAGCACCCAACACTAGACAGTAGCACTTGGGAACCCCTAACCCTTCCTAGACACCTATGACCAAGAGGAGTTACTGATTTTCTTAGTTTAGTATAGTTTTTGCAGTTTACACAACAATTTTTACAAGACACACAATCCTTCAACACTTAGTATGCATGCATTACATATTTTTTCTACTTTCACATTGGATAGAACCGAATCAGATTTTTACACACCATCTTCAGTGGTTTTTACACTTGGGAAGCAGTCAAAGGTTGGAGAATAACACTAGACCTTTCTCCCTACACTTCTTTTGCACTGACGTGAGATCGCCCAAAAAACTTGCACTCAGTGCAACTGGCATGAGATTTCCCAAAAAACTCATTCTTCTACAACATCTTAAGGATAATTTTTATCTCTTTTCACTAATCACGGATTAGGTACACATGTTCCTTTTTAATTTTTACATACTTTTACACACTTTTTTACACATTTTGATCATATATACATGTATTTGAATACTTGTTTGTTATTCTCTTTTGTATGTCTATCCTTATGGGAAGTGATAGTCACATAAGTCACATCATCAATCACACATCAAGCAACAACAACAACAAATACAACACAAAATCTACACATACGCTTTCACCCCTAAGGTCATCATCATTTTTTACTTCCTCTTCTCTAGCTTCCACGCTTCACATTTTTATCGCTCCACATTTTTTCTTGTCTCTTTCAGCACCCTTTTCACCATCAATTTATGTGGTTATCATATACGCATCTCTTATCTACTTTATGTTATCAAGAATTCTCTCAACAACATAAAGTGGGGGAAAATGTAGACACTAAATCATGTACTTTGGGTACATTTTTAAGTCGATCACATACCACTATTCATATGATTCCTAAGTGAGAAAAGTACTAATTGATCACTATCTTTGGCCATCTTTGCTTGCTTTCTATTTTCTAAATTAATCTTATACTCCTTATTTCCCAATTTGTCTTTTCATGCTTCGACATTTCGACTCAGGAAAATAACTCCCAACCAAGATGTTCCGTGTCAAGTGCCCTATCCCCTCTAGGTACCCCCGACCTCTTTGTACTTTGCTCACATATTTTGGGTATTTTCTAGCCATTTGGGAATATTTATTTTTACTAGTCAACCTTTTAGTGGTTAATTATGAAATTCAAACAAGGGAATCATATAAATACAAAGCTATGTGATCATAATAAAGGACCAAGCACTAAGCATTATCTATCACCACCTAAGGTTGCATCCAAGAGCATTCTAAGAGCATTCAAGCATCCATCTAGCTTCACACAAGGGACTACAATTTTTGCATACATGCATAGGATGGGAAGTTCATTCTTTCATGCACACATCTATTTACATCTAAATATTTCTCATTATTAAGTGTGACTCACACAAGAGCCACCTAGGGCACAATTCCACACACACACACATATAACTACATGGGTTATGTAATGTAGTGCGGCAAGATTGACAATGAGGACAGTCTAACCTCCCATTTTGCATATTTATATTTTAGGATTTGATTTGGTTTAGGGGTTTTGTAAGTTCTTCTTTCGTATTGTAGGTTTCAAGCGAATAATGTAGAAAAGTGCAGTAACATACATGCGATCAAAGGCAACAACCAAAAAAACATCTTGCAACCCTAAAAATTTGAGTTCCACATATTTCGAGTAGTCATAGGCACCGAACAAATCTCTAGTGCCCTAGGCACCCCTAACCCTCCATAGGCGCCCTGTTCCTATAATTTATGACACTCTTGCAAATTTCTAAATTCGATTGCGACACCATGAGTTCCTATTCCAACATTTTTCTAGTTCGGCATACTTTTGGGATTATTGTGAATCAAATAAGTCTTTCTATCTCTCCATTTACAATTAGGGTTTCAAATATAATTTCTTATTCTTGGATCAAATCAGACTTAATTTTTTTATATCATCAAGGCTTATTACATATTTAGATTTAGCATTTATTTATTTCAATATTTTCTTAATCATATTACATCTCACATTTGAATACTTGGAGCAATCTAGATATAGATCGTTATCATAGTGCAACTTGCACAAGGGAAACCTAGGGTATCATTACACACACATACACATAAAAGTACAAGGAGTCTAAGATGTAGTGCAACGCTCGGTTGTAAGATCACTCTTTGGGTGCCGTTGATGTCATTTCAACTCCTCATTCTCGCATTTTCTTTATTAGGTTTGATGTGGTTTGTGGGCATGTGCAACTAGTTATCCATTTTTCAAGTTACAGGTATGACCAATGACATTGGAACAAAACTAGAGTGGCAAACGAAGATCAACAACGAATCTTCTCAAGCCCAAAAAAATCCAAAACCTAAGCATCTGGGTGGACATCAGCACTGAAATCATTCACTAATGCCCAAGATTTCATGTCCTACAGTGGGCACTTATTTCTTGTGCAATTATGAGTTATAGAAACCTTTGTGAGCCTTGACGACATTATTTCCCACCTGTTCTAGTAGATTCTAAGTACATATCACTCCCATCTTGCATGGAACCATCTTAAGTCATCTTTCCTCTTTCATTTTCTTAGGGTTTCATATTGTTGCATGCTTATTGTTTGTCCACTTACTATATGTTATTAACTATATATCATTCATTATGGTATGTTACTCTGAAATTAAGGTTTAATTACTTTTAGATTAAATTAGCAGTGATGCACAACCAATGAGCAGTAAAGTGCGTGAGCAAGCACACAACACGTGTGTAGCATGTGACTAACATCCATGGAGAAAGTTTATTTTTATCTTTGTGAATAAAGAGGAGAGAAATTTCCATCATCTCTTTGAAGAAGAAACTACATAAGGTGGATATTTGTATTGTTGAGGTTGGTGCCTCATACAATTGGGGATCGGTGTCTCCATTGAATTGGTGCTCACAAATTGAGTTGAGTTGGTGTTTGGCATTGAGGATTGGTCTCTCTAGTGATTTTTTTCTCACTATTCAAGCTGAGTTGGTGCTCATCATTGGGGATTGGTGTCTCTAGTTGGTTGATTCCTACAAAGACTTGTAATACAATTATTTTTGTGGCTAGATTTGGACAATAACTCCAAGCAATCTTTTCTCTTTGGTTTTCTCCTGAAATGGTTTCCACATAAATCATGTGTTGTGAAATTGTTATATCTCATGTTATTAGTGCTATTATGGATGTTAATGTATAAATAAGTAAAAATTATAAGTATACTCATTCACCCCCTCTCAAGATATATGTGTTCAGTATAATTGGTATCGAGTGGGTTCCTTTGTAATAGTTTGACCTCTAGAAGATTGATGTACGTAACACACATGATAGGACAAGAATTTTTCTACTCAAACAAGGATCCATTGTTTAATGGAACTAATTATTCCTTTTAGAATATGAGAATGTTCACCTATCTCATGGCTTTTGGGTTTGAAATTTGGAAATTAGTTGTAAATGGTTATGCATCTCTAACAACTCCCATGATAGGTCAAGTTGGTAAGAAGGTGATTGAGAACAATACAAAAGCTATGGATGCAATATTGAGTGGATTGTCGAAGAATAATTTGTTTAGGTAATACATTATGTCTCAGCTAAAGAAATCTAGGATAAACTCAAGAACACTTATGAAGGAGATGATAATGTGAAGAAAGTAAAACTCCAAATGCATAGAAGTCAATTTGAGGATTTGAAAATGAAGGGTGATGAAAGAAACTCTGACAGTGATAAAGAAGAATATTTTCTCATGACAGAAAGCAAAGGAGATATGTTTTCAGAATATGAAGAAGATGTTGAAATTGAGGTGGATCTTGAAGGAGAGATCATTAGTTCCCTAGATGAGATCAAGATATTAAAGAAGAAGAATCAGAAGCAAAAAACAACAGTTTTAGAAATTAGAAGAAGAGTATGGTGCCTCAAAGACAAAGTTGTCTCAAGACCTTGAAGAATCCCAAAATATTATTAGTATCCTACAGATTCAACTTGAAGAGATGAAGAAGATGAATGTGGATGTGAGTATCCAATGAAGACAAAAGAATACAATTGTGCTAAGCTAGAATCAAAGGTTGTGGTCCTAAAGGAGGAATTGGAAAAGATAAACACTAAGTTGAACATATGCCTCAAGTTTGAGAAGAGCACTGAGATGTTGGATGATATACTCAATAATAAAATATCACCGTTTATCAAGATTGTTCTTGGGTATAAAGTAGATTAGGGGACCACCAAAGAAGATACTATAAACCTTCTAAAGAAGGAAAAAGTAGACAAGTCAAAGACCTATGTAGATGCTCTTAAAGGTTCTATTAGAGATGAAAGAAACAAGGAGAAATAGATTCATGTTCCTAAGAATACAAGTATTCCTTATAAAGACATCTCGTATAAATGTAGAAGATCATTTTCCCCAAGGCAACATTACATAACTTTGGTGTAAGAATTATTTATTTGGTTATTATTTTTCATGCAATCATTTTAGGCATAGAGCAGTAGATTATAGATCTCATGCAAGAAGTTTTGATAAGAAGAAAAATTCAAATACAAGTTCTTATGGGGTTTCAAATAGAAACTATAATTCATTTTCTCCATTATCAAAATACAAAGAGAATGGTACTATATGTTATAAAATTCACGATTATGGGCATATAACACATTTATTTAAGAATGTGAAATCTCCCATACTTGAATAAGAAGAGATATGGATGAAAAAAAATAGAGTTGCACATGATTTCTCAAGTAAAATCTATATTTCATTTGATCTAACATCAGATGATATAATATGTTATAATTGTGAAAAGTATGGACATATAGCAAGACAGTTTAGAAGTAATCTTGCATATCAAAACAAGAAAGTGGATAATTGTGTTGAACACAAAGATGAATTCATAAAAGTATTGAAGTTTAAGCAACATATTGCTAAAGAGAAAACTAAAGATGTTAGGAAGAAGAAAGAGCATTCTAAGAAGCATGATGAAAATAATTAATGTATAAGAGTTCCAAGAACAAAAAAAGATTGAAATTCATATACAAGCAAATGAGAACTTCAAGAAAATAAACTACAACCAAGATAATTCATTCAAAGTATGTAAGTATGATGATAGATTGTGGTACTAGTGACAATTTTCCATCAAGATTTGTAAGTAGTTAATGAGATGTTTTGAGTTCACAATAAGTGAAGGAGAGGCACATGAAAATCGATTGATAGTGATGAAGAATGTTACTTGAAGATCTCATGAAAAGAGATGAAGCTAAGTCAATTGAAGTCAATTGAAGTTATTTTTCAAGTGTTGATGACATAAATAGTTTAAGAGGAGGAACATTATTTTTGGGAAATAATTTGATATCTTGTATGAGAAAGAAGCAAGTATTCTATTTTTCATCTATAGAAGATGCAGAGCACAAAGGCAACAAGATTATCATGGTTCACATAAGTTATATGGATGAAGCATAAACTTAGGGGGTAAATTCACTTTATTATCTTAGTGAAGTCAAGTTGCAAATCAGTGGGTTGATTTGGAATATAATGCCACAAAAGAAGAAATTATTGATATTTTTACAAAACCTCTTCCAAAAGAAACATCCGAATATCCCATACAAAAATTGGGAATGATATCCTTTTCAACATGTCATTAATCGGAACCATATTTTCGGGGGAAGAGTGTGGTGATATTTTTTCCTTTTCCATTGATGTCAAAGGGGGAAAATTGAATTCCTAGAGAAGTAATACATCAAGGGGGAGAGACGTGAGAATTAATATAGTCACGGGGAGAAATTGATCAAGATGGAAGATACCGCAAGATGATTTGATTAAGATGGTTGGTTGCCATCAATGACAAAGGGGGAGATTGTTCAAAATATTATCATTGATATCAAAGGAATACTACTAAGTATCTCATATGTTGGAAATAATTGTCACTAATGTCTAAGTAATGATTCAATCATGAAAAATTTAATACATTTTAAACATTTCGCGCTTCAAAGGAAAATAATTTATAATGTTATACAGGTTTTGTAGTGTTCCATGGGTCTTGTAGTAAACCTGTGGGTGTGTTTTGGGTTTCACGGATTTGAAAATGATTAGCAAAGTGTACTACGGGTCGGTTGAAGCATTTCGCAGATACAAGATAATACTACATAACAAAGTCTACATAATGTGGATCAAATGAGATAGTATTTCACTTATGACAGATACAAAGAATGATTGTGTCGCACACAAAGATAAAGTAAAAGAAAGCCACAAAATTTGGGAAATGCCGACGAAGGTCGAGAAATCTTGAAAAAGTCAAGGATTTCCGCAAAGGACAAAAAAAGTTCGGGATGGTCATGAAAATCATGGGACTAAGAAAAATAGGGGATGTCCACATAATTCTAGAAGAATATCATATATCATTCTACAAAGACCGACTCAAGCTATGTATTCAAATAAATGTTGTTTTGGCCGACCTCATCTGTTTTGGCACTAAAATGTTTCATGCATAAATTTGGCCGACTTTGTTTTAGCATTATCATTTGAATTGGTTTGGCCGACTCTCAAATGTTACTACATATTTTTGAGAAATGAATATGATATAAAAGAGATTCAAATTGGATAGATTTTAGTGTGTTGGTGAAGTGGAGAGAATGGAATATGAGAAAAGTGAAGTTGTAAAGAGCATGGCAGTAAAGATGGAGTAGAACAAGTAGAGAAGAAGGTTGAGGAGTTGTATCATGAAGATAAATTGTTAAAGCTTAGTTTTTGTATAGAGTATGGAGTAATTAGAGTGCACACCGAGTATGATGCAATTTCATAGCCAATGAGAAATAAGTGTGCATTCAAGACGCAACAAGTGTACAAAGATGTGACCAACATCCATGGTGAAAGTATGTTTTGATATGTGTGAATAAAGAGGAGCGGAATTGCCATCATCAAGTTGAAGAAGCAACTACAAAAGGTGGATCTTTGTATTGTTGAGGTTGGTGCCTCATACAATTGGGGATTGGTGTCTCTAGTGAGTTGGTGCTCACAAATCGAGCTGAGTTAGTGCTCAACATTAGGGATTTGTGTCTCCAGTGAGTTTGTGCTCATAAATCAAACTAAGTTGGTGCTCAGCATTGGGGATTGGTGTCTCCAATAGGTTGGTGCCTATGAATATTTGTAATACAATTATTATTGTGGTTGGATTTGGATAAGTAGCTCCAAGTAGTCTTTTCTCTGTGGTTTTTCTCCGAAAGGGTTTCCACATAAATCATATGTTGTGCAATTGTTATATCTCATGTGATTTCTATTGTTATGGATTTTAATGTTTAAATAAGTAAAAATTATAAGTATATCAATTCACCCCAATATCTATGTGTTTTCTACAACTAAATCATCAAAATTGATTACACCAAAATCATCCATCAATGAGATCAATAACCATTACGACAACATAATATATCTAAAATTTTGTCTCATATAATTCTAAGATCCATAATATCCATAGCATGGGAACTAAACCTAGAAATTATAAAAGTAGTGAATTCGTATTTTAGTCTCACACATCATTCTCGCAAAGAACATGTTAGTAATTAAGAGTTAACGTAGAGATAAAATCAATATTACTCAAATAAAATAGCTATAATAATATAAATTTCAATATCACAAACAAGAATGACACATGGAGACAACATCATCAAAGGGAGAGAAATTGGCGGGCACTACATCTTACACCTAATGTATAGTGCTACTTTAGGGAAATTTCGGAAACATTTGCATTCATTTTGAACAATATTTTCTTAATAGTATTGAATAATTGTTAGGTGAGTAAATGTGTGCTTTTTATTTTAAGGATGACCCATTGGGGAAATTACTAACCCATAAACGATATCAAATCGAAAAACTAATCGATGGGTGGATTTAAACAAGATCGTTACTTTTGAAAAAATATGTTTGTCGGTTTGGTCTCTATTTGACAATATTATCCAAGGAAGAAATTTGATGATGCAAATTTTTGTGCATGATAATTATGACCTGATAGACTAGTTTGGGCTAATATAGATCGACTTAACAAAGTGTAATGAGGAGATGCTTTTTTAAATAGGACTAAGGACATGGAAATTAATCTTGAACAAGAACATACATCATCATTTAGGGATTAAGCCAATGTTGTTTTTATCAAGTTATAAATTACCAAATTTAGGTGTCTACACCATGGCCATCCCAAGAGAATAATGTAATTGAGGTCATTAGGCATAAGTTGATATACAATGATAAGTGTTTGTTTACCCAAGGTAATCAGTAATATGCTTTTTCCTAGTAATTTTCGGTGTATATTATTCAAGGCGTGGATGTTCATATCTAAGGGGGTGAGGTCATGTGATGATACACCCAAAATATTAAGGAAAGAGATATTACAAATATTAAGACTCAATTTGTTATCAACAAGCACTCTTTTAACCAATTGATTTTGTACCTCCACTTGACTATATAAAGGGAGAAAATGATTGACAATATGCTAGGGAGGGAGGTCTCATGTATCAAATGATATTCTCTCTTATGTCAAGTGCAAAGTATTAATAAGTAGACACCACATATTCAGGTTTTACATCGGTTTGAAACATTGTTTGTTGTGATACCCCATGAAGAATATATTTATATATAGGGGTGCTATGAAATAATTCAGGTCAAGAGATTTCAACATTATTAGCTTGTAATCATCCAAACAAGCCATAGGAAGATACATTATTTGAAACTCCTATATGGCTAGCCATACCCTTTTGGGTTGATCCAACACGGACCATGGAGTTGATCGCGCAGTTTGTGGTCCATAAGGAGCACGTGATGGTAGCCATAATTGTCGAGAGAAACTAGGGAGAAGAAATATGAGCCATGTATACATATGAGTACTAGGGATAACTTAGTGAAGTGGAAACCTTAGTGAAATTAGGGTTTACAACAAAAGGCCTACTTGGAATAAAGAAACCAATCCAAATAGGTTAAGGATTCAATCAATAAGCGGGTTCACCAAATGATTTAGCCTCCAAATAAATCGGTGGTGAATGTGGGGTTCATACATAAATGCGGTTTAGGGTTAGAAATAAGATGTATATTCAAATTATTAATTAAACATTAACATTCATATTGAACATACATTTAAAATCTAATGAAAGATAGATCAATTAGAACATGTGCTAATAATAGATAGATGAACAAGAGTACTTAGCTCTTTGATTGGTTTGGAAATTGATCTAGGTGTGACAAGGGGATGAATTGGCTAGAATTCTCCCGCTTATATTTTGTCTCTTATTCTAGAACTATTCTATGCTTAGAGACGGAAGCATTTTGCACAAGATTGGATAAATTAACAATTTACTCATATTGCACACGCTTGGTCTGGGTTGTAGATAAGACTTTATAACTTCTAGGACCTCTGCGACTCTTTCTCCGCAACTTGTATATGGCTCACTATGAATTATTAGGTCCTGGTCATGTGCAAAACCCTCTTAAATCCACTACCGTGACTCGAGACCCTAGTCTTAAATAAAGATCTTGCGAAAGATTAGTGGCCGGATGGAAGCGTACTTTGTATAACATCTACGTTAGCATTGTTCCAAAGAGGCTTCAAACCAAACATAGTTATCCTCTAAGAGATGTGATATAATATTGTATGGATGCAACTATCGTTAATAAATTGGATACCGACAATCATTTTTATTGATTAGGCTTTGAGGAGATTTGATTTGAAAAGTTTGACTCTTGGACTTTGTTTAGAGTGCTTCGACACGTGTAGGGGTTGTTCTAGTATGTACTTTTGCATTAGGGAAGTATATGCAAGCTTTACTTGTCTTTTGATTGATTTGTGCATGAGAAGCACTTGAAAATGCAAGCTAAGTGACAATGGAGTAAATGAGTGTCTTAGACTTGCTTATATAGGATTCAATGGATATAATTTGCATTAAGGCCAGCCTATAGTGGAGATGCCAACCCATAAAAGATATACAAATTGGAAAACTAACCATTGGGTGGCCAGTAATGTGATCGTTTTGTTTAAGACCAAATTATTGAGTGGTTTGATCAGGTTAAATTGTTTGCTCTAACAATGAGAGATGATGTTGTGAAGCTTTATGCACATCACTACTTGTAACTGATATTAACATTTCGATAAGTATCTAAGCACTAAAACAAAGACAACAAACCTTACTATAAAACTAAAGACAAAATAGAATATAATGAAACTCAAAAATAAGTACACAAGCCATGATCAACCAGATTAAATCAATGCTAGAACATTATAAAATAGTGTGTAAACAGTATAAACATTTTGATTTTTAAATCGTCTCATTATTCTCCAACGAATGTAGAATTTCACCCTCATCATAAAATAAGAAACGAGAATCAGCCCCAAACAACCCGTGGTACAGATCATACCTTTGCCACGAAGGTAATTTTTACTGCTTGATCGTTTCATAAATAAAGTGTCAACGGACAGAAATCCATAAGTAATTGTCATCAAAATACGCCAAGAGTTAATCTGCGTACTAGAATATTATTTCTTACTGTTTAACTCAAGGTAATGCTGGTTATGTAAAGAATCACAGCATTACCAGTTCAAGTCTATGCTTGTGAAGTTATTTACGTCACAGGAGTCAATACCCAATTGGTAAAGAATCGATTGCTCAAAATTACAATGGATTATAGTAATTACAGGCTAAGATCTCACAGATCCATACAGAGATTTTGCAACTGCCGCCATGATCTTCCCCTGCCTGCATTCTTACAGCAAGCTTGAAATGGGAGGCGGGGAATATGCAGCGCCCGGTTCTTTAGCCGCCGCACTGCTCTTCCTCCTCGGTTTGGCTTCTGCCAACATGGTAACCACATCTCTCATGGAGGGTCGATCCTTGGGAAATTTGCTGGTGCAGAGCAGAGCGATCCGCAAAACCAATATCATCTCTTCCTGTACATGACTACACAGTGCACCAATATTAGGATCCAACGCCTCTCCCATTCCTTGGCTGCTTCGGATTTTGTCTCTCACCCACCCCACAATATTCCCCGCCTCTTCGAATTCCTGCTCCACAGGTTTCCTTCCCGTCAGCAGCTCCATGAGCACCACGCCGAAACTGTAAATGTCGCTCTTTTCATCGACCTTCAATGTGTATGCGTACTCTGCAACCAAAAAAGAAAAGAACAGGGCACTTATTTCATACCCATGTATCTAAAAATTTAAAATTTTGATGAACAATTAAAAATGCATTACCTGGAGCAATGTATCCGTAGGAACCTGCCACCATCGACATGGATTCGTTCTTCTGTATAAGCTTGGCCAGCCCAAAGTCTGCAACTCGAGCATCCAGATTGCAATCGAGCAGAATATTATTGGACTTGACGTCCCTGTGCACAACCAGAGGAAAACAGTCATGGTGGAGATAGCACAATCCCTGAGCAATGCCCACAGCTATATTATATCTCGTAACCCAATCCGCCAACAAATTGTTGCGAGCAGCCTTTCCATGGAGGGCCTCTGCAAGGTTCCCGTTGGGCATGTATTCGTAAATAAGCAGAGTGTTTACATCGTTATAGCAGTAGCCCAGTAATCTGAGTATGTTTCTGTGTCTCAGATTTCCCAACACGTCCACCTCCGCTATAATGCCCGGTTCTGAGACTTCTAAATCTTGGTGGGTTTTCCATAGCTTTTTGACAGCTACAGTGCCCTCACCCCGTGGCATTTCTGCCCTGTAGACTGTACCAGTGCCACCCATTCCTACAATGTTGGTTTCTTTGATGCAGGATAATATATCGCTGCTGGTGAAGTTTAGTCTCTGGAAGGATGTCATTCTCCAGGGCCATTCTTCTGTGTCTTTGAAACCGTGCCCACAGCTATAATAGTGCTTGTACAGAAAGTGCGCTCCCGCTATGAGGATCCCTGCACAGACTACAACTAAGATTCTAATAACCCAACGAAAATGTGCTCTGCCCTTTCCTGAAATGGACGATTCTGTACCGGTTGGGCATGGACCCAGTATTCCTCCGCACAAGCCTCTATTGCCCACAAAGCTATCAGCCGTCACTGTTCTAAACATCCCATCAATCGGAACAGAGCCGGAGAGATGGTTATAAGACACATTGAAAAGCTCCAGTGCTGCAGAGCTTCCAAATCTGGATGAAATTGCGCCTGTGAGAGAGTTTTGGGAGAGATCCATAATGGCCAAGGCTGGCATTGCTGCAAGCTCCGCTGGGATATTTCCCTTCAGCTGGTTCTGTTTCAAGTCCAATGCCACCAGCTTCTGGCAGGCCTTGATGCTCACAGGAATGGGTCCCCAAAAGCTATTGCGAGAGAGGTCTAGTACGGATAGATAAATACAATTCTGGAATTGATCTGGGATCTCCCCTGATAGATTGTTGTGAGAAGCATAAAATCTCTGTAAGCTTGGCATTTCCCACATGTCTGAAGGAAGGCTTCCATGGAGCTGGTTGTAAGACAGATCAAGGAAAGAAAGCTTTGGGGAGACGGGAAGATCTTGTGGTATTTCATTACTGAGCCTGTTGTGAGACAATTCAAGCCTGGTTAGATATGGTAGCCTTCCAAAGCCGTGAGGAACTGAACCGGTTAGCTTATTGTTCTGCATTCTCACCCTCCACAGAGATGGGCACCTGGCCAACTCTTGAGGAATGGTTCCTGTGAAGCCATTGTTGAAAAGAATAAGCTTTGTGAGATTGCCTCCGCTACAGAGTCCCCCAGGTATTGGACCGCTGAAGAAATTAGATGATGCATCCAGCCACTGCAAAACTGAATTCTTTCCCAGTTGCTGAGGAAGAAAGCCGCTCAAAGAATTATTCCATATCTCCAGCGTTTTCAGATTGGGCAGATCCCCAATACTTGCAGGCACGACCCCACTTAGATTATTGTACATAACACTCAGCAGCTCTAACCTCTTTAGCTTACCAATTTCAACTGGAATGGCGCCTGAAAGAACGTTATCAGACAGGTCTAAAAACATCATAGAAGTCATGTTCCCAAATTCAACAGGGATAGTTCCTCTCAGCTTATTCTTATAAAGAAACAGAGTATTGAGCTGTTGAAGCTGCCCTAATTCTGTAGGGATGGTGCCCTCCAAATTAGCATCGGCAAGATCCAAGTACTGTAGATTCGTCAGGTTCCCTATGTCTGGAGGGACACCGCCATTGAAGCTATTGTAACCAACAATAAGTTTCTCCAGCAAATGCAGAAGCCCAATTTCCCGGGAATCCTCCCGCTGAGATAATTACCTGATAGACCCAAAATCTGAGTCTTTTTAGCCCCCATACGAGACTGGAATACTGCCATCAAAGTAGCTTCCCCTCAAATCCAAATACTCCAGCCGCGAAAGCCTCCCAAGATCCTCAGGCAACGGTCCCGTGAAATTGTTGCTGTAAGCAGATATGTTGACCAGCCCGGCGGCCCTATCCAACCCGCCGGGAAACTTTCCCACGAAAAAATTATGGCTCGTATCCAGAAGAACCAACTTCGTGAGATTGGCAATGGAAGCTGGCAAAACTGTAGCAAACCCATTGCAGCAAATCTTGAGAACTCGAAGTTCAGACAGCACCTGAACATCATCAGAAATTTTACCGGTGAGATTCATGCCGGAAACATCAAGCTCTGTAACTCGCCCATTTGCACTGCATCTGATACCATTCCAGCTGCAATGCGAGGATTTTTCGTAATGCCAATCGTTTAACTGCCCTAACGGGTCGTTAAAATTGGATTTTAAAGCTAGCAGAGCCTCTGCATCTGCGTTTGGATCAGCATAACATACTGAAATAATCAACAGGAACAGAGCTGCTGTAAACAGTGACAATCCCATGCAGTTCATAGCTCAGATCAATACATACAATACAGATTAGCTACAGGTATTATCTTATCTACCCTTCCCCACCATTATCAGAGCACTCATCATCACACGTCATGATTTGTATCAGGATGGATCGGATTCCTGGATGCTTCATGCTGTTTCTGCCACCTTTATCATTATATTATTAAACATTTATTCAGCTGCTTTCGTTGCAGCTTTAAATATTGAAAATTTGAATGTTCCTGCAGTTAAGGGGTAAGATTGCAGTGTGCAGAGTGCAGAGCGTTCTCAGGAGTAAAGTGGTCATTTCGTTTTCACCTTGGTTCGCGTGTTGCAGGAATGCCATTGGATTCCGTACCCCAGTCGCTCGCTCTGCATCGACATTCTTCATATTTTTTGTGGGTTTATTCAAAGGTAAATTGTAAAATGATAAAGAAATGGATCGACTGCCATAAATATTAATCACTTTCCTTCCTCGATTTGAAGATAAATAATATTATCCATTTCACATTAGTGCTAAACTGAGATCTACCTCGAGTGGTGGGACTAGTTAATTTTTAATTTTTTAATTTAGCAAAGCAATGATGATAGGGTTATGTTTTTGCGTATTTTAATACTATTTTACACGTTGTAAAATTGTCAGCCCATCCTTATTTGATGTGCAAGAATATGGCAATACCGTCATGATCACCACTACGAACACATTCAATATAAATATAAGTGCAGCAGTACATAGATATTTAAATAACATATTTTGTTGAAAATGTTTTTATCAAGCATATAATCTCTAAAACTTATCCATACTTGTAAATACAGCTTTAAAAAATAATGTATTTTTTTAATTATTAAATTTAACAAAAACGGACGGGTTGTTTAAAACCTCTTAACATCATAGATTTTTGGTTTGGGGTGGGGTAAGCCATCAAATTTGATCGTTGATAGGTGGTGTTTGAGGAACATCGATCAAAGCACAAGTTTATTGGTATAAAAATGATCGATAAATATTAATGATAAATATAAGTTCTTAAAGATGGTATGCACTCCACAAATAATTTTTTTCGATAATAGTAAGTCTAAATATCATTACTTAATAAATGGTGTATTACTTGCATGTGTAAAAGTAAATATATGTAAAGGATTGATGAAGATTACAATTTACTTTTATGCTCCTTGGATGTTGAGACATTTTGTTAAATAGTTTGTGTGTTATCAATATTTTTCATATTCTTCATGCATGTCTCGTAAGGAACTTGTAGCTACAACATCTAACTAAAAATGCTTTTAATTATGCTTGAATCCCAATTCAACATATGTTGAAGGAATACCTACCAAAGATGGCTAATCTAGATTTGTATCTAAGAGTTGCATTTTCATAATCCTTATTTACAAAACATTTTATATGTATCGTATAATCATTGAGTCAACATATTGTACAAATTTCATATATAGAAAATATAAACAATCTATTTGATATCAAAAGATGACATTCAAATCAAATTGTTCGTACACGGGTATATTTTTTAACAAAAGTAAGTAGTTCTAATTATTTTTATAGTGACAAAAGCAACAACGGTGGATTAAGATTTGTGATTGGGGTACAATCCCCAATAAGACACATCTAATTGTGCGTGAGTAAAATCCCAAGATCAAATTTAGTGGGATAGATACCCCTTTGATGTAGCCTTTAATCCTTGTAAAATATGTAGATGTTGCATATTGAATTCAATATATAAAAGGAAATAAACAATTTAATAAAAAAATAGAAAGTAAAAGGAATCCAAATAATTATTTTTAAAGCCATGTTTAGAAGTCCATGAGCTCTATGGGATATTTCTCTGAAATCCCATGGATTTGGTTTGCCATATAATATATATTGTCACTCATATTTGAAGGTTGGGTTTCTACTATCATGGCATATCATTAACTTAAAAGCATTCAATAATCAACTATCAATTATGTGTCTTTTTTTAAAAACAAAAAAGGTATAAAATATGCATTTGAAGTTCCTTCATGCAAATGGGGTGTGTGGTATACCATAATATAGTGTGATTGTTGTAGGTTTCAAATTCTTTTTAGGGTTATTATAAATTATATAGGAAGAAAACTTGAATGGGTTGTGTTGAATAATGAGGGTGGTTATGGTCAAGGTCATGAATAAATTCACTCATTTTTTTATTTCGAATATAAATTTCCTTTATAGAAGATTGAGACACCTATTGTGATATCAAATGACGACATTCATGAAAATGTCCATACACTAAATTATATTTTTCAACAAAGGAAAGCATATATAATTATTTATAGAATGATAGAATCGGGAATAGATGGATTAACTTCTATGATTATGTTTAGGGTTAGGGTCCTAGTAGGACACTTTTGAATGCGGGTGAGATATTAAAACCCCTTTGACGTTGCTTTTAATCTCGTAAATAATATAGATGTTGTATAGTCAATTTCAAATATAGAAAAAAAATGAAAAATTTAGTAAAAATTAATATTATGAGGAATCTAGATACTCAATTTTAAAGGAACGTTTGGAAGTCCAAGAGCTTCATGGGATAGTTCTCTTGAAGCCCACATTCAAATCTTAAATCTTAAATGGGGTTGTGTTGAAAATATAGGAAGAAAATCTTAAATGGGTTGTGTTGAAAAATGATGGTGATTCTTGTCAAAGTTAAAAAGAAATACACTAGCACAAATTTCCTATATAGAAACTTGAGACCATCAATTTGATATCAAAAGACGACACTAAGATCAATGTGTCCATACATTAAATTATTATTTTCAAAAAATAAAAACAATTTTTTTGAATTTTTAGAATGATAGAAACAAGAAATTGTGGATTAAGGGCCATGATAATGTTTAGGTTCAATCCCTAGTATGAAACTTTTTTGATTGGATGAGTAAAATCCTAAGATGAATTTTTATGGGATAGATACCCCTTTTATACAAATGTTAATCTTAGTAAAATATGTAGAGGTTGCATATCAAATTAAATATATACAAGGAAGCAAAAGAAATAGGAAAAATTGTAATTTACAAGAATTCAACTAATAAACTTTAAAGCTTCTAAAAAATAAAAATACAACTACAAATTTTAAAACTAAAATAATAATATCATATATAAGTGAGTTAATTATTACAAATGTACATAATAATGTTATTATTTTAGAATTTGATTAAATATATATATATATAACACTATCAACTTTTGTGTCATTTTTATTAACAATTGCTTGTGAAAAATTATGACTAATGATAGCCTAGACATCCATAGATTCAAATAATGCATCATATGCAATATTTTCATAATTTTATGAGATTCAGTAAATTTAAATAGATTGAATATAAACAATAATAATTAAGTTTTTCTCAAAGTTGAAGAGAAATAAAAATTAAATTAAAAATTATCACTATTAAAAAGAGATCTCACACATCTAAAAGAGATCTCACACACATCTTTGTTAGCACTCCATTTAAGTAAATTGTCTTAGTTGAATTCGTATCAAATATACATCTCGTAAACACCTAACCCCAAATTGATTCGATGGTTATTACATTCTTTATGAAAGTATTCAATAATTTTTTTAAAATGTAGTTTTTTGAGATTTTTCAAAATATTAGAAAATTGGAATGGAATTTGTTGAGATTTTTCATACACATATATTACTAGTATTGATACATTTACCATTCTCTTCTAGTATTTTTGTTTTTTCACATTTTTGTACAATAATTCTCATTTGGGGGTGATTGTCATGGCCACATGTAGTCATTCATCATTCATGTCAAGATCACCTTGGATTCCATTTGGCTTAGGAATGGTGATATAAAGCACGTCATATTTTAGTTGGGATTTAAACATGAGTCTTGTATTATAACCATTGTATCTTCTATCGACCAATTTGTTTCACCTTTTACAAGTTCTTTTTGTTTTGATTTGATAAGGAGAAGATTTCCCTAGAGGACACCTTGGCATCGTCCTTTTATAGCCCTAGGCATATGAAACCTCATTCTCACCTCACTCTTGTTTTCGACAAGATCCCATGGGGATCGGCACCCCAACCTCCATTCTCTCTCACACACACTATTCTCCAAGTTGATAGTAGTTTGAAGTTCTCTTCCAACAAAGTATCTACCATGTCTAATATCTTCCTCATTGTTCTAAGATTTGCACCACTACACAACTTATCAATTTAATTATTAAATTACATAAAACCTAAAATAAAAACATAATAATTATATACAAAACAAAAAAAAATACCCAAAACAAAAAAAATGAAATACTTTTCGTTCCATCTAGAGGCATAGACTTTATCCCAACTTTGACATCCCTGCCTGAATCATGCACATCTATGGCATTAGCATTCTCTTGAAATAAATGATGTAAATTTAATTATTTGTTTATTAACCGTCTTCCTGGCCATGTGATATAATGCAGTATATAAAAATAAAACAATAAATAAAATAAAAATAGGAGACAATGACAATGGTTTTCAAGATAAATGACTTATAAAAGCCTAATGCCGATAAAAAAAAAAAAAATTTAAAGTATAAATGTAAGTCAAGTCTGAGAAAAGAAAAATAGACCCATCACTCATTTAATGGCGTCCTTGCTTTTAACTGCATTGAACCAAAGATATTTTCTGCTAAAATCTTCGCACTATCAATTGGTATCCGTAAACTACTCAATGAAATTAAAAAATCCAGTAGTTCATTTTGCTTCACATTTGGAGTCCTTGTTTTATTTCTACCTGCATTTATTAAATAATTCAGGGTATGTCGACATTATTTTTGAATCTTTCTAGACTTCTGAGGACGTTTTCTCAAATTGGGGATTAATTTCCACTTTATGGGAGTACAATTTCCTGAAATGGATGTGAGTTGTGGACCTGAGCTTCCCAAACCTTTTAAACTTAGCCCAGACAAATGTAGTACCGTTTCATTTGAAAATTCATGAGATGAGACTCAATTTTGTTCTTCTAGTCTTTATGTCATTTCAGTTGGGAGATCGCACATTATCTCTATATAAATATTAGCAATCGCATGTGGCGAGTGCAATGTGAACGTTGAAACGGTATGGGCCTTTCGAATGGGAGGTTTATGGTAAGTACTTTCACGATTGTTATGGAATATATATTTTTAGGAGAAAAAATTATTTTGGTGAAACTTGTTTGAGATGGTGGTTGAATTGGAGACACTTAGTGTTGAAGGTGAAACATACTAAGATGTAATGGTTAAAAGTTGTGCAATTGAAAATGGAAGATTAGGATTACATATGAATCATTATAATGAAATGTTGTATATGTCGATTTGAAGGTTGTTACTAAATGTGACGTTTACTTTTGCAAAGCTTGTATCATAAGTACAAGCTTGTATTTAACAATTATATTTGCATTAGAGAAGCATACATTTGTTGCCCCTTGAAAGGTTCAAACCGATTTGGGTACAGTAGTTGTGAATACATTAGGAGTGGTTGAGCTAGCAAAGTAGAGACATGTATTTATGACGGGTTGATTTAGTTAAGTGAAATCAGTCTTGACCTCATGTCTCATTGCTCCAAGTGTAGGTGTGTGTGTCGTTTTTTAGTATCGTTCAAATGAAAAAGTTGGTGCAATGGGAAGATTCGCGAGTGAGGGAACTCGGAGAAAGATGTGAATGTTAGACCTTGTCTTTCAAAGGTGCTCCCAAAGATGGAGAATCAAACACTTTTCTATTTACCAAAGCCCGAGAATGGGCCTCTCCCATCTCCATCACCAGTGGATGTACTTGATCCCAATGTTCTTTTTCTTTCTCAATCTCATCCCTTATCATCTAGACTTTGTTGGAAATTGTGCACACATACCTGTACAATGAGATCATCTTTGGAAGCATTACTTTTCCTTTCTCCACGATCTTGTTCACTCATTTGCCTCCTCGCCTGTCGTCCCGCATGGTGAAACCCTACGTTTTCGAATGGACTCCGGATCAAAGCTACTAATGGGAGTGACTTATTCGATTGGGAGAGATGAAGTAGCATTTGGGTCCATGAAATGTTAAACATACAAGGAGAGTGTTCATATGTGGTCTTCCAACTAATCAATTTTCTCTTTTACTCTTAGTTCCTCACGAGAAGGCGAGTGGAAGACTCCTATAACAGATGTGCATTTCCCTCGTGGGTTGTTGGGCCTAGGGAAATGGTTCTCCTTTCATTGTCAATTGGAGTCATTTCTTAAATGGGATTGATTACCCTTGGCCTGACTACTTCCACATACTGATTGGCTAAGGTACCACTTAAAACGTGAGGAGTTGCTTGAGCAAAAAATTTCTTCTTCCATTTGACCAATGGTGATATGGAGAAATAATCAAGAAGCTGTCACATGTTGTCCACTATACGAGCCTCCTTTGTGATCATTTATTTCATCCAGGGAAACATTTCATCTGTTTCCGGCTCAACAACCAGCATGAATGTTGTTTCTACTCGGCGTGATGGGTACATCTTATGCAAGAGGATCATGAGTGGAAGTGAAAGGTGGGAATCTCTGGGGATGTTGAGGAACTGAAAGGTGGATTGGACCATTCTCCCCAAGTTCCATTTCTACCATAGGAACATCTGTTGATATGACCTTCTTGTGCAACCTCTTGTAGTAGGGGGCTTCTGATTCCACTGCCTTGTGCTTTGAGCTTTCTCTAGAATGAACTGAGCCTAAAGTCCTCTCTGTGACCTTCAAAGAAGAGTGATGAGATTCCCGCCTTTAGAGAGTAGAGAAATTCCCGATGTGATGGAGAAAGCCTACTTCTTTTTTAACCATTCATTTGATCTCTTGATGACAACCTCGGTCCGCTCACTTATGTCTCCCGATTCGTAGACACTCCATGTTACTGTGAAAGGGACGAAGATTTCTTGCTTGATATTCGGATTGTATAACTTAGTTTCATCATCCGAATTCCTTCCTGTACCAAGAAAATTTAGATTTCTTCATTTGCGCAATGGTCATTTCGGGTGGTCTCTTTCCCGATCTCAAATTCATCTATGTAATTCACCCAATAATCTTCGATCTGCAGAACATGTTATGACTCAGGAAGGTGAAAAGTGTCTGGATCACTTTGGAAGTCGAAGTCTACCCTGAGTATATGAATATAGGCTCGGGGTGTGATCGTAGCTTCAGGTGTGAAATATCACCGACACTCTTACAAGTGAAGATTCCAAGGGAGATGGGAAAAGATACATTCTTCCTCTTCTAGTTCTTGAGCTTACCATGAACATGGGAAGGTTTTTGCGTATCTCAAACAATACGATCTTTTCACTAACATACCTGCAAAGATCCTTCATGGAGTAAGATCAAAACTGGATACTCGGATGTAGGAGAAAGTGGCAAAATGAATGAAATATGACCCATACTTTTTTATCAAAGAATTTGTTTGTGGTAACAACCTTGAGTGAGGATTCCTCCAATTCTCTAATGGAAAACATTGTGAAGGCATCATTTACCCTCGTGAAATGTTGATTTCTCTCCTTTAAGATCAACAACAAATATCTTTCAATTTTTGGGGACTTAGGAGAGATATTATGTGCAAGTTCTAATCCTTTAAATGGTCTCGAGCTTATAAGAACATATACCAAGTATGAATTCATCGTGAACTTCTTAGAGATGGGTACCTGGAGTAATTGATGATGCAAATTTTTACTGATGATTTTCCCCCAATCAATTCTCTGCTTTCCTTTGATAATAGTGAGCATGAATATGGCCATCTAATCTTGAAATTATTTCATGGTTTCTTCTTCCATCACCCGACTGAGAAGGATGATCACATCAAAGTATCCTTTGTCGAATTCACTTCGTGAGAGAGACTTTGGCACTAGGGAAGGCTTTCTTCCTTGCTTTAACCATGAACCCAATGCAAGGCCTTGAAGGTCGAACTTGTTTTGGACCACTCACTTACTACAACATCTCTTTGGAGATGACGGCCATATTGTTATTAGTTGGAATTTTCATTGAGTGAGAGATAGTCTTATAAGCTATCACTATCGGGATGAGTTATCATATGCAAAAACTTGACGTGTTCTGGCTCATAGTGATGAGAGCATGCCAACACCAACTCTACACTTTGCACTGAAATTGTATGTTGACCTGCTGCATACAACCCGCTCGTGAAAACCTTCTCCTCCACTGACTCTCTGGGTCCACCAAAAATAAATATCTTTAAGGTCTTCTAGATCCATGTGGGTGACATCATTATCCCCCACACCTAAGTATTCAGATGAGAGAGAAATTTGGGCTTGAGAACTTTAAACTTGAATTTCATGGTTGACAATGGCATCCCTTTTGTACTTGGAATGAGAGTTTACTATTTTTAGAAAATTGTCTTTTTCACCCTTTTCACTTTCGATCACCTTATTTGTTGCCTTGGTTGTTCCCTGTGAACACTACCTCAAGAAATTTTCCTTCGTTGAGATTTTACTATTTATAGTAAGTGCTCATGTAGATACTTACTATTTTTGGAAAGTTCCCTGTCCACACTTCATATTACAATGAAACCATCGATCTCACATACGAGTTTTTATCTCAATCTGATCACTAGAATGGTGGGAAATAAAAAATATGAAATTGGGCCACGAAGTCAAGGTTTTTCACCGTAAAAATATGGTACATGCATGCAAATGCAATCACATGTGTTTTGAAGGAGACGGAAATGGTGAAGTGTTGGATTTAGCACAAGGTTATATAGATAATATATCATATCTAAGCATACATGCAATAAAAATGGATATTTTACTAGAAGAAATATACAAAACAAGAGTTATAAATCAACTTTTGATTTAATGTGGTTCACTCAAATGTGAGCTACATCCACCAAGAAAGAATCCAATCTATTATCCAAACCTTTCGGAAGATAAACAATTAAATATCTACAATCTTCCACACCTCTCAGATGTACACTACTTTCTTTCTCTCAAGCTTCTCCTTATTCTCTAAGAATTCTCTCTCTCTCAACTATTCTCACAATAATCATTAACACACACTTCTAAACCCTAGATTTCATGTTTATATAGGCATATACAAACTTAGGGCACTTAGCCATGCAATTATAATCAATATATTTTCTTTAATATTAAAAATAGATCTAATTCCCGTGAGTTAAATAAAACACCCAAGCATAGGTAACCAACGCCGGTTAGCCCTAACCGAAGTTGATTATTCTTTTCCTGACTGATGCCTATCATACATGATGATGTCAGCTCCCTCCATAACTAATGGTAGTTAGTGTGATTTCCTACGAGTTTAATATATCATGCTAATCTGAAGTAATTAAACTCCATAACTCAACATGAAGAATGTAAAAAACCCCACCTTGATCTATGCACCGGTTTGTGAGATATGATTTTTTTCCTTCATGGGTTACTGAGTCTCTCAATCGAAAAAATGCATATGAAGATTTTTTAAAACTTAAAAATTTCATGAAATTATTTATTATATGGTCATCAAAACATGGAGGGATCAATGCAAGAGGAAAAATGGAGGTGAAGGATTCTGGAAAAAAATCGCCAAACTTCCAGGTAGATTTGGAGCAAAATGGTGGGAAGACCGAAAAATGACCAATTCATTTAGTTTATAAGCCTTGGGGGTGCACTTTTCTATCCCCCTATCCCCTTGGAAAGGGACAAAGGGGACACAAAAGTGCACCCCGTCCCCAAGATGACAAGTCACAAGTATACACGAGCGGAGGAGAGAGAGGAAAGCGCTTTATTTTCAGCAACCAAGAGCTAAATGAGGTCATGTGAGGAAGCGAATGGGATAAAGGTGGGGGACACATTTTTCTATCCCCTTGTCACCTTGAAATTTGATAAAGGGGACACAAAAATTCCTCAACCCTAGGATGACAAGTGTCTAGCAAGCATGCATGACATGAGGCGGGGGCTAGAAAATTGTCAAAAGTGCTTACAGAGCCTCTAAGCTCATGTGGTGAGCCCAGGAGGTCTAAGGTGGTGGGGGAACATTTTTCTATCCCTCTTGTCCCCTTGGAAAGAGACTAAGGAAACACCAAAGTGTGCCTCACCTCATCTGCCACATGGCACTAAAAAAAATGACTTAAGGATTGAGCTTATACCTTGGGAAGGAGCTTGAAAATGACGTTGTCAGAGCTCTCGGAGGTATTTTTATGCACTTAATTATATTAATTTGACTGAAAAATTAATTTTGAGAGGAATATGATGGGTCTCATGGTCTGATTAATCGTACAACCTCCTCAAAAAAATTGCCTTTTTTTAATCAAGATCACCAATTGTGCCTATCAAGAATGAGTTGTGAAAAGAGATGCATGTGTCTTGTGAAAAATATGAAAGTGCCACCATGTAGGGAATTAAATCACCTTTCCATTTATGTATTTTTTGACCTCCAACTCATTCCAAAGCTCCTGGAATCATCTTCCAAGCTCATGCACTTTTTGTAGTGCAAGCTCTTTGACCCCAAAACCCACTTTTGTTGAACTTGCTCTAAATCTGAATATTTCCAAATATTCCTAAATCACTTGCACAATGATCTTGGCTCATTAATACCACTACTTAATGAATTTAGGACTTTAACTCAACTCTAAAGAATATGCACCCACCTAGAAAGGCTAAAAATAGCCATTTCTAAGCCTCTTGAAAGATCCGCCTTGAAAGAAATTGTCTCGAAGAATCTTGTGAACTTGTTTTCCTCTTTTTAACACTTGGGAAAGGTTGGAACAATACATATGGACCCCAAAATTATGGGGATATGCTTGACACAAAAGGGGATGAATGATCTGAGAGAGTGTGTGGGAAGGTTTATGATAAAAAAATTTGACACTAGGGTATAGTTGTCATGTTTTCAAGTGGAATTTTTACCTTGCAAAAACACATGAAAATAGTTGGATCTCACTTGGGGACTCATTATAGATAAAAAAAGTGAGGACAAGATGAGAAGGAACTCCAAAATCTCAATTTACAATTCGGACTATGCCTTATCCATTGGGCTTCACAGAGTCATAATAAGTAACAGATAGACTGAAAGGAGTACACACACAAGAAAAAAGGAAACACAAAAACACATGAAAGGAAAAAGAACACACATGATGAGAAAGGGAAATACACACCTAAATCACCTATGGTACAATATGGGGATAACCCACTTTCACTACTTGTATAATTTCAAGTATTTCCCATTACGGGAAACTCCAACTATGTACCATCCATATATGATATATAGAAAGCATTTTCTCCACAAGTTTTTGAATCTGGAATGGACTGAGCCACAAAGAGTCAAACTTCCCATGGCTTCCTTTAGGTTCTCTTCATTTTTCCCAAAGCAAAACAAGGTCTCCAACTTTGAAATCTTTGGATTTTTCCTTCTTGTCAAACAACTTCTTGACCTTTAGTTGATGTTCTTTTATACGGTCCACCACCTTGAACCTATCTTCTTCAAGCTTCTCAAGGAAAAAAATTATTTTATCAATAGAATCATGATATTGACCATCTTCCACTTCCTAGAGAAATTAGAGTGTTGGCATCTCAACAAGTGACTGGAATCTCTGCATCTCAATCCCATAAGCAATTGGAATGGTGACATACCAATTGTTTTCTTAGGAGTTATTCTATCCACCCACAATGCATCATAGAGCTTCTTGTGCCAATTCTTTTGATTTTCATCAACTATCTTTATGGACTATGGTCACAATATTTTTGTTTCTTGATTCGGCCTAACCATTCCCTTGGGTAATAGTCGATGCATGTGAGAAAGAGATTCCATAGTTATAGAAAAATTCAATCAACTCCCTGGAGGAAAAATATGTGGCATTATCAACCATGATCTTTTGGGGATCCCAAAATGAACAATAATGTTATCCTTGATGAAATTACACACCATGTTTTAGAATTAGCTTGCTTGGCTGGGATGGCCTCTACCCACTTTGTGAAGTAATCAGTTGTTATGAGCACATGGTATATGACATACTTGATGAGGATTTAGAACTTCGATGAAATCTAGGCCCCATTTTGAAAGGGTTCTTCGATCACCATTGGAATGAGAGGAAGTGCAGTGAGTTGTGGTCTCCCAAAAAATTGTTAGCATGCTTCACATTTGGAGACCCATTCTTGGGCATCTACAAACAAGGTAGGCTAATAGTACCTACCATGGAGGATTTTTGAGTGGTCACCATCAAAAAAGTTCCCACCACATGCCTGATCATGCTATGCTTTAAAACTACTCTCTTTTCTCTTTTCTACGCACTTTAGGAAGCATCCATCAAATCCCCTCTTATAGAGCACATGATTCCATATGACATACTTGGTTGACCTTAGCTTGAGGGTTCTTTTTTTTTTGTGATCAAGGTGAGGAGGGCACTCACCATAAGTCAGAAAGTAGGAAATTTCACATACCACTCACTTGTTTTTTATGAAAAAGGACTTGAGGTAAGTCCTTACTTATATAATCACAACACAAACATTCTCTTGTATCATTTTTGTCAAAAGTGCTTCATCTTCTGCAATCAATTGACACAACCCATTTCCTCTAACCAGATTTGAAGGTTTGATCTCAAGTCATATTCTTGAATTCTTGCCACCCAATTTCCCCTCTTGGTTCCTAGATCTTGTTGGGTGAGGATTGACTTGATAGAACAGAGCCTAGGACCATCACCACAATGTGTGGGAGTTGAGAATGTAGAACCTGAAGTTCTTTACCACTTTGACCTATGACATATGCATGCTTTTATAGTTGATTATACTTCAACTCATGGTTCTTTAGAGGAGATCTCATCATGAAAGAAAGGGGCTTGAGGCCTTCTTCATTCTTTTGGACCAAGATGGATGATATTGTGTGCTCTGAAGCATAGCAATACAAGATGAATTATTTATTGAAATCGGGATGCACCAAGGTAGGAGCCTTTCTATTACTTATTTTATTTCCTCAAATTCCATTTTTCCTTCCTTATTCCATTTAAAGCTATCTTGGGGTTTCATCATGAATGATATGCTTGGTCAACTCAAAGAAAAGTTTGGGACAAAGCATGGAGAAAGTTGACTTTTCCAAAGAAGGAATGGACTCCCTTTTTTTCTTGTTGGAAAGGAAAATTCTTGGATTTATTTTATTCTTTCTTGGATCAATCTTATCCCCTCCTTTTCACAATGTTTCCAAGGAGTTTCCTTTAATAACCCCAAAGATGCATTTCTTGGGATTTAGAGATATTCATGTTGTTGACATTGATGAGCACTTGTTCAAGATGTTGTATGTGGTCTCCTCACTTCTTTGAGAATATTGTGAGGTCATAGATAGATTATGATAATTGCTTGAGGTCCTTGAAAGGCCTAGGTCCATTTCTCTTTGGAAGGTCACTCCCACATTGATCAAACCAAAAGGCATTTTGTTGTATGCAAAAGTGCCCCAAGGTGTTGTGAAGGTTGTTTTGGATCTATCTTCTTTTGTGCCACCTCAATCTGGTTATACCTAGAGAAACCATCAAGAAATGAGAGCATTCAGACCCTGTGACTACTTATAGGATATGATCCATGATTGGAGTAGGTAGTTATCTTTCAAGGAGGCTGATTCAAGTTGTGAAAAGTCTACACAAATCCTTATCTCTCCATTTTTCTTTCACACTGGGACAATGTTTTACCCATGTGGAGTGGTGGATAGGAAAGATGATCTGCATTTAACATTTTCAAGACTTCCTCCTTGATGGTATCCATAATTTTTGGATTATATGGTCATTTGATTTTTCCTAAAAGGCTTGGCTTCAGGCTTTAGTGAGAATAGAGTGGTGCATTTCCTTGGGTTGAAATGATTTGAGTTCATCATAGGAATATTCCAAGACATCAGAATACTTCCTCAACAATGAGATGAACCTTCTTTTTTCTTGGGTGAGAAACACTTTCCAATATTCACCATCATGGGTTGCTCTGTATGGTGCAATATTTTCTTTTTCAAAATCATTGTATGCACACGTGATGATCCTTTTTTTTTCTTTGATGAACATGTCATGTTTGTCAAAAAAATCCTCCAGAGACACAAGACCTTTTGGAATCTTATTTCCCTTTGAGCCTTGATTACCCCCTCTGAGTCAACTCCTATCTATTCCTTCTTTTTCCTCTTCTACCACTAACTCGATGATGGATTGTCACTTCCTTCATAGAAGAGACTACTGAAGTTGTCTCTTTTCTCCAAGAAAGTGAGGAGATGACTATTGTCATCATTGAAAACTTTCCAATGATTTGCATTTTCTGACACACTTGGTCTGAACACCATTTTGATAATCACTTTTTCCTTATTGAAGGATGGGTGTGGAGTCACCAAAAAGCTGAGACTGTGAGAGATTCTTCCTTTTTTTTTACTCATGAGGAATGACTTGAATGGAGAAAGCATCAAAAGATTGATGCAGTCCCAAACTCGATTCCTATAGTGCTTGAGTCTTGGGTTTTTGACTTGATATTGATTTTTTACCTGTTTGATAATCACTTCAACATCTCCGAGACATTTGAGTTTTTGATGCCCATGGATTTTCCACATCCATTCTAAGGAGAAGGGCCTCATACTCTATAGTGTTGTTGGTGTTTTCAAATGTAACTTGTATGCAAATGGAAAGAACTCACCGAGGGAGAGGTTAGGAAAATTCCAGCTCTAACCCTACACTTGGAATGGCTTCCATCAAATTCCATGGTCCATAATTGATCTTCTTCATTTTGTGAGGAGAGGAAAATTTTCATCTCTTTCGGATGTGAGGAAGTAGTTACCCAACCCATTGTCTTGGAACAAGATGTAGCTTTTGGATCCTCTAACTTTTGAACTATGTACTTCATTTTCACACATGGGAACAACTTCTTCATTTCACCCTTCACTGGAATGGTCAGAGGACCAATCCATTTGTATGTCACCACCAGGTCTCTATAGAAGCTTCTACTCAACAACATACCAAAAGATGTTGGGATTTCCACCACCAAGATTGTGAGCAACACCTTTTCTGGGAAGTCTGTCTAGGGCCACTTGCATCTTTGATCCTTCCCACCAGTGGCACTTCTTTAGACTCCATAGAGTAACAAGATCCATTTTCTCATGTCAGAGTAAGTCCTAAGGCATTGAAACTTTGATGGGCATGACGTTATCTGAGGCTCTTGAGTCTATGATGTCAATTATTTAATTGGTGGCCTTTGATCAAGAGGGATAGATAGAAGGGTTCCACCTTATTGGTTTTAGATGCACTCAAGTGCAAAGCATGTTTTGTGTAGGAGGCATGGGTGGTGTTGGTAGTAGACCCTTAGGATTGGGGATTTGTAGTGTTGGGTTTTGAGCTACCACCCTTGATAAAATTGATGAGCCTCTCAAATTTACTCTGGGTGTGTTTACAAAAAATCAGACTATGAAAATATGAACTTTGGTTTTGTTCACATGTTTGATGATATCGAAAAATGGAGATAAGGTGGGTGAACTTGATGTTCCTCAGGGATAGTGGAATTTTTACAAGGTGGAGGTGGTGCTACTTTGGAATCTTGTGCAATTTTAGTGGATGAGGTAGCAGGTTTGGAAGGAGTGGTTGATTTGGTTGAGCATTAGGTGATTTTGCAGGATTAGCTTTGGGTGAAGGATTAGCTTTAGATATAGAATTTAGAGCTAGGGGAAACACCAAAGGACTTACTTGTCATATCAAAGTTTTCTTCTTATTTCTTATTGGGGTTAGTTTTCTCCTTTGTTGATTCCATTGATGGTGGGAGTGGGATCCTCTGTTGATTATCTTTTTGTGGGACTACCACTGAGGATCATCCTTGTTTTCTTCTTTGCAGCAGTTTTCGAGGAGGAAGCTCCCTTTTGAGACTGGGAGGAGTGGGTAAATATGGACACATGAGAATCTTGGTGCCTCTTCATCATCATCATCATCACCTCTGAGTAGTACTCAATGAAACCATTTTGAGAATCATTTCTTGAATTCTTCAATCTCAAGAACATTTTCATCTTTTTTCTTCTTCTTTTGGCTCCTCCACTTCTTCTTCTTCTTCTTCTTCTACATCATCATAGGTTGCATTGATTGGTGGTGCCTCAAGAGGAAAGCCTATGGGGAGGTGGGAAATCCTTTTCCTATTTGGGAGATTTGTCTTCTTTGGAACATTTCTCATGGTGCTTTGTGTGAGTTTTCTTCTTGAGATAAATTACATCATTTGCCAACTTTTGGACCAAAGGGTATGTGGGAATGGAACTAGAACTTTTGACCCTTTTTTTTCCATTTGGGATTCTTCACCTTCTAGATAGAATTAGATCATCCTCTATTTCAATGGCATAGTCTTGAGCTTCCTTTAGAGTTCTAGGTTGGGACCTTTTGAGAATGAACCCAACTTCAGGAAGCTGAGCATTTATGAAGAATATTTTGATGTTATCATATAAGGGCATAGCTTGAGAGGTATATCTCTCTTGATCAACCTACTATTTATATCTAGCTATAAAAATCCTCATGGTTTCATTGGATTCTTTCTTCATTTGTACCAATTTCACCAAGAGGTCCTAAAAATCTTTAGTGGATTTGAATCTATCCTCAAAAAGTTTTGATATCATCCCAATAGGTGATTGATCTAGTTGGTAGGAGGTAGAACCATTCTGATTTCTTTTCTATAGGATTCCACAAACAAATGAATGACACATCTTCATGCTTCAACTCCTAGCACACCACAGTGGTGATGAATGTTGCCACATGTTCTTTTGGGAGTTGTGAACCATCTCCTCTAAACTTGGGAAATATTTTTCTTGAACCTCATGGCAGTTCATGAAATAGGTTGTGGGAGTGCAAGTGGTCCCATGTGTTCTACCCCATGGCACAATTGGTTGAGGTCTCTCTTCATCACCCATTATGGCTTTCAAATTTACTTCTTTCCCTTCTCTCTTTCTTTCTCTTTCTCTTGCTCTGCTCTACTTTTAGCTCTTGCTTATGCTCTTTCTCTAGCTCTTACTATTGACTTCTTACTTTCACTTATTTCTTCTTGGATTTGGATTTTGCTTTTTATTTTCTAGTCAATAAATTTTTCAAAATCTTCTCTTGAGGTTTGGAAACTCTATGTCCAATGGGTTGACACCACTTGGACCACCAATGAGAGAATTTTCAAGATGAAGGGAGTGTCGCATGAATTTTGACTAGTTATTTCCTTCTTTGGAGCTCTTCAAAGATGGGGTCAAGATTTCCTCCTTGTCTCTGGGACCTGGTGTATCTATGATCAACCAACTTATAGACTTGGGATTGACTTAAGCTCTCCTTTGTTGCACTTGGGCTTGTCTCACTCTTTCTAATTCTTCAACATGTTGCTCTTTAGATATCTAACACCCTTGTAGCTATGAAGTAGTGTGTGAAATTTTTTTCTTTGTTATGCAGATAGCTTCCCTCAAGTTGGATATGATATCTTCTTGGATGTGAAAAGCAATTTAGGTCTCTAGATAGGAGGGTTACCAAGGAATAGCCATTGTGTGAGACATAAGGCTCAATGACTTTTCAAATTCCAATTTTTTTTTTTTTTGGGATATTTAATTTTTTTTATATTTTTATTCATATTTGGGTGTAGAATATGCCAAGTCTACCCCATGGTGGGTGCTAAAAACTATTGGTGAGAAAATTTTTTAGTTAGAAAATTGGTGGATTTCGCCAACGCTCTGGGACTTAGGTCCCTCTGCTTGAATGGGTAGCTCCATTTATTATGTGTGAATGAAAATGAAAATATATGGTTGGCCTAGAGGTCAGGGATCCAACAGGAACACTCCACTAAACCTATGGAAAATGCTTGCAATTTCTTACAAGGGAGGAATTTTTGAGTAGGTGGGAAAAGGGAGTGGGAAATTAAGGAGAGGGGATTAATATCACAAGTAGAAAATCATATGCCTGCAAAGATTAATCAGAACATATCATCACACATAATTAGAAAAAAACAACCTTGTTACTAACACCAAGACAAGATGGAATTATGAACACAAAGTTTCATTAATTCCCTCATCAAGAAAAGCATAAACTCCTTTTTCTTTTATTGATATTTTGGAAAATTTGTACATTGAGAGGAATGGAAGAACATATGAGAAGGAGAATAGAAGAAATTAGCTATCTCTTTTTCTTTTCACAAGTAGTTATCTACTCTTGAGCATACAAAATTGACAACCCTTAAGAATGGGGAAGTCATTACAATTTATAGGCTTTAGAAAGACTCTTCACCTACCCCCACATGAATTTTCATTTGTCCTTCACAACATGTGACTCTCATATTCCTAGGAATAAAATTAAGTCCCATTTTATTAATTAAGGGTGACTTATTACAATACTAACTATAGTCACATTTAAATGAATAGGACAAAATAGGAATAAGAAAAAATGAAAAGTGCAACCCCTAACATGAAGAAATAGAACATGAAGGAGGGGGAAGGGGAGAGAAGAGAGAGAGAGGGAGAGAAGAAGAGAGATAACTAGTTGATGAGATACGCCGCCCTTGTTGATTATACCCCATTGCTTGATTGATCCAGAAAAATCTCCACTCCCTTGAACTCTGTTATGTATGGGCTATCGAAGGTGCAACTTTCTCCACTTGAGGAATGCGGACACAACTCAGGGACTCGAGCCAACCATCTAAGATGTCATTGATGTTCTTGATTTTAGCAAACCATGACTGATGTTTCTTTGCAATGTTTGAAATTGTGGCTCTGATCTTGACAAGAGACGCTAGTTTATCCTCATTAAAACCAAATTCTTTATTGAAATACTTCTTAAAAGACTTCAACAATTCCTTAGTTGAGGTGTTTTCATCAATGACCTGGAACTCCAAGCTTCTACATTCTAGTGTTGACATCATCTTGAATTATAGAGGCACCCTCCTCATTTGAATCCCACTCATCAATGGCATCATTCAACATCTCATAGCGAGATATAATATTCCTCACCCATACACATGTGTTGTCGTGGAAATGTGCAACAGGAAATTGACAATTTCATGTTTTATCATTATGAGGCACCCTGGGTCTACCCAATCAGTCCAGTAACCTACCAATTAGTATTAATTCATTCTCTAGGTGATTTAAGAAATTTAAATTAAACCCTAGGTGATTTTAGGATTTCTTGAAATTTTATCTTTGGGCGAGTTGTGGGAAGGGTTATCATTGGCCTTCCCAAGATTGGAGCAACCCCTTAGAGAAAAATAGAGGATCAAAAACCAATAAGGAGGTGAATTGAATGCCTAGAAACATCATGGAAGTGATTTTGGAAGATTCGGGGAATATTTGGGAGTTTGAGCAAGCGGTTTGATCAAAATTAGGGTTCTATAAGCTTAAGCAATGAATACACGGGCCAAAAACATTTTTGAGCTTTGGAAGGTAATTTTGAGAGATCTTGATGGAGTTAGGAGGAAAAGAAAACATTTTCAGAAATGGAATTCCAAGATCTATGAGGTGGTGAAATTATTTTTTTACAACACTTTGGTGAAATGGTTTTGCAAGCAGTTTTTCTCATGTGTAGGTGGAATAAAAGATCAAAAATACACTTTTTGAGGGATTAAGTGGATTAATAAAGACATGAAACCCCCACAATTGGATTCATAAGGCCATTTATGGTCAATATCATATATAATTTCACCAAAAAATTCCATCGGGAGCTCAAGATATTGTTGTCACAAGTTGTCCTCAAGGTTTTGGAGTTAGTCAATTTTTCAGCTCCAAGAGCTTGGTGGGATTTTGTGTCCCTCACATACCTAAAGGTCAGGGACATCAAGGTTGAGAAAATTTTTCTCATCCCCCTTGAATCCCTCTAAACCCACATATGACCTTGAGGATTGCCTTCATCCCCCAGGTGTTTGCGGGAGTTTAAAACCTTCACCGTCGGATCTCTGCCATGTGTCATCACTTGGAGTGTCATGAAATTTGTTGTCCCTCACATGTAGAGGAACATAAAACCTTGAAAAATGTTCCCATCCCCTAAGGAGACTCCTGGTCACTCATGTGACCTCTTCAAGAGTGAATTTCCATCCCCAGGTGTTTGTCAAGCCTTCATTCCATGTCATCGAGATCTCCGCCACATGTCCTTGCTTGATCATCAGGAAATTGATGTCCCTCACATCCCTTTGAGGTGAGGGACATCAGGGACATAAAAATTCACCCAGCCCCTTTTGTGCATTTTTTGAATAATTTAAATCGGCACTTAGCCATTATTTCCCCCATTTCTTCTTCATAGTTCACCCTGTCATTACTTTGTAACTTGTCCACCATTGCTTCTCACCACCACTCCACCATTTCCAAAGCTCAAAAGCCTCTACCACAAAAAAAAAAACACTCAAATACATGAAAATACATAGGTCTTAGGGGAAGGATTGATCAAAAGTGTTGAAGAAATGAAGAACGAGGAGAAAATGAAGATTTTTTGTCCAGATAACCATGAAGTCACCCAATCAAAAAATCTTCATATCTTGCAAGATACAAGCCGGATTGAGGTTTTGTCTTTTGAATGCTTCCAAATTTTTCAAGATGCAATAAATAGGAGGTCTAATGGTGCCTTGAAAAAAATTTCTAACAAAATCCCCATTTCATGCACTGACATTTGTCATATTTCCCATTAATCGACAATGGAAACAAGCTAAAAACTTACACACGGACTCCAAATGAAAAACCTATCCTAATGGAGTTTTTTTCATCATGAATGAAGATAAACACAAGACCTATAAATTTTGAGCTCCATTAATGGCCACCATGGTAGTTCCATGCTCGAAGCCACTACTACGTGAAATTTTTAAATTTTATTTCCAAACATTCTAGTGGGAAAAATTATGTGAAATTAAAAGGATGTGATTACAACGACGAGAAAAGTCCAAAAAATATGTTTCATCGCAGGTAAACCTGACCACCTAATGGAAATCCACTTTCTAAAAATAGTATTTTTTCCTATACAAATTTGCTATGTATGTAAATTCATCATCAAATTAGTTATGGTGAAAGCATTGTGTATTGAAGGTCATCTAACTAGCTCGATAGTAATTTGACAATACGAGGAAGTCAGAATGAGTGTTCAGAGTAGAAAACAATGAAAATGACCACTTACTAAAAATAGTAAGTCAACCCAAGAAACAATCGAGGCAAAGGTAGTGTGCATAGGATTGAATGAAGAATTTCACCACATCAAGATGGTCAAGAAGAAGAAAGAATCACCTCTTACTATAAATAGTAAGTCTCCCATGTGGGTACTCGCTATTAATGGTAAGTCATACTCAAGGGGTAGTTTTGGAACAATGAGACATTTAAGGATGATCATTCAGGTCAACACCATCATTTGGGATCATCCATGGGAATTTCTCATAGGAATTCGAGACTCATCTCGTGGAATTTCCGATACTCACTTCATGGTTTGGGTCACAGGTATATCATACGTAGGGTTGGAATTATGGTCATCATAAGAATAGTTCATTCAACTCGACAAGTTTTTGTGAGCCAAGATGAAGGAATTTCTCAAGGTATAAAGAGTTTGGAGATGCAGAGTTCACTACAGTGGAACACCTCATCAGGTCATCTAGAAGGAGCTATGAACTTCATCGAAGGTAGATTATTCATCATCAGTGTTTCTTCCCTCTTCTTCTTCTCTCACTCTTTCTCTCTCCTCTTCCCCCAAATTTCTCTCTCTTCTCAATGTTCTAATTTTGCATTGGGGTTGCACTTTTCATATGTATTAATGTTCCTAATGTAATAAGTCACCTTTATGTTATAAAAAGGGACTTAAAAGTTTCCTAGGAAGTTGAAAAGTTTTAAGTTGTGCAAGGACATATGAAAAGGCATTGGGGGTAGATGAAGAGTCATATATCATTCTATAAATTGTAAAGCCATTCCAATTTCAAAGGGTTGGTGATTGATTTTGTAAACTCAAGAGTGCATTGAGAGAACAAAGGAGATAGAAAAATTCTTCCATTCCCCTCATTCTCGAATTTCCTCCATTTCCCCACTATGTAAAACTTTGGTTTGAGCAATCAATATAAAAAGGAGTTTCTAGCTTTATTTGACTAAGGGATTTCACGATACTTTTTACTCATCAAATTGTATTTGGTCTTAATGTTACTTGCAAATTTGTTTCCTCTTAATTTAGTGCATGTGATGAAGTTTCTAACTAGTGTGTGTGTGCAGGAATATGATTTTCTACCTGTAGCATTAGTTCCCCTACCTCATATTCTCACTCCCTTTCCCACTTCTAGACAAAGTCCTCTCTAGCAAGTAATTACTAGCTTTTCCGCAAGCTCATTGGAATGCACTGTTGGATCCCTAGCCACAAGGCCACTAGGAAAATCCACCTTTACTCGTGCATGCATATACTGAATAACTACACCGGTTAAGTAGAGGGACTTAGATTCCTAGAGCGTTGGCAAGAAATCCAAAAGTTTGTCCACCCAAAAAAATTCTCACCAACAGTTTTTAGTGCCCACCATTGTGGGGTAGATTTAGTAGCATCTGCACCCAAAATATGACCACAAGGTCCCAAAATACAAAAAAAAAAATGAAATATTGAAAAAAAAAAAAAAAAAGAGTTCACGAGAAGCCATTGCTGAAATATTCACCTTTGTTAATTCTTACACGCGACCTTTCATATATTACACGGTGTCATTTCGTGTTCCCACTATAAGAGTTTCCAAAAGTAGCTAAAGGAAGATACATCAGTTGATCGGATCGAAAGGTGTTGTAGATTCCAATTTCCAGATTTGTAAAATCAGCAAGAATGAATTAGAGATAATCCATACTTCTTCTCTCAAGCCTCCTCTCCATCTGGCTCTTCAAGAAGTTCACTTGGCAATCTTATCAAAGCTCTTGTTTATACCCCCCTTTAAATTCTCTCATATTTCAACCACCCTTGAGCATTAAGTTCTGGAAGAAGAAGAATTTGTAGAAAGCAAGTAAAAATGAAAGGAAGCAAAAATGAAAGTGGAAGATGAAATAGAAAGAACCCAACCCATTGTTCCATGGGGAAGAAATATAGGCCCACTTGCTCTCTAATTCCCTCTTCATGATCTACCAATAGGTTCCGCAAGAACTCTCCAAATTTCAAAGGTTATGGTGTTGAGTTGTGGAGCTCAATTACTTCAATTTAGCATGCAATGGAAACTTGCTGGAAATACAGTAACCATCATCGGTTAGGGGGTAGCCGGCATCAGTCACCCAGGACCAACATTAGTTAGGAAAGGAAGGAACCGACGCGCGATTAGAGCTAACCGGCATTGGTTACCTGTGTGAGGATGTTTTCATTAACTCTCGGGAATTAGATCTATTTTTAGCATTAAAATATATCTATTGATTGTAATTACATGGCTAAGTGCCCTAAGTCTATAAATGACTATATGAGCATAAATTTAGGGTTTAGAAGTGAGAGATTAACAAGAATTAGAAAGAAATTACAAAAGTTGGTGAGAGAGAGAATTCTTGGTGATGAAGAAAAAGCTTGAGGAAAGAAAGTATTGAACATCTGAGAGGTGTGGAAGATTGTAAATCTTCATTGTATATCTTTCAAAGCTTTGGATAATAGATTGGCTTATTTCTTGGTGGGCTTAGCCCATCTTGGGTTAACCATATTAAATCTGGTGTTGATTTATGTCTCTTGGTTCATATATTTCTTTTGGTAGAATATCCACTTTTATTTGCATGTATTCTTAGATCGATGTATTGTTTGTACATCCAAGTGTGCTAACTCCAACAACTGGTACCATAGCTTTGTTTGAGGATTTTGTGTGTTGACATATTTACTCATAGAGGTTTTTTGGTCGAGTGGGAGTACAACAATGGCGAGAAGAAAACAAATACAAGGTAGAGAAATTTGATGGCTGAAATGATCAATTATGGAAGATGCAGATTGAGGATTATTTGTATCAAAAGATACTTATTTTACCATTGGATGAGAATTCTAGACCTCGAAGATGACTAATGAAGAATGGAAGGTTATTGATAGAAAGGCTTTGGGATCTATAAGATTGGGCATGGCAAAGCATCCGTGGCTTCCAATATTACATAAGCAACGTCTACGATAGAGTTAATGAAATCTCTTTCTAATTTATATGCAAATTCTGGTGCTTCAAATAAAGTTTATTTGATGAGAAACTATTTAGTTCTAATATGCATGAAGGTGGATCTACATCTAGTCATTTGAATGATTTCCAAAATATTGTAAATCGAGTTAAAATTGGTTGCAATACCATTTGATGATGAAGTAAAAACACTTTTACTCTTATGTTCTTTGCACGATAGTTGGGATAACTTGGTAATGGTTGTTAGTAATACAACATCTGCTAATAATATTTTAAAGTTTGATGATGTGGTTAGTATAATCTTGAATGAATATATTCGTAGGAAGAGTACGAGAGAAATCATCATCTGGAAATGTTTTTAATGTAGAAAGCAAAGGGGGAGGTAGAAAGAGAGATCCAAGAGTAAGAGTAATGGGAAATCAAAGTCAAGGGATAGCAGATCTAAATCCGAAGTAAGTGAATTACTTGTTGGAAATGTGGAAAGAAAAGACATGAAAAGAAAGATTGTTTGTCAAAGGATAAAGAGAACCAACAACCAGAAAAAGGTAAAGAACAAAGGTAAAGAAGTAAATCTTGCTCTTATTCTTTATCTAGATAATAGAATTGAATCATGGGTTTTAGATTCAGGAGCTTCTTTCCATGCAACCCCTAATAAGGGTTATTTCAGAAATTATGTCCAGGTAATTTTAGGCATGTTTATTTGGGTGACGATGAACCTTTCAGTATTAATGGTAAAGGGAAGTTCATCTAAAATTGCAAAATGGAAATACATGGGTATTGAAATATGTGAGGCATGTGCCAAGCCTCGGGAGAAATCTTATTTCTGCAGGGAAACTAGGTGAATCTGGTTGCATGGTTACTTTTATAGGAGACTCTTGGAAATTCACCAAGGGTGCTTTTGTTGTGGCAAGAGGTAAGAAGGTAGGAACGTTATATTTATCTACTGTAGACTCGATTCCTTTTCGCATTATCTACTTGATTCATATGCATGCATGTGGCATAACCGGTTGGGCCATATGAGTCAAAAAGGAATACAAATCTTAAAGGCTAAGGGTAAGTTATCAAATTTGAAAGATTTAGATCTTGATTTTTGTAAGCATTGTATATTTGGAAAGAAAAAGAGAGTGATATTTCTCAAAGTTGGGGCAACTAAGAAGAAGCAAAAATTTGAGCTTGTACACTCGGATGTGTGGGGAATAGCTCGGTGTAGCTTCTCATGGAGTATCCCAAGTATTATGTTACTTTCATTGGTGATGCTACAAGAAAGGTATGGGTTTATTGTATTAAACGTAAATATGATGTTTTTGATACTTTTAAAATATGGAAAGGCCTTGTTGAGAATGAATCAAATTCTAAGTTAAAGTGCCTTAGATCGACAATGGTGGTGAATACTGTAGCAAGGCTTTCAATTATTATTGTTCAGTGAATGAGATACGTAGAGAAAGAATGGTTCCAAGAACACCACAGGAGAATGGTGTTGTAAAAATAATGAACAGGACAATCATGGAATGTGCTAGAAGTATGAGGATACATTTTGGATTTCCCTTATAGTTTTGGGCAGAAGAAGTTCATACATTGGTTTTTTGATTAACCGTAGGCCTTCAAGTTCACTAGATGGAGGAATACCAGAGGAAGCTTGGAAAAAAAAAAAAGAGGTAAATCTTTCTTTTCTTAAATTTTTTTGGTTCAGAAGCTTTTGTGCATGTTGATAAGGAAAATAGGAAAAAGTTGGATGCAAAATCCAAGAGATGCACTTTCATTGGTTATGGATTTGGTGATTTCGGTTTCCATTTTTGGGATTTAGAGAATTCTAAAATTATTAGGAGTCGTGATGTTGAATGGAATGAAAAGAGAATGTACATGGATCAAATTTTGGTACCCAAGGATGAACTAGTTGAGAAGTTTGTGAATGAAAATGAACTCTTAGATTTAAAAGAATTACTAATAGGGTTACACAAGTAACCGGTGGTGTCGATTGACCCCGACCGACACCGGTCGAACGAACTAGTATCGATTACTGATGAAGATCTAAATTGGCCTCGGTTATCGAACTAACATTGGTTAGAGATGACCGGCGGTGGTCACTGTCATATTTGGATAGGAATGTCCAGGAGGTCTAGATTGAGCCTCAGTACCCCAAACTCTTGTGAGAAGGTCACAAAGGGTAAGTAAACCTCTAGAAAGATGTACACCTTCTCTATATTATTTATTAGTGACTGATAATGATGAACCGAGAGATATTTGAAGAAGCTATGTAGGATAAGACTCACGTCCAGTGGGAGCATGACATGGATGAGGAAATGAACTCCTTGGAACAGAACTAGACATGGGTTTTGGTTAAGTTGCCAGTAGGTAAGATAACATTGCAGAACAAGTGGGTTTACAGGATCAAGGAAGAAGAGGGTGGATAGAAGAGATACAAGGAAAGGATTGTAGTAAAGGGATTTACACAGAAAGTAGGTATTGACTTTGGTGAAATAGTTTCTCCTGTTGTTAAGATGAATTCTATTCATATTGTATTGAGTTTAGTTGTAGTAGAGGATTTGCATTTAGAGAAAATAGATGTGAAGATGGATTTCCTTCATGGTGATTTGGATGAAAAGATTTATATGCAGCACCACTTGGGTATGAAGTCAATGGTAAGGAGAATTTAGTGTGCGGAGTTGAAAAAGAGTCTATATGGGCTCAAACAAGCTCCAAGGAAATGGTACATGAGGTTTGATACATTTATGTATGAGCATGGTTACTTGAGATGTGAATCTGACCATTGTGTTTATTTTAAGAAGCTTTAAAATGGGAGCTATATTATTTTGTTACTATATATGGATGATATGTTTATTTCAAGATCTAGTATGCAAGACATTTGTGAGCTTAAGAGAAAGCTAGCTCACACATTTGCTATAAAGGATTTAGGAGCTGCAAAAAGAATCCTTGGCATGAAAATACACAGAGATGGGAAAAACAAGAAATTATATTTGTTTGAGGAGGATTATATCTATAAGGTGTTAGAAAGGTTCAACATGCAAAATGCTAAACCTGTTAGTACACCTATGGTTGGACACTTAAAATTGAGTAAATATTAGTTTCCATCATCACATGAGGAGGTCAAATACATGACACGAGTGTCATATGCTTCAGCAATTGGGAGTCTCATGTATGTTATGGTTTGTACCAAACCAGACATTGCACAAGAAGTGGGAGTTGTGAGTAGATATATGGCCAATCCAGGTAAAGAGCATTGGAAAGCAATCCAATGGATACTCAGGTATTTGAAAGGGACATATAGCATGCAGTTATGTTATGGAGGTTTGGATATTTATTTGCGTTGCTATGTTTATTCGGATATGGTGGAGATCCGGATGATAGGAGAAGAACTACTAGATATATTTTCCCGTAGGTGGGAAAACGGTTTGCTAGATTTCAAGATTGTAGAAGGTTGTGGCTTTGTCTACTACAGAGGTAGAGTATGTTGCAGCTACAGAGGCTAGCAAAGAGATGATATGGATGAGTAGGTTCTTGGAAGAGTTGGGAAAGAAGAAAGATGATTGTAAATTGTTTAATGACGATAAGTCGGTGTTAGGTTGTGGAGCCTGTTTTCATGTGTGAAAGTGTTGAAGACTATACACTAAGAGTCTTGTGTACACTTTTCATGTATCCTCGCTGGGGTTCGGGGCGGACCTACAAAAAAAAAAAAAAAAAATTTAGGCGTAAATTTTTTTCCTCAAAAAAATGCACCCGACATATCAAGAAACATGCTCTTCTCATATGGGTGAGATTTTTGACCCATAGGTTTATGGGACGGGTTTTTCCCATGGTTTTGATACCACAATTTTGTAAAGCTGCTTAGCAAAGCTTGTCTATTTATATGGTCTTATGCATATGATAGATAGACAAGTAAATGTATTGCGAGATGTGTTTTGAATTCAGTGTGAATTATGTAGAGTTTGTTGAGCATAGGTCCAAACAGATCTAGGTATTGTATTGAGAGAGTGGAGGCTTGTAATAAAATCGAGCAAGTGATTCTTGGTGGATGTAGCCCAAATTGGGTGAACCACATTAAATATTGTCTCTCTGTGTTGTATTATTTATTCTATACTTTTATTTGAGATTTGTAATATTTGTTGCATATTAGTTTCTACTGTTGTGATTCTGTAAGGGATTATTCTGCATATTTTATCTCTTATTTCCTAACAATTGGTATCAGATCCTGGTTTGGTTTGCTAAAGTGTTGAATTGCAGGGAAATTTTTATCTTAAGTGGGAGCTATGGCAGATGATGGAAGATCTAGGGTTTATAAATTCAACGGGCATAATTTCAGTCTTTGGAAGATGCAGATGGAAGATTACCTTTATCGAAGTATCTTTATACTCCGTTGTCTGAGAAGGTGAATAAACCCTCGAGTATGACATGAGATGTAGAATGGTATTTGTTGGATCGGAAGGCACTTGGAATGATTCGGATGTGTCTTGCATCTTCGGTAATATTTAATGTTTCAAAGGAAAAGACTACAAAAGATCTAATGGATGCATTAGGGAAGTTGTATGAAAAACCCTCTACCTCTAACAAGATATTTTTAATGAAAAATTTGTTTAATATGAAGATGTCTGAGAATAGTTCAATAGCAGATCATTTAAATGATTTCAATACGGTTGTGAATATGCTAGCTTCGGTTACAATAGAATTTTATGAAGAAGTTAGGGCTTTATTAATTCTGTGCTCTTTACCTGAAAGTTGGAATAGCCTGGTAATGGTGGTAAGTAACTCGGTTCCAGCTAACTCGAAGTTGAAGTATGAGGATGTTGTAGGGGTGATTCTACGCAAGGAAATGTGAATAAAAAGATCTCGGGGAATCTTCTACTTCAGGGAATGCTTTGACAGTGGAAACTAGAGGGAGACAAAAGAATAGAGGAAACCATGGAAAATCAAAAGATCGGGCAAGGTCAAAATCCAAGAACAAGATTGTATGCTGGAATTGTGGAAAGCCTGGGCATGCAAAGAAGGACTGTTGGGAGCTTTGGGATAAGAAGAAACAACAGGAAGAAAACAAGGAGGCAAATGTGGCATCGGGTAATGTATGTCAGGATGCTTTGATTCTTTCTTTGCATAATATTACTGAATCTTGGGTTTTAGATTCAGGGGCTTCTTTTCATGCTACTCCACATAGGCATTATTTTGTTGATTATGTTCAAGGGATTTTGGGCATGTTTTCTTGGTGATGATGAGCCTTGTAGCATAGTTGAAAAAGTTTCTATTCGAGGTTAAGATGGAAAATGGGAATACTTTGCTATTGAAGGATGTCGGACATGTGCCGACATTAAGATGAAATTTGATATCGGCAGGGTAGTTGGGAAGTGATGGTTGTACTATGATATTTATAGCGGAATCTTGGAAGGTTACCAAGGGTGCTCTTGTGGTGGTAAGAGGTAAGAAGGTTGGAACCTTGTATTTAACCACTGATAGTACTAATGATTGTAATCTTGTGGCTTCAAATGCAGATACAACATTATGGCACTATAGGCTCGGTCATATGAGCCATAAGGGCATGAACATCATAAAGAAGAATTTTCCTAGATATACAGGAACAAGGTTGGATTTCTGTGAGAACTGCATATATGGGAAATAGAAGCGAGTAAGGTTTCTCAAGGTTAGACCTACGAAGAAAGAGAGTAAGTTAGAGTTGGTACATTCTGATGTGTGGGGGCTGGCTCAAGTATCATCTCTTGGGGGTTCAAGTTATTATGTTACTTTTATTGATGATGCAACAAGGAAAGTTTGGGTTTATTGTATTAGAAACAAATCGATGTATTTGACACTTTTGTTAAATGGAAATCCTTGGTAGAGAATGAAACAGTCTTAAGCTAAAATGTCTCAGTCAAATAATGGAGGGAGTATTATAAAGCAATGAATTTAATGATTACTTTTCTAAGAATGGAATCCGCGAGGTAAAAGACGGTTCCGGGAACTTTGCGATAGAATGGGGTATCGAAAGGATGAACAGAACAATAGTGGAACGTTTCTAGAGCATGAGGTTACATGCGGGATCGCTATTTCTTTTTGGGCGAAGCGGTGAGCACAAGCTGTGTACTTGATAAACAGAGGACCCTCAAGTGCCTTGGATGGAGGCATACCTAAGGAGGCATGGTATGGTAAGAAAGTTGATTATTCATTTCTTAGAGTCTTTGGATGTGAGGTGTTTGTTCATATAGACAAGGATGATAGGACCAAGCTAGAAGCTAAATCAGAAAAATGTACTTTCATTGGTTATGGTGGTGATGACTTTGGATTTAAATGTTAGAGTATTAAGGACAAGAAAATCATTCGGTTTAGGGATGTGGTCTTTAATGAGAAAGTCATGTATAAGCAATAGTTGTAGGAAAATAGGGAAGAATCCAAGAAAGAATATGCAGTGGTAGAGGATCTTCTGGATGGGAAAGTGACCCATGAATCAGTTCAGGAACCTACTCAATAGGAACCCCAAACTCCTACAATGAGGAGGTCTTCTAGGGTAAGAAAAGAACCTGAATGTTTTTCTCCTTCTCTTTATTATTTATTACTCACTGATAGTGGAGAGCCAGAGAGCTTTGATGAAGCAATGTAGGTAGATGCCAGTAAGAAGTGGGAGCAAGCCATGGATGAGGAGCATAAGTCTCTCATGGAGAACCAGACTTGGGATTTGGTGAAGCTACCGGAAGGAAAAAGAGCATTGCAGAACAAGTGGGTGTACAAAGTTAAAGATGAAGAAGGAGGAAAGAAAAGATATAAGGCCCAGTTGGTGGTCAAGGGGTTTGCACAGAAACAAGGTATATATTTTGATGAGATTTTTTCTCCTGTAGTAAAAATGACTTCTATTAGAACTATTCTTGGAATAGTGGTAGCAGAGAAAACTTGCACTTAGAACAGCTTAGATGTAAAGACCGTATTTCTCCATGGTGATTTAGAGGAGGAGCTATATATGCAAAGCAACCGAGAAGGATATGAAGTCAAAGGTAAAGAGGATATGGTGTGCAAACCTGAAGAAGAGTTTGTATGGCTCGAAACAAGCTCCACGTCAATGGTATAAGAAGTTTGATAGCTTCATGATGGAGCAAGGTTATATTAGATGTCATTCTGACCATTGCATGTATACAAAGAAATTTGAAGATTAAAGTTATATTATCCGTGTTTGTATGTAGATGACATGTTGGTTGTAGGTAAAAACATGCAGGAAATAAAAGTACTCAAGAAAAAACTAAGTGAATCCTTTGATATGAAGGATTTGGGGGCAGCCAGACAAATCCTTAGTATGAGGATAACTCAGGATAGGAAGGAATGGAAGTGACTTTATCTCAGAAGAGTACATTAAGAAGGTATTAATAGGTTTAACATGCAAGATGCTAAACCGGTTGGGACTCCTTTGGCAGGCCATTTTAAGTTATCAAAGGACCAGTGTCCTAAGACAGAGTAGGAAAGAAACTAGATGTCCAAGGTACCTTACTCATCGCAGTTGGTTGGCGTTTGATGTATGCTATGGTGTGTACTAGGCCTCGATATTGCCCATGCAGTGGGAGCTATGAGTAGATTTATGAGTGATCCAAGTAAAGAGCATTGGCAAGCAGTAAAGTGGATCCTTCGGTATTTGAGAGGGACCATGGGGGTAGTTTTGTGCTACAATGGATCAGACACCACTTTACGTGGTTATGTAGATTCAGACATGGCTAGAGATGTAGATAGTAGGAGGAGCATGATATGTTATATTTACACTATAGGTGGGACAACAGTGAGCTGGATTTCACGACTACAGAAGTTGGTGGCTTTGTCAACCACGGAGGTTGAGTATGTTGCTGCCACAGAGGCAAGCAAAGAGATGATTTGGTTACAAAAATTTCTTGAGGAGTTGGAGCATAAGCAGGAGGAATGTAAGTTGTATAGTGATAGTCAGAGTGTTATACACCTAGCTAAGAACTCTGCTTTCCACTCTAGGATGAAGCATATACAGTTAAGGTACCATTTCATTAGGACAACTTTGGAGGAAGAGAAGTTGAACTTGGAGAAGATTCATACCAGTCAGAATCCTACAGACATGATGACTAAGGTGGTCACAAGGGAAAAACTAAAGTTGTGTTCAGCTTTGGTTGGTCTTCACAGAAACTAGTGAAGGGTTGAGAAGCTTGCTCAAAGGAAAACTAGTCTCCAAGTGGGATATTGTTAGGTTGTGGAGCTTGTTTTCATGTGTGAAAGTGTTGAAGATTTTACACTAAGAGTACTATACACTTTTCATGTATCCTCTTTGGGGTTTGGGGGCGGTAGTGCTTGGTAGCGAGGGGTTGGGGCGTAGCCCCAAAAATTTTTTTAGGCGTAAATTTTTTTGGCCTCGAAAAAATGCACCCGACATATCGGGAAACATGCTCTTCTCATATGGGTGAGATTTTTGACCCATAGGTTTATGGGATGGGTTTTGCCCATGGTTTTGATACCCATGGTTTTGTAAAACTGCTTAAGCAGTTGTCTATTTATATGGTCTTATGCATATGATAGATAGACAAGTAAATGTATTGCGAGATGTGTTTTGAATTCGAGTGTGAATTTCAGCAGAGTTTGTTGAGCATAGCTCCAAACAGATCTAGGTGTTGTATTGAGAGAGTGGAGGCTTGTAATAAAATCGAGCAAGTGATTCTTGGTGGACGTAGCCCAAATTGGGTGAACCACATTAAATATTGTCTCTCCGTGTTGTGTTATTTATTACGCACTTTTATTTGAGATCCGTAATATTTTCGCATATTAGTTTCTCTTTGTTGTGATTCTCGTAAGGGATTATTCCACATATTTTATCTCTTATTTCCTAATAGTCGAGTGCAATTCATTTGGTGAAGAACTCGGCATTTCATTTGAGAAGAAAACACATTTAGTTGAGGTATCATTTCATATGGCAGATATTGAAGGATGGACAATTGAATCTGGAAAATATTCATACAAGCAAGAACCCTACGGATATGCTAATGAATCCATTAGTAAAGGAGAAGTTGTAGCTATACTCCACTTCTGTTGATCTTCAAGTTTGAGACTTGAAGAGGAAGAAATGAATCTAAGGAAGGATCCAAGAATGATGTATGCACGGTATGGTACAATAATTAATCTCCAAGTGGGGGATTGTTGAGTTGTGGAGCTCAATTACTTCAGATTTAGCATGCAATGGAAACTTGCTTGGAAAATACAATAAGCTGTCATCGATTAGGGGGTAAGCGGCATTAGTCACCCGGGGCGGGCATGGTCGGGAAAGGATGGAACCGACATCGATTAGGGTTAACCGGCATTGGTTACTGTGTAAGGAGTTTTTAATTAACTCTCGGTAATTAGATCTATTTTTAGCATAAAGTATATCTATTGATTTCAATTGCGTGACTAAGTGTCCTAAGTCTATAAATGACTATATAAGCATAAAGCTAGGGTTTAGAAGTGAGATATTAATAAGAATTAGAAACAACTTGCAAAATTTGGTGAAAGAGAGAATTCTTGGTGATGAAGCAAAAGGTTGAGGAAAGAAAGTATTGTACATCTGAGAAGTGTGGAAGATTGTAAATCTTCATTGTATATCTTGTCAAAGCTTTGGATAATATATTGGCTTATTTCTTGGTGGACGTAGCCCACATTGGGTGAACCACGTTAAATATGGTGTTGATTTATGTCTCCTAGTTTGTATATTTCTTCTGGTAGAATATCTTCTTTTATTTGCATGTATTCTTAGATCTAATATATTGTCTATATAATCGGTGTACTAACCCCAACATATGGCACACATATACCTAAAGAAAACATCACCACTTTCACCACATCATGCGGGATTCTTAGAGTTAAACATGAAGACATTACCATAAGATTGTTTATGGAATATCTCCAAGAAAAAGTAGTAGAATGATTCTACCTCCTGCATACCAAATCCATCACTGGTTTAAACGACATCAAGACTTCCTTCGAGGAAAGATTTAAATCAACTGAATACCGATAGGAACTCTTGGTGCAGTTGGCTCAAATGAAGAAAGGAGAAGTTGAAACTATGAGATACTTCATGGCTTGTTTTAAATGGGTTATTCGTAGCATGCCCGAAGAGGATTTATCATCTCGAAAACAATGTCAAGAGATTCGTCATCAATGCTTAATCACTAGAGGTAGGATTTCTCCTATGAAGAGTTAAACCAAGGAACATTGTAGAAGCACATAGGATGGCCATTAAATTCGATGATGATCTCATCCTATTAGGGAAAATAAATAATCCATCAAAGGGCAAGGCCCAATGTCCTAGAGATGAGAGAACTAATCCATTTTGGCTAAAAATTGCAAATGAGATGGCATATTTGAAGAGGGAATTCTTTGAACAAGTATATTCTCAAAGAAACAACACAAATCAAATTGTAGGAACACCCCGAAGGCTTTCCTTAAAGACCCCACCTATCAATGCAAATTGTAGGAGTAAGGAAAATGAATATGATCTTAAACAAGAAAGTGAAGGTGGTGATTCCCTAGAAAGTGATGAGTTTGAGAAATATACACAAATTAGATTTTGTGAGTATTCTGGAGGTGATGAAGAATACAAATAAGATGTACCCATTTTCTCATGTGTGGTATTCACTCGTTCTCATTCTAAGAAAGGAACACCTTCCTCCACGGCTACAAAGAAAAATAAGGCTGAGTATTCTCCTATGGTGACTCCAAAAATAAAATTAGTCGAGGATATCCGCTCTCACCCTCTATAGAGTCTGCATTGTTGAAACCTAATCCTATAGAAGGTAATAAGGCTCCCACAATTCCAAGTAAGTCTTTTGATTCCTCTTCTAATTCTAAATATAAATCTTCCCCTGTAAAATCTAGTACTTTGAAATATCCTAGTGTACCTTTCAAAATACCCTCCATTCCCCAAGCATCAAACCCTGCTTCTAACCTTCCCAACTCCAAAATCAGTCCCTTTATTTCCCTTGTCCACATCTTCTCCTTTTGATTTCATATAATATGGGAACAAAGCCAAATTATAGATTACCGAAATTGAATATTTGTAGACTCATCCTGAACAATTTGAGAGGGTTAAATCGATATATCGGGATGGTATTTTTCACCCAATGTGGTAACCACCAGTTCTACAGGAATACTACCAAACCCACCCACACCTCTCTCTTATAACATGTTTTCCTTGAGCACATCCAAGACTGAAAAAGTTGATCTTTTCTACGTATCCCTTCTTGTTAGAGAATATGTACTAAACAATTGCTTAATAGATTATGGTGCCTCGAGAAAACGTGATGTCTTTGAAGTTCACCAAGGCTCTCAAACTCACCATGACTCCACCGGTGGCTCTTGTTACTCCCTAGAGTCAAAATAGGTCCCACTTGTAGGGAAGGTCAAAGATGCACATGTGGCTCTCGTCAAATTTCTAGACAAGAAATTTTTAGCGATGATTTTGGTAGCAAACATTCTAGCTTCATTTGGAATGTTCCTAAGCAGGGGTTTCTATCAATAGTTTGGGGGTAACATCCATATGAACTAGTCTTCTGCAACCATTACAGTTAAGGGAGACATGGAAAAATTTCTTCCACAGAATAAGATGAGGTACATAGTACGAAATTCCGGAAGTCTAGGAACCGATATCTTGTACCAAGATACCAGGTGAATGAATCACTTTGTGACAACCGAGGAGGAAGAGGATATTCCCATCTTGATAGGGCCAGACATGCCTTCTGGAGAGGCATGGACCTTGAAGAAGCATTGAGGAAATTTGAGTTACAAGAGGGCAGCCCCGAATTACTAGACGATGCAAACCATGAAGAAGAGGAAAAGGTTCTTGGCAAATCTCAAATGGAAAAATCAGCTTGTGTGCTTATCCATAATGAAATCGAGGTATTTTCATTCCCATTTGGAGATGAAGATGATCTCATCCATGCCATTCATGGAGGGACAAGACAAACTTGTGATGAACCCGTGAAAGGTTTTAAATAACTATATCGTATAAGAAGCGCATAGAGCTGCAGAAGAAATAGAAGATCCTGAGCTCAATATCAAACTCCTGATGCAAGACATGAACCTAAAAGACAAGCGTGAATCTGATTTGAAAACTTCAATCAATGTGAAGGTTGGTCATGTTGAAAAAAATCAAGATGAAAAATATGATACCCCTAAGCCAATAATACATGGATGCAACAATGAAATGGAGATATTTTCTTTCCCATTTGAAGAAGAAGACTCTTTCCATGATGAAGAAATTAAAGCAAGGATTTTTAAGGCCTTTGAAGTTGAAGATCCTCTTTATGAAGGATTGATAGAATGTAGAGATTCCCAATATAATGATGTAATCTCTCCAGATAGTTTCCTTGAGCTGAAAAATAAAGATTCTTTGAAGGCATACAAAGATGAGTCTGCAGGAAGTAACAAAGGAGATATATGTGTAAGAACTATTGGATGCAGTGGAAGTTGCGGAAGACCTTGAGCTATTTCTTGATTTATTAACTCGTGCCATGGCCATATAAGACAAGTATGAGGTCGCTTCCAATCCTTTCGTCAGTACTCAAGAACCTCATAATGGAGTAGAGAAAAAGGATAAGTTTGAGGTTTCTCATGGAAAAGAGGTCAATGAGCATAGACCTGGGAAAGAAAAGAATTTGGAATGTTCAAGTAATTTGAACCAAAAGTATCCTTGGGGCAGTGATAGGATGCTCAATGAGGAATCAACTATGTGGATAAATGTGGAATGTAACTGGCACTATGAAACCGATTTCAAAGAGGATGAAGGCAGTGGAATTTCCAAGCGAAGACCTGAGCATCAAGAAGCTCACGTGGACTCACTCCTACAAAAACACAAACAATCATGAAAGCACCCATCTTTCATAAATATTTAAGGAGAGGAGGGTAATTTCGGATCCATTCAATGGCTTCACTGAGAATAGCATCACTCAATGTTGTCAACTCACGGGTAAGTTTTAAGGAATGAAAAGTACTTCGGTGAAAGTGGGTTATCCCTTGCCTTTTACCATAGGTGATTGTTAGGTGTGTTTCCATTTTACATTGTATGTGTTTCCCTTCTAGTTTTGTGTTGTGTGTTTCCTTTTTGTCATTGTGTGTTGTGTGTTCTCTCTCTCTCTCTCTCTCTCTCTCTCTCTCTCTCTCTCTCTCTCTCTCTCTCTCTCTCTCTCTCTCTCTATGTGTAAGTTGTACATGATTCTCGCAGGCCCAATAGATAAGGCATTAGTCATATTGTCTAAATTTGACCTTATAGATTCTTCATGTCATGTCTTCTTGCATTCAATCCATGTCATATCATTATGCTAGATCTATTTTTTTCATACAAATGTGCAACAGGAAATTGACAATTTCCAAACATGACAACGATACCCATGTAGCAAAATTTTCATGTTTTATCATTTTGAGGCACCTCGGGTCTACCTAGTTAGTCCAATAACCTCCCAATTGGTTTTAATTCATTCCCCTAGTTGATTTAGGAAATTCAAATCAATCCCCTAGGTGATTTTAGGAGTTCTTGAAAAATGCTATCTCTGGGCAGTTGTGGGAAGGGCTATCACTGGCCTTCCTAGGACTAGAATAACCCCTTGGAGTAGAATATACAATCCAAATCCATCATGGAGGTGAATATAATTCATAAAAACATCATGGAAGTGATTTTGGAAGATTCAGGGAAGATTTGGAGAGTTTGGAGCAGTTTGATCAAAATCAGGGTTTAAAGGCCTAGGCAGTGTACATGCCAAAAAAGTTGTTGAGATTCACAAGGTGATTATGTGAGCTCTGGATGGAGTTAAGAGAAAAAAAAATATTTGGAAAGGTATTTCCAAGTTTTACAAGGTGGTGAATTTTTATTTTTCACAAAACTTTGGCGCAATTGTTTTGTAAGAATTGTTTCTCATGTATAGGATGAATAACAAATCAAAAATCCACTTTTTCATGGATAAAATGGATGAATAAAGACCTTAAAACCTTACCATTGGATTCATAAGGTCATTTCTAGTCAATATCATATATAATTTCATGAAAAACATCCATTGGGAGCTCAAGATATTGTCGTCGCAAGTTGTCCTCAAGGTTCGGGAGTTAGTCAAATTTTTAGCTCCAGGAGCTTGGCGGGATTTTGTATCCCTGACGTCCCTCAAAGTTAGGGACGTAAAGTTTTTTAAAATGTTTCTAGCCCCTTTGAATCCCTATAAACCCACATATGACCTCCAGGATCACCATTTCAGCCCCTAGGTGCTTGCGGGAGCTTAAAACTTCACGTCGGATCTCCGCCATGTGTCATCACCTAGAGCGTTGTGGAATTTGATGTCCCTCACATGTCAGGGACATAAAACCTTGAAAGTTGTTCCTATACCCTAAGGATACTCCTTTTCACTCATGTGACCTCTTCAAGAGTGAATTTCCATCCCCTAGGTGCTTGTTAAGCCTTCATTTCCTCGTCGTCAAATCTCGAATCCGCCACATGTCATCGCCTTGATCACCATGGAAACTGATGTCCCTCTCATCCCTTTGAGGTGAGGGATGTTAGGGACATAAAATGTTCCTATTCCCTTCTGTGCATTTTTTTAATAATTTAAATCCAACACTTATCCATTATTTTCCCTCATTTCTTCTTCATAGTTCACCATGTCATTGCTTTGTAACTTGTCCACCATTGCTTCTCACCACCACTCCACCATTGTCAAAGCTCAAAAAATCTATAACAAAACAAATAAACACTAAAATACATGAAAATACACATTTATTAGGGGAAGGATTGATCAAAAGTGTTGAAGAAATGAAGAACAAGGAGAAAATGAAGATTTTTCGCTAGATAACCATGAAGTCACCCAATTGAAAATCCTTCATATCTTGACAGATACAAGTTGGATTGAGGTTCTATCTTTTGAAGACTTACAAATTTTTCAAGATGATTAAGATGCAATAAATGAGAGGTCAAATGGTTCCCTAAAACATTTGTTCCAAAAAAATCCCCATTTCATGCATCAGCTCAAATTTGTTGGATTTCCCATCAATCCGACAATGGAAACAAGTTAAAAACCTGCACACGGACTCCAAATGAAAAACTATCACAATGGAGTTGTTTTCATCGCGACAGAGACAAAAACCATACATGTAAATTTTGAGCTCCATTAATGGCCACCATGGTAGCCCCGTGTTTGAAACCACTTTGCTAGGTGAAATTTTTAAATTTTATTTTCATGCATTCTAGTGGAAAAAATATGTGAAATTCGAGAGGATGTGATCGCGATGACAAGACGGGTCCAAAAAATTATGTTCCATTACAAACCAAGCACTGGAAATACACTTTCTAAAAATAGTAATTTTTTCTATTCATACTTGTTATGTTTTGAAATTCATCATCAAAAGTAGTTATGGTGAAAGCAGTTTGTATCGAAGGTCACCAGGAAGTCAAAATGAGTGTTCGGAGCAGAAAATAATGAAAATGACCACTTACGAAAAATAGTAAGTTCCTTATATGGGTGCTTACTAAAAATAGTAAGTTAACCAAATAAGCGGCTGAGGCAAAGGTAGTGTGTATAGGATTGAATGAATAATTTCACCACATCAAGATGGTCAAGAAGAAGAAAGAATCACCTCTTACTATAAATAGTAAGTCTCCCATGTGGGTACTCGCTATTTAATTTAACTCATACTCAAGGGGATTTTTGGAATAATGGGACATAGAGGGATGATCATTCAGGTCAACACCATCATTTGGGATCATCCATGGGAATTTCTCATAGGGAATTTGAGACTCATCTCAGAGAATTCAATAATGTCTCCCAATACCGACTTCATGGTTCAAAGTCACGGGTATATCATATGCAAGGTGGAACTATGTAATTTAACTCGACAAGTGTCTATGAGCCAAGATGAAGGAATTTCTCAAAGTATAAAGAGTTTCGAGATGTAGAGTTCACTACATTGGAACACCTCATCAAGTCATCTAGAAGCGATTATGAACTTCATCTAGAAGGAAAATTATTCGTTGTTAGTGTTTCTTCCCTCTTCTTCTTCTCTCTCGCTCTTTCTCTCTCCTCTTCCCCTAACTTTCTCTCTATTCTCAATTTTCTTTCCATTGGGGTTGCAATTTTTCATATGTATTAGTGTTCCTAATGTAATAAGTCACCTTTATGTTATAAAAAGGGACTTAAAAGTTTCCTAGGATGTTGACAATTTTTAATTTGTATGAGGACATATGAAAAGGCATTAGGGGGTAGATGAAGAGTCATATCTCATTCTATAAATTGTAAATCCATTCCCATTTCAAAGGTTTGGTGATTGATTTTGTAAAATCAATAGTACATTGACAAAACAAAGGAGATAGCCAAATTCTTTCATTCCCCTCATTCTCAAATTTCCTCCATTTCCGCACTATGTACAACTTTGGTTTGAGAAATCAATAAAAGGAGTTTATAGATTTCTTTGACTAAGGTATTTCATGATACTTTGTGCTCATCAAATTCTATTTGGTCTTATTGCTACTTGCAAAGTTTTTTCCTCTTAATTTAGTGCATGTGATGAAGTTTCTAACTAGTGTGTGTGCAATAATCTGATTTTCTACCAGTAATATTAGTTCCCCTACCTCATATTCTCACTCCCTTTCCCACTTCTAGATAAAGTCCTCTCTAGCAAGCAATTGCTAGCTTTTCCGTAGGGTCAGTGGAGTTTGGATCCCCGGCCACAAGGCCACCCAGAAAATCCACCTTTATTTGTGCATGCATATACGATAGCTACACCAGTTAAGTAGAGAAACTTAGATTCCTAGAGCGTTGGCAGGAAATCCACGAGTTTTTCCACGACAATTTTCTCGCCAACAACGTGAAAATTTCTGATATGGAGATTCAAACACTTTCCTATTTACCAACATCGAGAATGATTATCTCCCTACTACGCCCTTAACCTATTGCTTGTATTAGGATATAAGTAGTTGACTTGTGGCTTACCATATCATTTTATTCGAGTCATTTATACTTTCTCTTTTTTAGTAGGTTGGCCTTGGTGATGGCCATAACATAGGAATAGTATATATAGGGAATTGTAGGTAGTAGTTTATGATCATTTGAGCATTTGAGTCTTATTGTATGGTTCCCCTCGAAGTGGCGAAGATATTTTAATTACATATTGAGATCATTTATTTGCAATATTTTTTTCTTTGGTGTTCTATTGCTCCTCGTAATCTGAATTATACAAGTAATTTCATTACAAGTGGTATTAGAGCTGTGATCCATGCCAAAATTACGGTAAAAACTCTAATTTTTGTTTACACTATATCTTTCAAACCAGAGTGATTTTTCGATATTGTTTTACTAGAGTTGTAAATCATTTCAAGTAAGATTCCCTGAAAATTTTAGAATTTTTTTCTTTATTTTTCAAAAGTTATATTAAATTTAGTTTTTTTCATAAAATCACTCCCTAGTTTGTAATTTAATGATTTTTTCCAAGTTCTTTACATTTTCGAAAATCTCTTTAAAAACTATTGGTAGTATATTCTTTGTGGTTTTTCCTATTTGGCCAATTTTTATCGAAACCATAAACCCTAGAGTTTGACATCATGGTGGGACCTTCCACAAGAGCTAAAAAGAATACTATCACTCCAAATAAATATGGGGTAGTCATTGAAGATTTGGAGTCGAAGAGGTAAATATAAATTCCTCAACACTAGGGTTTACCTCGAGTTGATCATAAGGTGAGACAACTCAAGTATGAAATGTGAAATCTTCAATATGAGATGGCTTCTAAAGGAGACATATACCAATTCAATCGGTGGTTGGATGATATTATGAAACATATAAAGGGTAAAAAGCCTGTCCCAAATCAGCCCAAACTTAACCAAGGAGGATATTTAGTTTAGAATAATGGAAAAAATAACCATGTTGGATTACTTTTCAATCCCAATTAGAATCCAAATTATGCGCAACCATTTAACATGATGTCGAAAGTGGAGATGTGCAAATTTGATGGGAAGGATTCATTGAATTGGATAAATCAAATGGAGAACTTATTTGAGTTATATCAAACCCCATCGGGAAAAAAGGTAACCTTGGCATCCCTGTATCTTGAACTAGAACAATTTATGCAGTATCGATGGTTATGTTCTTAGAGGCGAAAAGTGGTCTCAATGTCACTTAAACAGTTTTAACTAAGGAGTTGGAATTTCACTATACTTCCAATGTTTCAAATAGCTACTTTAGTTGATTGGAAAAGTTACAACTAACAGGATCGGTCAAAGATTATGTGCATCAATTCTAGAACCTTTACTTAAGGGTGGATAATATTACAAAAGAGAACCGAATGACATGTTTCTTGGAGATCTTAAGGATCACATTGAGCATGAGGTATGTATTTTTAATCCACTCAAGCTTTCTAATTATATTATCATGACACATAGAGTAGAGGAAAAAATATTTGTAATAGGAGGCAACCTTTCACTAACACTAAAGACCGTAGTAACCCTTCCCCATCATTCTCTCGGCCCAATTAGAGTGAATCCTAGACAAATGGAAGAAAAAATACCAAAAGGATTATGTTTTAACTATGACAAAAATATGGGCGGGACACAAATGTGTTGAGAATAAGTTGTTCTATACTTGAAGGAGGAAATGAGGATGAAGATAAAGTTGAAAGTATAGGAGAAAATGAGGAACTAGTAGAAGATGAAGTAGAGGATCACCAACCTACAATTTCTTGACATGTGTTTTCAGGTATTAGTACTCCTCAAACACTCAAGGTTATTGGCTATCTCAAAAAATAGAAGGTGATGGTGTTGATTGACTCGGGGAGCACTCATAAGTTCATAAATATTAAGTTAGTTACTCACCTCAATTGTTTTATTTACCCAGCTCCAAAAATGCAAGTTATGATTACAGATGGTGGGAGGGTAAATTGCGTAGGAAAGTGTCATAGTATAAAGATCTCCATGGGAGACTACATGTTATACTCACATATGTTTGTATTTATATGGGAGGTGTAGATATTTTTTGGGTATCAATGGCTCACAACCTTGGGTACTATAGAGATGAATTTCCAAGAATTGTTCATGTGATTTCATTCAAAAGGAAGGACAATACAATTGAAGGGATGGTAGTTAAGTCCCCATAGACTATTAGCGCTCATTAAATGCGAAGGTTCTCATAAAAGGAGTAGATGGATTTGTAGCAAATTTATTTTCCATAGAGGTACAAAATACGAGTCTTCAATCCCACCCAATCTTCAAAAGATTGTTGATGCTCTCTCATCTATTTTTTATGCAATTCGGAGGGACTACCACCAGTTAGGGATCATGATCGTATAATTATTTTGATTCTAGGGAGCCAACCGCCTAACATCAGACCATATCGATACCCATATTCCAATAAAATTGAGATTGAGAAATTGGTGCGAGGAAATGTTGAAGGCAGGTATCATCGAGGCATGGCTAAAGTGCATATTCTTTGCTAGTGGTCATGGTACGTAAGAAGGACGAAATATGGAGGATGTGTCTAGATTATTGAGAAATCAAAGAATACACTATCAAAGATAAGTTTCCTATTCCAGTAATTGATTATTTACTTGATGAATTGCATGGTGTTATTTATTTCAATAAATTAGATCTTCATTTGGGGTACCATCAAATTAGAATAAAAGAGGAAGATGTTCATAAAATGGCTTTCAAGACTCATGAGGGCCATTATGAGTTCTTGGTAATTCCCTTTAGTCTTACAAATTCTCTTTGAACATTTCAAAACTTGATGAACACTATTTTTAGGCCATTTTAAAGGAAATTTTTATTAGTTTTCATTGATGACATATTGATTTACAGTAAGACATGGGAAGAACACTTGCAACATGTAGATAAAGTGTTGGAAGTTTTCAAAAACATAAGCTTTATGCACATCCATCCAAATGTTTTTTTTTATACAAGAGGTAGAGTACTTGGGTCACATTATATCCCATGAAGGTGTCAAAGTTGATCCTCATAAGATCACATCTATGGTGGAATGGCCAAGGCCCAAAACTCTAAAAAAATATCCTAGGGTTCCTTGGACTAATAAATTATTACGAGAGGATTTTGAGGGGATATGGTAGAATGGCATCTCCACTCACTTTGCATTGCTAAAGAAGGATGCCTTCCTTAAGATAGATGCAGCCACTAAATCCTTTGAGAAGTTGAAGGAAGCAATGTGCACCACCCTAGTTTTGGCTACTCTTGACTTCTCAAAAACCTTCATTGTTGAGTGCGACGCATCAAGAACAAGATTGGGAGCAGTTCTAATACATGAAGGAAGACCGATTGCATTTGAGAGTCATCAATTCAAAGGAAAAGATATTCTCAAACATGTCTATGAGAAATAAATGATGGCTATTCTTCATTTGGTCAAGCAATCAAGGCCCTATCTAATGTGTAAACATTTCAAGGTGAAAACTAATCATGATAGTCTCAAATACTTTTTGGAGCAAAGGTTATCATCGAGGAACAACAAAAGTGGGTAATAAAAATGTTGGGTTATGATTTTGAAATCATATGCAAAAAGGGTAAATAAAATTTAGTAGTTGATGTGTTGTCTAGAATGGAAACATCCGAGACACGTTACTATGTGCAATGTCCATGTTAATGGCCGATTGGGTAGATGAAGCAAGATTGGAATGGGAGAAGGACAAGGATACACAATCTCTAATACATAATATCTAGCAATTCTCTATAAGATCTAATAAATTTGAGTGGAAATCTAATACCCTATGAGTACGAGGATAGGTTATACTTGTGCAAAGATTCGAGTTGAAGCATAAGATTCTTGTAGATCTACATGCATCACTTTTTGGAGGACACTATGGGTTTTGAAGACATATTATAGAATAAAAAGATAATTCTTTTTGGGAAGGACTCAAGGATGATCTAAAAAATTTTGTATCGAGTGTTTGGTGTGCCCAACGAGAACAAAGGTGAAACCATTAAGACACCATGTCTATTGTAACCATTACCAATTCCTAGCCGAGAGATGGGAGTAGGTCTCCATGGATTTCATTATAAGATTGCCTTGTTCAAAGGGTAAGAATGTTATTTTGGTGGTTATGGATCAGCTCATAAAATATGCCCATTTTTGTGCGATGTCACACCCATTTGCAGCTAGTAAAATTGCAATTATTTTTTTGGAGACAATTCGAAAGCTACATGGAACCCCAAAGATAATTGTAAGTGATTTTCATCCTATTTTCATGAGTAATTTTTGGACAAAATTATTTGCATGTTTGGGTACTCAACTAGTTCATAGTTCCTCTTACCATCCTCAAATTGATGGGCAAATGGAAATGGTTAACAAATGCTTAGAGGGGTATCATGTTTTTGTATTAGATAAGCATGAACGTTGGGTTAAATGGCTATCACTTACGAGAATGGTGGTATAACACATCTTTTCATACCTCTTCTCTAATGACCCAATTTTTAGCATTATATGGTTACTATCCACCATCTAGCACTTCTTCCTTGAGGGTGCAAACTAAGGTCAAAGATTTTGAGGAACGCATTGAAGATCAACAACGGGGTTTGGTTTGGTTTGAAGGAGAATTTGGAACCGGCACAAAATAGGATGAAACAACAAGAAGATCAACACCATAGTGAAAGAAATTTTGAAATTGGTGACTGTTTTTTGTGAATCGTAGTCTTACAAGTAGATGTACCTGAATTAATATAAAAATTACAACAAACTTGCTCCTAAATATTATGGTCCTTATCAAGTTCTACGAGAAAATTGGAAGTTTTTCTTATAAACTAGAGTTGCATCGATCTTCATGCATACACCCGGTATTCCATGTTTGCTTCCTAAAGAAGGTTATTGGATAGAAATTTATAGCCCATAAAGAGATACCATAACTTGATGAGGAAGGAAGAATCATTTTGGATCTAGATAGGATTACGTAAAGATGTACTAAGAGTATGAGAATTAGAGACATTAAGGAATATCGATCAAGTGGAAGAATCGAGCATAGAGGATGCAACACGGGAGGATGAAGATTTTTACAAAGCAACATCCAGATTATTCTATGTTGAGGACAACATTGGTTTGAAGGGGAAGCGCATGATACGCCCTTAACCTATTGCTTGTATTAGGATATGGGTAGGTGACTTATGGCTTACCATATCATTTTATTATGTCATTTATACTTTCTCTTGCTTAGTAGGTCAGCCTTGGTGATGGTCATAACATAGGAATAGTATATATATAGTGGATTTCAGGTAGTATTTTATGATCATTTGAGCATTTGAGTCTTATTATATGGTTTTGAGGTTGCCCCTCGAAGTGAAAAATCTATTTTAATTGCATATTGAGATCATTTATACGTAATATTGTGTTATTTGGTGTTCTATTGTTGCTCATAATTTGAATTATACAAGTAATTTCATTACACTTCCATCTCCATCTCCATTGGATGCTCTTGATCCGATTTAATAAATATTAAAATATTATGTTAAATTCTAATTTCAGAATGACTACAATGATATACAATAAGATACAAATGTTTAACCTTTTAAAGATGTAACTATGTAAGAAAATGAAAGAGATATGGAATTTATATGATTTTTCACTTTTCTTGAAGTATACCCAAACTAGAACAACTGATGAGAAGGTTGGGCGAAATCTTTGTAAATTCTCGATATGAATTCTGAAATTGCAAAATAATTTAGACAAGAGCACTGGGTAGGGGTGAGTGCACACTGGGTGCCCAAGACATTTTGTTGGCTCTTGTGACTACTACAGAGAGGGTCGAGTTTGATTTTTCTCGTGTCGTTAGGGTTTTTCTACCCTTCATTTTTGTTCACTTTTAGGTCATTTGGAAGATCGCTGAATTTGCTAGTAACCTATAACACAAATAATATCCTAAAAAACCCCAAACTACATCAAATCCATAAAAATAAATATACAAATTGGGAGTCATATTTTCCACGGTAGTCACCCAATAGAGTGAACTTACAACCGAGCACTACACTACATCTTAGACTCCATGTAGTTCTATGTGCTTTTGTGTGCAATAGTGCTCCTAGGTTTCCCTCACACCAATGATGCCAAGATAGCGGGTTGTAGCTAGATAGAATGTAAATGTGTGGAATGGAATTCAAAAAATTCCCCTTCCTATGTAGTGTATGCAAAGTAATAATCCCAAAATGCAGTCCCTTTAATAGTATGTAGATAGATATCCCTTGATAAAATTTTCTACCATTATAATGGTATGTATGTTGTGTTTATATAGGGATCTCTTGCTTGAATTTCGACACTAGTGACATGACATGCCAACTAGGACCTCAGGATAAGAGTAAGAAAATAAAAAATTCTAACCACAAATGTCAAAAATGTGAACAAGAATAAAGAGGACAAGAGTGCCCAGGTTGGACATGAGCGCTTGGGCACTAGTGTCCAATCCTAGGTGCTAGTGTCCTAAGATAACTAACAATAAATGTGAGAAGACCCACAGAGACATGGATCCCTTTTTCATGACCAGAAGCTGGGTGAAGAAGTGGCGGATGTGAGAGATAAAACAATAGACACAAACAAAACAAGCAGATAGACTAGACAGTGTGTCGCTAGTGAATACTTTTCTTACGCAATACCCATATGAAAAACAACATACTTTGTGGTATAGTAAATTAGTAGTATGTGTGTGATTTTGTGTCTAAATTTACCCCCCCTTTATGATATTTGAATGAAATTCAAATATTGTAAAGGAAGTAAGGAACATATCTATGAGAAGTCCTAGGAGAAGCCACGGTGTAAAAGTATGCATAGAATAAGAACATATAGCATGGTGAACCATGGATTAACATGTCAATTCATGTGGTGTTAATTGAGATAGAAAACCATTGTAAAGGATCACTTGGAAAAAATTATGATTTGATTTTGCAGAATTTGGTGATTTCAAATTGTTGTTGAAGAATATTTGAAGGGGTAGGAGGAGTGATCAATTCACAACCCAAATTTATATGTTTGAAAAACTTAAGGATTTGGGTGTCCTACCACCAGAGGAAGAGTGTTAGGGAGAGAGGTCTAGTTTTACTCTCCAACTATGACTACATCCTTAAAATGTCCAACCGTTGTAGATGGCTAGAGAAAAAATAAATCCATTTCAATTCATGTTGAATAACCCATATAGAACTAGTATAGGAAAGTCAATGACGTCTAATTTCCCTCACTCAATGAGTGTCGCGATATTTATACTACTATATGGATTCCATGTTACGTCATTTGAAAGTGATGTATCAATGATTCCCATGTTAGGTCATCTAGAAAAGAAGTTATGTAACTCCCAAATTAGGTCATCTGGGAGGAATAATGAAGTGATTCTTATATGGATTAATTGACTTGATTTAAATATTGAACACTTGTTTTGAGATTGAATTTATACGATAGATTACTCATGGAGAGATTTTTCACTTTTGGCCCCCAAATTGGGTAATGATTAACAAAAATAAGGATTTACCTAGATGGCTTAAATGGGGTATTTAGGGTATTAATGTTAATCTAAATAGGAGGACTAAAACGCTATAAATAAACTAAAGTAGTATGAAATAAATGTAAACAAACTATTCTAAGTGAAATTAAAACCCTAATATACAAGAAGTAAAAGGAAATTACTTAGATAATAACAAAAGACTATCACATGTTACCACAGATCTGGAACCTAGAACTCAAAAATGCAGAGGAACACATAAAGGCCCCCTAGTGAGAGGAAGATTTAGATTGTCTGAAGTGACACATGTGCCTGGGAGTGTATTGGGGTGCCCTGTCTGCAATCTGGGCACTCTAAATAGTATAAATGCTCAAAACCCTAATTTGGCACAGTCGTTAAGTGTCTCTAAATACTCTCTATCTGTTACACTGGATTCGCTAGATGAACTAGATGATGCCCTGCACATGAATAAGAAGAAGGGGTCATAATGACCTTGGCTTCCAAATCGTTGGACTTATCATTGAGTGTTACTACATTACATTGAGACCGGATGTGGTTCTTGTGAGTGTGTGTATGTCGTACCCTAGGTGCTCTCGTGTCAATTGCACTTTGTGAAATAACAAGCTATGGTAGCTATAGAAGATGTAGATAGTAGAATAGAATGAATAGAATCCCTCCTCCTCTAAGAATGTGTGTGATGCAAACTTTCCTATCTTGAATGTATGGTGTTATGTGGATGCAGCCCTAGATGGAGTGATAGTAGTGATAGGATGCAATGACCTAGGACCCTTATTATGGTCTTATAAGCTTTATATTTATAGGGATCTCAAGTTTAATTTCACAATTAATCGACAATGTTGACTAAGGAAAAGATAAAGATGACCAATGACTATAAGTGACCCAAAAAGGAGTGAAAGAGGCTAAGCATAGATCGGGATGCCCATAGTGGGACCGAGGCACTCCAATACAGGGTGGGGTACCAGAATCGGGCTAAAATCTCAAGGAAGTTAGAAAATGGGGTGACAAGTATTGGGAAATATTCGGGAAAGACAAAGTAAAACATAAAAAAAAGATGGAAAAAGGGGGGATTAATTAGTACTTTGTACACTTGAGAACCTTCTAAATAGTAGTATAAGACCGGGCTAAATATTTTCTAATGTGCAATATTTGTGTCTACATTTTCCCCCACTTTATGTTGGTGAGCAAATAGCTCAGTAACATAAAGTAGATAGAAAAAGTGTACTGATGTCCATGCAGAGTGTAGAAGAAAATGCGTCGATGGACTAGAAGCGTGGAATGAAAAAAAGAAAGATGTGGAGGAGTGTGGATTCTAAAGATGAAAAATGTGTAAAAAGTGATGAGAGTGAACCTAGAGAATGTGTGTGTAGTTGTTGCATGTGTGTGGTGTACTTGCATGGTTAGTATGGAAAGTACCGTCATAGTGTGTTGTCATTTTCATTGTCATTGTTGTTGTTTGTTGTTATTGCCCCCAATTTGAATGCTTGTTTCTCATACGAGCGGACCTACAAGGAGAAAATGATCAAGTAGTCAAATATGTATGTATGTAAAAATGTTATGTAAAGTATGCTAGAATGGAAAAATGGAACATGTGCACCTGATCCATGTCGAGAAAAAGGGTGTAGAAGGATATCCTATGATGTCACGAGTTTTTGGGAAATCTCATGCCACCCTAGTTGAAGAAGTGTAGGGAGGAAATGCTTGGTGTCCTCCAACTCTAACTACTTCTGCTGTATTTTTTGAAGAGATATTTGTATTGCGCTAGTTTTTTTGTGATCCTACGCCACTGGATAGAGAAGTGTAGAGAGGCCACCCATTGTAACCCCTGAGCCTATGAACGCTCCGCAGAATTGTCGAAGGACACCATGTCCTATTAAGTCTGATGTGTATGGAGTTCATAGACTAGTTTAAACTCACTCGTTGTGTGTGAACCGATGTAAATACATTGTGTTAGTAGAAACCCTCAATGATTCCCCCCTCTTTGGGGGTGCATGTGATGACCCTGGAAGGAGAATGCAGCCCCAAGAGAGGACCAACCACACTCTAACCTTGTAACCAACTCATCCTGCAGGGGGAAAGGGAAAGTTCTTGGAAGATACTAAGGCATGCACAAAAGGGGATGGTTATCTAATACAAGTGTTAGTCCGAACACATGCATGAAAATAAGTGTAAAGAATACATATAATGTACTAAGCAAAGTAGTCTAAACACACAAGAAAATAACAAGACTGCAAAAATCAGGTTTCAAACATGGGACATCACTCATGATGGTGCAAGACATGCAAAGGCCATCATGGTCACAAATAGAAGACAAGTGTGCACACAAGAAAAGGGCAAAGCCCACATACAATAGAAAACAACGTAGACAAGTATAAATACAAGTAATCATTGTAAAATTTTGTCATTCACAATAAGTGTTGAATGTGGAACACCCTTTAGCATGTTAGAGTGAAAACCAATATGTCAAAGCATGTATGAACTAGTAGTATAAGATGCTAAGTACAAAATTAAACAATAACACCTATATGAGATGAATGTTGATACCCCCAATGACCAGTGTAGTAAGGGTAGAAGGAAAGCATCCATACCATGTGTAAATTTCTTATATCTTTGATCACATTAGAAAAAGGTGTGAATGCTCAGTGTGTGTATGATAATGACATATAGGAAAGCAAGAAAACATGTGTAGTAAAGTGAACATGCAAAACACCGATAAAGTAAATGCTACCAAGGTGATGTAGTATGCTATGGATGGATGGAATGGAATACAATATGGAATGATAGGAGCAATGTGCCCCCAAGTGTATGGAAGTGTATGTAGTGAGGTTCATTTTGTTTTCCCCCTCAGCAGTCAAGAATGAACCACAAACGAGAGTGTGTCATCAAGAAATGGTCAAGGTTGTGTCTAGTGCGTTGTGATGAGTGTGTATGTGTAGTGGTGATGAAATTATACATGGGGAGAAGATGTGTGTTAACCCTATTACTGAAGCGTATATCATGACTTTGTTGATCGAAGGAGTGATGATTTATCCCTAAGCGTATATCACTATAAGATGAATGGATGAGGATGAGAGGTATGCAAAAATGTGTGTGGACCCTATAGCCTAATCATATACCATGACTTGGTTGAATAGAGGATTAATGATTTAGCTGTAAGAGTATATCACTATGAGATGAGTGTGTGAGAAAAAGATATGTGGAAAGATATGTGTAGTCCCTATAGCCTAAGAATATACCATGACTTGGTTGGATAGAGGATCGATGATTTAACCATAATCGTATATCACTACATGATGAAATAATGAAAGGTGATGATTTATCCTATAGCGTATGTCACTACAAGATGGGTGATGAGGGTGTGAGAAGCGTAGATAAGTAGTTGGTGGATAACGGAAGGGGGTGATGTTGGAAATATTGTCATTGATGTCAAAAGAGGTCCGAGCGAGTAAACGGAAATGCAGCCGAAAGTAACTTGAAATAACCAGCATACTGAGAAGGTTATAAAATAAAAGTTTAAATACATGAAAAGAAGCATTTTTGCATGAGGATTATCATGGTATAAGTGAGATATACACACTATACATAAGAGAGAGATATCCACATTTTAAGGTGTTCATATGCAATGTTTTATGGTGAAAAGAAGACTTAATGATGGCTAGCAGCGATTTAATGATAACAATGATTTTTCTAAGGAGGGGAAGTGCTCCTATCAAATGGTTAATTGCATTGATTAATGTGCATTTAATAATTATGGGCTGCATTAATTATTTTTTGGTTTTAGCCGACTAATGCACTTAATTAAGTTGTGTTAATGGAAAGGTTGTGTCGGTTGGAACGATGTGTCTTTTCAAAAAGGTACGAAAGGCTATATAAGAAGATTCATATGAGACTTATAAAGCATGGATTCAAGTTGAATATCTTAAGGATGAAGAATAAGAAGAGGAATCGTAAGGGCAGAATTTTAGAACAAGAAATCGAAAGTAAGAAGAAGAATTTTCCATTATTTTTGAGGAAGCAACAAGTTCAAAAGTGGAAAGCAAATTTTGTAAGGAAGGTTGGTGCCTTCATATTCAAAGAGATTGGTGTCTCTTGCTGAGTTGGTGCTTAGAAAAAGGGGTGGGTGCTCCTGTAGGTTGGTGCCTACAAAGCGTAATTTAGGGATTGGTGTCTCCAGGTAGGCTAGTGCCTACAAATTTTTGAGAAATATATATAAAGAAAAAAATTTCTCCGTGGTTTTCTCCTGAAAGGGTTTACACGTATATCTTTGTCTACTTGCATTAAGTTTTGTGTTCTTTGATTGCTTTGATATATTCACATTTCTCGTGATTATAGATCTAAGTTCAAGTATTAAAGTTTGAAATAATTTCATAATCTTGATTCACCCCCTCTTGGTATTACCTTGTGCTCAACAATTGGTATCGAGTGGGTTCCTTCAGAACAATCTAACATTTGGAAGGTAGATCTCGGGAGCACATATGGTTATTCAAGTATAGGAAGGATTTTCCTCGAATAAGGCTCCATTGTTTAATGGAACAAACTATGCATTTAGAGCGTAAGGATGAGAACCTATCTGATGGCACTAGGGTTTGATATTTGGCAATCAGTAGTGGTCGGATATACCATTCCATCAACTCGCCAATGAGACAAGCCGGTAAGAAGGCTTTCAAAAATAATGCCAAGGTGATGAATGCAATCTTGTGTGGTGCTGTCGAGTCTAAATTTGTCAAGGTAATGCAATGTGACACGACAAAGGAAATATGGGATAAACTTCGAAAAATATATGAAGGTGATGATAAGGTCATAAAAGCTAAGCTTCAAACCCATAGGAGAAAATTTGAGAGCCTAAAAATAAAGGATGAGGAAGATGTTGCAGCTTATCTTCTGTGGGTGGATGAAGTTGTCAACGCCATAAGAGGGCTTGGAGAAAAGATTGAGGAACCTGTGATCATCTAGAAGGTCTTAAGATCTTTACCATTAAGATTTGATGCTAAGGTGTCTGCCATCGAAGAAATGAAGGATCTTGACAAGCTAAGCATGAATGAACTACATGGAATACTAACGGCTTATGAAATGAGGACCGAGTCTAATAAACCAGCAAAGAAGGAAGCCGCATTCAAAGTCTCAAGAAAATGCAATCAAGGAATCTGAATTGAATGATGAATCAAACAGTGAAGAAGATGAAAAGGAAGCTTTATTCATTCGAAAGCTAAAAAAATGATCTATGAGATACAAAGATAAGTTACCATTTAAATGATTTAACTGTGGTAAAATTGGTCATTTGTAGCTAAATGCCCATAGAAGGAAGATATCGAAGATGAAGAAAGCAAGCCCAAGTTCAAAAGAGAATTCGAGCAAAGCAGAGGCAAGAAAAGATTTGAAAAGCAAAAGAAGAGTCTATATTAAAAAAGAGGTAGCATCTCATCCGAAGAAAGTGGAATAAGTGATTCAAACAAGTGATGATGAAGAAACATTGTTTATGGCTATAGAATAAGGTTCATCAACCAACAAATTTGATTTGAAAGGAATCGAGGACATAGAAGAAGAAGGTGAGGTAAACCTTAAAGAAGAACTCATTTGTGCGTTGGGTGAAATAAAAGCACTCAAAAAGAGGAATCGAAGCAAAGACTTTAGCTCCGAAATATGAAGAACAAAATCAATATTTGAAGCTAAGTTAGCCCAGAGTCTTGAAGAGTCAAATAATCTAATCATTGACACGAAGACCAGTTGAAGAAGCAAAGAGAATTGAGGAAGGGTTGAGAAGTCACTCAAGGTGAAACAAGAAGAATGTGAAAATTGTGAGTCGAGATTGTTTCGATGAGAAAAGACTTAGAAAAGATAAATACCAAATTAATGAACAACTTGAAATTTGAAAAGAGTACTAAGGTTCTAGATGAGATTCTAGAAAGTCAAAGATCATCATCCAACAAATCAGGACTTGGATATGAAGAAAAACTAGAGAAAGCTTCAAAATCCATTGAGATTCCAGAGAAGAAAGGTTTAGAAAAGGTAAAAAGTTATGTAGAAATTCTAAATACGCCTACGAAGAATAAAAGTAGAAAGGAAGAGGAAACCACGAAGACCAGTTCCATCCACAAGGAAGGTGTTAAAGAGAATGACACCAAAAGACCATTTATTCCACAACATAGGAATATGAACAGGTTCGAAAGTTCCTTTCATGGTTATTGTTTTTATTGTAATATATATGGGCATAAAAAGATAGAGTGTAGAAAGTGAATGAGAGATAATGAATCCTGGAACAAACCAAAATATGCTCATAGAGTGTTGAATATGAACTATAATTCGTTTGCTCCACTATCCTATTATAACGAGTACGCCATTATCTGCTACAAGTGCAATAATTATGGACATATAGCATGCTTTTGTAGAAGTGTCTTTTACTCGAAAAAATATCAAAAGACAAATCCTTTAGATACAAAGAAAAAGGAGGCTACGGAATCCTAGACAAGGAAGTAGGAGGAAGATGGGCTAGACAAAGAAAAATCCATGCTCGTTCAAACAACTTTTCATGCTCGAGATGAAGGATAGCAGTGGTACATTGATAGCGGATGTTTAAGACATATGATTGGTGATAAAAGTAAGTTTCTCTCCTTAAAGAAAGTAAATGAAGGTACAATAAAATTTGGTGATAATGCTATAGCAAAAATCGTTGGCAAAGGTACGTTTGAGTTTGGGTAATGGAAAAAAATAGAGAATGTTTTGTATGTTGAAGGATTAAAACATAACCTCTTGAGTGTGAGTCAAATGTGTGATCAAGGACACACTCTTAAGTTCTATTTGAAGGATGTGAAATTAGGAAAGTAGATACAGGAGAACTAATTGTAGATTGCCACCGAACTGCAAATAATCTATATATGCTCAGAGAAATAAAAGAAGAAAAATGTTTCCTAAGTCAAGTTGAGGAAAGTTGGCTATGGCATAGAAGGATGGGACATATAAATTTTGATAATCTTGTGAAGATAAGAAATAAAAAGACCATACGGGACATGCCTAAAATAACAAAGCCTTCAACTACTCTATGCAAGTAGTGCCAGCTTGGGAAGCAGACCAGAACAAGATTCAAAACAAAGGAGTATTCATCCACCAAACCATTAGAGCTAATTCACACGGATTTTTGTGGACCTACCGAACAAAAAAGTATTCAATGTGAGAGTTATTTTATGTTACTCATTGATGACTACACTAGAATGACATGGGTAGCATTTTTGAAAGAAAAATCTGAAGCATTTGGAAAGTTCAAAGCTTTCAAGGCATTAGTAGAAAATGAAACAGGGATGAAGATAAAATGTCTAAGGTCAGATCGTGGAGGTGAATTCATGTCGAATGAATTTATTGAATATTGTGAAGACCATAGAATTAAAAGACAATACTCAGTGCAAGAAATCTACAACAAAATGGAGTAGTAGAAAGGAAGAATAGAACTTTTCAAGAGATGGCCCAAACAATGCTAAATGAATCTAAGCTATCAGATAGATTCTGGAAAGAAGCGGTAAGTACTGCTGTTTATATTTTGGATAGAGTGCAAATCAGAGTTAACCATGACAAAACTCCATATGAATTATGGAAAGGAAGACCAACCTCGAGTCAAATATTTTTAAGGTATTTGGGAGCAAATGTTTCATTAAAAGAACCGAAGAGGACTTAAGCAAATTTGATTCAAGATCCGATGAAGGGATTTTTCTTGGGTACTCCACTAAAATTAAAGCCTTAGATGTTATAACAAGAGGTTGTGGACTATCATAGAAAGTGCAAGTGTCAGAGTGGATGAGGGTCTAGATCTAAAGACAAAAGAAAATTTAGAAGAGTCTTTAGAAATACCAAGTCTTGTGAAAGAAGAACAAGAGGAAGAAGAAGATATTGAAGATTGGAGTAAATCAGAAAGGCAGGATACCAAGACACCATCTCGCTTCATTCGGAAAAATCATGATGAAATTGATTATTGGAGAACTTGATATCGGGGTTCAAACGGAAGACGAATTACAAATTCTTCTGAGCAAGGGTATTTTTCTCTGTTATCTAAGGTAGAACCTAAGAACTTTTTAGAAGCAAGACATGATAAACATTGGTTGAAGGTGATAGAAGAAGAATCAAATCAAATTGAGAAAAATGAAACTTGGGAGCTGGTTCCCCAGGACAAAGAATCGAGAATGTGATTGGCACTAAGTGGGTATTTCAGAACAAACTAAATGAAGATGGTCAAGTCACTCGAAATAAGGAAAGATTGGTATGCAAAGGGTATGATCAAGTGGAAGGTGTTGATTTTGAAGAGACTTTTGCTTTGGTTGCCAGACTAGAAGTAATCAGAATGTTCCTTGCTTTCGCAATGTTTAAAAATTTCAAAGTCTACCAAATGGATGTCAAATTAGCCTTTTTAAATGGGAATTTAGAAGAGGAGGTTTACATAGAACAGCCTGAAGGGTTCCTATTATCAGAAAATGAAGATTATGTGTGTAGGTTGAAAAAGGCATTATATGGATTAAAACAAGCCCCTAGAGCATGGTACTCAAGGCTTGATCAACATCTACAGGACCAAGGATTCAAGAGAGGACATGCTGACAGTAATCTTTACATCAAAACTGAAGATGAACACCAGTTAATTGTGGTTGTATATGTGGATGACATAATCTTTGGAGGAGACAATGAAGAAATTTATAGAAAATTTGAGAAGACATGCAAAAGGAATTTGAAATGTCTATTTTGGGTGAGTTATCCTTTTTCCTTGGATTGAAAATTTCTCAATCTAATAAAGGAATATTTATATCCCAAACCAAGTATGTGAAGGAAATGTTGAAAAATTTTGGTATGGAGGAGTGTGCACCTGTCAACACATCGATGATCACTGGAACCAAGTTAAGCAAAGATGACGAATCTCCAGATGCTGATCAATCTATCTATAGATCAATGATTAGGAGTTTATTATATGTGACAACATCCAGACTAGATATCATGCAATCGGTGGATATGGTGGCACATTTTCAAGAAGGACCGAAAGAAACACATGTGCAAGTTGTAAAACGCATATTCAGATATCTAAAGGGAACTATGGAATACGGGTTTTGGTATCCAAAAGGAAAATATTTCACATTGATAGCTTCTACAGATTCAGATTGGGCAGGATGTGTAGATGATAGAAAAAGTACAAGTGGAGGAGCATTTTTTCTTGGAAACAGTCTGGTATCTTGGCTAAGTAAGAAGAAAAATTTTGTATCCCTATCCACAGCAAAAGTAGAGTATATAGCAGCGGTACTATGTTGCATGCAAATTTTATGGATGAAGCAGACCTTGAAGGATATCAAAATAGAGTATGATCATCCCATCTCCATATTATGTGATAATACTAGTGCAATAAGTATTTCAAAGAATCCGGTTATGCATTCTAGAACAAAGCACATTCCCATAAGATATCACTTCTTAAGAGAGCAGGTGGCAGAGAAATAGGTAAAGTTGGAGTATGTCTCTACATTCGAACGAGATAGCGAGATATTTTCACTAATCCACTTCCAAAGGAGACATTTGAATATATACGGCATAAGCTAGGAGTAATTTCTTTTACATATTTACACTTTGAAGAGTCAAGGGTAGCATTGGTTAAGGGGAGCTAAAACTTTGCAAATTTTTCAGCTCCTAGGATGACCCTTACCATTGATGTCAAAGGGGGAGAATGGTAGTAAGGGGGAGCTACGTCAAGAGGAAGCTATAGAAGAGGAGATTATTTTTGGGGGTTTCCATCAATGACAAAAGGGGAGATTGTTGGAAATATTGTCATTGATGTCAAAAGAGGTGTTGAACTGGTAAATGGAAATATGTCAGAAAGTAATGAAATTATTGACGGAAATGGTAGAAAGTAACATAAATAACCAGCAGTATAGAAGGGTAGAAAACAAAAGTTTAAATACATGAAAAGAAGCGTTTTTGCATGAGGATTATCATGGTATAAGTGAGATATACACAGCTATACATAAGAGAGAGATATCCACATTTTAAGGTGTTCATATGCAATGTTTTATGGTGAAAAAGAAGATTTAATGATGGCTGGCAGCGATTTAATGATAACAGTGATTTGTCTAAGGAGGGGCAGCGCTCCTATCAAGTGGTTAATTGCATTGATTAATGTGCATTTAATAATTATGGGCTGCATTAATTATTTTTTGGTTTTAGCTGACTAATGCACTTAATTAAGTTGTGTTAATGGAAAGGTTGTGTCGGTTGGAACAATGTGTCTTTTCGAAAAGGTACGAAAGGCTATATAAGAAGATTCATATGAGACTTATAAATCATGGATTCAAGTTGAATATCTTAAGGAAGAAGAAGAAGAAGAGGAAGTGTAAGGGCAAAATTTTAGAATAGCAAATCTGAAAGTAAGAAGAAGAATTTTCCATTATTTGTTGAGGAAGCAACAAGTTCAAAAGTGGAAAGAAATTTTTTAAGAAAGGTTGGTGCCTTCATATTCGAAGAGATCGGTGTCTCTTGTTGAGTTGGTGCTTAGCAAAAGGGGTGGGTGCTCCCGTAGGTTGGTGCCTACAAAACTATAGTTTGGGGATTGGTATCTCCGGTAGGTTGGTGCCAACAAATTTTTGAGAAAGAGGTTTCTCCATGGTTTTCTCCCGAAAGGGTTTCACGTATATATCTGCTTTCTACTTGCATTAAGTTTTTGTTCTTTGATTGATTTGATATATTCACATTGCTCATGATTATAGATCTAAGTTCAAGTATTAAAGTTTGAAATAATTTCATAATCTTGATTCACCCCCTCTCAAAGTATTATCTTGTGCTCAATAGGTGATTTTAGCACTAAGCGTAGACCACTATATGATGAATAAGGTAAGGGTGGTGATTTAGCCTAAATCGTATACCACTAATGGATGAGTAGGAGAAATGATGATGTGGTAGAATGACTTAGAAGAGGATGATAGAATAGGTGATGATCGTATGTAAGAGGATAATGTAGAGTGGAAAGGAGTGGTGATTTAACCTAAGGTGTATACCACTACATGATATGATGATGAGTATGGGTGATGACAATATAGCCTAGAGCATTGGTCACGAGTCCGATGAAATGTGTTATGACATGTCACATGTAGGTAAGGTCCATTTGATTGGTAAACCCTCAACAGTCAAGTATGGACCGAGGAACTAGAGTGTGTCATAGGGTGGTGAGTGCAATGCATAGAAAAATGTAGTGTAGATGACCAAGGTATGTGAATGTGTATGTAATGCAATAAATGTGTAGGTAGAAGTAGAATGTTGAATGATGAGAGATAAAACTAGACCCAAGTATAAGGAAATCTAGTGTAGAAGGTATAATAGGTAGGGTGTATGAATGCAATGTGGGTATGGAAGGTGGAATGCAATAAGTGTGTAGATAGGAATAGAATGCATAATGATAATAGATAAAACTAGACCCAAGTATAAGGAAATCTAGTGTAGCATGTAGAATGTATAGGATGTATGGATGACATAGAAAACTAGACTCATAGATGATGATGACTAGTGTAGTGTGTATGAGATAGATGAGGTAGAAATGACTAGTAGATGAGGTATGTATAGGATGATGTAGGATGTATATGTATGGGTCCAGTAGTGCAGTGTGTGGGGTTTAGTGTAATGGTAATCCCTCAACAGTCTAGTGTGAACCGAAGCACTAGGGTGTGTCATCATCGAGTAATGACGGTGCTATAACATGTGATATTATGTAAGCGTATAAAGATGACATATGTGTGAGTGAGTAGGGGGTAGGGTGTTATGCCCCCAAATGTTCTATGATGATAGCAATCTATGCAGCCATACAAGAGGTGTCATGCCATTGTGGGAGAGAATTGGTTATGTCATGATAGGAGAGAGGGCCAACACAATGGTAGGCCGAAACAACATTAAAACCATGCGATGATGACAAAGTTGGAAATGTGGACTGCCCATTAGTAGAATGAGTAGTGTATTTTTCAATAGTGATTGGTTGGAGCTTATGTGGGATTGGTGATGTTGTAGAAGTGTTGGTAGGAGAAGGAGGTGGATTGTTTGTGAGAGGTGGTTGCATACTTTGACTTGGTAGTGTTGTGGATGACTTGAGAGAAGGAGGTGCTGAATTGATTTCTAGAGGAGGTTGTTGAGGTGGTGTTTGATCATTAGGTATTGATGACTCAAGGATAGGAATCCATTGGGATGTAGCATTATTATTATGTTCAAGTATAAGAGGCTCAGGTGATGGCATGTCTTGAGGGTCAATTATATGACATGTAGTGGACCTAGATTGCATATGAGATGTAAGAGGAGGAGAAACATGTGATTGAGAAGTGTCTTTAAGTTGTTGGATTTCATATTTGAAATATGTAATAACGAATTCTATAGCTTGAAACTTGTCATGAAACAATGAATGTATAGCCTAAATTGATTCTAATAAGGGTTGATTAGGTGGAGGATGGAAGGTAGTATAAAAATCTGTAGAGAGTAAAGAGGGATAGCCTAACCCATGCTTATGTGTTTGTGTAGGAAGATCCCAAGGGGATGTGACTTTAGGGTCTTGTGTACTAGTATTAGTAAAACCATAACGTTTGAAATAGTCATACCCTAACCATACTTAGAAAAATCTTGTGATTTTTTTGTAGAAGGATCACTAGATTTCTCAATTGAGTTACAATATTCAAAAGGAGATGGGTTAGCCAACACATCGTAGACAGTGCCTTGATGTCAAAATTTAAAACACACATGTAGTGTAGAAGGGACCCCATGCATGGCATGGATCCAAGGTCTTCCAAGGAGGATGTTATAGTTGAGGTCATTGGGCATGACATGACATGGAATGGTAATTTTTTTGGACCAATGGTAATAGGGAGGTTTACAATACCTAACACATGCTTAGGGATGTTATCAAAGCCAGATGGAAATAGATGATGGAGTGAGAGATGATTCCAAAATACCTAAGTGGTGAAGAAAGGTAACATTACAAATATTGAGGCTAGATCCATTATCAACTAATTCCCTTTTGACACATATTTTATTGATACAAAATTGGATATATAATGGAGGGTCATGGGCTAAGAAATATAGTGGCAGGATGTAACGCCCGCTAAAACAACCCACTTGAGACCCAAGAAACAACCTAGGGTTAGTTAGGAAAATTATGGAATAATTTTTTTTTATTTAAAAGAATCTACAACCAAGTTACAAGACAACAATTGTCACTAACAGGTTCCAGAAAAATTCTAATCTACTAGAATATACTTTTCTTTTATTAATAATTATTAGAGGTCATAAGGTCCAAAATTTAGGGTTAGAAGTTTCAATTAGGTTCAAAGGGTAAATTATCACCATAACCACTCTCTAATAGGATTAAAGTTTCAACTTGATTTTTCTCACACTTAACACATTCAAAATTTCCCTAAATCATTTCCATTGGATAGGAAATTTCCTCACCTTTCCAATGATATAAAGAAGTCCTCCTAACTCCTCATAAAACTCAAGTTATGGGCCGGTGGGCCTTGGGGTGAAAATTTTCCCCAAGAGCGGTTGGCGGGCCACGGGAGATTTTTCAAAATTTTTCCGTGCGGGGCGAATAACCAATTTTGCACCCGCACCCTACAAGTCTACCGGGGACACATGTCAAGCTCTGATTGGTGTGGGGAATTATGGGGACACATGTGATTTTTGACTTTTGGGTTGGAAAGAGACAAGGCAAAACTTTCTACGCACCTCTGTCGATGCCTAAGGCGCCACGTGTCAGTATTTCATTGGCTGCGGGCTAGCGGGTCGGCGGAGAGATCTAAGAAAATTTTCCAAAGGAAAGGTTAGAGTTTCAAAGTTAATTAAACTTTTACTCCTCCGCCATCACCGGGTGAAGCCACGTGTCAAGCATTCATTGGCTGCAGGATTGTGAGCCGACGAAGGAAACTAAGAAAAATTTCCAAATTTTTTTAAAAAGTGCCAAGGAAGAAAATGGTGCCGCGCCTCCACTATTGCCTTGTGAGGCTACATGGTAGCCTCTGATTGGCTACAAGCTAGTGGGGCGGTGGGAAATATTTTTAAAAAAATCCCAAAAATTTTCCTAAGTGTTTTAAGGAAAAATTCGGGCCGTAGGCCCACCAAGGAAGGAAAACTTTAGAGGGCCATAACTTTTGTTAGAGAGCTCATTTTTGGGCAAACAAGGACTTTCTGGAAATATTTTGATGTCATCTTTGCATAGGAATCATTCATTTTATATTTTGATAAAGTTTAAGGGGTCAATTTCATGAAAACATTTTACAAGCAAACTAGTAAATTTTAACTTATAAAATTTTGTTCAAATTGATCTTCTCCTTCACTCAACATGCCAAACAAACATGGAGGATTGTTCTAAGAAGAATTTAGGATGCATTTGGAAGGTAATTTTGCTTGATGGATTTCCAATTCAAATTTTTACAACTTTTGTGAAAAGCATTTGTGAAAAGGTTTGGGCCCGAATTTGCAATGTTTGATGGATTTTTTTATTAAGTGTTTTAGTCCAATTGGGTTCATTTATACCTTGGCATGTTCAATTTTAGTGTTTCATTGTTATTTCTTCCTTGCAGGTTCGAACTAATCATTTTAGAGGAAGTATTTTCCAATTTAAAATTCAAAACAGAGGTCAGTTTCTAAAGGATCTGTTTATCAATTTTTTTCATCTTCCAAATATGGAATTCATTTCTATTCTAGTCTAATACATTTAAGTGATTTAATCAAACCATTTAATGGCTAAAATATAAAGTCTGGTTTCGAATTTTTCATATTTTTAAAAGAACAAAGTTACTTATATTTCCTTCATACGTATTCCTTTTTTTCAAACAGAGATTTCCATAACATTTAAAGATCAAATATCAATACAACAATGCAAATGAAGAAAGGTATTGCAATCCTTAATTGATTTCAAATACAACTTTACATCTCTCAATTCCTTGAATGCAAATAACATATTTCAATTTCTTTCTTTCAAATGAACAGAACAGAGTATATATATCTTTCACATTATTTCAAAGCAAAAATAGAGTCCATCTCTTTTTCATTTCACTTTACAAATTTCATAATCCATACTACATCTTTCCATTTCAAAACATTTACAAATTCATCCACTTCAAAGTGGGAAAAGGTTACAATGGGATTTCATTTCACATGGACTGTCAAACTATCTTTTCTCAACTCCAAAACAACAACATGCATTCTTTTCTTTCATCCAATTTTGATCACAACAAAGGCAGGGGAAAGGAAACACTCTCCACCCAACCAAGAAATCCAATGAAAAGGAGAATCCATCCTTCTTCATTGGCCCCCAATCCCCAACCACAATGCAATAAGAAATGTATTTCAACTCATGGCAACAACAGGCTTCCACATCACAAAGCAATCTTTCAACATGCACATTTCAAAATTAAAAACACAATCCAAACAAAACAGCAATTTATAACTGCATTGAAACATTAAGATAAAACTCGTGTTTCATCATGCAAGCCAAAGGAGCAAGAACTATGGGGGAAGCTGTTTATGCCTCCCAATGGGAATTGGGCATCCATCTGTAACAAACCGCTAATATAAAACATCTCCCATATATCTTTATGCCCCCCACAAATTTCCTTATGCCCCCACAAAGTAAGAAATGCAAGCTATTTATTTTCCATGGTGGATCCCAATCCCAAACTCCCTCCACAATAAATCTGATGCCACTGGCATTCCCTTATGCCCCCCACATGGATTCCCCATAGCCTTCTCCTACACCATTCCTAGGCAGTCTACCCAACCAGCTAACAACACACAAAACATTCACCATTCATACAACATAAAAATAAAATAAAAGTATATATTAAGAGCTAAGCTCCTACCTCTCCATGGTAGATTTTGTTCCAATGCAACAAGATTTCAATGTCAAAATACAGTCCCAAAATCAGCAATTCCCAAGTATGAAATTCTCTCCAATCTCCTCCAAAATCAACAAGAGCTCCAAACAGCCAAGGAAAATTCACCCCCAATGAAGTATGCAAAAATTTCAACAACCCAAAACAAAGCAAGGAGTTCCAATTTTATAGAAGATGATGAGGTGGATCCATGTAGGATGCCACATCACACATCCTCAACTCCAACACAAAAGTCAAATTAATTCTCCAATGCTTAATAAAGAGGTGGGTGAATAATATGACAATAAACTTACACACTCCAAAAAGCCCACACCCCAGAGGACTGAATTTAATAAAATGTAATAAGAGTGCAATTAAAAATTACAATTTGTCTTCATTAAATGCATTATAAAAGTCTAAATTTAACCCTCCAACCATAGGTATGGTTGGTAAATGAAATTAAGAGGTATGGGACAAGTTTTACTTGTCCCACAAGCCTCAAAAGTAGCCTCCAAGGACAAATTCGAATTTCCAAGGAGGTGGAGTGTTTCATACTCCAAAATCTGACATACACAACTCTTACACATACACATCACTTACCCCATTTAATACAAAATCCAACCACTTCACTAATTACTTTCTTGTATCCCAAATTTGATTAATTTATTTATTTTAACAATATGATTACTCACATTAATACCCCACAATAAAAGAATAATGAAAGGGGTAAATGCATCAGAAAATAAACATATACGCAAACAATAATAAAAAGGAACCACATTAATAAAATACACATAACCCCTTGGTCACATTAAAAAGTAATCCCCATAGGAATCCCTAACAAAAAACAACACACACACACAAAACATGATGCCATGGTGACCTTGTTGAATTCATCTAGAATTCCAATGTGGTTGCTCTCTAATCCCAGGATGTTTGTTGTGATATTTTAACTCTGCAAAACACAAATACCTCCTTGACCTTGTGGCCATATCGAACATCCAACATGATATAAATATAATCACAAAATCATTTATACACATGAATCACAACAACATCAAGGCAATCAACAATATCACTTACAATTTATATCAACAACTATATCATCATCATATAATGTCCATTTTCTATGTCTACTCACAATATCCAAAAATCACATGTCCGAACAACATTCATAATATATCCATGTCAAATAGTATATCATAAATGCGACATATGAAGCGTCTCTAATAATCATCATGCATCATAACTAAATCAAGATCAACAATAATCCATGGTTCAATATCTAACATCATACTAAATCAAAACCATGTAATAATGTCTATAATAATAATAGTATCAAGATCAGTATCAAAAGGTGTCAAAGGGAAGTCAAAGCACTACATCCCCTCCCCGAGACTTGACTTCCTCCGGAATTAACTGGAACAAATGTGGAAACTAAACTCGTAATAAGGTAGCATCCTCCCATGTAGCTGCAGTCTCATCATATTTGTCCCACTGCACCCAAACCTAATCAACCTCTCTACCTCAAAGGCCCAGGGTCCTGCAATCTAAGATGTGAATGGGCTCCACCATCACCTACCCCTGATCCTGCACCTGCAATGATGTCCAATCTAACACATGAGAAGGATCTGTAAAATATCTCCTAAGAACTAAAACATGAAACACATCATGTATGAGAGAAAAGCTAGTGGTAATGCTTAGATGGTAGGCCAAGGGCCAATAAGCTCCAAGATCTCAAAAGGACCCACGAATCTAGGAGTTAACTTAGAATATTTTCCATAACGAATAGGGATCTTATGTGGCATAACACGAAGGAACACCTTCATGCCCACATCAAAACTACGGTCGGTCCTATGTTGATCTACATACTTCTTCTGTCTATCATGCGCCTCTTGCAGTCTCTATCTTATCAATACCACCTATTGCTCCATGTCCTACAATAAAGCTGGTCCAAGAGAAACCCTATCCTCTAGCCTATCCTAGCTAAGAGGTGTCTTACACTCTCTACCATACAAATCCTGAAAAGGAGCCATGCATATAGAACTCTGAAAACTATTATTGTAGGCAAACTCCACCTAGTACGGGTACTCCTCCCATTTAGACTGTTGATCCATCACATGCATCCTGAGCATGTCCTTTAAAATCTAGTTCACCCGCTCAGTCTGTCCATCTGTCTCGGGGTGATATGCTGTGTTGAAATTGATCCTCATCCCGAGGGCATGCTGTATGGTAGTCCAAAAATGGGAAGTGTACAAAGGATCATGGTCACTAATGATCTTCCTTGGAATCCCGTGCACTTCGCTCTAGCTATATAATTGGTCTTCACTGGAGAAAAGTGAGCCACTTTTGTCAATTTATCAACCATGATGGCATCATGGTGATAACTTAACATCGGTAGCCCAAAAATGAAATCCATGGAAATGGTGTCCCACTTCCATTCCAGTATAGCATGAGGAAAAAGAAGGCCAGGTGGATGTTGATGTTTGGTCTTAACTCTCTCGGCACTCTAAACATCATGACATGAACTAGGCCACATCTCTATGAATTCATCTCAATGATACAACCTGTCTTAATGTGGCATACATCTTCTTCACCCCAGGATGGGTTGAATAGGGTGCATGATGTGCCTCTACCAAGATGTCCTACCTCAAGCCTCCATCTCTGGGAACATGAATTCGGCCTCTGTGCCTGAGAAGACCATCTACCTCTAAAGAAAAACCATCAAACTTCCCCTCGAGGGGTCTCTGAGACTTGATCTCTGCTCGAACTACAATGTAGAAGTTGTCAAGAGGAAGCTATTGAAGAATCCTACTCCACAAATATGTACTCACTGAGGTGGCCATAGCCACATGTCTCCATATCTGTTGAGAGCATCTACTACCACATTCTCCTTCCCCTTCACATGATCGATCTCCATATCATACTCATAAATCAAATCCATCCAACACCACTGACGAGCGTTAAGATTGGGCTGCATGAAGAGGTGGCGAAGACTCAAGTGATCTATCCTGAGTGTGAATCTCTGACCAAGCAGAAAGTGTCTCCATCAAACCAAAGCATGCACAACTACCACAAGCTCAAGATCATGAGTCAGATAATTAATATCGTAATATTTGAGTTTGTAAGACTCAAAAGCCACTACTCTTCCCTCCTCCCGCATCAACACACCTTCAAGCCCTTCTAAGGAAGCATGCGTGCGAATGAAAAACTCACCCGAGGATCCGCAAGATACAAGAATAGGTGTTATAGTGAGACACTCTTTCAGTGTCTTGAAGGCTTACTCACATCTATCCAACCAAACAAACTTCTTCCCTTTCCCTGAAGGGAAGTGATGGGATGTGCAATCCGAGAGAATTCTGAACAAATCTCCTATAGTAACTTGTTAATCCCATGAAGCTACGCACCTCAGTCACAGTAGTGGGTGTTGGCCAATCCATAATAGATCTAATCTTGGAAGGATCGATTGTGATACCTTCCCTAGAAATGATATGACCCAAGTACTATACCTTTTTCTAAAATAAAGCACACTTCTCCAAGTTCTCGTAAAGTTGCTACTCATGAAGACACTGAAGAACCTAGCGAAGGTTCCCCTCATGCTCCTCATGTGTGCATGAGTAAATCAAAATTTCATCAAGGAATATGAGCATGAAGTGATCTAAGAAGGTCCTAAATACCCCATTCATCAAACTCATAAACGTTACAAGGGCATTACTCAAACCAAAAGGCACCACTGTGAACTCATAGTGGCCATATTTTGTACGAAAAGAGGTCTTATGAATATCCACCTCCGTAATCCTCAACTGATGGTAGCCTAACTTAAGATCAATCTTAAAGAAAACTGTGGCTCCCTTCATTTGATCAAACAAGTCATTAATGTGAGGAAGGGGATAATGATTCTTGATCATTACCTTTTTCAGCTGGTGGTAATCAATACACAACCACAAGGATCCATCTTTCTTCTTCACAAAAATCACCGGTGCACCTCAAGGGGATACACTAGGATGGATAATGTCTTTCTCTAAAAGGCCCTCAAGCTACAACTTGAGCGCACATAGCTCTGGGGTGGTCATCTGATAAGGTACTCGTGAGATAGGCTCTACTCCCTGAACCAGTCTATATGAAAATCAATCTCATGTGGGGGTGGTAACCCCGATATCTCCTAGGAAAGACATCTCAAACTCTCAAAATGGGGTGATCGTCAGCGATGGTCCACTAGACCCATCCTCTACTCGGTCACCGATCGTAACAACATACATCCGACAAACCGTCGGACACACCGCTTAAGCTGCATAGTGGAGATGGTGTGAATAGAAAGGGGTCTCGACCCCGAAATCACTAACTCCACTCCCATATCATCTACACAAGATATAGTCTTGTGGTAACAATCTATCCTGGACTGTGTGCAAATAACCAATCCATACCAAAAATGAATCCATATGAGCCCAAAGGAAGGATACAGAGATCGAGATAGTGAAAGGTCCCAAATCCACTACACACTTCTTAACTAAGGAGTCTACAAAGATCTTGGCTCCAGAAGCCATCTTAACATCCCAACTATGACCCTGCCTAACTGCCACTAGCGTGCATCACTCTACTAAAGATGGTGTAATGAAAGAATCACAAGAACCAAAATCAAACAAGATAGAGGTAGGAATACCCCCAATGCTACCTGTAGTCTCAATGACTATACTCTAATGCTCGGCTGGTGGTTCTCAACTGCTACATAAATCCTTTGGCTGCATCCCATGTCACCAATATTCAACTCTGAGATCTGTGTCTTACCCTTGTTGTTAGGGTTTTGTGGGCAGTCTCTCCAAAAATTTCCCACAACTCCACAACCAAAACAACCACCTGATCCTCCCCAATGAGTAGCACCTATAGTAGGTGCTCTGGAAGTCTGTGCTATGGATCCTGATGATCCAATGATGGTCTGCTATGGCCTCTACTAGTGAGCTCCCACTAACTAATCTCTAGGTCCACCTCGTGTCCGATGGGACCCTAAGAGTAGGCCCCATACTCGAATTCTTTGTGCATCAACTCTCTATAGATGTCTATAAGGTGGGCGAGAGTGCTACTACCGCTGGGATCTAAATGATGATTGTGAATAACTCTAGCCACCATGAGGAGGAAGTACTAACCCCCTCAATCTGCTATCCTGCATCTATTGTATGTGGGTCCAGACTTAGTCTCTAGCCTGCTGGGTCTTTCTCCAAGTCTCCTCTGCTATATAGGCCTTCTTGACGGCCTCAGCTAATGTCTGTGGATAATGGATCTGCACTGCACCTCCAATGTCTAGATTCAGGCCCCAGATGAACCTATGGATCTACACCTGCTCATCTTGCATGTACTCAACATACTGGAGTAGATCCAAAAATCTACTCTCATACTCTGTTACTGAAAGATATGCCTGTCAAAGGTCATGAAACTCATATATCTGTTGTTGTATGAACCTTTGTGACAAATATCTACTCTGAAAATACTCCTCAAAGAGCTCCCAAGTAACTGTATTAGAATAAATATGGAGCTTTTTCTCCTCTGTCCTCCACCAGACTCCTGCTCCATCCCTCAATAGATTGATTGTAACATGAGCTTTTGTGTTGCTAGAACAAGGACAAAGATTAAAGTAGCCACTCAAGCTCACTAACTAGGCCTCTGCCTGAAATCCACCTATGTCACCTGAGTAATGTTATGGCCGAAGCTTCAGGATCTCCCTGATGTGATCTACAACTATGGTCTGATCGCCTCTAGGCCTCTCTGTAAGCTCATCCCTAAGCCTAGGGCTCTGAGACCTCTCTCTATGTTCTAAAACTCAATCACCCCTGTCCCCTCATGGTGACTCTACCCTAGCTAACTCGCATTAGATTTCTCTCCTCTATGCTCTTTGTTGGGTCGAGGAGATACCTAACCCTTAATGGAAATGTCCCTATCATGTCCGCCTACATGTCCTTCTACCGATCCTCCGCGTAGAGTGGTATTAACATCCTGAAGAGTATGAAAAATCTAGGGTAGGATGGCTGCTATATCCTGATCTCATGGTGGTAAGTCTGGGTCTATGTGAAAACTCCCCTCATCCCATCCGTAACTCCCTGCATGACTAAGGTGAGAGTTAGTTCATTTTTCTAAGTTTTATTCAATTTCCATGTTTACTAAAATATGTAATTTCTAACTAAGTTTTTTTCTATATTTAAAAGTGTGCTAGGTTTTAGTTTCATGTCTCAAGTTTTCTAGTGTCCCAATGGTCCAAGGTTTTAAACCACTACTCTAATACTAAGTGTAACACCCGTTAAAATAAACCACTTGAGACCCATGAAACAACCTAGGGTTAGTTAAGAAAATTATGGAATAATTTTTTTATTTAAAAGAATCTACAACAGAGTTCAAGACATTAGTTGTCACTAATAGGTTTTGAAACAATTCAAATATACTAGCATATAATTTTCTTTTATTAATAATTATTATAGGTCATAAGGTCCAAAATTTAGGGTTAGAAGTTTCAATTAGATTCGAGAGGAAAATTATCACCATAACCACAATCTAAGAGGCTTAAAGCTTCAACTTGATTTTTCTCAAACTTAATGCATTCAACATTTTGCTAGATCATTTCCATTGGATAGGAAATTTCCTCACCTTTCCAATGATATAAATAAGTCCTCCTAACTCCTCATAAAACTCAAGTTATGGGCCGACGGGCCTTGGGGTGAAAATTTTCCCCAAGAGTGGGTTGGCGAGCATTTGGTAGATTTTTTAAAATTTTCCTACGTGGGGTGAAAAACCAATTTTTCCCCATGCCCTTGTGAGTCCACCAGGACACATGTCAAGCTCGATTGGCATGGGGAATTACGGGGACACATGTAAATTTTTGACTTTTGGGTTAGAAAGTGCAAGTTAAAACTTTTCACGTTCCTCTGCCGACACCTAAGGCTGCCATGTGTCAGTCTTTCATTAGTCATGGCTATTGGGCAAGTAAAGAGAACCAAGAAAATTTTCTAAAGGAAAGGTTATAGTTTCAAATTTAATTAAACTTCCGCTCCTTTCATCATGCCGGTGAAGCCATGTGTCGAGGCATTCATTAAGCGTAGGATTGCGGGCTAGTGGAGGAAACTAAGAAAATTTTCCAAAAAAAAAATAAAAAGCGCCAGGGAAGAAAATGGTTCCACACCTCCTTCATTGCCTCATGAGGCCATGTGGCAGCCTCTGATTGGATGTGAGCTGGTGGGGTGGCGGGAAAAATTTAAAAAAATTATTCCATAATTTTCCTAACTAACCCTAGGTTGTTTCTTGGGTCTCAAGTGGGTTGTTTGAGTGGGCGTTACATGGGAGGTCAGCAGATGTGAAAGTGATTTGATCTTCATTAAGGGATAAAGCTAAAATAAACTTATGGTAAACATATTCGGCAATATGTGTGGAGAAACATAATGGGTAGCTAAGTATTTTTTGAGGTGAAGGAGGAAATCCGGGTATTTTGTAAGTACGCTGAATAGATAAGCTCATGGTGCATTAAATGTATCGATAACTACAAAAAGGAGAAGGTAGCAATGACGGCGAGTAAGTGGTGTAGAAAAAGGAAAAAGAGAAGTGGAAAAACATAATGAAAATAGGGAGGAAAATTGAAAGCCCTAGAAGGTGCTAGAAAGAGACGTCGGATTCACCAAAATGATTAACAAAAATAGGCATTTACCTAGATGGCATAAATGGGGTATTTAAGGTAGTAATGTTAATCTAAATAGGAGGACTAAAATGTTGTAAATAAACTAAATAGGTATGAAATAAATGTAAAAAAACTATTCTAAGTGAAATCAAAACCCTAATATGCAAGAGGTAATAAGGAAATGACTTAGTTGATAACAAGAGACCTGTCGCGAGTTTCCATGAGATCTGGAGGCTGGAACTTGGCAAAGTGTAGACGAACACTCGAGAGGCCCTACTGAGAGGATAGATTTGGACTTTCTAAAGTGACACAGTCACTTAGGAGTGTCTTGGGGTGCCCTAGGTGCCTTGGTCCGTAATGTCTGGGTGCTCGAAACAACATAAATGCTCAAAACCCTAATTTGGAATGGTCGTTAAGTGTCTCTGAATACTCTTTATCTATCATAATGGATTTTTGGATGAACTGGATGATTCCCTACACATGAAGAAGAAGAAGGATTTGGGTGACCTCAGCTGCCAAATTGGTGGACTTATCGTTGAGCATTACACTACATTATGGACCCTGATGTAGTTCTGGTGAGTGTGTGTATGTCGTGCCCTAGGTGCTCTCATGTCAATTACACTTTGTGAAATAGTGAGCTATGGTAGCTATAGAAGATGTAGATAGTAGAATAGAATGAATAGAATCCCTCCTCCTCTAAGAATGTGTGTGATGCAGACTTTCCTAGCTTGAATGTATGGTGTTATGTGGATGTAAGATGGTGCAATGGATGTAGCCCTAGATGGAGTGATAGTAGTGATAGGATGCAATGACCTATGACCCTTATTATAGTCTTGTTATCCAATTTTTCCCCTTAGGAAAAATTGGACAAACAAGAACTTGCACGAAAATGGAGGAGTTGATTTAGTCATGGAGGCTTGCATTTTGGAGTTGGGAGAATAAATTTAAGGAAAGCCGAGTAAATTGTAGGGAAGCTCAAAGCATCTTCAACTATTTTAGAGAATCAAGGAGTTTTGAAAGTCTGGAATTTCATACTTTTAGGTTTTAGGGTTTTGGAGATCTCGGAGTGCGAAGTAGTGAAAATGGAGGAAAATTTCAAACCCAAAACTCGAAAGTCCAAAAATTCATACTTTAAGGTTTCAGGGTTTTAAAGATCTCAAAGAACGATAAGAGTTCAAATCATGAAATTTAAAAATTCATACTTTCGAAACTCTCAAGGTGATTCAAGTGATGAACAGTGTTTTGGGTCCGAAAGGAAAAAAGTTCTGAAACTCTAAAAGTATGAATTTTGGACTTTCGGGTTTCTAAATTTCAGAGTTTCAGAAGTTTGGAGCCCTGAAACATAAAAATATAATGGAAATGTCTGAAACCCGAGATTTTGAAATTTCGGGCTTTTGAGCTTTTAGGTTTGAGACTTTCGGAACTCTCATGAAAGTTGGCAAATGAACAGTGTTTCAATCTCCGAAATGGAAATGTCCGAAAGTTTAAATTTTGGGATTTTGGAGGTTGCATGCATTTTGGACTTTGAAAAAGGAAGATCAATAGTTTTACATTTTAGAGGGTGTCCCAGGCTTCTCACCTACCACAATAATGAGGTATGGGCTTCCTTTCTTGACCACCAAGGAAGAGTACATGGAGGCATGGGTTTTGCAATGGCACCCATCATTATTGCAGGTGAATTCAATGCATTCTAGGGTGGTTGAAGCAATAATTAAAATTCTTCTCATCTCCTTCTCTCGTTCTTCCTATATATTGTAAGGATGGGCATTTTTATAGAGGTTGGACAATTTTACTTTGCACCCTCCCTTCTTCTCTTTCTAAAAGTGAATTTTGGAGCCCAGACCTCCCTTTCAAAGTTGTAATGCAAGTTTTTTTCCTCTTGGCCATTGTAATGCACTATATCAAAGATTTGGAGCAATAATATAAGTTTTTGGATGATTTCAACCCTTTCTTTTGCTCATTGCATTCTCCTAGACTCTCATTACAATATTGGTTATTTGTGCATGGTGTTTGTATTACATTTTATTGTTTGTTTAATGACAAAGCGGGTGTTTAGCATTCCTTTGTTGCATGCATCACCTCTATTAGTTTCTGTTTATTTCCTTGCAATATTCTTAACCATGTCTCCTTAGCAAGTTAGAGTAGATCCTCTACAATTTGGATGTGTGCATCAGAATAGAGGAATATGAACTAGCCTTCATCTAGAGAGCTTTCCTAATTGCAAAGTCCCACACTTTGGGAAAATCTCCATGTTATGTAATCACACTAAGAGTTTCAACCCATCGAGTTACAGACATTCAGGGGTGTTGTGATTACACATCAACAGTTTTGGCATGCTCAATAGGACCAGGAGGTCATTCGATAAGATTTGAAGGAATTTTCAAGAAATTCAGACTTAGAAATTACAAGTTTTCCAATTTCGGACTTTTCACTTCTCAGGCTGAACTCCAAAATCAATTTTTCAGGGGCTTAACTTGCCCAAAACAACTCTAAATTTCACCAATTGATAGATTGGGGGCTAATCTTCAAAAGGGTATTTTTTAGTTTTTTGAAATTTTGACTTTTTAAATTTCAGGGATTTCAAACATCTCGGGATTTTAGAATTTTGGGTTTGAGGATTTGAGTTCTCCAAATTTTGAGGTTTCAGGTGTTTGAGACATTCGGAAGTCTTATATTTTTGGGTTTTCAGGACTGTCGTTCCAAAACAAATTCCAACCTCTAGAATATAAATTACATAGGTCCTTCAAAGTTTTAATTTTATTTTTGTCAAGTTTGTTGTGTAACTTGTCAAAATCTAGCCTTTAGAGGCTCATTTCCCAACACATCTGGTGACTCTGAAGGGATAGAATTTAGCAGTTTAGCAGCACAGGTTGCCTAAGTACATGAGAAGAATTCAACCTAGGTCTGATACTCGAAAATAGGGATTGTTTGTCACCAGGTAGAGGAAGGAGAGGAAGAAGACTGCAAATATCACCATCTCCACCTAAAAAAATTCCACACCTCCACTTGGTAGACCTTTTCTCCAATCGACTAGGGTTCTTAGGCCAATCATAATGGCATATCTACAACCCAATCCCTATGTCAACTTCACGGGTAGTAGCCCACTTGCCCTAAATGCTCAAAATTAGGTCCCGGTTGTAGCACTAAAGAATATTCTATAATTCACAGGAGAAAATCATAATACTCCTATTGACCACATCCAGGACATTGCCAATATCTGTGTAATTCATTAAATCAATGAAATGGATATTGCGGTCAAGTTGTTAGTTTCATATTTTAAAGGTAAAGCTTTGCAATGGTTAAGAGCCTAACATTAAGGTCTATCCAGAATTGGGACCATTTGTGCATAACCCTCCATAATCAATTTGGGGAAAAGGGAGATAATTTGTCTTTATTGGAACAATTGACAACAATCAAGAGGGCTCCTAATGAGCAAATGACATATTTCAATTTCTATTTCCAAAGGACATGGGATTTGAAAGTGTCTTTTTATACTTACTGAAGGCTATAAATTCATATATTGCAATGATGATACAATCCATGGGAGGTATAACTTTACCTGCAGCCTATAACATTGCTTTTAGGTCTGAAAACTTCTTGATTCAAGCTGGTAAGCTAGCACCAAGGCCACCAAGGCCTCTCTAGCTAGACATGGGAGCTCCTACAGCTAGTTAAACACTAGAGTTGAATCCCATTCCACCCCCTAGAAATCAAAGTAATAGTGAGGCTTCTACTTCTTCAAGCACTTCAAAATAATTTCAGGAGGTTATGAAACAACTACAGAACTTAAGAAATGAGCTAGTAACTATCAACAGACACCAAGCTCAGAGTTCTAGACCATATTAACGTCCAAATCAGTATCAAACTAGGCCCCCATATCAATAAAATACACTAGTAACTCAAGCTGCAAATCAAAACCTAAACCAAGGAAAACCTCAAGCTGTCAGGCCATTCCAACCTTATGATCCAAACGTAAATTCAACATCGAGATCCTTGGTTACGACACAAAACAACATGGCATAGGAGTACCACTGGTGTTACCCCTACAATCTAGCTCACACCCAATCAATTTGTTTCAATGGTGTATTGAATCAAGCCTTAATGGTGTAGACCATCAGTGGGCCCTAAGAACCAATTCAAGAGGGAAATCATTAACACAAAACTCAGTGAAGAGGCACCTCTACGAAACTATGTTGGTTAATTTGCAAACAAAAGAATTATGTGGAGTTAATCAACCTCCTTTTCAGTGGTGCAACTTCCAATACATGATCAAAGAAGAGGAACATTGAGGAAGGATATCCATCTAATCCGAGTTGTTTTTCAGCCCACTCCCACACAACAAGGAGTTAATAGACCAAGTGCAGCCCCGAATGTGCAAAATCATCTTAAGACACCCATTACAAGAAAGCACATGTGCCTTTTCGACTCTAGAAAAGGTTATGCCAAGTAAGGGCGACAAAAGGGTAATCCATCCCCTTTTAACATCATCGATCAGATGAAGAAAATACATGTGAATATTTCCATGTGGGAGTCACTAGCGATCCCAGGACAATGTGATTTGTTGCAAGCTACAATGGCCAATTGGTATGTCTCGAATGGATCAAACCAAGGATAGGAGAAAGTTCTCACTAATGCATTGCAACAGGGTGGGATTCAACCAAGTAAAAATTTGAAGCCTCCATCATTCTATGTGTCATTGATTTTGGGAACCACTTAGTACACAACTACATGATCAATTTAGGGGTAAGTAGTTCAGTGATGCCAAAGCAAATAGCTAATCAATTGGGTCTAAAGTATGAGCCAGTGTTGAAAGGGGTAGTGCAACTATATGGGACAGCGGTAGGAATGGTTGGGATCATTAGAGGGTTAATTCTTAGATTACATGCATCTCTAAACATAATAACTCTACAATATGTTGTATTAATTGACCTTCCACCACTCTTTGTGTTGTGTCTATCAAGGGAATTCACAGCAAAAATTAGTGGATATTTATCTGCAAATTGGTCACACATGATTTTCAAGACGAGCTATGGAACCAAGGAAACCATCAGATCAGAACCAATTGCAAAATTTCACATTGAGCCTCATGCACCAAGTCCTATCAATGTAAATTTCTCATCCTTTGATCAAGAAGAGTGTTCAAATGATCTAGAAACTAGTACTAAGGTTGAGGGAATTCCAGATTGTACTCTTAATGAATGGGAAAACAAAAGCCATGCATTCGACCCATCCAAGGAAATGGAAGGATCTGAACTGGGTGTATATTGTGTACATGAAGAAAATTCACCCATTCCTAACATCACCAAGAAGAAAATAAAGATGACAATGAAGTTTTAAAACTATGTTTTGATGGTTCAAGAAGAAAACAAGGTGTTGGAGGAGGTGCAATAATGGTATCACCACAGAACATCAAGTATTATTCATCTTTTCATTTCCATTTTTCCTATTCAAACAACATAGTTGAATATGAAGCCTTGATTCACGGACTTCATTGGGCCAAGAGAATTGCAAGTATTTGGTGATGTTGGGTTTTAAAATGGTATTTAACAAAACCACAGTCAAGGGATGACAATTCCCTCCTCTTTATGGGAGAGGTTCACTTATTGAAAGAAAACAACAAAGCTTATATACAAATGTACAAATTTTATCTAAAGGCTAGACTTTGACATCTTGAAATGATTTTTTACCAAAATAGCTTATCAATACAAACGAATGGAAGAAATGAAGAAAGGGAAGAGCAGAATATAACAGTACTTTTAGGAAATATAGATAGTAGAGTATAACCTTATATGTACTAAGCAAAGGTGATACAGAACAAAATCATTCACATTCACAGCATAAGATATCATTCCATAGACACAAAGTTATAGAAATCATATCAATAAGAACACAAAGTTTCTTATTGTAGAAGATAAATGATCCACAGATTTCAGGAAAGCAAGAAGAGACAATAGATGAAGATAGAGAGAAAGGGGAAATTCTTCTGTATTGATTGCTTTTGATTCTATTTACACTTCAAAAGTATCAGAGTCCAACCTTTGTAATGAGCCAAGCTCTTACATTTATAGATGAAGCGAAGAGAGGAGAAGAAGAGAAGGAATAAAAATGATTTGGAAGCTTGACCCCAACCATCAATGCCCCCGCAAATATGTCAAATATGGTTCTACGTGTCTTTAGCATCTTGAAGAAGGAAGGATGGTAGATCAGATCAAATTTGATCTAGTTGAAGCAATCCGATCACATATTAATGGCATGGAAAAAAATATCTAGATTTTCAACCAAATCAAGATATCCATTCAGTTCTTCATTTCGCTGTTTGGCATGTTGGAGAAGGAAGAATGGAAAATCGAGATCAAATCGATCTATTTGAAAGCAATCAAATTGCATATTAATGGTGTGAAAGAATTTTCCATATTTCCAACCATCAAATCCTGCTGAAAACAATATTTTATACTTCCATGGTGTAGAGGAGACCAAGATATTTCCAAAAGTATAAAATTTGTTGAATTTTGAGCACTGGAGTGAAAGTTATGCTCATTTGAATATTTGAATCGAATCCGTACAAAAATGGTGAAAATGCAATTTTCGCAAAATGGATCTGCGGGCCCGAAATTGAAATTGCACCTTTAGCACAAAATATGCAAAAGTGTAAAAGTTCCCCACAGGCCCGTAACTTTACTTTTGATGTAGGTATGACACGTGATTGCCTGACTGGTAACAGAGTCATGACTCACTTTATAATTTTACTTCTTTTGGAAACAAGGCTCAAAATCTCAAAGTTCTCCACCGACCTACTTCTCCGCTTTGAATTTTGATGCAGGCTCAACATTTGACTTTATCCCTTGGTATGAGCGGGGTTGCGGTTCACTTTATCACTTTATGCCTTTTATGGAAACAAGGCTCAAAATCTCAAAGTTCTTCGCCGACCCACCTTCCCGCTTTGACTTTCAACGTGGGCTTAACATTTGACTTTTTCCCTTATGGAAACAAAACCAAAATTCCCAAAATGCTCCGATGGCCCGCCTTCCCATTTTTGACTTGAAACATGGCCATGTGTCCCTTTGCGGGCCTGTTCTATATTTTTGTGTTTTGACTAAGTCCCTCTATTTGGTGAATGCTTTATGTCGACTGGGACACGTGGAGGCTCAAAGCACACATTTGGGACCTACCTTTGGATTCACCTCTTGAAAGAGTGCCAAAGAGACACGTGGCTCCTTCCATGGATTTTCTCTATTTCTTTTTGTTTTGGCTAAGTCCCTTTTGTTTGGTGGGGCCATATGTCTAACCCTGGACACGTGGAGGCTCAAGTACACATTTAGGACCTGCCTCTAGATTTTTCCTTTGAAGTTACGCCGAGCTGACACATGGAGGCTTCCGCAAACCCTTCTATACTTAGCCAATTCAATGGTTGGCTTTGCCCCTTCTTTGACTCTGACCACATGGTGAGTCCGCGCACACTTGGGGACCCACTCTTGATTCTTCCTTTGAAGTTGCACCGAAGAGACACATGGAGGCTCTTGTCGATGCTTGGACTTTTCAATGGTCGACTCTATCTTCTTTTCAGACTTGGGACATATGGAAAGCTGGCACTCATTTGGGGTTTTACCTTTGGCTTTGACCCTTGAAGGTGCGTTGTTGAGACACATGGAGACTTCCATCGGTTCTTTTATACTTAGCGATTTAGGCTGCTACCCATTTGACTTCTGTTGGACCCTAGACATGTGGAGGGCTAACACTAGTTCAAGGTCTCTCTTTGGGCCACACCTTTGAAGTTGCACCAATGAGGCACGTGGAGAGCTAGCACATGTTTGGGGAACCACCTTTGGCTTCGACCCTTGAAGGTATCGAGGAGACATGTAGCGCTATCCGCGGCCTTAGACTTTTCAACAGACAATTTAACTTTTTGAGGCTCTGACCACATGGAGGGCTGGCACTCATTTGGGGTCTGTCCCTTAGGTCTCACTTTTGAAGTTACACCGATGAGGCATGTGGAGGTTCCACCAACCCTCTTATACTTTGTTGAATAAATAGTTGGCTCTGTCCCTTTTCCGGACCTTAGACACATGGAGGGTGGCACAAGTTTGGGGTTTCACGTTTGTGCACCATACCAAAAGTGCGCTGAAGAGACACGTGGCACCTTCTGTGGTCTTTCTATACTTAGCCAATTTGGGCCTCGATTGAACACTTCCTTTCTCCACTTTGACTTACAAGGAAAGATCAAGAACCATAGAAAACTCCATGGCCTCGAGGCAAGATCTAGACAGAAGATAGAAAGTTTATCAAACCATGCAGATTGCAAGATTTTAAATTAACGGGGTGAGATTGCAAATGAGCACCTTATGTAAAGCATGAATTTTCTATCTCTCCAGACTTCTCAATCTTCTCAAACATCTCTCAAAGGCACCAACTCAAAATTTTCAAAACTTGACTTAAAAATGAGGGGAATTTTGAGGGTGACAACAGTGATAGCGAGCTAATCGTCAACCAAGTCAAAGGATGACATCTTTGTAAAGGATGACCTATTCAAGAGCTACAAAAATAGGGTATGGGACATAATGGAGGATTTGAAGCTTTCAACATTTTTTCCATACCCGGGAAGAAGAATGAAGTCGGATAGGCTCGCAACAATTAGAGAAAAATTTGATGTGGTGAATAACATCAAAAGAGACAAAACACATCCATATATCCATGTGATTGTAAGGCGGTAGTTCCAGAAAATAACACAAGTTTGACGGAGTGTTTTGAGAATGATAAACAAATCATTAATTTCTTACAAGAAAGAGCTGAATTCTCGGCTAGGAATCAATACAAATTAGAGCAGCAAAGATGGGGATCAAGTAGTGTAGCTTCTTAGGACAAACAACTTTATCCACAAATTTGTACAAAACTTTATTGCTCTTGTGAAACCAATAATGTTGATGTTGAAGAAGAACATGGAATTTAAGTGAACATGTTGAGAGAATAGAAAGTTTTGAACCAATAAAATAGAATATATCTCAAGCTCCACTCTCGTCAATCCAAACTTCTCAAAGTACATCATGCTCTATGTCTTTGGTGGCGGTGACACAATTTTTGTAATCCTAGTGCAACAGAACAAAGAGGATCTAAACAATAACTTGCCTTCTTCATCAAGGTTTGGGGGACTCAAGTGAGGTACTCCTTCATCAAGAAACATGTCCTTACAGGTGATCATGAGCTTAAATAAATTCAAGCACCTAGTCTCGAACAAAAAAATCAGTTGTTAGTCTCTCATGCGAGAGTCAAGGACTTCCTTTTGACAAGGATTTGAATGAGAAACGTATAGGATGGATCACTCGTGATATGGAATATGACATTGAAATTAAGGTCACTAAGATGGTCTGTGGAAAGGGATTATGTGAATAGCTAGCCTCGAGTCAACAAGTTAATGCAGGTGATGAAAATGAAGTTTTTTCGCATCTTACTACAAGATGGTCAAGAGAAGATAAATGATAATGTTCCCACTCCTTGTTGGACCCAAAATATGATGCATTTCTTACAAACAGGCCTATGTCTTCCAGAAATGAGAAAAGAAAAGAGAAGATACTTCAGATTACAAGTCATTCCATATGTGCTTGTTGATGGTGTTTTGTTCAAGAAAGACATCAATGGTGTTCTACTGAGATGCATTAGAACAGGTCAAATTGAAAAGGTGTTACAGGACTTCCATGATGGAGAGGTTAGAGTTCATTTTTCCCAATGGGTAACAACTCTCAAGATAATGAAGGTGGGTTATTATTGGCCCACGATGTTCAAGTGACTGCTACACATGGATCAAAAAGTGTAAGAAATGTGGGTTCTTCACAAGCAAAGAAAGATTAACAAGCACTTCCCATTGTACCCAATTTCAGTTGACCATCCATTCATGCAATGGGGATTGAACTTTATTGGGGTCATCAAACCAAACTCAAGCCAAGGCCACAAGTGGATTCTCACAACAACAGATTATTTCACAAAGTGGACTGAGGTAGTAGCACTCAAAGAAGAAAATGAGTCAAGCATACTAGACTTTTATGAAGGGATAATGAATAGGTTTGGAGTACCGGCCACTAGCATATCAGACGATGTATTGGCATCCTAGGTTCCAAGATCATAGAATGGGATGTCAAAAATGGAATCTACTTGAGGACCTCTGCAAACTATTACCTGCGGGGTAATGGGCAAGAAAGTCCTCGAACAAGAATTTACAAAGAATCATCAGAAGGACTCTAGATGAAAATTAAAGGACATGGCATACCAAGCTCAAATCAGCATTATGGGATGACAGGATCACACCAAAGAGGTCTATAGGTAATTCCCCATACAAGTTGGCCTATGGGAAAGAGGTAGTGTTTCCTATATCATTGGAGCTCCCCACATTGGAGCTCATGAAGCAATTTGAATTATCTGAGTTTGAACCAATGGAGGATAGGTATGCAAAGCTGATGGAATTGGAAGAGATCAAGAAATACGCAATTCAAATGATAAAGAAATATCAAGCCTTAGTCAAAAGATTGTTTGACAAGAAAGCAAGAGCAAGGACCTTTCAGGAATGGGACTTAGTTCTAAAGTGGGATGCAGATTGGGCAAAACTAAGAAGGCATTCCAAATTTGATGCCATTTTGAGTGGCCCCTACATGGTCACAGGATGTAAAAGTAGCAATGCCTTCCAATTGTCTACATTAGATGGAGAAGAACTTCCAGATTAAGTTAACATGATCTACCTTAAACATTGTTCTTGAAAAGAGAATTCTAATTCCTCTAAGTGCGTATGCACATTGTCTTGTTGTAGTGTAGGTTTTAATTTCCCTAAGTGCTTTAACATGATTTTTTATTCCAAGGTTATATCATTGTGTAGTTCACCTTGTGCCTCCGGATGAAAGTTGTAATAGAGAAGAAGTTCATACTAATAGGAATAGTTGCTAATTTCAAAGGAAATCAAATGCAGAGTAACTAAAATCAAGTTTCGAGGTAGTCCATTTCCAGGACAGGTGAAAACTCCAATTCAAGATAATTATCTACACTCACAAATATCATCTTCAAGATTTTGTTATGAAAATTGAGAGTACAAATGACAAGGGAGTTCGGGATCGGCATGTTGTAAGTAGTCGGGTTTAGGTTACAAGTACAAGATTAGTATCAGGCTATCATTCATGACTCCATGCCCAATGGATACTTCAAGGAAACTAATCTTTCTACCTAGCAGGTAGATGATCCCGCGACTCACCAAATTTGTATCCAATTTTTCCCCTCGGGTAAAATTGGACAAACAAGAACTTACACGCAGTGAAAATGGAGTAGATTCAGTCATGCAGGCTTACATTTTGGAGTTGGGTGAATAAATTTAAGGTAGGCCAAGAAAATTACAAGGAAGCTCAGGAGCTTGAGCTATTTCAGAGAATCAAGGGATTACGAAAGTATAAAATTTTGGACTTTCATGTTTGTGGTTTCGGAGATCTCAAGCGCCAAGTAGCAAAAATGGAGGAAAATTTTAAAATCGAAACTCGAAATTCTAAAATTTCAGACTTTCGGGTTTCGGGTTTCAGATATCTTGACAAGGAAAAGAGTTTCAAATTCCGAAAGTCTAACTATTCAGACTTTTAGGTTTCATAATTTTGGAACTCTCAAGGTGATGTAAGCGATAAACAATGTTTTGGGTTAGAAAGGTAGAAAGTTTCGAAACTCTGAATTTTAAAGTTTCGGGTTTTAGAATTTTGGAGTTTCGGAAGTTTGGAGTCCTAAAACATAAAAATACAATGGAAATGTCTAAAAATCTGAAACCTAAAAGTTCAAAATTTTGGACTTTCGGGCTTTTGGGTTTCAGAATTTTGGAACTCTCAAGAAATTTTGTAGATGAACAGTGTTTCAATCTTCGAAATGGAAATGTTTGAAGTCCAAATTTTGTGATTTTGGAGGTTGCATGCATTTCAGACTCCAAAAAAGAAGATCGAGTAGCTCACCATTTTAGAGGGTGTCCCAAGCTTCTCACCTACCACAATAATGAAGTATGGGCTTGTCATCACCGATCCGGCACTATGATAATTCTCCACCGGGAACTCCTCGTGTTATGATTATTTACTAATGCACAACCTTTAATTTGGTGGATATAATCTGGAAACACAACAACAAACATAACACAAGAATACCATGGACTATGATATGAAGGAATGATGACAAATCTGAAATATAAGTGTAAATTATAATATCAACATCAAATTGTTACAATCTCACCCATGAGGTACTTCAAGTGTTACTAACTTCACTTGCCTTCCAACAATAACTACGGGAGAAACTTCACAATGGATTCTATAACACATCTTCTAAATGATGGCTTCCTTTACACACTTACTCATATAATATTTCTCACTACTTCTCTCTATATTCTAAATGGGGGTGGCCTCTTTATTTATAGGAATTCGGGCTTATCCACCCTATCTCTAAGATAGGATAGGAAATATCTTCCGGCCAATCATATTTCATATCTAAACTCTTGCCTTTACATGTAGGCTTATCTTCTAAGATAAGATAAACCTTATCATCTCACATGGGTTCCACCTTTTTAGAATTTTCCACAAATAAAATACACAAATATTTATGACATCACTCTTTGTCCTTATTACAAATATAATATATCTAATTCCTAATCATGTAGAACCTACTTCTCTACTTACCCCAACTTTGACATTTTAACATTACGGACCACTTACAACAAATATTTACTTTTTACAACATTCCTATTGTACTTTTATTGTTACCATACTCTACATTATTGGTGGCACCGTATTGACAGCGCTGTTATCTTATATCAAATGCCACTACTAATCATACTTAAAAACATCCTATTCCTAATACATACATAATAAAATAGAAATTACAGAGAAAATTATAATGTCGACATTTTCCCCTTCCTAGCTTCTACTCCTTCCTCGAAGTAGACTATTCTAGTGCTTGGAAAATATTTAACTTATCGTGGTTGACCCATTTTGTAATGGGAGTGCCATCCAATTCCTCCAGTCGATATATACCATTTTCATGCATGCTACTATTTTGTAGGGCCCCATCCATTTGGGAAGAAATTTTATCTACCTTCTTTTTGTATACGGAATCATATACTAGAACCAAGTCATTCACATGAAATGGAGACCAACGAATCTTTTAATCAAAGTATTCCATTCGCTTCATTTTCTTCTTATAGCTTGTATCCTTCGCTATTTCCCTCATTTCCTCTAGAAAATGAAGATGTGCCAACCTTTCTTTTCTTGAATCACTTTCATCCATTCTTTCCTTTTTCATAACTCTCACAAGTGGGAATATCAAACTCAATAGGAAGAATTGGATCAATGCGATAAGCTAACTGAAATCGGGAATATCATGTTGCTTGACTTTGATGTTGCCCCGTATGCCCACAATAATACATGAATCTTTTTATCCCACTTATGTACCTGCAAGGCCTGCATCTTTTGCTAGAATTTGACACAACACAAAATTTGTTCATTCCACCTGTCTATTTGTGCTTGGCTTGTATGTTGTTTCCTTCTTGTGCTTAATAGAAAACATGTTGACTAGGGCTTCTACCACCTCATTAATGAAGTGGCTTCCTTGATCTGTTACAATTTCTAATGGGCAACCAAATCTGGTGACTATGCGTTCATATATGAACCTTACCACTTCATCCATGGAAGTTATTTTCAATGGCCTAGCTTCAACCGACTTGGTTAAATAATCTATGGCAACTACAATATACTTATTTTGGCATGGGGTAGTTAGAAGTGGACCTACAATATCTATTCCCCACTTTTAAAGGGACCAAGTGGAAGAATAGGGCATAATGGAGTTGATGAAGTCTTACGGTTACCATGTGTTTGATAAATATCACATGTCTTACAATAATTATAACAATCTCTAAAAAGAGTGGGCCAGTGATAACCTACATCCAAGATCCTTCTTGTTGTAAGTTGTCTAGAGAAGTGTCCTCCACATGTACCATTGTGGAATTCTTTTATCAACTCCTTCCCTTGATCACATCCAACTACCCTCTTGTACTATCCATCAAGTCCTATTCGAAATAATACTCCATGTAGAATAGAATATGGACAACTAGATTGAGTAATCTTCCTCTTAGTATTTGCATTGGCACCATCAGGAAACTTGAATTCATTCAAATAATTCCAAATATCTATGTATTCACTAGGGATTGTGTCAAGGGATAACAATGTTGCATCTGGGAAATCATCATCATCACAAGATGAACCTAAACCATCATAGGCTCAAGAGAGTGCATCTGCATTGACATGCTTCTTTCTGGCCTATCTATAATATCAAATTCAAATTCTTGTAGCAAAATTATCCATCTTGCTATCCTCCTGATGGGTTAGGATTATTTACAATATATTTTAGAGCTTGATGATTTGTTACAACTATAAATTTTTGCCCTATCAAGTAATTTATAAGCTTCTTTACAACAAAAATGATAGCTAGAGCCTCTTTTTCAGTTACAGTATAATTTACCTCAACACTACTCATTTGTCTGCTCCCAAAGTAAACTGGATGATCATTCCCATTTTCATCTTTTTGGCTCAGAGTACTTCCTAGTGCTGCATCTGAGGCATTAGTATACACAATGAATGGATTGCTCCAATTTGGATTCTTTAAAATAGGTGAAGACACCAAAGCTTCCTTCAGTTGTTCAAAATCTTCATGCGCCTTATTTCCTGGTTCATAAGTAACATCCTTCTTCAAGAAATGGGTTAGTGGTTGTGCAATCTTTGAGAAATTCTTGATGAACCTTCTATAGTAACCCACATGGCCTAAAAATGATCTCAACTTACTTCTATTCATAGGAAATGGTAACTCTTTGATTTTTGAAACTTTATCAGGATCAATACCAATACCATCTCTGGATACAACATGCCCTAACAAAACACCTTTAGAACATCCAAAGACACACTTTGTAGGGTTTAGTGAGGCTTGTGCTTCATCTAACCTTTGAAATGTTGTCTCCATCTGGTGCAGGTGGTCCATCTTGCTCCCATAGATGTAAAAATCATCCAGAAATACTCTGATGAAGTTCCCAATGTAGGGTTCAAACACCCTATTCATCAAGCGTTGGAATGTTGCCAGAGCATTACACAACCCAAAAGGCATAACTCTATAAGAAAATGTTCCCCAAGGAGTGGTGAACGTGGTCTTTAGCTGATCTTTCTCCGCTATACGAACTTGGTTGTATCCGTTATATCCATTAGCAAAACTATAGCACTCTGGCCAGCTACTTCGTCCAAGATCTGATCTGAGAATGGAAGAGGGTAATGATCCTTCTTTGTTGCCTTGTTAAACTTCCTATAATCAACACAAATGCATAGTTTCCCATTCTTTTTATTAAGATCGCAATGGGAGAAACCCATTCTAAATTCTCCACAGCAAATATGAATCCTACATCAAACAACTTATCTATTTCTTCTTTTACAGTCTTGGAAAAATTAGGATTCATTTTATATGGCATTTACTTTATGGGCTTAGCACCATCCACTAGCTCAATAGAATGTTCTACCCAACTTACTTGATGGAGTTCCTTGTAATCAAAAGTGAATAGGTGTATGTACATTCGAAAGAGCTAGAGGTAGGATTCCTTCTCACTCTCCATCACAACAGCACCAATCTTTATTTATTGGAGATGATCATCAATTTCTTCTTCAGATAATTTTATGGGTTCATGAGTTGGTGTGACTGGAAGGATATCCATGACCGAAACATCAACCTCACTTTCTTCATCTTTTGTGTCCACTTCACTGGTACTAGAGTAATCAGAGGATGTCCAATCATCAGTTTCATCACTTGAATCCATAGGTTCTGCCTTATGATGCCGAGGGATCACGTTTATCTTCACCCTCTCTCTGCCACGTCCAAGTGTCATGAAGCTGCATGAACTCTCCTTAGCCATGGCCTTGCCAACAACATTGGGTACACAACAGTACCATTTTTCATCACCTGAAAGTCTACCACACATACAACACCCATAACAGATATTGCCACATTTGAAACAACACCTTCTAGTTTAGTTTTTCCCTTATTTAATGACCTTAACATAAGTGTTGAGAGGTGATCAATTTTTAAACTCCAACATATTCATTACAGACTCGGTCATTACATTAACGCAACACCTCCATCAACTAAGACATCATGAATTGAAATAACATTACATAATACCTCACCTTGTGGAGTGTAAGGATCCCTCTCGCCTCCAAACCAGAGACCTCAACCTCCTTCCTTCATCGAGCATTGAGTCCGCTTTGCAGCTCCCATCTCTTTTAGAAGACATAGCCAAGAGTTGACCATATGTAATATTTGCGAGGCCTTTTGGACAGATCTTCTAAGATTGAGTATGGTCCTTGTCCCCTGTGAAACTAGGAAATCCTGCACACCCAACTTTCTTCTCCTATGTTTCTTACGAGTTTCTCCTTTCATCTTCTTAGGATCATTTCCATCTTGGTTATCTGTTTCTTTCTTTATTTTTGTTATAAGCACATCTGCTTCATTATTTATGCTCTTATCTACTACATCAAAATAATTCACTGGTGTTTTTCCTTTATCATTATCTCTTACACCAGATGTAGAAGCTCTATCTGGACAATTATACTTATAATGACCCTTTTTATGACAACCATAACATACAACTTCAGAAATATTTCTTTTTGGACCTCTATCTCCTCCCTAAGAACTAAATTTCTTTCTTTGAAGAAGATTAATAGTTAACTGGCCCATATTCTTGAGCAGATCTTCATACTCAGTAGATGTGCTAGGAAAATATTTGTGCTCACCAAGAGTGGTTGTGGATTCTAGACCAAAGGTGTTGGTGTAGGCTCTACCTTAGCAGCAATTTCTTTAGGCTCCTCTTCCATACTTTCTTCTTGCCTTCTTGCAATCTAATTTTCTTATTCAATGGTAGTTGGGAGGTCATACTTCACTCGTTGTCGATCTCTCGGCTTCACCAAGAATGAAGTGTTTTGAGAGGAGATTATTCATGTCACTCATCAACCCATCCGCTAATCCTTCCAGATCGGGCATTGAGCTTCCTCCTTAGCTCTAGAACACGAGCATGATAATCCCTTATCTTCTCCTTCTCTCCTTGGGATAGCTTTGTGATATCGATCATGAGATCTGCATATTTCTATTGTTCACCAAATTCTTCAAGAAAACTTTTAGTTAATAAATCCCATGAGTTTTTCACATTATCACCTAGTGTTTCAAACCACCTAAGGGTTGAACCATCCAAAAAGGTAGGAAAAATTCAGTCCATTGTTCCCTTTTTATGAGGCCATTACAAATGCAAGATCGTTTAAACTCTTGAATGAAAGAGGAAGCATCTTCATTAGATTGGGCTAAAAAATAGGAATCTTTCCCATTTTCAAAAGTAACCACAGTGAAATACCAACCCACAAGTACAATCAACAAGACTTATGTGCACAAATAATTGGAATCAATACAATAGAAAATAGAAATGGCCACGGTAATCTATGGTAAAACTTGACTTTATTCTGTGGTAAACACTAGTCACGGTCAAAAATGAATTACGGGGGTAAACACTATTCATGGTAAAAATGAAGTTCTTGTGATAAATACTATGCATGATAAAAAGTGACATTACTATGGTAACTAATAGACATAATAAAAACAAGGTTACCCTCCTATTGATTTATAACTAAGTGGGAATATCTCTCTAGAAAATCCACTAACGAGAAATGGTCCCAACAACGGAACCAAAATGTCATCACCAATCCCGCACTGTCATAATTCTCCACCGGGAACTCCTCGTGCTATGATTATTTACTAGTGCACAGCCTTTAGTTTGGTGGATATAATATGAAAACACAACAACAAACATAACACAAGAATACCATAGACTATGATACGAAGGAATAATGACAAATCTGAAATATAAGTGTAAATTATAATATCAACATGAAATTGTTACAATCTCACCCATGAGGTACTTCAAGTGTTACTAACTTCACTTTCCTTCCAATAATAACTATGGGAGAAACTTCACAATGGATTCTTTAACACACCTTCTAAATGATGGCTTCCTTTACACACTTACTCATATAATATTTCTCACTACTTCTCTCTATATGCTAAATGGAGGGTGGCCTCTTTATTTATAGGAATTCAGGCTTATCCACCCTATCTCTAAGATAGGATAGGAAATCTCTTCGGCCAATCATATTTCATGCCTAAACTCTTACCTTTACATGTAGGCTTATCTTCTAAGATAAGATAAACCTTATCATCTCACATGGGTTCCACCTTTTTAGACTTTTCCACAAATAAAATACACAAAATATTTATGACATCACTCTTTGTCCTTATTACAAATATAATATTTCTAATTCCTAATCATGTAGACCCTACTTCTCTACTTACCCCAACTTTGACATTTTAACATTACGAACACTTACAACAAATATTTACTTTTTACAACATTCCTATTGTACTTTGATTGTTCTGTACTCTACATTATTGGTGGCACAAGATCGATGGTGCCGTTATCTTCTATCAGACGCCACTACTAATCATACTTAACAACATCCTATTCTTAATACATACATAATAAAATAGAAATTACGAAGGAAAATTTTAATGTCGACAGGCTTCCTTTCTTTCCCACCAAGGAAGAGTGCATGGAGGCATGGGTTTTGCAGGATGACACCCATCATTGTTATAGGAAAATTTAATGCATTCTAGGGTGGTTGAATCAAGAATGAGAATTCTTCTCATCTCCTTCTCTTATGCTTCTTATATATTGTAAAGCGGGGCATTTTTCTAGAGGTTGGACAATTTTTCTTTGCACCCTCCCTTCTTCTCTTTCTGAAAGTGAATTTTTGGAGACCAAACCTCCCATTCAAGTTGTAATGTAATTTTTTTCCTCTTAGCCATTGTAATTCACTATATCAAATCTTTGGAGAAATAATATAAGTCATGTGTATGATTTCGACCCTTTCTTGTGTTCATTACATTCTCCCAATCTCTCATTGCAATATTGGTTATTTGTGCATGGTGGTTGTATTAAATTTTATGGTTTTTGTTTAATGGAAAAGCAAGTGTTCAACATTCCTTTGGTGCATCACCTCTGTTAATTTAGGTTTATTTCCTTGCAATATTCTTAACCCTATCTCTTTGTCAAGTTAGAGTAGATCTTAATGTAGATCCTCTACAATTTGGATGTGTGCATCAGAATAGAGGAATAGGAATCAGAATTCATCCGGAGAGATTTCTTGATTGCAAATTCCCACACTTTGGGAAAAGCTCCATGTTATGCAATCACACTGAGAGTTTCAACCCATCGATTTGCAAACATTCAGGGGTGTTGTGATTACGCATCAACAGGTCTTATAAACTTTATATTTATAGGGATCTCAAGTTTAATTTCACAATTAATCCTGACAATTTTAACTGAGGAAAAGATAAAGATGACCAACGGCTAGAATTGACCCAAAAAGGAGCAAAAGAGGTTAAGCATAGATCAGGTCACCTAGAGTGGGACCGGGGTGCCCCAGTATATGGTGGGGCACCCAGAATCAGGACTAGAATCTTGAGGAAGTTAGAAAATGGGGTGATAAGTGTCGGGAAATATACAGGAAATACAAAGTAAAGCATAAAACAAAGATGGAAAAAATGGGGTATTAATTGGTACATTATACACTTGAGAGCCTTCTAAATAGTAGTATAAGAATGGGTTAAATATTGTCTAATGTGAAATATTTGTGTCTATAGGTCACTAGGGGAGTAGATAAGAAGTAGTAGAAAATATCATGGTTGTATGAGTAAATATTTTTATAACAATGTCTTAGGAATGTGTAGTGATTACATAGTATCCTAAGAGGGATTGTAGGGTGATCCCGATTATATGCCCCCCTCCTTTGGCAAAAGGGAGAGTGGTAGAAAGAATGAATGTTGAGCCGAAATTAGATCTGAAATGATGAAGTATAGTAAATATCACAAAATTGTGTGTATATCAAGTTGAAAATGTTCTACATTAGAATATAGCATTGTATAATGTGTGCAATATAATGATAGAAGTAATTTTAAATTGAATGGCACATATGAGGAAGAAAATGGAGTAGTGAAGCTCAAAATATGAGAAAAATCATGTAGCGTGTATTAGTTGGAAAGTGAGCACGAATCTTAACTATAATAAATTAGCAATTTAAGAAAATTGCTATATATAGTAGTGGTAAAAAGTGAATAGTGACTTTATTTGAACCTTGATTGATTTGATAATTTTAGCTCTGAGTTTGTGAGGATGCCACAGATTAGAGCAATGAGATTGATGGATCTCGAGATGGTGGTTGCAACCGTGGCAACACCAATGACAGAGGAGTTAGTAAGTTTGGTTATTTTAAAAAAATTAATAAAATTTGCTCATTTCCATCGTTTTTTTACAAAAGTGAGTTTTTTTATTTTGGGTGTTTCTACCCTTGGAGAGTGACCAAGGCGCTAATGTCCTTTAGGATGCCAATACCCGGTTCAAGTCTTTGGTGACCTACTCCTAGGCATCCACATCTTTCTCCTAGGCATTGGCATCCCAGGAGGTTTTTTTACCCTTAGAATGTAATATATGTGAAATTTGATGACTTTTGGTAGTATGAGTGGTTGTATTTACATATATATGAGGTGTTAATGTCACAATTTTGTTGATATTTTGTGTTGTACAGAGGGATATTCATTCAATGGAGTAGTAAATAAATTAAATACTTTACATGAAATAAAAAACACATAAGTAAATGACACAAGAAATATTTATTTATAGTGGAAAACCCTAATAGGGTAAAAACCACTTTGAAAATAACCTTTTACTTCAAGAGAACTTATTTTACATCTAGTAAGATCACCTCCTCCTTTGAAACCCTAATTACCAAGGGTAAAACCAAATCACTTGATTTTCACACCTTTGATATATTTTCCGAATATATCAAATGAGGACCTAAAGTCCTTTTTATATAAGGTGATCGGGTATGTCTCTCGACCCACCTTTTCAACCTAAAATGGTTGACACATATACCTAGGTTAGTGTATTTAATAAATAGAAACATAAATGATTCACATTATTAAATACTTACCTAATGTATATTACCTAGGTATGAATATTTAATAATAGAAAAGTATTTCATATTATTAAATATTTAACCTATATAATAGTGATGGACCCATATTAATTAAGGGGTGGCTAACCCACTTAATCATTATGTTCAACACTCCCCTTAATGTTAAGTGGGATAACATATGCCAATAGATTACCTACCCGTGGTACACTACAGATTTACAATCCTTAAACCATAAAGGTTTTAGGCTAGCATATAGGTTGAAGGAATTATAACACCTTCATCATACTCAAGTTACCTTTTAGTACAAAAGGATTTGGAATCCCAAAGATCATCCCATGATTAGTGGCTAAGTATGATTTGTGAGTTTTACATGTTCTCACAAGTTCTCATAAAAGGTTACTAAACCCAAGCATATAGGAGCTTTTATAACCAAGGACCTCCTTAACAATATGCTTGCACTGGATGTTTACCAAGTAAACTCAATAACACTAAAGATTTTACTTGAAGACCACCTTTAAGGTCTTTCTACACTTCTTTTTAAAAAATAAGTCGAGGAGGTATACACATGCCGAAGGTATTTTTACACTTTCCCAAAGGTCTTTATACATTTTCCCAAAGGTCTTTTACATTTGCATTTTTATTTTACAAATACCAAGTTCCATTAGGAGGTGACATTATCATGCACACTCCCCCTCAATGGAAACTCGACAATCAAGTTTTTCATGAAAGTGACAAAACTTTGCAACACTCAAGGGCTTTGTGAAGATGTCAACAACCTGCTCTTCAGTCGGCACAAACTTGAGATCTATCTCACCACTTAGCACCTTCTCATGGATGAAGTGTATATGTATCTCAATGTGCTTCATCCTCTGATGTTGTATTGGATTATGTGTAAGAGCTATGGTGCTCTGGTTATCACAGAACAAAGGAACACTACCTGGATCCTCCATCTTTATCTCATCGAACAACCTCTTCATCCATAGAGCCTCTTTTGCAGCTTCCATTGCACTTCTATACTCAGCTTCAGTTGAAGAGATATAAAAATTAGTTGGTTTTTTTTTTGCACCAAGTAATGGCACCTGCACCAAATTTAAACACATAACAAAAGTAGATTTTCTATCCAATACATCACCAACATGATCAAAATCACAAAATCCATACAAGTTAGCATTTTCATTCTTAGTATAATGCAACCCATAATTGATTGTTCCTTAATATATCTAAGAATTCTTTTTGCAAGATTCCAATGATCTCTATAAGGTTCCTACATAAACCTTGAAGCAATTCCTACTGCATAGGAAATATTTGGTCTAGTTATAGTTAGATAAATCAAACTACCAACTAACTACCTATATAAAGTAGGATCAACTTTTTCACATGCAAGTTTAGGATCAAGTTTTAGTCCAACTTCCATAGGAGTAGAAATTGGTTTACAATCAATCATGTTAAACTTTTTTAGTACATTGGTTGCATATTGTGCTTGAGAAACAACAATAGAATGCTTATCTTGAAATACAACCATGCCAAGAAAATGATGTAAGAGACCTAAATCAGTCATTTCAAAGTATTGTTTCAATTTTTCTTTAATTATATGAATTAAAGTAGGACTATCACCAGTCATAAGAAAATCATCAACATATATACATACAATGATAATATGAGAGCCTTCTTTCTTAATGAATAGATCATTTTTCAGAAGAACAATTAACAAAACCTAACTGTTTAAAGAAGGAATTAATTTTTGCATACCAAGCTCTAGGAGCTTGTTTTAAACCATACAAGGATTTTTTCAACTTACAAACATAGTTTTCTTTACCAGTTTCTTCAAATCCTTTAGGTTGAGACATGTAAAGTTCTTCTTTTAAATCACCATTCAAAAAATCATTTTTCACATCCATTTGGTGGATTTCCCACCCAAACTAAGAAAAATAAAAACAAGGCCCTAACAAGTACTCATCTTAGCTACATGAGAAAAAGTCTCAACATAATCAATACAAGTTTTGAGTGAAACCTCTAGCAACAAGCCTAGCTTTATGTTTTTCAATACTACCATCAACATTATATTTTACTTTGTATAACCATCTAGACCCTATAATACTTATTTTCTCTGGAGGTGGAACCAACTCCCAGGTTTGATTTTGAATTAGGGCATTATATTCAGCCTGCATTGCATTGATCCACTTCTCATCTGAGAAGCCTCTTCAAAAAAACTTTGTGGCTCAGGTTCATACAAGGTCATTAATGCATGGTACGTATGATGGCTTCTGGTCATTTTCCTAAGGTCAATAGGATTTGAAATTTCTAACACAGATTGAGCCCATTTTGGTTTCTTAGCTAGGGAGATAGGAGATTAGAAACATCCATAACATCAACACAAGAAACATCATCATGACCATTTACCAAATTTTCACTATCAGAATCAGAACCATCATTAGAAGTATTGACAAGAATATCATTACCATTAGCAGATGAACAAAAACATTTTTCCAACACAACAACATTGATTTTTTAGTTACTTCCCTTTTTACAGGGTCGTAAATCCTTAGACCTGTAGTGTTAATACCATATCAATGAAAATACAAGAAAATGAAGTCATATCAAGTTTCTTTCTTTTCTTTTTAGGAATATATAAAGAAACAGGACTACCAAACACTTTTAAATGAGAGACATCAGGTTTTTTATTGGACCACTTCTCTAATGGGGTCGAAAGGTGAATAGCTTTGGTAGGGACCCTATTTAGGATGTAGACTGTTGTGTTCATTTCTTCTTGCCCACAGAAATTTGGGAAGACCAACAGAATGAAGCATAGTGTGAGCCATATCTAAAATAGTCCTATTTTTTTTTTTATGCAACACCATTAGATTGGGGAGAATGAGGAGAAGTTAATTCCCTTTTAATACCACAATCAATACATAATTTTCAAATGTCTTGCTAACATATTCACCCCCATTATCTATTCTAAGTCTCTTAATTTTATAATTTGATGAGTTTTCAATAGATGCTTTAAATTCCTTAAATTTTCCAAATACATCAGATTTATTTTTAAGAAAATATGTCCAAATCATCTAGTGAAATCATCAATAAAAGTCACAACATATAAAGAACCATTTAATGAAGCTACTTCAAGAGGTCCTCTAACATCACTATGAATAAGTTCTAGAGGAGAAGAGGAACTCTCCTCAGGATGTGAGTGAAAGGGTTTAGCACTTTGTTTTGAGTGTAAACACCCTTCACACATGCATCATGAGAAGAAGACAACACATGAAAACCTTTTACTAGATTATATCTAGACATTTCATATAAGCTTTGATAATTAACATGTCCTAACCTTTCATGCCATAGTTTTGAATTATTCAAACTTTGAGATACAAAACACGATGCAGAAGAGAAATCATCAAAAAATATAACCATTTCTTTGAATTCCTTCAACAATTATATTATCATCACTATCCTTGATGTACCAAGTATCCTTCAAAATTTGAATAGATAAACCATCATGAGTTAGTTGTGAACATGATAACAAGATTCTTTTTAAGCTTAGGAACAAATAAAACATTATTCAAAACACCATTTACAAATTTTACTTTTCCTTTTTCTATTGCTTCTAAGGATGAGTTATCACCAAGATATACACGTTCATTGATTTTCATAACATCAAATAGAGAATTGGAAATACCAGTCATATGATTTGAAGCACCTGAATCTAGAATCCATTCAAAATTAGAGGAAGAGTATAAAGCAACATATAATGCAACAATTTTAGGAGCATCATTAGAACTATCCTTTTTCCTTAAATTATATTTAGAAGAGACAATTATTTTTGGTTTTTATGGATAGGTTTCTTAGATTTGCAATCTTCCTTTTTATGTCTAAATTTACCACATTTGTGACATTTACCATTAAATCTTACATGCAAAATTGTTTAGAAAAAAAACTTTTTTTCTTATCAGCAAATGAAGATTTAGTTCTATGCTTTTGATCAAGGAAGGACTTGAGACTTGAACTTTGAATTGAGCGAGAAGTGCCTAGAGAGGCATTCTCCTTAGAGTGAAGTTCATCATCACTTCTCTTCTGTATCAGAAGAGCACTCAAAGTATTTAAATCTAGAAATTCATCTTCATTATGATATTTAGAATTTAGGATAGAAATAAAATTCCTAAACTTTTCATGAATATTTAACTGAACAATAAAGTAGATTAGTTTTTCACCAATTAAGTCACAATTGCATCCATCTAATTGTGCTTTAATATTTTTAATCTTGGCTAAGAAATTAACTACTTTTTCATCTCCTTTCATAGGAGTCGTAAGAAATTCTAAAACAAGCTTAATAATCTTAGATAAGCATGTACCTTCATGCATGGATTCTAATTGTGTCCATACCTCTTTTCGGATGTTTGATATTACCAATGTGTAGAAGATATTCATCATTCACATTACATAGAATCATGGAAAGGGCCTCTGTGTATACGTTGTGAGAATGCATTCATATTATCCATAGTCACTTGATGACTGGTGGGCGCAAGCTCAGTTCCTAAAACAATCATCCAGAGTTTCCTCGCCATAAGTTCTGATTTAACCTGATCTTCCAAATGTTGTAGTTGGCTCCATTTAGGATCTGGGATTTATCGAGGGAAAAGTAATTAGATGCCATTATTTTCCTGAACCTGTAAAACACACCCCATTATAATATACAATGCACCACAGAGTTAGATACATATTTATAAAAAACCAACAATTTTAATAGAATCAGATCTAAATTTTATAGATCTAAAGAAACTATTTGATCATAACTAATTTTGTCATTAAAATGCATACTAATTAACCTCCCATGATCAAAATAATAACCCACAATATAAAGGGCTTTGCATTATACCCCTAGACTTATATAAAATTTTTTTTTGACCATATAGAAGTGAAGAAGAAACCCCTAAGAATGCATAACAACTTCAAATTTCTAAAAAAAATTAATGTAGACAAAGATCCGACCAACTTAAATTTGACGTCTAAATGACCGTCATTCTGCCTTATTTTTGGTCTTTCGTGACAGTTCATTTGACCATCAATTTTAACACAATGAAAATTTCCTAAATCTTACTAACTTAAATTTGACGTCTAAATGACCATCATTTTGCCTTATTTTTGGTCTTATCGTGATGGTCATTTGACCGTCAAATTTAATGTAGTCAAAACTTGTGTATTTCAAAATGTGAAATTTTAGAATTTCTTTTTTATACAATAATATTAGAGAGGTTATATTTTAATACATTATAATAACCTATTATTATAATTATAATGTATATATATATATATATATATATATATATATATATAAACATATACTTTATAAATATATATATATATATATATATATATATTTATAAAAAATAAACACATATAACCCTTATTATGGGGGCCCTCATGAAAAAATATTTAAAACATTTACCAGGAAAGGGAATTTAAATTCTACATTAACCTTAGAATTTACAGAGGAGACAACATTTTTCACGCTTCCAATGGAAAAAATTCAAATCCTATTTTGATGGAGCTTTGTCTCCTCCTTCATTTACCATTGACAAAATTCAACCTGCACATATTAAAACTATAGAAAAAATATTTCAAATATTTTACCCTTACCTATACACAAGTTTTCATGGAGGTAAGAAGTTTCCAAATTTTCCACCTGTGAATTCACCTTGATTCTTCACAAAGAAAAACTTTTAGGTTGCAAAAAAAAATGGAAAGAAGGGCCCGATTATTTTAAATACCCTTTTGGGTTGGTTGAAAAAACCCATAAGAATTAAATAGAATAAATACAACATTATTAGATCTAAACTATTTAATTCAAACCATGCTTCTGGTACCATGTTAGAATTTGAGGATTCAACAATTTATAGATTAATTCAACATTAATGCTAAACATTAATACATTATGTAATGTTACCATAAATATTTAAATAAACATTACATCATCACATAAGTAAATAAAGAAATACTTATAGGAAATAAATAACATAGGTGACACAATATTTATAGTGGAAAACCCCAATAGGGTAAAAACCACTTTGAAAATAACCTTTTACTTCAGAGAACTTATTTTACATCCAAGTAAGATCACCTCCTCCTTTAAAACCCTAATTACAAGGGTAAAACCAAATCACTTGATTTGCACACCTTTGATATATTTCTCGAATATATCAAATGAGGACCTAAAGTCCTTTTTATATAAGGTGATCGGGTATGTCTCTCGACCCACCTTTTCAACCTAAAATGGTTGACACATATACCTAGGTTAGTGTATTTAATAAATAGAAACATAAATGATTCACATTATTAAATACTTACCTAATGTATATTACCTAGGTATGAATATTTAATAATAGGGAGGATTCTCATCAGGCAAATGAGAGAAGTTACAAGGTATTTTAGAGGGACACAGTACATATAAAGACCCACATTGATTGGATGTATCGAGATCGGGTGTTCCATGATTGCATAAATTCATTGCAGTATTTTTGCTTCATCAATGGTAGTGGAGTGGTGGTGTGGGCATCTTGTATAAGATGCATGATATTTGTTGGCGTATAGAGGAGGATGGGACTAGATTTACATGGGATTGATGTGTACTAGCACATTTTACGAGATATCTCATCTGATTCACACGGGAGGACCATAGGGGTGGAAATGGATACACCACACTATTACATGTATGGGCCTATGAGCACATTGTGATATTGAGGCCACTTAGTAGGCCATGAGCTGATTAGGTGAGGCCCAAGATATTTAGGTGACACAATATTTATAGTGGAAAACCCCAATATGATCAAGATATATGCTTGATCATACGGGGGCCAGAGCCATTATACAGAGGCCATATCGAGACTATGGTGGATGGTTAGAGGATGGAATGGAGCTATGATGTATCTGATGTACTATGTGGCTAGAGGATTGGATTCCAGGGGTAGTCAAGTTATTCTAGGTAGATCTTGTGTTACAAACAATCGGTATGGTGCAGGATGTGCCCCTAAAGCCATATGTATGGGTGTGAGTGATGAGAACACTAAGGATGTCGAGAGAAATATTGGGACCACATGAGCATAGCTAGTGCCTCCATGTGCGAGATGATATGGATGCGGTCATAGGGCCTATACAAGTACACGATGCGGAGGATGTACCGAGGCATATAATACATAGTGGGCAACGTATCAATGGGTATTATTTTTTTCTAATTGTTGTTGATGCGGTGAGCACCACCATTGGAGCTACATAGGGGTAGGGATCTACTCCCAATGGATATGGTATAAGAACAACAATAACAGAGTGCAGGTATTATGTATTGTTAGGTTTTAACTATAACTTAATCGATTTATTATGGTCATCATGTTTAATAACTAATGCATTGTTATGTAGTATGTAGGGGATGCATATTGGTCATTTATTGTTGACTCATCGATCCACACATTGGCATAGAATGTACCTCCAGATGTGCTTGTGGGAGGTGAGATGCTGGAGTGAGTAGATGTTATTGTGAATGAGCATGCCCACCTATTCAATCTAGTGGTGATAGAAATACCTACATGTACTATTTTATTAAGTGAGCATGACGAGGCACAAGCGGAGACTCAACGAGATAGGGAGGTTGTAGGAGGAGGAACCCTATCCCAAGATATATTTGTAAAGTATGTAGAGTTATAGGGTTGGTTAGCGGAGCAGTCATTTGAGTTGGCATTATTACGCAAACAAGTGGAGATATATAGAGGCCCCAACCAGCAAGATAGAGCGGTGAAGCATCTAGTTCTATAGCTCCCACAATTGTATATAGTGATATTTATGATGAGATATGATGTATATGAATGTAGGGGATTTCCGCCACTGATTGTATTTTGTAACTATGGTTTTTTAACGATATATATATATATATATATATATATGAATGATTGGTATTATTATGTTGTGTTGATGTTTTAGTGATATGCGATGCAATGATTATTGTTTTTGATGATTGATTTCCATTGTTAGAATGAGGAAGTGTGATTGGTATTGCGAAAATGATGATATTATAAAATGGATGGTGATGTTGATTAGGATATAGATTGATATGTGATGAGTGAAAATTGAATTGTATGTATAAATAATGATGTAATAACTAGCGATAGATGTATGTATGGGGTGAATAATGTGATTGAAATGATCATAAAAATGCAAGTAATAGCATGTAAGTGTGATGAAGAAGGGGGGAGAACAGAAATTCCCCTTAGCACATGTGCAAGAGGATGAGGTTCATTTATATAATACCCATTAGCAATCAAGAATGAACTTTAAAACAAGAGTGTGTCATCAGGTAATGAGGTGATAAAAATCACCTACCAAAGATGAAGAGGCGACAAGGAGTGGTGGAAGCATGTGATGTGATAGCATCATGAGTGAATGAGCCAAACCGAATGTCGATGAGATAGTACCAATTATAAGAGATACAATGGTAGGAAGCACAGATGTCAACGGCTTAGGAAGCCAATGTAAAGCAGGAGCACTATGCAAAGTGGATGAGATGATGCAACGGTGGATGAGTGAGGTGGAGGTTGTGCATGAATGATGACTTGAGGTGGTAGATGAATGACAATATTAGAAGTGGGAGGAGGAGACAAGTGAACCTAAGTAGTAGCACGCTTGTGCATAATTAGAGAAACATATTTCTCATGAGAGTGAGGGCCAAAAGCAATGACACCCTTATCTTCTAATTGTTGTAATTTTCATAAAGGACACAAAATTCATTATCATGATGTCCATTGATGCGGTAATAAATATAATAAGGAAAATTGTGTTGGTAATGCAAGAAATGCAGAGGATGATGTTGATTAGAAGGTAAGAGAATTAAGTACTTATCAATAAAAGCATGTAAGACATCATGAGGCTTAGCAACATGCGAGAAATTTAATGGATCTGAGTAGAAGATGGAGAATAATTAGGTGGAGATTGACATAGTGGCAGAGATGGAGGATGCTTATGTGATGGATGGGATGAAACATGTTTGCAAGTTGGAGGTGATGGAGACCTCAGAGGATGCTTAAAGATGGAAGAGGTGAAGAAGTAGAAGATGACTCGGTTGTAGAAAAAGTAGAAGGATAACATGTGTAGCAATTAAATCATGTTCTAGATCAATAACCTTATAGCATAAAAGTGTAAATGATTCACATGTATCATATTGCAATCATTCTTTTAAAGCAGGAATCAAGCCATGACAAAAGATAAATTTATTTTCTAGATCAATAGGCTGAAATACTAATTGATGCATACAAGAATTGAAGCGTAAAATGTAGTCTAGAATAGGTTCTTTCTTTCCCTGATGCAAGCTAGGAAAGCAATCATATGTGACTCTAGGACCATTGTTAAGCATGAAGCGTATAAGAAAATAATCTTCCATTTCACAATATGTGCTAATAGATCCAAGATTCAGATGAGTGTACCATTAAAGAGCTTCATCGAATAAACTATGATGGAAGGATCATTCGAATAAGAAGCCATAGCAAAAGCGATGGATTTTTAGTGCCATTGAAACATGAAAATGTAGGCATGATGAAATCCTTAGGAAATGTTGAATTATGAATTTTCTTTGGAATAGGATTTGCCATGAATAGAGTTATTATCAATAGAATCATAATAGGATTTTCTTTCAAGAGTGAGATATTGAACTTCAGATTGAAACTAGCCAACAACATGCATGAGTGATAAATATCATGTGGAGGAACCATAGAATATGTAAAAGGCATGTTGAGAGGTTGAAGATTTCCATTTTTGGGGATCATGGGAATGTGAGAAGAAGAAGTGGAAGATGAAGATGCTATGGGCACACTAGATGTAGATGTAGAAGAAATGAGAGGTGGTATACTAGGAGAAATAGAAGAAGTAACATGAACATCATGGAGAGATGAAGAAGAGGAAAGAAGTGGAGAAGAAAATGGAATATTAGCGGAAATACTAGTAGTAGAATCAGAAGAAACCATAAGAGGTGAGCTAGTAGGAATGGAAGAATCATCATGAATGCCATCAGAAGCAACCTCGAAGTATATGAAAGCGGAGTGGAAAATTCACATTCAACAGTCTTAAGAGAAGTAGAATCATCACTAACATGTTTATGCTTATAAGTATCATCAGATATCGAGAAAAAGTTTCACATTAAAGCAATTCATCAACTATGTCATCAACATATAGTGAAGTAGGAAAAGAAATATCATGAGTTGTATCTTTACAATCATTAGAAACATTTTCAGAAATAGAAGAAATATGAGATACAACTTTTACAATCATATTGACTATTATGAGAAATGGCATCATGCGCATGTACATTTTCATCATGATTTTTTTCTACAGTATCACCATCAAGACCAATCATATAATAGATAATAACATCATCAAGAATTTTAGCGAAGTAGAAGGAGGTGAAGCACAATGAGTGTGAATGTAAGAGCAAGGAAAACACAGAGTGAATTTAATAGGAGATGAAATGATGGCACAACTAAAGTCGTTAAAAGAAGTAGGAATAACACTTTCATTAGCCAGAAGTTGTCATTGAATTTCAACATCAAGTTGAGGATTGTGATAAAGAATCTTAAGTTCAGCCCCAACAACATCATGAAGGATAGGATTCACACTAGCATGATGTATAGCTTTCTAGGAGAAGGAGATCTAATTTTACCCATGATGGTTTAGTTGATCCTAGTGCAAGGAGCTCAAAGAAATGGGTTCACCAAATTATTTAACTTAAAACATTATGTTAAATTCTAATTTCGGAATTACTATAATGATATACAATAAGATACAAATGCTAAGCCTTTTAAATATGTAACTATGTAAGAAAATGAAAGAGATAGGGAACTTATCTAATTTTTTCTTGTCTCAAAGTATACGGAATTGGAACAATTGATGAGAATCCTAGGCAGAAATCTTGGAAATGCTCAATATGAATTCTAAAACTTGTAAAATAACCCGTACATGGGTTCTGGGTAGAAGCAAGGGCGTTTGGGTACCCAAGACCTTATGAAGGCACTGTGATCGCGTAGAGGGTCAAAACTCAATTTTTAGTGTCACTAGGGTTTCGCTACTATTCATTGTTGGCTACCTATAGGTAGTTGGAAGATCACCAAATTCACTAGTAAACTACAAAGTAGATAATATCCTACAAAACCCCCAAAATACATCAAATCCTAAAAAAAGAAAGATGCAAATAGGGATTCAGACTGTCCTCAGTGGTCACCCAATAGAGTGAACTTTCAACCGAGCGTTGCACTACATCTCGATTTCCATGTAGTTTTATGTGTTTGTGTGTGTGCTAGTGCTCCTAGGTTTCCCTTGCATTGATTATGCCAATATAGTGGGTTATAGGTAGATACAAAGAAAATGTGCAGGACAGAATTTAGAAAATTTTCCTTCCTATTGAGTGTATCCTAAAATACAGTCCCTTTTATAGTATGTAGATAGATAACCCTTGATAAAATTTCTGTCATTATAATAGTATGTATGTTGTGTTTAGATAGGGATCTCTTCCTTGAATTTTGACACTACGAAATGACATGTCGATTAGGACCTCAAGATAGGAGTAAGAAAACCGAAAAATGTCAACCGCAAATGTCAACAATGTGAACAATAATAAAGAGGACATGAACACCTAGGTTGGATAGGAGTGCAGGAGCTAGCATCCAATCCTAGGTGCTAATGTTCTAAGAAAACTAATGAAAAATGTGAGAATACTGGTAGACGAGGATCCATGTGACCTAACAAGAACTGTGTGTAGAAGTGACGGATGTGAGAGATAAAACAATTGAAATAAATAAAGCAAGTAGACAAACTAGACATTGTGTTACCAATGAATACTTTTCATTCGCAAGACCCATTTATAAAACAACATAATTGGCGGTATAGTAAAGTAGTAGTATGTTCGTGATTTTGTGTCTGAGATCCTAATTTTATTTTTCTTTTCAATCTCATCCCTCATCATCCATAATTTTTGGAAGTTGCGCACACATAACTATACAATGAGATCATATTAGGAAGTAATAATTTTCCTTTCTCCACAATCACGTTACCCCATTTGTCACTAGCTCACCCCTACATGGTGAAACCCTACATTTTTCGAATGGACTCTAGATTGAAGCCACTTCGGCAAGTAAATTCTAATATTGGGAGAGTTGAAGAAACATTTAGGTCCATGAAATGTTTCACATTAAAGGAAAGCGTTGACACTGGTCTTCCAACTGATCAATTTTCTCTTTGTACTCCTAGTTCCTTTTGAGAAGGCCAATGGAAGACTCCTAGAACATATTTCCATCTTCCTCATGCATTTTTGGGCCTAAGGAAATGGTGTTTATCTCATAGTTGGTCAAGGGTCATTTCTTCAATGGCCTTGATTACCCTTGGCTTGGATACTTCTAGATACATATTTCTTGAAGCAACACTAAAAAGTGATAAGTTGCTTGAGAAAACTTTTTCTTCTTCCCTTTGGCCAATGATGATATGGCAGAGAAAATAGAGATTGTGACCTACTAGACTATATGCGCCTCCTTTGTGATCATTTATTTCATCCAAGGAAACATTTTATCCATTTCGGGCTCAAAAACTTGCATGACTATTATTTCCTACTCATGGTGGGGGTACATCTTTGCAAGAGGATCAAGAGTTGTAGTGAAAGGTTGGAATCTCTAGGGCTGCTTGATGAACTAAAATGTGGACTAGATCATTCTCCCCAAGCTCCATTTCTACCACAGGAACATCTGTTGATTTGACCTTCTTACAACCTTTTTGTGGTAGGAGGCTTCTTATTCCACTGCCTTGTGCTTTGAGATTTCACCATAATGAACTGAACCTGAAGTCCTCTCCATGACCTTTGAAAAAGATTTATGAGATTCCTACCTTTATAGAGTAGGGAAATCACCTAATGCAATGGAGGCATCCTTCTTCTCTCTGAACCATTCCTTTGATCTCTTGATGACAACCTCAGTCCACCCACTTATGTATCCCAATTTGTGGACACTCCATGTTACCTATGGAAGGGGAAAATCCTTTATTGATTGATATTATAGATTGTACAACTTAGTGTTATCATCCTGAATTCCTTCCTCATACTAGTCAAATTTGAATTTTTCATTTTCCTAATGGTCATTCGCGTGTGGTCTCTTTCCCTGACATCAAATTCATCTATGTAATTCACCCAATAATCTTTGATATGTGGAACATGATATGACTTAGGAAGGTGAAAAGTGTTTGGATCACTTTGGATGTCAAAGTCCTCCCTTGGGGTATATGAATACACGCTCAAGGGTGTGATGGTAGCTTAGGGTGTGCAACATCACCGACACTCTTGCAAGTGAATATTCCAAGGGAGATGGGAAAAGAGACATTCTTCATCTTCTGATTCTTGATCTTACCATGAACATGGGAAAGTTGTTTACATAGCTTAAACAATATGATCTTTTCTTTGAGATATCGAGTAGAATTTCAGAGCAAGATCAAAACCGAATATTTAGATGTAGGAGAAAGTGGAAAACTAAATAAAATATGACCCATACTTTTTTATCAAATAATCCACTTGTGGTGGTAACCTTGAGTGGGGATTCCCTTCTAGTTATTTGATGGAAAACATGGTGAATGCATTGTTTACCCTTATGAAATGTTGATTTCTATCCTTCAAGATAAACTATGGATATCTTTCAAATGTTGGAGCTTTAGGAGAGATATTTTGTGCAAGTTTCAATCCTTTGAATGGTCTCGAGCTCATAAGAGCATATACCAAGTATGAAGTCATCGGTGGAGATTGGTACAAGAAGCAACTAATGATGCAAATTATCACCGATGATTTTCCCTGGTCAACTCTCTATTTTCCTTTGATAATATTTACCATGAATAAGGCCATCCAATCTTGAAATTCTTTCATGGTTTCTTCTCCCATCACCTAATTGAGAAGGATGATCACGTCAAAGTATCCTTCATGGAATTCACTCTGTGAGAGAGAATTTGGCATGTGGGAAGGATTTCTTCCTTTCTTTAACCATGAACCCAATGTGAGTCCCTGAAGGTAATAATATATTCTATACCACTCACTTTATACAACATCTCTAGAGATGATGGCCATATTGTTTTGAGTTGGAATTCGTATTGAGTGAGAGATATTCTTATGAGTTAGCACTTGTCGAGGATGACTTCTCATAAGCATGAATGATTCAATTTCTTATCTCATAGTGATGAGAGAATGCCCACACCAACTCTACACTTTTTAATAACATTGGATGTCCACTTTGCATATAACTCGCTCATGAAAACCTTGTCCTCCATCGGCTCTCTGGTTCTACCAAGCATACAATCTTTGAGGTCTTCTAAATCCATGTGGGTGACATCATTGTTCCCCACACCTTAATACTTAGATGAGAGAGTCGAGATAGGCTCGAGACCTTTAAAATTGAATTTCATGGTTAATAATGGCATCCCTTCTATACTTGGAATGAGAGTTTACTATTTTTAGAAAAATTACTTTTTCACCCTTTTCACTTTCGATCACCATTTTTGTTGCCATGGTTGTTCCCTGTGAACACTACCTTGAAGAAATTTTCCCTCCATTGAGATTTTACTATTTATAGTAAGTTGTCATGTAGAGACTTAATATTTTTGGAAATTTCCCTTCCACACATTAGATTGCAATGAAACCACCTCTACTAGGATAGGTTTATTCTCTCAATGTCACATAAAAAATTTAGCTCAATCCGATCATTAAAATGGCGGGAAATAAATAACTACAAAATTGTGGCACAAAGTTGGGGTTTTTTACGTCAGAAAAGATATAGTACGTGCATGAAAATATAATCACTTGTGTCTTGAAGGTTCTTGGAAATGGTGAATAAAGCACAAAACCCCACCTTGATCCATGTACCGGTTTGTGAGATATGAGATTTTTTCCTTTGCAGGTTACAGAGTCTCTCAGGAAAAAAAATGCATATAAAGATTTTTAATAAACTTACGAAATTCATGAAAAATTTTATATGATCATGGAAACATGGAGGGATGAATTCAATATTAAAAATGGAGGTGAAGGATTATGGAGCACCTTTTTTGTCCCTCTTGTCTCCTTATAAAGAGAAAAAGGGGACACGAAAAAATTCCCTAGCCTCATGAGGACAAGTGGAAAGCATGAACAAGTGGAGGAAAGAGAGGAAATGGCTTCTTTTCGGCACCCAAGAGTTGAATGATGTCATGTGAGGAACTGAATGGGAGCAAGGTGGGGGCACATTTTATTGTCCCCCTTATCCCTTTGGAAAGGGATGAAGGGACACATAAATTTTCCTAAGCCCCGGGTGAGAAGTATCGGGCATGAATGGTATGAGGCGGGGGCTATAAAATTGTCGAAAAGTACTTACCGGGGCCTCCGGGGATCATGTGATGGGTCCGGGAGATCTAAGGTGGAAGGGCACATTTTTATGTTCCCCTTGTCCCCTTGGAAAGTGAAAAAGGAGACACAAAATTGTGCCTCACCTCATGTTACCAATGGCATTGAAAAATTTAACTAAGGATGGAGCTTTTACCTTGAGAAGGAGCTTGAAAGTGGCATTGACAAAACTTTGAGAGGTATTTTTAGGAACTTATTTATATGAATTTGACTGAAAACGTCATTTTGAGAGGAATGGGATGGGTCTCATGGTCTGATTCATCCAGAAACATCCTCAAAAATGGAATTTTTATCAAGATCACCAGTTGTCCCTCGTAAGAATGAGTTGTGAAAGGATATGCATGGGTCTTGTGAAAAATATGAAAATATCACCATGTAGGGAATTGAATCATATTTCCATTGATATCTTGTTTTTCCTCCAACTCATTTTGGAGCTCCCAAACTTACCTTCCGAAGCTCAGATGCTTTTTTATAGTGCAAGCTCCTTTGACACCCAAAACCAACTTTTGTTCAACGCTCCTGAATCTCCAAATCTTTCCTAAATCACTTACACAATGACCTTAGCTCACTAATACCAGTTCTTGATGAATTTAGTACTTGAACTCAGCTCTAAATAATTTGCACCTACCTCGTAAAGGCTAAAAATATCCATTTCTAATCTCACTGAAAGATCCACCCTAAAAGACACTACCTCGAAGGATCCGTGAACATGCTTTCATGTTTCGACACTTGGGAAAGTTTGGAACAATACATATAGACACTTTGAAAGGATGGGGATAGTCTTGACACGAGGGAGTAACTAATATGGGAGAGTTTCGGGAAGGTTTACTATCGAAAAAAATATAACACGGATTTAACAAATATTAAAAATATGTTAAACCCTAACTACTGAGTCACAAAGTGTAATAGAAAAGAAATGAATTACTGAGATATAACCTAAACAATAAGCAAATGGAAATTTAAAACCCTAAGTGAAAGAGATGGAATAAGAGACTTAGCTGATTTTGCAATATTCCTAAAGATGTATTGAGATGGAAAACTAATGAGATAGGAGAGGGAGAATATCGCAACCAAGCTCAAAAATTGTAGAAATGTCACAAATGTTGGGACCTGAGGTGCCTAGATCAATTCATGGGTGTTTAGGAACCTGTAGACCTCTATTGGGTGCTCATGATTGAAAATGCTCATAAACTAATTTGTTTTGTTTCGTTTAATTGTAAATAACCTTCTTGTTTGTCACCTGTAGGTCGCATTTAGAAGATCACCGAGTTTTCTGTAAACTGTAAAGAGAAAGAGAAAGAGCACTGTAAAACCTAAAACACATTAAATCCTAAAAATAAAAAGATGCAAATGAGGATTCAGATGACCCCAATGGTTACCCGATAGAGTGAACTTCCTACCGAGCACCGCACTACATTTCGGACTCCATGTAGTTCTCGTATGTGTGTACAAGAATCATGCCTTAGGTGGCTCTTACATCAGATGCACTTGAGCAGTGAGAAATAGCTAGATGTAGTAATGTAAGTAGATGTGTGGAAGTCAAAATGAACTTCCCTCATATGTGTGTATGTATAATATGCGATTTTGTCCCTTAAATGAAGATAGATGGATGTTTTGATGTTATTGAAATGCCTCTTGGATGCAACCTTAGGTGATAGTAATATATGCTTAGAACTTGTTCCTTTATTATGGTCACATAAATTTTTATTTATATGATTCCCTTATTTTAATTTCACAATTAACAACTAAAATGCTGACCCATAATAAAATAATATGCCCAAAAGAGGCGAGCAAAGTACAAAGAGGTCGAGGGCACTGGTTGTTGGCATCTTGGTTGGGCACCGTGTCCAAAGTGATAAAATATGAAACACTGAAGCATCAACTAGGTTGTATGGTATAAGAGGCCAAGACGAATACATGAACAAAGACAAAAAGGCCAAATACAGTTGTTAATTGCTAATTTTCTCACTTATGAGTCATATGAATAGTATTATGTGACTAGGACCTAAAAATGTACCTAAAGTGCATGATTTAGTGTCTACATTTTCACCCACTTTATTTTTTTGAGTGAATACTTGATAACATAAAGTAGATAGAATATGTGTACCTGATAACCATGTAGATCGATGACAAAATCATGCCGAGGAGAAAAGAAAAAGTGTGGAGTGATAAAAATGAAGCGTGGAAACTAGAGAAGAGGAAGTGACCATAGGGGTGAAAGCGTATGTGTTATGTCCCATTGAACCTATTTTCATTTTCTCTTGATGTATTTGATGATGTGATCAATCATTCCCATAAGGACAAACCTATAAAAGAGAAGAGCAAAAGAGTATTCAAATATGTGTATATGAAAAATTTGATCCAAGTATGTAAAAAGTATGTAAAAATATGAAAAGGAACATGTACACCTAATCTGTGATGAGTGAAAAGGATAGAGAGGATACTTAAAATGTTATAAAAGAGTGAGTTTTTGGGTGATCTCATTCCAAAATCATTTTTAGGCAATCTCATGCCAAGTGTGATTTTTTTGGGCGATCTCACGCCACGATTAAAGAAGTGTTGGGGAGAAAGGTCTAGTGTTATTCTCTCAACCCGATCGCTTCCCAATATTTTATACACCACTGTATAAGGTGTGATCCTACTTTGTTCAAGTTGGATCCATTTTGATCCAGTGTAAATAAAAATGAAGAAAGCATGCATGTTGATTGTTGGAGGATTGTGCTTGTTCTATGAAAACCACTATGTAAATTGCTAAAAATTGTGTTGATCTGAGAAAAAACGATAAGTTCCCCATGGTCACGGGAACTTAGGAAGGGTTAGGGAATCCAAGCACTCATGTCTTTTGTGATCGTTGGTGTATGTGTTGTCTTTCAAGACCCAAGTCAGATTCTAGGTTGTTTCTGAGACTATAGACTATGTTGATCCTATACTGAACTATGTTATACCTTGAGTTGTGAACTATTATATGGGGTGATTGTTTCACCTAATGTATGCCCCCTCATTTTGGGTGCATGTGACATTACTAGGAGTATGTGGCCCAAAGGAGAGGAATGGATGTTGATCTGAAATTAATGTTTTGTAGGGGGAATTTTTGGTTAAAACCAAGGCACGCACAAATAAATTGGTTGGAAACATGTGTTAGTGTGAAAATAAAAATACATATATAGAAGACAAAATGTAATCTAGCAAGCAAAAAGATAATGTAGACCATGAAAATTGGTTTCTAAACATGGGACATCACTCACAATGTCACAATACAATCAAGGCCAAAGAATCCAAAAGCATACAATGTAAACACAAGACAAAGGGTAAAACCCGAAAACAATAGAAAATAATGGGAAAAAATGACAAAGAGTGTCAAGTAAAGCAAATGAGACAACCATGGTGGAAAATAGTCCTGCAAATAAAATGTTGCACACGAAGCACCCGTTTTCATGTTAGAAAGATAAAAGGTATGTCAAAGTGTGTATAATCCAGTGTAGTAGTGTGCTAGTAAGTATAGGAAGTAGTATAAAATGAAAAAATAGTACTTGTGATGTGTATGAAAGTATATGCCCCCAGGAGCCGTTGTGGTACTGGTAAGAGGTACTGATGTCAAGCATTTGTGTCATGTGTAAATATCTATAGAAAGTTTGCATTCGCAACTAGAAGGCAAGTGAATGTGCATATGTATATGATAAACATAATGAAAAACTAAATATCTTACTAACATAGTAAGCAAAGTGTAACATCCAAGTATAAGTAAGTAAGAATAATGTGCAACCAAGATATACGGTATGTTGTCAATGAGAATGGAATGGAATAAAAAGTGAATGATAGGAGAATCATGCCCCCCGAGTGAATGTGTATGAGTATGAGATGAGGTTCATTTATAAAATACCCCTCGACAATCTAGAATGAACCATAGAATAAGATTGTGTCATCGGGAAATGGTTTGAATATGTACTCTAGAAAGATATGATCAAAGGAATCATATAACATAGATTATGAATTCTATGAGGTTCATTTCAAATTTAGGCCCTCAAAGAATTGAGTATGAACCGTGGAACTAGAGTGCATCATCGTGTAGTGACGATGTGCGAGAATATGATGCTTAGAAAGATGTGTTGTAAATGTGAAGAGTGTGAAATGTGTCATGTGAGATGAGGTTCATGAATTTAGTATGCCCTCAATAGTCAAGTGTGAACCATAGCACAATATTATGTCATAGGGTAATGACGATACAAGTGTATCAATATGTGCATGATGTATGAGATAGAATAGATGCAAAGTGGAAAGTGAAAAAGAGAAAATATGAGATGCCCGAGAATGCTAGAAGGGGGGAGAGATAAGCATGATGCCCCCAAGAGTATGATGATAGAGATCTATGCAGTGACATGAGAGGTACCATGCCATTGTGGGAGAGTGTTATTTGTGTCATGATAAGAGAGAGCCCACACAATGGTAGGCAGATGCAATAGTAGGACCATGTGATGGTGACGGAGTTTGAAATGTGTCTTGGCCATTAGTGGGAGGAGTAGTTGATTTGATAAAAGAGAATAGTTGGAGATTATGTGGGATTGATGATATTATAGAAGACTTGATAGGAGAAGAAGGTGAATTGATTTTGAGAGGTGGTTGTGTAGTTTGACTTGGTAATGTTGTAGATGACTTGAGAGGAGTGAGACTGATTTTGAGAGGCGGTTTCTTAGTTTGAGTGGATTACATAGGTAGTTCTTGAGTGATGAAGAAGAAACATTAGAAGTGATGATATGATTCTCATGAGACATAGATGAATAATATTTATAAACCCAATGAGATGTAGCAAGTGGAGATGAATTTTTAGGAGCATTTTGTGTAACAAATGAAATAAGACCGTAATGCTTAAGGTGGCCAAACTGTGTGTAGAGTAGAGAAATCATTATCATTATGTCCATTAAGTTGATGGTATTTGCAATATGGAATACATTGATATCTTCGTGCTGATAAGGAGGATAGCAATGAGTTTATGGCAAGTCGATCAACTTATGAGTGAGGAGTTGTGGAAGAATATCATGTTTTTAGTATTGAGATAAAACTTTAGAGTCGCGGGGGAGCGGCAAGACTTGGGATCTTGTCATCACCAATCGTGCACTATGATAATTCTTTACCGGGAACTCCTCGTGCTATAATTATTTACTAATGCATGGCTTTTAGTTTAGTGGATCGAATCTAGAAACACAACAAAAACATAACACAAGAATACCATAGACTATGATAAGAAGGAATGATGATAAATTTGAAATATAAGTGTAAATTATAATATCAACATGAAATTGTTACAATCTCACCCATGAAGTACTTCAAATGTTACTGACTTCACTTGCCTTCCAACAATAACTATGGGACAAACTTCATAATTACACCTCTTAATGGCTTCTTTAACACACCTTCAAAATGATGGCTTCCTTTACACAATTACTCATACAATATTTCTCACTACTTCCTTCTATGCTAAATGAGGGGGGTGGCCTCTCTATTTATAGAACTTCTAGGCTTATCCATCTTATCTCTAAGATAGGATAAGAAATCTACTCTAACGAATCATATTTCATACCTTAACTCTTATCTATACATGTAAGCTTATCTTTTAAGATAAGATAAACCTTATCATTTCACATGGGTTCCACATTTTTAGACTTTTTACAAATAAAATACACAAAATATTTATGACCTCACTCCTTGTCCTTATTACCAATATAATATTTCTAATTCCTAATCATGTAGACCCTACTTCTCTACTTACCCTAACTTTGACATTTTAACATTACCGAACCACTTACGACAAATATTTACTTTTTACCACAACATTCCTATTGTACTTTTGACTATTACCATACTATACATTATTGGCGGTGTCGTACCAGCAACGCCGTTATCTTCTATCGGATGCTACTACTAATTATACTTAACAACATCCTATTCCTAATACACACATTAATGAAATAGAAATTACGGAGGAAAATTTTAGTGTCGACATCTTCCCCTTCCTAGCTTCTACTCCATCCTCGGAGTAGACTATTCTGGTGCTTGGAAAATCTTTAACTTGTCATGGTTGACCCATTTCGTAATGGGAGTGCCATCCAATTCCTCCAGTCGATATGTACCATTTTCATGCACAACTGCTATTTTGTAGGGCCCCATCCATTTGGGAAGAAATTTTCTCTACCTTCTTTTTTTTGTATCTGGAATCATATACTAGAACCAAGTCATTCACATGAAATGGAGACCAATGGATATTTTGATCAAAGTATTCCTTCTGCTTCATTTTCTTCTTATAGCTTGTATCCTTCGCTATTTCCCTCATTTCCTCTAGCAAATGAAGATGTACCAACCTTTCTTTTACTAAATCACTTTCATCCATCCTTTCATTTTTCATAACTCTCACAGTGGGAATATCAAACTCAATAGGAAGAACTAGATCAATGCCATAAGCCAACTGAAATGGGGAGTATCTTGTTGCTGACTTTGATGTTGCCCTATATGCCCACAATGTTGCATGAATCCTTTTATCCCACTTATGTACCTGCAAGGCTGCATCTTTTGCTAGAATTTGACACAACACAAAATTTGTTCATTCCACCTGTCCATTTGTGCTTGGCTTGTATGTTGTTGCCTTCCTGTGCTTAATAGAAAACTTGTTGACTAGGGCTTCTACCACCTCATTAATGAAGTGGCTTCCTTGATCTATTACAATTTCTAATGGGCAACCAAATATGGTGACAATGCGTTCATATATGAACCTTGCCACTTCATCCATGGAAGTTGTTTTCAATGGCCTAGCTTCAACCCACTTGGTTAAATAATTTGTGGCAACTACAATATACTTATTTTGGCATGGGGTAGTTGGAAGTGGACCTACAATATCTATTCCCCACTTTTCAAAGGGACCAAGTGGAAGAATAGGGCATAATGGAGCTGATGAAGTCTTACGGTTACTATGTGTTTGACAAATATCACATGTCTTACAATAATTATAACAATCTCTAAAAAGAGTGGGCCAGTGATAACCTGCATCCAAGATCCTTCTTGTTGTAAGTTGTCTAGAGAAGTGTCCTCCACATGTACCATTATGGAATTCTTCTATCAGCTCCTTCCCTTGATCACGTCCAACTACCCTCTTGTACTGTCCATCAAGTCCTATTCAAAATAATACTCCATATAGAATAGAATATGGATGACTAGCTTGAGTAATCTTCCTCTTAGTATTTGCATTGGCACCATCAGGAAACTTGAATTCATTCAGATAATTCCAAATATCTATGTATTCACTAGGGATCATGTCAAGGGATAACAATGTTGCATCTGGGAAATCATCATCATCACAAGATGAACCTAAACCATCATAGGCTCAAGAGAGTGCATCTGCATTGACATGCTTCTTTCCTGGCCTATCTATAATATCAAATTCAAATTCTTGTAGAAAAATTATCCATCTTGCTATCCTCCCTGATGGGTTAGGCTTATTTACAATATATTTTAGAGCCTGATGATCTGTTACAACTATAAATTTTTCCCTAACAAGTAATTTCTAAACTTCTTTACAACAAAAATGATAGCTAGAGCCTCTTTTTTAGTTATAGTATAATTTACCTCAACACTGCTCATTTGTCTGCTCCCAAAGTAAACTGGATGATCATTCCCATTTTCATCCTTTTGGCTCAGAGTACTTCCTAGTGCTGCATCTGAGGCATTAGTATACACAATGAATGGCTTGCTCCAATCTGGATTCTTTAAAATAGGTGAAGACACCAAAGCTTCCTTCAGTTGTTCAAAAGCTTCATGCGCCTTATTTCTGGTTCATAAGTAACATCCTTCTTCAAGAAATGGGTTAGTGGTTGTGTAATCTTTGAGAAATTCTTGATGAACCTTCTATAGTAACCCACATGGCCTAAAAATGATCTCAACTTACTTCTATTCATAGGAAATGGTAACTCTTTGATTTTTGAAACTTTATCAGGATCAATACCAATACCATCTCTGGATACAACATGCCCTAACAAAACACCTTTAGAACATCCAAAGACACACTTTGTAGGGTTTAGTGAGGCTTGTGCTTCATCTAACCTTTGAAATGTTGTCTCCATCTGGTGCAGGTGGTCCATCTTGCTCCCATAGATGCAAAAATCATCCAGAAATACTCTGATGAAGTTCCCAATGTAGGGTTCAAACACCCTATTCATCAAGCGTTGGAATGTTGCTGAGCATTACACAACCCAAAAGGCATAACTCTATAAGAAAACGTTCCCCAAGGAGTGGTGAATGTGGTCTTCAATTGATCTTTCTCGCTATACGAACTTGGTTGTATCCGTTATATCCATCAGCAAAACTATAGCACTCCTGGCCAGCTACTTCGTCCAAGATCTGATCTGAGAATGGAAGAGGGTAATGATCCTTCTTTGTTTCCTTGTTGAGCTTCCTATAATCAACACAAATGCTGTAGTTTCCCATTCTTTTTATTGAGATCACAATGGGAGAAACCCATTATGAATTCTCCACAAGCAAATATGAATCCTGCATCAAGCAACTTATCTATTTCTTCTTTTATAGTCTTGGAAAAATTAGGATTCATTCTATATGGCATTTTCTTTATGGGCTTAGCACCATCTACTAGCTCAATAGAATGTTCTACCCAACTTACTTGATGGAGTTCCTTGTAATCAAAAGTGAATAGGTGTATGTACCTTCGAAAGAGCTGGAGGTAGGATTCCTTCTCACTCTCCATCACAACATCACCAATCTTTATTTGTTGGAGATCGATCATCAATTTCTTCTTCAGATAATTTTATGGGTTCATGAGTTGGTGTGACTAGAAGGATATCCATGACCGAAACATCAACCTCACTTTCTTCATCTTTTGTGTCCACTTCACTGGTACTAGAGTAATCAGAGGATGTCCAATCATCAGTTTCATCACTTGAATCCATAGGTTCTGCCTTATGATGCCGAGGGATCACATTTATCTTCACCCTCTCTCTGCCACGTCCAAGTGTCATGAAGCCTTCATTCCAGTAGTTTCTTGCATGAACTCTCCTTAGCCATGGCCTTCCCAACAACATTGGGTACGCAACATACCATTTTTCATCACCTGAAAGTCTACCACACATACAACACCCATAACAGATATTGCCACATTTGAAACAACACCTTCTAGTTTAGTTTTTCCCTTATTTAATGACCTTAACATAAGTGTTGAGGGCGATCAATTTTTAAACCCAACATATTCATTACAGACTCGGTCATTACATTAACTGCAGCACCTCCATCAACTAAGACATCATGAATTGAAATACCATTACATAATACCTCAGCTTGTGGAGCATAGGGATCCACCTCTGCCTCCAAAATAGGGACCTCAACCTCCTTCCTTCATCGAGCATTGAGTCCACTTCGCAGCTCCCACCTCTTCTCAGAAGACATAGCCAAGAGTTGACCATATGTAATATTTGCAGGCCTTTTGGATAGATCTTCTAAGATGGAGTATGGTCCTTGTCCCTGTGAAATTAAAATCCTGCACACCCAACTTTCTTCTCCTATGTTTCTTACTAGTTTCTCCTTTCATCTTCTTAGGATCATTTCCATCTTGGTTATCTTTTTCTTTCTTTATTTTTGTTACAAACACATCTGCTTCATTATTTATGCTCTTATCTACTACATCAAAAGAATTCACAGTGCTTTTCCTTTATCATTATCTCTTGTACTAGATGTAGAAGCTCTATCTGGACAATTATACTTATAATGACCCTTTTTATGACAACCATAACATACAACTTCAAAATATTTCTTTTTGGACCTCTATCTCCTCCCTGAGAACTAAATTCTTTCCTGAAGAAGATTAATAGTTAACTGACCCATCTTCTTGAGCAGATCTTCATACTCAGTAGATGTACTAGGGAAAATATTTGTGCTCACCGAGAGTGGTTGTGGATTCTAGACCAAAGGTGTTGGTGTAGGCTCTACCTTAGCAACAATTTCTTTGGGCTCCTCTTCCATGCTTTCTTCTTGCCTTCTTGCAATCTCCTTTGCTTGTTCAATGGTAGTTGGGTGGTCATACTTCACTCGTTTTCTGATCTCTGGCTTCATCCCAAGAATGAAGTGCTTACAAAGGAGATTATCCATGCCATTCATCAACCCATCCGCTAATCCTTCCTTCCGGATCTGGGCATCGAGCTTCCTCCTTAGCTCTAGAACATGAGCATGATAATCCCTTATCTTCTCCTTCTCTCCTTGGGATAGCTTTGTGATATCGATCATGAGATCTGCATATTTCTGTTGTTCACCAAATTCTTCAAGAAAACTTTTAGTTAATAAATCCCATGAGTTTTTCACATTATCACCTAGTGTTTCAAACCACCTAAGGGTTGAACCATCCAAAAAGGTAGGAAAAATTCAGTCCATTATTCCCTTCTTATGAGGCCATTACAAATGCAAGATCGTTTAAACTCTTGAATGAAAGAGGAAGCATCTTCATTAGATTGGGCTGAAAAAATAAGAATCTTCCCCATTTTCAAAAGTAACCACAGTGAAATACCAACCCACAAGTACAATCAACAAGACTTATGTGCACAAATAATTGGAATCACTATAATAGAAAGTGACTTTACACCTTTCTACAGTAAAATAGAAATGACCATGGTAAACTATGGTAAAACTTGACTTATTGTGGTAAAAATGACTTTTACGTGGTAAACACTATTCATGGTAAAAAGTGAAGTTATTATGGTAAATACTATTCATGGTAAAAAACTTTAGTAAATACTATTCATGGTAAAAAGTGAACATGGTAACTACTATGCACAGTAAAAACAAGGTTACCCTCCAAATGTTTTCTGACTAAGTGGGAATATCTCTCCAGAAAATCCACCAACGAGGAATGGTCTGGCAACGGAACCAAAATGTCATCACCAATCCAAGCACTATGATAATTCTTCCACCAGAACTCCTCGTGCTATGATTATTTACTAATGCACAACTTTTAGTTTGGTGGATGTAATCTGGAAACACAACAACAAACATAACACAAGAATACCATAGACTATGATAAGAAGGAATGATGATAAATCTGAAATATAAGTGTAAATTATAATATCAACATGAAATTGTTACAATCTCACCCATGAGGTACTTCAAGTGTTACTAACTTCACTTGCCTTCCAACAATAACTATGGGAGAAACTTCACAATTACACCTCTTAATGGCTTCTTTAACACACCTTCAAAATGATGGCTTCCTTTACACACTTACTCATACAATATTTCTCACTACTTCCTTCTATGCTAAATGAGGGGGGTGGCCTCTCTATTTATAGAACTTCCAGGCTTATCCATCTTATCTCTAAGATAGGATAAGAAATCTACTCTGACGAATCATATTCCATACCTTAACTCTTATCTGTACATGTAAGCTTATCTTTTAAGATAAGATAAACCTTATCATTTCACATGGGTTCCACATTTTTAGAATTTTTACAAATAAAATACACAAAATATTTATGACCTCACTCCTTGTCCTTATTACCAATATAATATTTCTAATTCCTAATCATGTAGACCCTACTTCTCTACTTACCCTAACTTTGACATTTTAACATTACCGAACCACTTATGACAAATATTTACTTTTTACCACAACATTCCTATTGTACTTTTGATTATTACTATACTATACATTATTGGTGGCGTCGTATCGGTAGCACCATTATCTTCTATCAGATGCTACTACTAATTATACTTAACAACATCCTATTCCTAATACACACATTAATGAAATAGAAATTACGGAAGAAAAATTTAGTGTCGACATCTTCCCCCTTCCTAGCTTCTACTCCATGTCCTCGGAGTAGACTATTCTAGTGCTTGAAAAATTTTAACTTGTCATGGTTGACCCATTTCATAATGGGAGTGCCATCCAATTCCTCTAGTCGATATGTACCATTTTCATGCACAACTGCTATTTTGTAGGCCCCATCCATTTGGGAAGAAATTTTCTCTTGCCTTCTTTTTTTTATATCTTGAATCATATACTAGAACCAAGTCATTCACATGAAATGGAGACCAACGAATCTTTTGATCAAAGTATTCCTTCTACTTCATTTTATTCTTATATTTTGTATCCTTCGCTATTTCCCTCATTTCCTCTAGCAAATGAAGATGTACCAACCTTTCTTTTACTAAATCACTTTCATCCATCCTTTCATTTTTCATAACTCTCACAGTGGGAATATCAAACTCAATAGGAAGAACTGGATCAATGCCATAAGCCAACTGAAATGGGGAGTATCATGTTGTTGACTTTGATGTTGCCCTATATGCCCACAATGTTGCATGAATCCTTTTATCCCACTTATGTACCTGCAAGGCTACATCTTTTGCTAGAATTTGACACAACACAAAATTTGTTTGTTCCACCTGTCCATTTGTGCTTGGCTTGTATGTTGTTGCCTTCCTGTGCTTAATAGAAAACTTGTTGACTAGGGCTTCTACCACCTCATTAATGAAGTGGCTTCCTTGATCTATTACAATTTCTAATGGGCAACCAAATCTGGTGACAATGCATTCATATATGAACCTTGCCACTTCATCCATGGAAGTTGTTTTCAATGGCCTAGCTTCAACCCACTTAGTTAAATAATCTGTGGCAACTACAATATACTTATTTTAGCATGGGGTAGTTAGAAGTGGACCTACAATATCTATTCCCCACTTTTCAAAGGGACCAAGTGGAAGAATAGGGAATAATGGAGCTAATGAAGTCTTACGGTTACCATGTGTTTGACAAATATCACATGTCTTATAATAATTATAACAATCTCTAAAAAGAGTGGGCTAGTGATAACTTGCATCCAAGATCCTTCTTGTTGTAATTTGTCCAGAGAAGTGTCCTCCACATGTACCATTGTGGAATTATTCTATCAGCTCCTTCCCTTGATCACTTCAACTGCCCTCTTATACTGTCCATCAGGTCCTATTCGAAATAATACTCCATGCAGAATAGAATATGGATGACTGGCTTGAGTAATCTTCCTCTTAGTCTTTACATTGGCACCATCAGGAAACTTGAATTCATTCAAATAATTCTAAATATCTATGTATTCACTAGGGATCGTGTCAAGGGATAACAATGTTGCATCTGGGAAATCATCATCATCACAAGATGAACCTAAACCATCATAGGCTCGAGAGAGTGCATCTGCATTGACATGCTTCTTTCCTGGCCTATCTATAATATCAAATTCAAATTCTTGTAGCAAAATTATCCATCTTGCTATCCTCCCTGATGGGTTAGGCTTATTTACAATATATTTTAGAGCCTGATGATTTGTTACAACTATAAATTTCTGCCCTATCAAGTAATTTCTAAACTTCTTTACAACAAAAAAAATAGCTAGAGCCTCTTTTCGATTCATGTATAATTTACCTCAAGATCTCATTTGTCTGCTCCCAAAGTAAACTGGATGATCATTCCCATTTTCATCTTTTTGGCTCAGAGTACTTCCTAGTGTTGCATCTGAGGCATTAGTATACACAATGAATGGCTTGCTCCAATTTGGATTCTTTAAAATAGGTGAAGACACCAAAGCTTCCTTCATTTGTTTCAAAAGCTTCATGCGCCTTATTTCTTGGTTCATAAGTAACATCCTTCTTCAAGAACTGGGTTAGTGGCTGTGTAATCTTTGAGAAATTCTTGATGAACCTTCTATAGTAACCCACATGGCCTAAAAATGATCTCAACTTACTTCTATTCATAGGAAATGGTAACTCTTTGATTTTTGAAACTTTATCGGGATCAATACAATACCATCTCTGGATACAACATGCCCTAACAAAACACCTTTAGAACATTCAAAGACACACTTTGTAGGGTTTAGTGAGGCTTATGCTTCATCTAACTTTGAAATGTTGTCTCCATCGATGCGGGTGGTCCATCTTGCTCCCATAGATGTAAAAATCATCTAGAAATAATCTGATGAAGTTCCCAATGTAGGGTTCAAACACCCTATTCATCAAGCGCTAGAACGTTGCTGGAGCATTACACAACCCAAAAGGCATAACTCTATAAGAAAACATTCCCCAAGGAGTGGTGAACGTGGTCATTAGCTAATCTTTCTCTACTATACGAACTTGGTTGTATCCGTTATATCCATTAGCAAAAACTATAGCACTCTGGCTACTACTTCGTCCAAGATCTGATCTAAGAATGGAAGAGGGTAATGATCCTTCTTTGTTGCCTTGTTAAGCTTCCTATAATCAACACAAATGCGTAGTTTCCCATTCTTTTTATTGAGATCACAATGGGAGAAACCCATTCTGAATTCTCCACAGTAAATATGAATCCTGCATTAAGCAACTTATCTATTTCTTCTTTTATAGTCTTGGAAAAATTAGGATTCATTCTATATGGCATTTGCTTTATGGGCTTAGCACCATCTACTAGCTCAATAGAATGTTCTACCCAACTTACTTGATGGAGTTCCTTGTAATCAAAAGTGAATAGGTGTATATACCTTCAAAAGAGCTGGAGGTAGGATTCCTTCTCACTCTCCATCACAACATCACCAATCTTTATTTGTTGGAGACGATCATCAATTTCTTCTTCAGATAATTTTATGGGTTCATGAGTTGGTGTGACTAGAAGGATATCCATGACCGAAACATCAACCTCACTTTCTTCATCTTTTGTGTCCACTTCACTGGTACTAGAGTAATCAAAGGATGTCCAATCATCAGTTTCATCACTTGAATCCACAGGTTCTGCCTTATGATGCCGAGGATCACATTTATCTTCACCCTCTCCTATGCCACGTCCAAGTGTCATGAAGCCTTCATTCCAGTAGTTTCTTGCATGAACTCTCCTTAGCCATGGCCTTCCCAACAACATTGGGTACGCAACAGTACCATTTTTCATCACCTGAAAGTCTACCACACATACAACACCCATAACAGATATTGCCACATTTGAAACAACACCTTCTAGTTTAGTTTTTCCCTTATTTAATGACCTTAACATAAGTTTTGAGGGGCGATCAATTTTTAAACCCAACATATTCATTACAGACTCGGTCATTACATTAACTGCAGCACCTCCATCAACTAAGACATCATGAATTGAAATACCATTACATAATACCTCAACTTGTGGAGCATAAGGATCCACCTATGCCTCCAAAACAGGGACCTCAACCTCCTTCCTTCATCGAGCATTGAGTCCGCTTCTCAGCTCCCATCTCTTTTAAGAAGACATAGCCTAAGAGTTGACCATATGTAATATTTGCAGGCCTTTTGGACAGATCTTCTAAGATGGAATATGGTCCTTGTCCCTGTAAAATTAGGAAATCCTGCACACCCAACTTTCTTCTCCTATGTTTCTTATTAGTTTCTCCTTTCATCTTCTTAGGATCATTTCCATCTTGGTTATCTTTTTCTTTCTTTCTTTTTGTTATAAACACATCTCGCTTCATTATTTATGCTCCTATCTACTACATCAAAAGAATTCACAGGTGCTTTTCCTTTATCATTATCTCTTGTACCAGATGTAGAAGCTCTATCTGGATAATTATACTTATAATGACCCTTTTATGACAACCATAACATACAACTTCAGAAATATTTCTTTTTGGACCTCTATCTCCTCCCTGAGAACTAAATTTCTTTCCTTGAAGAAGATTAATAGTTAACTGGCCCATATTCTTGAGCAGATCTTCATACTCAGTAGATGTACTAGGAAAATATTTGTGCTCACCGAGAGTGGTTGTGGATTCTAGACCAAAGGTGTTGGTGTAGGCTCTACCTTAGCAGCAATTTCTTTGGGCTCCTCTTCCATGCTTTCTTCTTGCCTTCTTGCAATCTCATTTGCTTGTTAAATGGTAGTTGGGTGGTCATACTTCACTCGTTGTTTGATCTCTGGCTTCATCCCAAGAATGAATTTCTTACAAAGGATATTATCCATGCCATTCATCAACCCATCCCTAATCCTTCCTTCCAGATCTGGGCATCGAGCTTCCTCCTTAACTCTAGAACATGAGCATGATAATCCCTTATCATCTTCTTCTCTTCTTGGGATAGCTTTGTGATATCGATCATGAGATCTGCATATTTTTGTTGTTCACCAAATTCTTCAAGAAAATTTTAGTTAATAAATCCCATGAGTTTTTCACATTATCACCTAGTGTTTCAAACCACCTAAGGGTTGAACCATCCAAAAAGGTAGGAAAAAATTCAGTCCATTATTCCCTTCTTATGAGGCCATTACAAATGCAAGATCGTTTAAACTCTTGAATGAAAGAGGAAGCATCTTCATTAGATTTGGCTGAAAAAATAAGAATATTCCCCATTTTCAAAAGTAACCACAGTGAAATACCAACACACAAGTACAATCAACAAGACTTATGTGCACAAATAATTGGAATCACTATAAAAGAAAGTGACTTTACAACTTTCTACACGAGTAAAATAGAAATGACCACGGTAAACTATGGTAAAACTTGCGGTAAAAACTGACTTTACATGGTAAAAATTCACTTTAAAAAGTGGTAAACACTATTCATGGTAAAAAGTGAAGTTAGTGGTAAATACTATTCATGGTAAAAGTGACTTTACCATGATAACTACTATGCACATTAAAAACAAGGTTACCCTCCAAATGTTTTCTGAATAAGTGGGAATATCTCTCCAGAAAATCCACCAACGAGGAATGGTCCTGGCAACGGAACCAAAATGTCATCACCAATCCGGCACTATGATAATTCTTTACTGGGAACTCCTCGTGCTATGATTATTTACTAATGCACAACTTTTAGTTTGGTGGATGGAATCTGGAAACACAACAACAAACATAACACAAGAATACCATAGACTATGATAAGAAGGAATGATGATAAATCTGAAATATAAGTGTAAATTATAATATCAACATGAAATTGTTACAATCTCACCCATGAGGTACTTCAAGTGTTACTGACTTCACTTGCCTTCCAACAATAACTATGGGAGAAACTTCACAATTACACCTCTTAATGGCTTCTTTAACACACCTTCAAAATGATGGCTTCCTTTACACACTTACTCATACAATATTTCTCACTACTTCCTTCTATGCTAAATGAGGGGGTGGCCTCTCTATTTATAGAACTTCCAGGCTTATCCATCTTATCTCTAAGATAGGATAAGAAATTACTCGACGAATCATATTCCATACCTTAACTCTTATCTATACATGTAAGCTTATCTTTTAAGATAAGATAAACCTTATTATTTCACATGGGTTCCACATTTTTAGACTTTTTACAAATAAAATACACAAAATATTTATGACCTCACTCCTTGTCCTTATTACCAATATAATATTTCTAATTCCTAATCATATAGACCCTACTTCTCTACTTACCCTAACTTTGACATTTTAAAATTACCGAACCACTTACGAAAAATATTTACTTTTTACCACAACATTCTTATTTTACTTTTGACTATTATTGTACTATACATTATTGGTAGCGTCGTATCGCAGCGCCGTTATCATCTATCGACGCTACTACTAATTCTACTTAACAACATCCTATTCCTAATACACACATTAATGAAATAGAAATTACGGAGGAAAATTTTAGTGTCGATACAGTTCACCGATATGAGCACATGTAGAAAACATGGGATGAGGATGAGATGTAGAAGAAGAACAAGTATGATCCAGAGAAGCATCCTTAAGATTTTTAATTTCAAATTTAAGAGATGTAATCATGGATTCCATAGCCTAAAATTTATCTTGAAATAAAGAATTAAGAGGTTGAATGGATTTGCAAATATATTGATTGGAATTAGAACCAAGAGAGTCATCAGAAAGATGATCAAAGATAACATTGACTTGAGTAGGTGGTGTATCTAGAGGGAGGAAGATATTGTGAACAGATCTTTGGAGAGCATCTTTGCAAGATGGGTGCATTTGAAGTAATTAAATCAAGGGGACTTAAAGAGCTTTAGAATCCATGAAAGAAGAAAAATGAGGATCCAAGAGTATTCAAATGAGATGGTTTCACTAAATGATTTAACAAATATTAAAATATGTTAAACCCTAATTACATATTCATAACGCTTAGATAGATAAGTAATGAATTATAACTCTGACGACCTAAGCAATAAGTAAATGGAAATTAAAACCATAAGTGCAAGAGATGGAATAATAGACTTAGTTGATTTCACAATAATCTTGAAGATGGACTAAGATAGAAAATTGATGAGGAGGAGCGCATAATTTCGCAACCGAGCTCAAAAAATTGTAGAATTGTTGGACATGCCAAGATTGGGACACCTGGATTAGGTCAAGGGCACCTAGGAACTGTAGACCTCTGTTGGGTGCTCGTGACTATGAAAATGGTTAGAAATGGATTTATTCTATGTAACTAACCTTTGTTGCTTGTCTCCTAGAGGTCGTTGGAATATTTCTAAGTTCACCATAACCTGCAAAGAGAAAGAGCACCTGTAAAACCTTAAAACACATCAAATCCCAAAAAGAAAACGATGAAAATGGGGATTTAGGTGACCTCGAGAGGTCATGAGATCGAGTGAACTTACGATTTGAGCACTACACTACATTTTAGATTCCATGTAGTTCTTGTGTGTGTGTGCAAGAATCATCTTTGATGCAGCCTATTATTTACTATATAACACCCTAGTCATGTTGGCACATCACTTAGCCTAGAGTGAGTGCTCACCAAAGCGTGTAAAGGTATCGGGTTCCTCCTTAGGGTTACTTTGTAACAGGATGTTAACATGATGAAGGAAGAAACATATAGATTTATAACTAATCCATCATTTCATAATGCATGCTACACTCAGATCTATGAAATAACAATCTTAAAAATTAATCATGATTGAATTAATAACATGCACTACTCAACTACACACAGAATGACACTTAGATTCAGCCAATATCTTCCATCTATTAATAAATATAGAAGATCCTTACAATATTGCCAACATATACCAATGCACATATGGAACTGATACAGTAGTTCAATCATATGTGTATATTCTCTGTTACACACATACATACATCTCCTTCCATACATCTACTATGTACCTAACATCATATATATATATGGTGGGGACTTGCCCTTCACCGCTTATCTATTCTAGAAATAGGTCGCATGTTATTGATAGCCACACATGCAAGTGTGTTATCTATAGTCCTCTTGCAGTTAACTGAAGTGTCAATTCTATTCTCAACTCATCTCCATGCAAAAATACTTGATCTACTTCTCCAAAGATAGACAATGCATGGTGCGCACGTCTCTACATCGTTGGTGTGTTCCACACACCATCTTCTAAAAATAGGTCTTCATGCTCAAAAATCGGCTAAGTCTTGAAATCTAAACTTGTCTTCTATGCGTGGTTCCTTTTTTTCCTTCCATGCCCTTGGTTTTGGGCCTTCTATCCCACGCAGACTCCTTATGTGATCTTTGACAAGTATTATTTGATCAACACATGCCCTAGGCAGCTCTTATGCCAAACACACTTGAATAGCTAGCAATAGCTAGATGTAGCAATGTAAGTAGATGTGTGGATGTCAAAATGAACTTCCCCTCCTATGTATGTAGAAAATGTAGTCCCTTGTCCCTTAAATGAATCTAAATGGATGTTTTGATACTCTTAAAATTCCTTTAGATGCAACCTTAGGTGATAGTAATATGCTTAGAGCTTGGTCCTTTATTATGGTCACATAGCTTTATATTTATATGATTCCCTTAGTTGAATTTTACAATTAACAACTAAAAGGCTGACCCATAAGAAAACAAGATGCCCAAAAGAGGAGAGAAAAGTATAAAGAGTTTGGGGCACCCGGGAGGACAAGGGCATCTAGGCATTGGCGTCTGGCTGGCAGCCTTGGTGTCTAGAGTGATAAAATATGAAACAATGAAGCATCAACTAGGTTGTAGGGTGTAATAGACCAAGAAGAAGACATGAACAAATACAAAAAGGCCAAAAACAGTTGTTAATTTCTAGTTTTCTCACTTAGGAATCATATGAATAGTAGTATGTGACTAAGACCTAGAAATGTACCCAAAGTGTGTGATTTAGTGTCTACAAACACTAAGGTATAGTTGTCAAGTTTTCTAGTGGAATTTTTCCCTTGCACCATTTACAAGGCCCGTGATAACCCATAAATTAGCAATAAGCATGAAATTTTTTTGTCTTTAGAAAAGAAATTTGTGTTGCAATTGATTATCATCAAGTTCTCCTAAACCAACTCATTTGTTACTCTAAGCAATGGATCAAGAAATTGGAACGTTTAATGCTTTCAGCATTTGAAGGTTGTGGGATTCTTCCTAGACATTTTTGTAAACAAATTTGATTCATCCTTAAATATTTTGATCTCCGAGATAAATTTGTGAGTCGGTGTGAGATATAAGGATTTCCATTCCTTAATAAGAGGATTTGAATTTCGTATGTGGAGCAAAGTAATTTCCAATGAAAATTATTTTGGGGTTGTTTCTTATTGACAAAATATTGTTTGTAAAGATATGGAAGAATGAAATCCCTTCCAAATTCTAGCTCCATATGAATTTCTTTCATAAAGAGGAATGTCCATGACCAGTGGCAATTTCACGAGCTCATTGAGGAGGATGACAGATCTGTTTCCAAATTCGGATGTTACGGAATGTGGAAAAGCTTCACGAAGCTGTATTCAATCTTTCTTATAAACTTTGGGCCAATGAAAATCATTTCATCAATAATAATATAGGACCGATATGTTTAAGTGACTCTTGAAAAGATGGCAATACATGGCCATCAAGGGGTTTTAATTCTTTGATTGGAGTACGGAGGCCTACATGGATTGCGGATGCACGAGATGTTGAATCTTTGAAACATTGGTAGAGGAAAGTAGAAGGAGATGTGAGAGAGATGTGATGGATGTAGATGTGAATGAATCCATTATTTTATTTATCAGATATTATTTTATAGTGCCATCCATCCCTTGAATTATTAATTTCAGTTCAGGTAGATGGATTTGTTTGCCTAGTGGTGTGGTGTGGTATTATGAGCTATTTGTTGTTCTAAAGACAATGGAAATGTGGATGATAGTGGTGTGGTTTGCATGTTGGTATAATTTATTTCTTCATTATTCACCTCGATGAATGATGTACCATTTATATGTAAATGAGGGGAACATCATCAATGTTCCAATTATTTTGGTTGTCAAATTCTCGACTGCCCAACATTTCAAGACTATCAAGACCTATGGTGTTTCCAAGATGAATTTTGCCAAAACTGTCATTCATGCAAATTATCTTGTTGAAGGATTTTTTTCACTTTCATATTCATATGCACTATCTATAGAATTCCTAGTGTTTGTGGTAGAACATGAAACAGGTTATGGTTTGTAGTTGTGTTTAAACAAGTAAAAAGTACAATTAATTTCAAGGGTTGAGCCAATTCGAGAAATAATATTCTAAAAAGGCTTGTATAAAAGAAGTTATGGAATATAGAAAAGGTCAAAAGATGTTGAATCTTGAGCCAAAATGTCTACAAATCTTAGGTGGACCCGAATAATTTCTTGGCATGAACACAATTTTCATTTATCACATATATGGTACTTTTTGTAGGTCCAATCTCGAGCAACTTTAATAAGAGGCGGGGTTCCATTCTTGTAAGGTACACCCTATATACAACCAATAAAAGGGTTGTTTTTTTTTATTATTGGCAAATAGTTTTTTGAAAGGGACTATACCCTTGTACAGCAAGGCTCAGAAGCCAGAATAGGAAAATAAAGCTCGAAAAAAAGGATCAACATCCTGATAAAACAATAAGGACCAAGTGCAGAACGCAGTCTGCAAAGAAACAACCAGCAGCAACACAACAGCAAATAAACACCTGCTGGACAGTGATCAAACAGCAAACACGCAGTGGTCCGGCCACAAAAATGATAACAATGTACTCCGGCCGACCACTAACGGAGAAAACATCCAGACGATCATCACAAAAGAGCCCAACAAAAACTGTCAAGGAAGGAACCAGCAAAAGCAAACCAGCTGCAACAAAACAGCAACAAAACAACAACACAGCTGCCTAGCAACTGCGTAGCAGGCCATATGCCAAAATGTAGCAATAATAGCGCCCAAAAAGACAAGAATCAAATCTTGTCCGATATGGTGGGGGATTTAGATTTGGCATTACCCTTCTTTTTCCGATCCACCACTGTCCATTCCTGATTTCCCACATCCACTACAGTCGGAAAAACTGCAATAGGTTTGATGGGGGAGTGACCCAAATGGGAGGTCGGAATATCTTTAAACACTGAATCAGCAGCCTGTAAAGAATAATCTGGAGGCTTCTCTGTATTGGTCTGTGAATCAACCATGATGGGTGAGTTAGCTTGCAGGGGGGCACTCGATTCCTTAGCCGGATCTGAGTCGATTGTAAGATGTTCAGGTAGAGAATCCCTCCACCAGGCTGTTTTGGTCTTACGTTTGGAGTGTTCACAGTCATCTGAAACATGACCAGTTTGGAAGCAACGCCTACATCTGAAGGCAAGTCTCTCATAGTCTATCCTCTGCACCCAGAGCCTGGCTCCAATCTGTAGATTGATTTCTGCTGGTAAACATTTGGAGGTATCGAGATCAACCAGGATTCGAGCATAAGTAGTATGGGTTTGAATGGAGGTCTTATCATCGACTGCTACACATGAGCCTAAAGTATCCCCTATAGCAATGAGACAAGATCTGTTCCAAAGCTGCAATGGGAGTCCTGGTAGACGAACCCAAATCGGGTAGGTATCAAAAGACTCCTTTAATGGGTCGAAAGATGGATACCATGGTTTGGACATAAGCCCATGTTCCCCCCAAACCCAATGTTGACTAAAAATTAAATCCCTATCTTCAGGGGTTTCAAAGACAGCAATGAAGTAAGCTTTAGCACAAGGATAAAGCTCAATCTTACCTTGTATTTTTTCTCTCCATCTCTGGGCTATCCAGTCATGAAGCTAAGAAAGCTTAGGCCAAAATTTGTGAAATCTGCATATGAGCCCCAGTTGGGAGAGATTCCTCAAAATAAAGGGTTGTTTCCTCTACTTAGGTATCATTTTTAACGACCCATCTCAAAATATTTGTACCAATATTTAATGAAACAAATGAATGACTCTACATAACAAGTGGAAATTTTTGGAGCATGTGGCAGGTTTCTTGTGCACTTATGTCATGTTTAACAATGTTTTTTGTAAGCATTTTCGAATGGAAATATTTACTAGAGAATTAGCGGTAATGTCTCTAGAAAATTTTCATAGCATTTGGTGTAAGGTTTCGAATGTTTCTATGCCTTTGAAGTATATTTTACAATGTACTTACGAATTGCATGGCGAGAAAGGATTTGGTTGAAAAATGATATTTTCTCTCCATATAGATAACATAGTCTGGTTGTGTATGTTAAATCTATCATCATTTCTAAAAGGGATGTACTTAATTTTCCCATCTATTTTAATGACCAAAGATGAATTAGGTTGTGTGGCCCATGGGCATTGTACTAGCATTCTATGCATATTTTCTCATAACATTTAGTGTGGGAACCAGAACATGATTAAGCAAGTCTCCAATGTCTACGAGTGGAGAGGAAGAAACAATTTTTGTTTCATCTAGTTAGACATAGTGTCATTGGTTTTATCATTGATTTCAATTATTATTGATTTCAGAGGGTGTCCAGGTGGCATAGGAGTCATCGTGAGGTGTCATAAAGTGTTGCATTAGTGAAGTGACACGGTGTCTAGAAGTGAGTGCATACTCTTGATGCATGGTTCTAGAAATGAAGGTGTAGTGAGTGAGCTCTAGAGGTTGTATGAAGGTGTTATATGGTCAAGTATATGCAAAGTGAGGTGGTAAAGGTGTATGTGTGTCCACAAGGTGATATCAAGGTTAATTTTAGTATGGCATGGGTTGAAGCAAGCCTAACTAGGCCTATTCCTAGACCTAGTGCAAGCATGGCATGAGGTATGAAGCAAAGAAGGCCAAGGTAAGTTAGTGTAATCATAAAAGGATTATTTTGACATTACAGGACATGTGTGAAAGGTGTAAAAGGTCATGGTTCATGTGTATAGTGCATTTTTAAGGTATTTGGAGGCAAGTACAAGAAGATAAGGCAAGAAATCATGGGAAAACCAGGTAGCATGATGAGTTCTAGATGAATTTGAGTATGCATGAGAATTTAAAATCATGGAGGAGGTAATTACATAGGTGTTTGCAAATTTTGAGGTCAATAATCTGAAGGAAATGCATGAAAACTTGTTTTAGGCTCTACCAAGCTCTCAAAACATTATTTTCCATCTCAAAGGTCAACTTTGAGTACTCACCCACACGTGTGTGCTTTGCATGGGAGGATGATATTTTGGGGAAATTTGAAGAGGTATCCTAAGAATAATTTCCAAGTGGAATGAGGTATTTTGATCATCATAGTTTTATGAACCATCATTAACACCAAAACTACTCTATTATGACTTCAAAACCCTAGTTTGAGAGCGATAGAGAAAATCTTGGTGTGGTGGCCCATAATGAAGTATTTGATCAATTTTAATTATTGATATTGTATAGGATTCTTCCAATTTTCTGATGGTGGTGATTTGGTTTCTTGATTGTGTGTGGACCCCACTCAAATATGCAAGTTTCTGAATATTTTCAGTTTGGGATAAAGTTTTCCATTAGAGAAAGTGACTAAATTGGCATTTATGGAAGCATGGATGTTGTTATTCATGTCCATGATGGTTTCAAATCATGTTTGAGATCCTAGGAGGTCAAGTTTTCCCTATCTTTCAAGATTGTTCTTTGGGGATGAAATGGCAGTTTCAGGGCATTCTTCTTGCAGAAAGGTATTTTGAGGCATCGATGTCTAATTTGTGGTAATATGGTAACTTAGTGATGTATCTAAGATCAATATATTTCTAGTGATTTATAACACTTGCATAGGCTATATCATGAGAACATATAATCCTTTGAGGTCTTGATAGGACAATTAAGAAAATGACGAGTTGTTTGATATCTAGAAGATATGAAGATGGCATAATAGTTCAAAGTATATATTCTAGGTATGAGTTCAATTTTATGCTCAAGAAAGGTATAATTTCCTATTCCAAGAATATTTGCAAGAGTGCTTGTTGTTAGGGGAGTTTGAATGGATAAAATGTAGTGTGGTATTATAGGAGTACAATCATGGTGTCAAGGATCTCACATTGGGTTCTTATAGATCTCTATTCGCCAAGAAATAATACAAGTACTATCAAGTAGCAAATTTTCAGGATTTCATGGAGCATGGAGATTCATGAAGAAGAGTCTCTTTCATTTTGTATGATGACTTGTGTTTGACAAATTTTCCACTCTTATTTCAAGTTAATGAAATGGTATGTAAGAAAACAAGAAACTCCAAAATATGGGAGGGTTTAAGGATACCTCTAATGTGTGATGATGATGATGATTTTGATGAAGATACGGGCACCAAGATCCTCTCCACGGTGAGCTCAATAACCTGCACAAAAAATGGATGGTTAGACAAGAAAAAGATTAGTAGATTAAATGGTGGGTTTCTTGACAAAGTCAGTCCCAAGAAGTGATAAAATTCCTAGGGAGGATGTCAACCCACATGATTAAAATATTAATAGAGAATAAAAGATGGATAGCATGTAGAATAATAATAGGATTGAACAAAGATTAATGATATGTTAGGTAACAGATCAAATAATGAAAATAATGATAAAATTTAGATAAGTGAAATAAAACCTGATCAGTCGATACTGACGCGAGACAGATAGAGGTAATCAATGACAAATGGATCAAAGAAGATCAAAAATATGAAAATAATGAATTTGGGGCTGATTATGAAATATCGAGGATGAGGTGCAAAAGCACATGAAGCAAAAAGGATGTAAGCTCCAAGAAGATATGATGAAAATGTGATTGATGCATATCGGGTCGATGGTAACCGAAGGTAGATGCTGGGACAATCAATCGCTACTAGGGCCAAAAAGTGAGATCTAGGCCGTCAGATAGGTGGATCACATAGACAAAGAGGTCTAGATGATGAAGAGGATGAAAAATAGATGGTAGATGAGGTAAAATGTAGGAAAAAAAGTTAATGTAGATTGATTCAATGGTGACAAGGGTAGAATCGACGGTGGATGGGGCTGGATTAGGGTTTGATGAAGCTTAAAAAATGGTAAAAGGGCTACAAGAAATAATCAAGAGTGGTTAATGATATGGAAAATCTCCAAAACAACAAACAAACCTGCAAGTATGATGGAAAGAATGATGAAACAATAGTAGGGCTCCAAGAAAATTCTAAACTTGAGGATATCCAAAGACAAAGCATGTAAGGGCTCGAAGATGAATCCAAGTTGTTGATTACAATTTACAAGAAGAGAATAAAACAAGAAAAGCTCGCAAGAAGTCAAAAATATCAAAAATTTCATCCTCTTGAGGAGGGGGTATTAGTATACATATAGGTCATCGCTGCAACCTACTAGGGTCACTTTGTTGACAGCGTGGGACCGTTGATTTGGGTGGTGGAGATGATACATAACTCAAGATAAGGAGCACAAAAGAGGTTGGATTACGGTTTCAAAAAAATTAGGTGGGTTAGGGTTACATAGGGATGATAAAAGGTGGTTGGATGGGTGAAAGCATTAAATGAGGGTAGACGGTAGTCTAGGAAGGATAAATGGGGTGTTTAGAAATGTGATTAGGATATGATTTAATTTAATTTAATATTATTAAATCTAAGTATTGCAGAGTAAATCGATGTATAAATAATAATGTACAGTAATGACACAAGTAACTAAGATGTAAAGTATAAAACCCTAAGTAGGGAAGAGAGATAGGAGTACTTAGTTTATTTCCAAAAGACGAGAAGTGATCTAGGTAGGTGAAACTGATAAACAAATTGTAAATGGGGTCATCATTGGTCACTATAAATTCTAAAACCTGATAATAATGCCTGACAAGGGCACCCATAGTGGGACAGAGGTGCACGGGTGCTAGTGACTACTCTTGGGCAATATTGACTACATGGAGGCTCAAAATCTACTTTCTATTGTGTCACTAGGGTTTCAAAATTTCTCTTTGTTGATCACATGATGTTCGCACTATGATCACCGATGATACATGTAACCTACAAAAGAGAAGTTCACCTACATAAGCCCACAAACCACATCAAATCTAAAAAGGAAAATACAAAATAGGAGTCGGACTAACCTAGGTGGTCACCCCAAGAGTGACCTTATAACTGATCAATACACTACATCTCAAACTCCATGCAGTTCTTATGTGTGTGTGTGTAGAAATTATGCCCTAGGATTTCATTTTGCAAGTTGTACTTGATATTAGGTTGTAGCTAGATTGTAGAAATGTAATAGAATGTGTGGATGGATTAGAATGAACTTCCCCTTCCTATGTTGTGTATACGAGTCTATAGCCCTTGTACCTTGAATGGATGTTAGATGGATGCCTTTAGAGTACTTTGGTGCCTTTGGAATGTAAACCTAGGTGATGATAATGATGTTTAGTGCTTGGTCCCTTATTTGGAAAACATAACTATGTATTTATATGATTCCTTTATTTGAATTTCATAATTAACAACTGGAAGGTTTACCCATAAGTAAAAAATATTCCCAAAAAATAAAAGATACCCAAAAGAGGAGATCAAGATGAGAAAGGGTCAAGGGTGCCCGGAGGGGATAGGTGCGCCTGGGCATTATTGTCATGGTTGGGCGTTGGTGTCTGAAGTTGTGAAAGATAAATGAGTTAATTTTCAACTAGGTTGTAGGGTGTGTAAGACCAAAGAGAAAACAATGAACAAATGAAAGAGGCCAAAGATAGTCGTCAATTACTAGTTTTCTTGCTTAGGAATCATGTAAATGCAAATATGCTTTTAGGACCTAGAAATGTACCCAAGTGCGTGATTTTGTTTCTACATTTTCCCCTACTTTATGTTGTTGGGTGAATACTTGATAACATAAAGTAGATAAGAGATGCATACATTATGATCCTATAGAAAATGTGGCAAAATGTGTGTCAAGTGGACAAGTGAAGTGTGGAATGATTTGCAAAGTGAAGCATGGCAACTAGGAAAGGAAAGTGACCATAAGGGTGAACCATTATGTGTCGCTTGTACATGTTGTTGTTCTTGTATTTGTTATTGAATGTTGCTTCTTCTTGCGTATTAAGGAAGGACTGTAAAACAAGAATAAAAGAGTAGTCAAAGTCTTGTACATAAAAATCTAAACAAAGTATGTTAAAGTGTGTAAAAGTAGTCGTAAAGGAAAGCGTGCACACCTGATGTAAAAGAGTGTGAAAGGATAGAAATATGTCCTAGAATACTTTGAAGAATGATTTTTTTGGGTGATCTCATGCTGGTAGTAATTTTTTTGGGTGATCTCACACCAAGGGTGATTTTTGGGCAATCTCACTCTAAAGAGAAAGTGTTAGGGAGAGAGGTCTAGCATTACTCTCCTTTCATGACTCTACCCAATAAGTACCACTACAGATGGTACATCCTAATTTGTTATTTTTGTTCTTTATTTCCGATTGTTCGAATTATTTACAATTGTACTGGAGATTGAAGGAGATAGAATGCATTATGTAACTGGAGGATTGTGCCTATAACTATAGAACTACTCAAGGCTTCTATGAACTATCCAGATCGAGATGATGATTCTATGTGCCCCTAGGAAATTAGCACCGAGTGTTGTTTTATGATGTTGGGCGCTGTGTGTGTGATGTGTTGAGGACCCAAGTTAGATCTGGTCTATTTTATGACTATATTGTTGTTTTGATTCGTATTGTACTAGTCCGAATTGTAGCTCACGAACTACTATATGGGTGATTTTTTCACCCAATGTATGCCCCTTCCTTTGGGGTGCATGCAATGATGGTAGGAGAATGTGGCCCAAAGGAGAGGAGCTAATGTTGAGCTATACTACAGGGGGGTAGGGAAGTGCATGGTAGAAACCAAGCCATATGCAAACAAAGTGTCTAGAAACATGTGTTGGTAGAAAAATTAGAAAGAATGTAATAAAAGACAATGTAACCGAGAAAGTGTGAAAACAAATTAGACCATGAAAATCGGGTTTCAAATATGTGACATTTCTCACTACCCTGGATGACATTGGTGTCGGTGTTGAAACAGTTCGTACACATCTATACAAACTCTGGGTAAGGATGCACCGAGAGGCACCATATATTGAGCAAGTGTTGTGCTCTAGATTCTTGAGCCAAAAGCCTCAAAATTTCCCAAATTAAGGAAACTGACGTGGGTTGCCTCTCTCTAAGCTTTGGGTTTCTTCTTTGAGAATAGGGTCAAAGACATCATCGGCAAAGTCAAAAACCATGGAAGGGTCACTGAACCGTGATCCCCATCAGGGAACCTCAACCTTGGTTGAAGAGGGCATGGGGGCATAGGTTTCCCTACATAAGACTTTGTTTGTGGTGTAGAGCTAGGAGTTGCCATGATAGTTTTCAAGACTAGGAGAAGGCTCTGATTCCTTTGTACTTGAAACTCAGAGGCTAGTTGGAAAAATCTTAGCATTTGAAATGAATTTGTTAGACACTCCTAGCTATCTTAAATAACCACCTTACCTTATGCAGAGTAATGGCTCGTGCATGGATATAGTCACATCATATAACAACCCCTTTTATTTAATGACCCTAAGCACCAAACTTTATGTTTTCCAAGATATTTTGTATCAATTCTCAATATTTTTCCCCAAATATCTTAGAAATACGTTGGATCATTAATTTCGGGGAAAATTAGGAAGATGCACTTCCTCAAAACTTCAAAAAGAGGAAAGGGTGTTCCGTGAGGGACAAGTTTCTGAGACACTTATTGAAAGGGGAAAAACAAAATGAAGCAAAAAGAACGAGGAAAAGTAAAAACTATACATATGATACAATACTTTAAATGAAGAGACTCAATGGAAAGGCTTTAAGTGAGTCTCGTTTACTGGAATTTCAAGGGTTGCCTTCCATGGTCTCAAGTTTGAAAGCATTGTGTTGCTTGCATGTGCTGATTTTGAAGGGTCCTATCCATAAGGGGTCAAACTTTCCATGATTTCTAGGCTTGGCAGCCCTTGCATCCCATTTCAAAACCATAGTACCAACTTGGAATTCTGGTTCCAACATCTTTTGATCAAACCAAGTTTTCACCACCTATTGGTGGCTGATCATGGCTTCATGAGCGGCCTCTTGCTTCTCTTGGAGCTCTACTAGCTTAGTGAGTCTTACTTGCATTGCTCCATTTTACTCTATCTCAATTTGTTTAAACAGTTGTAACGCAAGGATTTCTAGGGAATCAGCATCACAACACTTTTCCCGTAAACTATCTCATAGGGTGAGGCTTTCAAGATCTATTTAGGTGTGATTCGATCAACCTGTAAGGTTATCTTGATGTGTTCATGACATAACCTCTTATGCTCATTTCCCATCCTTTTATGATCCTGATCATATTTTTGTTAGTGGATTCTTCCAAACCATTCCCTTGTGGGTAATAATTAGAGGATGTTTTCAGATAGATCCCATGCCTTACAGCGAAGTCAGATACTTTCGCCCCAAAAATTCCTTAGCATTATCTGATATAATAGTGCAGGGGGTCTAAAGCAGGTAGTGATATCCTGTAGGAGTCCCAGGATCACATTCTCGGTGGCCTCTTTTAGTGGAACTACTTCCGCCCATCGGGTGAAGTAATCGGTTGCGGTGAGGATCCATTTTTGTCCGACGCTCAAAGTTAGGTTGACCATACCAATGAAGTCTAGACCCCATTGTGCAAATGGTTCCTCAATTAGGATGGGGTTAAGAGGTAATGCCACATTTCTCTAGAATCCTGTATAAACTTGACAAACCCTACATCTATTTGTTTCCACTTGACAGTTAGCAAATAGGCTTGGCCAAAATTATCCTACTCACCAGATTTTATAGCTATAGTTTGGGTAGAAAAATGGCCTCCTGAGCTCCCATGGTGCAACTCGCATAAGACCCTTTCAACTTCTTCTTTCTCCGGGCACCCGAGGAGGATCCATGTTGCCTATAGTTCCTTCTCTTTTTTAGGTGGATATGGCTTGGGTATTTTCATGTTTACATGAAGCAGATCCTATCTGAGACCCGATTATTAGAGTTTCTTTCATGGACATAGAGTATCATCTTGAGTTATTCATTATTCAGGGGTATAGGGTCTTGTGTAAGACATTGGCATAGGCCCCTTCCCCATACCAATTTTGTATGATTTGCTGCAATTTCATATTTGAAGATCTTAGTGATCCACTTAGCTCTTTTATTTGTTATCTCACCCTCTATTATATATTCCTTAACGTTGGAGTGTGCCACCATAACCTTGATTCTACTATGGGTGATAAGGTGCCTGAATTTCTTTAGACCCTTGACTATAGTGTAAGCTTGTCTTTCTACAAAGTTATACCTAGTTTCATAGTCATGGAGAGTTTTTGAAAAGAAGGCAACCTGGATGTTCCTCTCCTTGAGACTCTCCTTTCTGTGTCAACACGGATGCTACGCTATGCTTACTCTCATATACATACATGATGAAATCCTTTGAGAAGTTAGGGTTACATAGTAACATGGTGGATGAAAAGCCCCTTTAATTACCTCAAAGGCTTGATGGCATTCAACGGTCCATTTGAAGTTAAGATCCTTCTTGAGCATTTGCTTGATTGGGCGGATTATCCTGCAAAGTCCGAAATCAACTTGCTGACAAAATTGATCTTTGCTAAGAAAGATTGGACCACTTTCTTATTGATTTGGTAAGGATAGTCCTGAATGGCTTCAACTCTTTCTCGGGTCAATAGAGATTTGGATGCAGCCTAGAATTCAGCAATACAAACCCGGACTCATTGGCACATCACTCGGCCTAGACCGAGCACTCAACGAGAATCATGCAAAGGTACCAGGTCCCTCCTTAGGGTTGTTGTTGCAAGATGTTAGCATGATGAAGACTTTAATCATTCAGATCTATAGCTACTATATCTTCCAAACAATGCATATTCAGATCTAGATCTAGAGGATAACAATATTAAAAGATAACCATAATGAAATCAAGCATGCAATACTAAACTGTAACATGATAACACCTTAGTTCAATCCATAACCTCTATTATATTAATTGCAGTAAAAACACATAAGATTTATTACAATAACAGTAGTATATGCTCATGCGTGTAACAAATTTAGTAGCATAATCTCACTATATCTTAGTTCTCACACCGAATGTTCTATCTCTATCTCCATGTATATATCATATCTATCTATCTCTCTCTTTACTACATAGTTCAACACATACTTATAAGCGTGGGGACTTTCCCTTCACCACTTATCTAATCCCAAAATAGGTCACATGTTATTATTAGCCACGTCATTATTACAAAAATAGCCACACATGCAAGTGCGCTAACAATAGACTACTATTAGTTAACTAATAGTAGCAGATCTATTCCTAACCTATGTCCATGCAAAGCACTTCATAGCTGATCATCCAAAAATAGCCAATGCATGATGTGTAAGTCTTTAGTCGGTTTGAGTGCTCCACACGCTATCTCCAAAAATAGATCCTTGTCATGAAAATGGCTAAGTCCCTGAACTGTTTCTGTTCTTCACGTGCAATCCTTTCCAATAATTTTGTGCCTTTGAATGCACTCGCTTTCCCACATGAAGCTTCCGTATGTCTTCACTAAGTTCAGTGTTCTAAGCCCGATCAACATTACCCCACACTAGTTTCATTGTTGCCCCAAGCAATGGTTGTCTCCAAGAATAAATCAAAGAATGTGAACAAAGAATAGAAAGAATTTGGATGAATGAAAGAATGCTTTCAACTTTTTGTATCTTCTTCTGCAATGGGATAATCAATTCTGGATATTCCTCTTTTATCTCTACCTCTAAGGTTTTCTAGTCACTGAGCGTGGCCTCTACTTTCTCTAGAATATCCACCGCAATTGATTCTAATTCATCCCTTGCAATTTATCCCTTCTCATTCTGTAAGACCAACATGATGTTGGACATGCCAGTCATTCTCCCTTCCAACAAGTCCATCTTTTGCATGATGAGTTTTCCAAGCTCATCCATCCTTTCCTGTGTGGTTCCTGAGTTGTTATAAGGGCCTCATGCTTCTACTTAACAAGTGCTAATCATTCGTGTGGCCCAATGTCTCATCCTTCATGGCCTTCAGGACCTCATTGTCTTCTAAAATGGTCCTGGTCCTTATAACACCTCTGGCACTATACAAATATTTAGCACTTGATCTGCCTTCTTGAGTTCCTCCTGTAAGCTCTGAAGCAATCCTTCATATGATGTAATCTTCCACATCATTGAAGCCTTTTCTCATTCTACTTCCTATGCTGGATCCTTTGGCTCAAGCATGCACAGAGGTTCATCTTCAAGCACTAAGTCCACCAATGTACTTACATAATGTATGCTGAAGGAAATGTCTTGGGTACCTTTGGCTCTAAGTGTGGCCTAGCCTTCATGATATTGTCACCAATCTCCTTTTCCATGCTGATAAACACAACATTCTTCTTCTGCGCCAAGTCTTTTCCCTGTCTCACCACACTATCTCCTCATCCTTAGTCTTGATCTCCTCCCTTAGTGCCCTAATTGTGGAAGCTTTGTCCATATTCCATCACGTAACTTCGTTATGAATAAAACTTAGTTTAATTCATCATTATTTGATATTTGAATAAATGTAAAAGTTAAAGTCTTTAATTAAATACTTTAAACGTATATCAATAGATATTAGTTGTCCTTAGTTGTTAGTTAACTAAGTGATATTGTTCTCATCCCAATGTTTGTGGGATCATGTTCTATCTTGCATATTTTGTTCCCGGATAATTTCCATGAGGGGAAATAGGGGTAGTTAGGGGCAATATACTATTTTTGCATATTTGCTCGATTAGATGATTTTTTTCCATATATTGTGGATGAGATAGAAGTTGTCCAATATCTATAAATATTACTGACTCTCTCATTTTTATGTAATGCTTGAATTTGATATTAATAAAATATACAAGCACCATCTTGTTTTGTGCAAAGCTTATGTGTCAAATATTTATTGTCAAGATTTGGTATCGTGAGCAGATTCGATCCAGAGAGGAGTGTAGGAAGTTTTAGGGAAGTTTAGGGAGATCTAGAGAAATTACAGAGCTAGGAGGATCCATAGATGCCCCACCATTTCATAGCCTCTACCCGGCTCCACACCCTGAATCACAATTGATTTGTAGTTGAATAACACCTAGAGCGCAATCACGGGCCTTTGCAGACTTGGATGCTAATCTGTTGTAAAAGGTGACATTGTTTCATTCTCTAGGTTTTTATATAAAAAAATTACCTGTACGTGCATTTTTTTAAATTGGAAGCATTTAAAAATATATATATACAATATTTTTTATCTGTGGGTACCCAAGCTTTTCAAGCTCCCCACATTACTTGTTCTTCCTCTTCTCTATACTTTGTATTCTTCTTCCTCTTCTTTGTATTTGAGCATTTAAAAAAGGAGATCCAATCAAACGTGGAAGGTTCTCTGTGAACCTGCATCTACCAGAGGAGTAGAAGATCAGATATTTGAATGATCTGCAATGTGCTTGCATCCAAAATGAAGACTACAAATTGAACGGGGAGAAGATTTGTAACCTATCAAAAAAACTAAGTTAGAAGAAGGAAGAACAAGCTACCTCCAAGTAAAATAAATACATGCGTACAAAGAGAAACAATAAAAGAAAAGTGTGGCCAAGGGTTATTATAATGCATATGCAAAGCGGATGAACTGCAGTTGCACCCTAAAACACACTACGCATGCATGTAAGTCGTTAGTTGCGTTCGGTTCTAAAAAAATCATTTTTTAAAAATTTTCCATATTTGGACGTTATGCAAAAAATAGAAAGGGGCCTAGAAAGATATTAAAATTACAATTTAAAAAAGGCATAACTTTCAACTGGTACCTCGGATTGAGGTGTCGTTTTTTTTTAAAGTGTGTGTTTTTGTAAGATCTACATCTTGGTCTAGTTCTTAATCAAATTTGGAAAAGACTTATTTTGTAAAAAAATGCAAAAATAAGATTTTTGTATTTGAAAAGAGACCAAAGAGTCCAAACAAATTATTTATTTTTTCAAATTGGCCAAGAGAGCCATTTTATTTTTGCAAATCGGTCACAGAGCCAAATTTATAACAGGGCCAATAGTGCCAAAAATTCATTGTACATGGCCGAAAAGGAGCCCAAAATAAATTTTTTTTGGGTGTGTATGCTTTAAGTGGGGAAATTGTTCAATTCTTCTTCTTTCATTATTCAATTTTCACAATGGCTGCAATTACGGCACCAAAGTTCTTTTTTCTATATTCTCAACTTTTGTGTTCTGATAATTATCCAGCATGGAAAACAAAAATTCACACACAACTTGATTTTGAAAATCTATGGACCATTGTTTCTGGTACATTAACAAGATATGCAACAAATGTTACACAACAAGCTACATTTGAACGTGCAAATCAAAAAGAAAAATTAATGATCTTATTTAGTGTTTTAGATGAGGTACAACCTCATATTTGTGAGTCCACAACAGCAAAAGAATCTTTAGACAAGTTGAAAATAGTATATGAGTAAAAAAATAAGAACACAATACTTCATCTCCAAAGTCAACTATTAAACTTGAAAATGCAACCAATTGAGAAAGTTGAAATGTTTTTGAGAAGAGTGGCAAATTTACGTGCATCACTTCAAGCTTTAGAATAAAAAGTAACTGACACATCACTTGTGCCTATAGTATTGAGAGCTCTTCCTCCTTCATTTAGGATTTTTGTGACCACGTTAAACATAACTGGTCAAACAACAACTTTTGAAGAGTTAGTGAACATGCTACAATAAGACGAAGCTATTCACTCAACTACTAAAACTGAAGAGCATGCACTTGCTTCTAATCAAAAATGAAAAAAACAGGCTAAGTCCATAAAAAACCTTAGAAGCAAGGTAATACTCAACAAGGCCAAAAGGACCAACAAAAATGTCTTATTTGTGGTTGAAAATGACATGACTTAAAAAATTGTTGGTACAACACATTCCAACAAGGATCATCAAGTGGTAAAAATATTAATTACCAACAAACAAAATTTGGCCAACAACAGAATAAACAGGGAAAAAATAATAACAAGTGGAAGAAGAAACCAACTCAACAAGGAAATATAGCTGAACAAGAAGATCAATTTGATGATGATGACTTCCTATATTTTGCACAATCAAATGAAGTATCCAATTCTACAAATCAAATTTGGTATGTCGACTCAGGTGCAACTCGACACATGACAGAAAGAAAGATTGGTTCTTCACAATGAGTAAAACACCCACCAAAAATCATGTCTCTTTGGGTAATGATACATCATACAGTGTTGAAGGAATTGGTTCCATTTCACTACCACTTGGGCAACATAATTGTAAAATTACAGATGTTCTTTATGTCCCTGGTTTAACAAAAAAATTATCCATGAGTCAATTATTAGATCACAATCTCAAAATTGACTTTGATTATAAAGGCAAGTAAAAATATGTGCCTAATTCGAGATAAGTCACGAAGCTCAAAAATTGTTGCAAAATATTTGAATGTGGGAAGAATGTTTCAGTTGGATTTTGTTCAACGAAATGATCAAGCACTTGTAGCCAAGGATACATCATCAGCTCAACTATGGCATTGAATACTTGGACATGTGAGTTTTGGTTATCTTGACACACTTCATCGATACGACATGGTTAGGGGTTTACCACCTCTAAAAAGGGTATAGATAAATGTCAGCATTGTTTGGCAAGAAAACAAAATAGAGCACCATTCAAACATAGTACATTTTGGGCTAAGGCAAAACTTGACTTGGTGCATACCGATTTGTGCGGACCAATAAGACCTAGCCACTCTGGGTTTCAATAGTTCATGATCTTTTTGATGATTTTTCAAGAAAAATGTGGATATATTGTCTTTCTACAAATACAAAGCTTTTGAAACTTTCAAGAAGTTCAAAGCCCTTGTTGAAACAGAGTTTAGTAGGAAAATAAAAACACTCCACTCAGATCGAGGGGGAGAATACACTAGCAATGAGTTTAATGATTTTTTGAAAACACATGGCATTCGTCGTCAAATGGATCCTCCTCACACACCACAACAAAATGGTGTTGTTGAAAGGTGAAATCGTACTATCATGGATATGGTGCAATGTATGATTGATGATGTAGGTTTATCAAAAACATTTTGGGCCGAAGCAACTAAAATGGCAATGTATTTACTAAACAGAGTTCCCACTGCAACTCTTGATGGAGTAACACCACAGGAAGCATGGTCAGGGCATAAGCCATCTATTTCACACCTTAGAGTTTTTGGATGTAAAGCAAGTATGCACATTCCTAAGAAACAAAGAACTAAGCTTGATATGAAATCAGAAAAACTTATCTTCTTTGGATATAGTGATGAAGTACTTGGCTACAGACTTATGGATCCAAAAAAGAAGGGTATACACTAGTCGAGATGTTGAGTTATTTGAGAAGAAAGAAGTAGATGCTCCTTCCATACACTCACATGATGAAAAAATCATCCCTACAGTGAAAATAGAGGATGGTAATCACTTTGATGATGAAAGTGATGATGGGGAAGATAATGAAATTCAACCTCCCACAGGAACCACAAAACGTATGCCTAAATGGTATATAAGTATGATTATAGATGCAAAATTGGATAGTGTCCCCGACACATCTACCATTGGAATGAGTACTCGTAGTATGGCTCGAAATGACGTCAATTTTTCCTTGATGAGTAAAGTTATTGAAACTATTGATACATCCTAAGTTTCAGAAGCCCTACAGTCTAAACCTTGGAAAGATGTTATGGATGCAGAATATAAGTCACTTATGAAAAATAATACATGGAAACTTACATATCTTCCACCAGGTACAAATCTGATTGGATCCAGATGGATCTTCAAAACGAAGTACAAAGTAGACAACAAAATTGATAAACATAAGACTAGAATAGTTGCTAAGGAATATGCTCAAAAATAAGGCATTGATTATGAGGATACTTTTGCTCCCATAGCTAAGATAAAAACTTTCAGGTTAATATTTGCTCTAGCTACACAATTTGGTTGGAAAATACACCAAATGGATGTGAAAAGTGCCTTTCTTAATGGTGATTTACAGGAAGAAGTTTACATGACTCAACCAGAAGGTTTTTTCATACCATGTAAAGAGGAAAAGGTATGTAAACTCATAAAATCACTATATGGTCTAAAGCAGTCTCCTAGGGCATGGTACATAAAAATTGATAAGCATCTCATTCAACATGGATTCAATAGGATTTCATACGATCCTAATCTCTATCTCAAAAAGCAAGGGGGAGATAGTGATCGTTGTAGTATATGTCGATGATCTAGTCATCATTGGAGGATTAGTGAGGATGATTGAGTCAACAAAGAAAGATCTAACATGACCGATCTCGGGCTTCTACATTATTTTCTTGGACTTGAAGTTTGGAAAAGAGAAAATCATATCTTTGTGTCACAATTGAAATATGCCAAGACAATGCTCAAGAAATTCAATATGATGGATTATAAGCCATTTTCCACACCTATGGAGACAAGACTTCAACTATCTCAAACAGATCCATCACCACAAGTAAATGCAACTCTCTATCGGCAATTGATCGGGAGTCTCATCTACTTGACTTACACTAGGCCGGATATCAGCTATGCAATTAGCTATCTTTCATGGTTCATGTAAGAACCAAGGGTTTCTCACTAGAAAGCAAAGCAAAGCGGATACTGAGGTACATCAAAGGAACTATGGACTATGGCCTAGAATACAAGAAGAATAATAACTTCTTCTTGACAGGATATTCAAATTCAGATCATGCAGGAAACATAGATGATAGGAAATCCACTTCAGGATTTGTATTCTTTTAGGATCTAAACCGATATCATGGGGGATTAACAAGTAGACTTGTGTTTCAAGATCCTCCACAGAATCAGAATATCATGCAGCAGGTGGAGTTGTCTGTGAAGTGATATGGCTCCAATGTATACTTGAAGGATTGGGAATACCACAGAAAGATCCAACTATCCTACATGTTGATAACAAAGGAGTAGTAAAACTTGTTCAAATCCATTTTTCATGAGTGCACCAAACACATTGAGGTGTAGGTACATTTCATTCGTGAACATGTTCAGAACAACAACATCCAGCTCTAATATTACCCAACAGATATAATGCGTGCGAGATGTCTTCACAAAGTCACTTGCTCGAGGTAAATTTGAGGGTTTTAGAGAATTTCTCTCATGTTCACTTGAGACCATGTTGAATTAAGGGGGAATGTTATGAATAAAAATTAGCTTAATTCATCATTAGTTGATATTTGAATAAATGTAAAAATTGAAAATATTTAATTAAATACTTTAAACTTATGTCAATAGATATTAGTTGTCCTTAGTTGTTAGTTAACTAAGTGATAGTGTTCTCATCCCAATGTTTGTGGGATCATGTTCTATCTTGCATATTTTTTTCCTAGATGATTTCCATGAGGGGAAATAGGGGCAGTTAGGGGCAATATGTTATTTCTACATATTTTCTCAGATTAGATGATTTGTTTCCATATATTGTGGATGAGATAGAAGTTTTCCAATATCTATAAATATTGTAGCTCTCTCATTTGTCTGTAATGCTTGAATTTGATATTAATAAAATATACAAGCACCGTCTTGTTTCTGTGCAAAGCTTCTATGTCAAATATTGTTTTCAAGTATTCATTGTCAAGATCTTATGTCGAGACTTTTACCAAATCATTACTTACTTGCTCATCAGACATAACAGTAGGCTTTATTGTTATGTGTCTATCCTAAGGTGTCTTTTTCAACCTCCTTGACACACATGACTCCTCACATACATAAAAATATGGTTCATACATGTGTGTGTGCATCAACCATGATAATTGCTTTCTTATGCACATTGTTGCCATCTTCATTCATTAACTCTAGCCATATAACTCCTTTTGTGTCATTTTTCTTTAGAAGCAAACGCGGACAATTTTACCTGTGTCCTCAGCGTATCCCATGGATGGTGGAATGTATTCCCCACTCGTTATTTTTTATCTAATATTCTTAGGAACTTGGACTTTAAGATTTGGAACTTGTGTTGTTATGTCCTTAGCTGCCTCAGTTGTTGTCTCATCTTTTCCTTTTTCTTCCTCTTCTCCATCCTTCATTTCTTCATCTTTTTGTTCTTCCACATTCTCTGGAGGTGTAGGAGAATTGGGTGTGCTTTCCTCAGACTCTTCCACTTCCTCATTCAACTTCAATTTCCTTCTTCTCTTCTCATTTATCTCCTTTTATGGAGAGATTCGAGGTGATCTACACACTATTTGTGGAGTAGCACCTTGGGTCCTTTCCTCCTAAATACCCTCCTTAATCAGCACTCTCCTTTTTTCACACCTAAGTCCTCTTCATCCTCCTCTTGTGGTTGAGGTGGTGTAGTTGCGCACTCAGCTTCATCCTTATTTGGAGGATGTCTTCTACCTTTATGTTCCAAACCACCACTATCCTCATGCTCCTCCTCTTCATCATTGACTTGAATATTTTGTGGGCTTGGGTGTTGGAACATTTTCCATTGTATGCTTACCCTTTGGTGGCCCTGGGAGTGTGAACTCATTCTCCACATACTTAGTGTTCTCTAGCTTGGGTTTGAGTTACAGGTACATAAGTACTACTCTGGTGTCCCCAACTACCAAGCTTACAAGTTTCATGCTTATAATATCTAAAATAAGTCTTTTAATGTATGCATTACGCCCTGGATATACATACTTCTTCCTTAGAGTGTGGTAGTCACAATCTACCTTGTCTACATTGAAGGTTAAGTAGCGTGCATCTAAGAACCAATGAATTGATGCTTGAAAATACCTTATTGTGAAGGCATATGGAAGTTTTCACCATGGGCTCCAAGCCCATCCTTCATCGCAAATCGTGCGATGTAAAAATGTTGGTATATGGAAAATTGAACTATCTTTCCCACCACGGATGGTAAATCCTTTGGTATGCGCCACTCTTCCTCGAACACCCACGTGAGTCTATCATACCACATCTCCACCCTCTTCTTGAATGGTCCACTCATTAATCCATCACACAAGTACTTTCTAAACCTCTCCGCAGGTGACTTGTGTTCTATGGGGTACTCCCAAACCTTCTCCTTTGGTCCATCAAGCACCCCAATATCCATAAATACTAAAGACAATAATACAATGCCAAAAATTATTCTGTCACTTGTCCACACTTCTTCAATGATTGTCTTTGCTATGTGATCTACAATGTTGTAGACCACTCCTTGAGACATCTTATTGGTGACGTGCAACCACATTGTGTTTACATACGACCACCTTCCTTGGTCATTCAGCTTTGTCACAAGATGTGCAACTGCCTGCAATACTAGGTATTTCTTTAATTTTTCAATGTCCATACCACATAGACCCTTGGTATATCATAGCTCCTTCATCATCTCCAAGATCGTGGACTTTTTAGTTAAATCATTATCTAGATCCAACCCTGAGGCCCTTAGTCCTGTCACCGTTGAAATCAAAGCAAGTTGTGATTCTTACCCTCCATCCGGTGAAGTAGAAGAAGTCCTCATGGACTCTACTCATTAACCACCGATATAATGGTTCATACTTTCCAAAGTATGGTAGCTCGTACAACTAGTAGACTCCATTCTACTTCAACAATTTCTCACCAACGTCGTTGTATGTTGTATATCCTCTCGTCATGCGCTTTTTTTTGTTTTCAGTAATGCATCGAGCTCCTTCTTATTGTCTGATGTTCGATGGTTGTATTCATTGATTTTACATTAGCAGATATGGGAATCCCATTCTTGTCCCACAATCATGCACTCTGGATACTAAATTTCTAAGAAATTACTCTCGAGAGCAATTTCTTCTTTCATTTCAACCTTCTTCTTCCCTTTATCTCATGTTGTGGGTGCTTTCTTTGGTGCCATTTGAAAATCTCTCTTTTCTTCCTTCTGTAATCGAGCAAGTCGAAACCCTAGTTGAAATCTTCATGCCCTAGTGGAAATCGCATGCCCTAACTTATTTTTAATGCATCTACTTCACTCAAACCCTTCTCCTATGGTAATGCAAGCTTCTCCTATACACAACCCTTCTCCTCACGTCTGGTTTCACACTCTTCACACCTCAACATGATTTCTCAAATCGTTCACACTTAACCCTTTTCAAATTCACTCAATTACAACAGTAAAAATGAACCCGCATCCCATCCTTATATAGAATTTCAAAGTGTTAGTTCATTTATTGATCCTCCACCTACCAACAATCCTCTCATTAATTGACCATTTTCATTATTTCCACATGGTACATCTTTGTGCCTAAGCTTATAACCTTCTAGCGCATCATTCTACCTTTTGGCTACAGACTTCTCTTCAAGCGTTCTTCCATGCACCTAAGTACCTCATCACTGTGCCTTCCACTGGTAGTCTTTCCGCCTCTACTTACCTCGCGTTATACTTGTTTCTTCATTCATCTCTTTCTATGGTCCCCATGTCTAGAAGTAATCTTTGTTTAGATTATTTCAATTCTCCAACCTTGAATAGCACCCGTAGATAGTTCCTTTTATGTGGAATTATTTTCAACAGTCCTCTACCTGGTTATCAACAACCTACCCCACACTAAGGGTATGTGCAGTCCTCTACGCATAAATTTTTTGCAAATAGTAATTAGCTTCTAGCACATAAACATGCTTATTACACAAACACACCAACTAAATTGACAAAGCATAGTGATAAAGAAGGAAACACATTAAGGAAATGTAGAATTGAAAACCTAATCTAAATGGCAACACTACCTTATTACAAACACCAAGAAGACTTATTTATAGTAGGGCTTCAGCCTACTCCCATTGAAGTAATTGGGTAACCATATTCCATCAAGGGCCTCTAACTGACAAGCACCTGTTTCAAGTATGTGAGTGATAACATATGGCCCCAACCAATGTACCTTGAGTTTTCTGGATGGCACAAAAACTTAGAATCATAAAGGAGCACCATTTGTCCTATCTCAAGCTTTTTATCCTTGATGTGCCTATCATGTCATGCTTTCTACCTAGCCTTCTCTTGTTTTTTACTCCAACATGTTATGGCTTGTCATTCATCCAACTTAATTAACTTTTCAATCTACTCTTCTAATGCTTTCTCATCAACAAGACCTCCAACGCATGCAATACGCAAAGAAGGTAACATAAATTCCATAGGAAGAACGATTTTGCGCCAAACACTAACTGAAATGGTGTGGATTTGTTCAACCTTTTATAAGTTGTTCTATATGCCCAAAGTACAATAAATACTTTATCATCCCAATACTTTCTTCCAACATCACAAATTTTTGTCAAGGTCTGGCTCAAAATCTTGTTGAAATCCTCAACATTCCATTTGCCTGAGGATGGTAAGGTGTAGTCTTATGGTGCACAACCATAAACTCATCTAATAATATCCTTATTGTCTCATTCAAAAAATGTGTGCCCCTATCACTTGTTATACTTAGAGGACATCCATACCGTGTAAGAATATTTTCCCATAGAAACCTAGTTGTTGTAGTTATCGTACAATCCTTTGTAGGTGTTGCTTCTACCCACCTTGTAAGATAATCTATGCAAGTAATGATGTAGCGCGATCCAGTCCTACGTGCGGCTAGTGAAATGGGTCCTACAAAGTCGATAGCCCATTTCTCAAATGGTTATGTACTAGAAATAGGTCTTAAAGGCATCTCATCTCTTTTCCCTGGTTTTCCTAGAGACGCGACAATGATCACAAGCCTTGCAATGTGCCTTACAATCTTTATAGGGTCTCCCACCATAATCCAAAGTGAGTAGGATCTTCCGTGCAGTAGCATCACCTGCATAGTGGCCACCTGCAATACCACCATGATCCTCCTCCATAATATCCATGTGCTCATGCTCCAATACACAACAACGTAATACCTCATCTCTGCCTAACTTGTACAGGTCACCGTTGATCAGCATAAAAGGTGTCGTGCATATAGAAAGTTGTTTCTTTTCTAAGGCCTTCATTCCTTCTAGTGCCACACCAGTCCGTAGGAAGATAACAATGTCCTCTAGTTATGATGGCATGCATTGTAACCTATATAACTATGAATCTAAATGGTATTCTCAATTACATGTGCTTCTTCTCCTGATTGTATTCTTGATAGATGGTCTAGTCCAGAATTACTTTTCCCTAGTTTTACCACTACCGTGAAATCAAATTCTTGAAATAGTAGTACCCATTTGCATATGTGCCCCTGTAAAATGGGCTTGTTTACCAAATACTTCAATGTCATGTGATCTGTATAGAATACAAATGGTGTAGCTAGCAGATACTGTCGAAACTTGTGTAATGCATAGATCATCAACAAATCTTCGCACTCTATAGTTGTGTAATTTTGTTCTGTAGGAGTCATATTTCTACTAGCAAAACAGATAGGATGATCTATAATACCTTCTCTAGGTTGAGCTAACACCGCACCAATGGTCATGCCAAAGGCATCCACATGTACATGAAATGGTTGATCCCATGAAGGAAAACACAGAATAGGTGCGGTAGTAAGTTTCTCTTTCAATATCTCAAATGTGTGTTGTTGTGGTTATCCCCAATAAAATGTACCTTTTCCTTTCAGTAACTCCTCCAAAGGTGTGGAAACTTTGGCATATCCTTTTATGAATTTTCTATAATATCCTGTATGACCCAAAAATCCACGCACCTCACTCTGACTGGTAAGATTTCGAGGCCTATAATGACTACAACCTTGGTTGGATCAACCAACAAACCCTCCTTGCAGATTATGTGTCCTAACAATATCCCAAATGGTGTAGCAAATATACACTTCTTGATGTTTAATGAGATACTCAACTGTCTACATCTTTCAAACATTTAGCACAAATTTTCACAATGATCTTTAACTAATCCATACACCATCCAATCATCTAAATATACCTGTAAGAAGTTGTGAATAAATTCCTTGAATTTTTAAACAACTATGTGCAAAAATACAACAATTGTGTTCTTTGGTCCAAAGGGCATCACAAGAGAGGAAAAACAGCCCCATTCAATAGTAAAAGTTGTTTTTTTCCTGATCCTCTTGGGCAATCCTAACCTGATGATACCCAAAAACCCATCCGTAAACGAATAGATTTCACGCCTGTCACTCCTAGTATTTCCTCAGTGAATGGCGTAGGAAATGGGTTTGTCACACATGCAACATTTAGCTCCTTGTAGTCCATGCAAATCCTAATCCATCCATCTTTCTTGATATTGATCACCATTGGACTAACCCATTCTGACTCATCAAGGGGCTTTATAATTCCGGACTTCAACATTTTTTCAATTTCTTCTTTGGCCTTTTTGTGCAAGTTGGGGTTCATCTGTAGGGTCTCTTTCTAACTAGGCACACACCCTCTTTAAGCTTTATCTTCATCTCCCCTAACAATTCATGCACGCCTTTAAGTTCATGGCACCCCCTAGGGAATAAATCTTGGTAATCCCTTAGTAACTCTATTATTTTTGTCACTTCATAGTCTAACCAATAGTCTCTAATTATGGCTTCCTTAGGCTCAGCCTCTAATCCAATATTCACTCTCTTTGTTTTCATATGTTCATGATAGGTGTGTGTGGTCTTATCTACACTGTCCAAAACCTCATGACCACCTGTTGAATGATTTACATCCATATTTTCTACTTCTTCATCATCCACTATGTAGACCATTTTTCCTTTTTCTTTCTCAAGGCAAGCACATTGAAGTAGCGTTGCATCGGCCTCTATTTCTTCAACAACACGCCTCCTGAGTTTCCTTCGTTGAATAAATCTTGAAGTAGTTCTTCAGCCTTGGCACTATCTCCCATAGTTAAGCACTTTATGGCTTTCAATGCTTCTTCCACTAGAGGCTTTATAGAGAAGAAGTCAAATGTCTAGGCCATTCCTGTAATTAAATCCTACCAATTTCCAGTATCTCTATGGAGTTCTGTGTATACATACCAAGCACATGTGCATCCTTTTGGAATAAAACTTGTGTACCCATAGCGAAGGTGGTAAAGCTTCCTGCCCTTCTATCCAGAGTCTCTCACACTTCTAAACATGTTCTTGAACAGTTTGATTACCATGATAAGTACATATTTGAGTAGGTACATTCCTCCTGAAGAACCTAGTAGAAAGAGCAATCCTAATTTCATTCCATCCTATAAGATTATCCTTGTGGGCCACCCACCAAGTGTGTTGTTGTCCCATGTAGTGTATATGCTAGCATAATTCTTCTTTCTACAGCAGGTCTACCCATTGTTCTTCCATGGCGCATAGGAATACCACAGGATCTCCTTCTCTGTTGTAATAAGGTACCGAGTTGTTACCTATCCTCCTGACATAACATGGTTTTATGCCTCTAGGAAATATGCTCTTTACTTTGCACCCCACCAACTCATAAGTACTATGAGCCCAATTATCACAAGCAACACTTGTAGTATCGTTGATGGACTATGCATCCTCCCACTGAATTATTCCTTCTTTAGTTGGCTCAAGTATCTCTGGATCTCAAATGGCGCATACATAAATCCTATTCAGATCTTCTTCACTTAAGGGCTCAACATAGGGTGCAGATTTTCCATCTGTTAAAGGGATAATAACTCTTTCCTCCTTGTTTTCAAAACTGATATAGCCCTTGTTGAACCAAAGATTAGCATTAGTTGCATAGCACAAAGGACACCCCAATAGAGCTGGGAAGCTATCTAACTCTACCAACTCTAAAACTTCAAAGTCTCCAGTGAACTTGGCTCCTTGTATGGTAATAGATGCATCTTTCAATACTTCAATAGGAGTGGCCTTAGTCTCGATTAGCCATGAACAATATATTATAGGATGGCTGCAATGGGGAATTCCCATTTTTACCCATGCATCTAAGGTAAGAACATTGAATTATGTGCTTGTATCAATCAGTATATTACTCAATAGCCACCCATCCACAACAACATTCAAAGTGATTTCCTTTTCATAATCTAGGCTATGGGGAGGAAGATTTGCATGCAGAATCTGTCGTCCAGTCTCAACACTTGTGTGTGGAATGTTTCCTTTTAACCAACTCCCTAACAGTGGAATGATATTTTCCTGGCGTAACATTTTACACACTTCCCTTACATCATCTATATCAGTTTGGACCATCTCTGATACTTTCTTTTACTCCATCTTCCATGATTTCTCTTTTAAGTATTGTATCCCATCCCGAACATTCCGAGAACTTCCATGGTTTTCCGATAAACCTCCTTCGATGGGCTAGATTTGGGCACCATGCATGTAGAACCTCCTTCTTAGTGATGGTAGGCTTCTTCTACAATTCTTCTCTAGCACGTGCCACCCAGCCAGCGGGTCATAATCTTCACTTGAAACTCTTTGGACTCTTGTTTCCAACATAGGCATCCATTGATTTTCAATAGCGCATTGTATCCTAACCATCCCTGTACCTTTTTTTTCTTGTTTATGCTACTTACTAAGATTTTCATATGAGTCTAGGCACTCCTCATAGCTATGGTTCTTTCCACAAAAAAACATGTAATACTTTGAGGACATTCACGTATGTAGTGGTTAGGAGATCTCGCATGTATAACAAGTTCGCGAGGGAACTCACTTCTTCCACCACCACAACCTCATCCTCTAAATCCATTACAATATCCTCGACCTCAGCCACGATCACCTTCAAAACACCCTTCATTCTAATCATAGCGCATCGATTGTGATCCCGGTCTTGATGCTCATTCTTGCCCTTAGAGTTATCTAAAACTCTTGTTTTCCGTACACCAATATCTATAAGCATCATGAATCGACCAATAAGTGGTAGTTTTCCATGTCACGAATTGTGGACCTACAAATTTTACAAAGAGCTTGAAACGTTCTTCCTTATCATGCAATTGTAATAATGGCAAAGCTAACATCGTGGTTTAAATGGCATATCTTACAATCTAACATCAACAATCACACTGATCGGCGAGGAAAACTATCCTTTGTGTGACCTTCTACTTCACAATTTGTGCACCAAATCCCTATGCGTGTCTCATGTGTTGAATTTACCGATAGTTTCTCCAACTGCTTGGTCATAGCTGTAATCTATGCTTCTAAAATGGGCTTACTCCAGCTTTCATGCTTCCAAATTGCCTTAACACGTAACGCTACTTCAAGTGTTTCACACGGATCGAGTGTATGTCTTATGTGATAATTCCTCTCTTAAAAGGGGTAATCATGTCCTTAATGAACCATTGTGCATGTTGGCTTGCGTGTATGTCATAAGAAAGCTTAGATAACCGTGTTTTAAAATGGGCATCATACTCTCTAACACTTTTGGTAGTTCTTTGCTTGAAATCCTTGAGTGCACTTATACGCTTCTACTCAAACTTAGGAATTGAAACTCTTTAAGAAATACATCTTTTAAAATTGTATAGTCCACACAGTGTCGATCAAGGTCAAATTTTTTGTACCATGTGTGTGCACTCCCTTGTAATGTAGTGGAAAATTAGTTTTCCCTACACTCAAAATCCGTGATTCCTTTTACGTGCCACAATATTTCACACATATGCATATGTTCAACAACATCTTCCATGCCCCTATACTCTAGAAGATGAAGATACATCTCCATGTAAATATTCAAAGGTTGGTGCATACCTTACCCACCTAATTCGAAACCTCCGTGTTTCCCCTACCTCCCGTAGAACCACCAGATCCACCAAAACTAGAGCTACATATGCCTCCTGATCCCAAACTTGTAGCTGGGGTCAGACCAGAAGATGTACTTCCCTATGTCCCAATAGTAGAACTAAATTGTACCCCGATAGTCTGCAAAGCATTACTACTCCCAAAAGATAGTCCAAAAATTGGTGTGCTTGTATTCTATGCTAATGATGCACCTAAAAAAGTACTCCCATATAATAATGAAGTCATTTGCATTACCATTATTCTACTAATCATAAGACTCGCTCCTACTCTTCCACTGCTTGAATTAGTTTGTTGACTATTTGTTATACTAGATGCTGGAAAACCAAGCGCAAGGGCAAGGTTACCAGGTGGATTCAAATGCGTGCCCGCAGCCCAGGTCGTCTCTACTGGTGCACTTCTACATGAGGCCGAGGAGGGTTCCTATCATGTTTTCCCAAATGGGGGAGTTCCTGAGGCTCAAGTTCCATGTCTTCTGCGTGAACTTCAACTCCTTCCCAAACTATATTTCTCCACAACACCATTTGTTCTGCAACCTCCCGCTACTTCTCTATCTCCCTCTCACACACCTCATTATACTTAAGTTGCCTTTCCTCTCTCTTCCTTTCTACCGCTAGGTCTTCCATCCTTCACCAAACCTGCTCCTGCCCCCATGCATGGTGTGGTTTAGTTAGCCATTGGTTTACTCTCTAATTCAAAGTTACTATCAAGATCTTGATCACCGGTAGAATGCCTTGTAGGTAAGTTCCCCTTGGATATCATAAAAACTAGAATTCAGCTACTTCTAGACATGAATAAGTGGAAATTGAATACTCTAAAATATAACTGTTCAAAACACCATGAAACCATGTATTCACAGCTCGATTCCAAATTAGATCAACATCATAAAGGTTCTAAAATTCTTCTTACATCCAAGCAAGTGTGTGATACCTCCAATTCCACTTAGATGCATAAGAAATTAGCCACTCATACAATTCTACTAGAAAGATACCAAAAATCTCTCATACAAACTATCATACAAATTTTGTTCCACCCAAGTGCGTGCGTTAAACTCAAATCTAGTGTTGAACCATTGTGCGTATTCTTCTTCTAGATCATGTATCCACTCCTCAACACTTGCTAAGGTCAACTGGTATGTCTTCATTATGAACCATCCTGAAAACAACTGAAAAAGAGGTCCCGGCAATGGAACCAATGATGCATCCTAGAATTTAGAAATACAAACCCGAATGCATTGGCACATCACTCAACCTAGAGTGAGCACTCACCGAAGTGTGCAAAGGTACCAGGTCCCTCCTTAGGGTTGTTATTATAGGATGTTAGCATGATGAAGACTTTAATCATTCAGATCTACAGCTACTATATCTTCTAAATAAAGTGCATATTCAGATCTAGATCTAGAGAATAACAATATTAAAAGATAACCATAATGAAATCAAGCATGTAATACTAAACTGTAACATGATAACACCTTAGTTCAGTCCATAACCTCCATTATATTAATTGCAGTAAAAACATAGAAGCTTTATTACAATAATAGTAGTATACGCTCATGCGCATAACAAATTTAGCAGCATAATCTCACTATATCTTAGTTCTCACACATGTATGCTCTATCTCTATCTCCATGTATATATCATATATATATATATATATATATATATATATATATATATATATATATATATATATATATCTTTACTACACGATTCAACACATACTTATAAGCATGGGGACTTGCACTTCACTACTTATCTAATCCCAAAATAGGTCGCATGTTATTATTAGCCATGCATCATTACAAAAATAGCCACACATGTAAGTGCACTAACAATAGACTATTGTTAGTTAACTGACAATGAAGATATCTATTCTTGGCCTATGTCCATGCAAAGCACTTCATACCGATCATCCAAAAATATCCAATGGGTGACGCACAAGTCTTTAGTCAGTTTGAGTGCTCCGCACGCTATCTCCAAAAATAGATCCTTGTGAAAATCGATGATTCCCAAACCTATTTCTTTTCTTCAAGTGTGATCCTTTCTAATACTTACGTGCCTTTGAATGTGCTTTGATTTCCCACGTGAACATTCTATATTTTCTTCACTAAGTTCCAGGTCTTACCGATCAACAAATTCCTTCCTTTGAAATAATGTGTCCCAGGAGCTTGCCCCATGGGACTCTAAAACTCATTTCTTTGGGTTGGCGAGATCCCAAATTCTTGGCACTTCTTGAATACAACTTCCAAGGCATCAAAATGATCCTCCTTCATCTTGGTAAATACCATGAGATCATCTAGGTATATAATAATTACCTTATTGATTAGTGCTCCAGATGCAGCATCCATGGCTTGTTAAAAGGTAGCTCTAGTGTTTGTGAGTCTAAATGACATTTTCACATATGCGAAGGTTCCCTATTTTTTTGTAAAAGTGGTCTTATGTTGGTCTTCTTCCGTGAGCCATATCTGATTATAGCCTAAAAACCATCTAGCAGAGAGAACCTTTATGAGCCTACAACTATTTGTAATATCTGCTCCATGGAGGGTAAGGGGTAGTGATCCTTTAGGGACACTCTATTTAGGTCTCTAAAATCTACACTGATTCAAATTTCATAGTTTTCTTCCTTACTGAACTAGGTTAGAGACCCATGTTGTGTGCTTGATAGGGAAGATTATTTTGGCCTCTAGGAGATTTCTCAATTCCTTGACCATGAGGGATTCTATCTTTGGGTTCACGGGTCGTTGCTTTGGTGTATGGGCTTAGTTCCTTCTTTAAGGTCAATGGTGTGTTGGATGATATCCTTATTGTAACCATGTAGGTCGTCATATGTCCAAGCCATCACTTTGTCATACTTATGGCATAGAGCCACAAGTCTTTCCCTTTCCCTTTGAGTGACTAATCTCCCGACTTTTAGCTTCCTCTCATTAGTCACTTCTAGCTCAATGTAATCCTCCTTTACCACTGCAAACCTCCTTCGATCTGAATTAGCATCATTAGAATCAAAAAGGATTTCTAGTGTTATTAACCCTTTTGGAATTTTGTTCGTCTTCAACTAAATAATTTGATCTCCATAAGCTTCTTCAATTTTGGGTTGGAGTTGGTTCGCAAACTGGTCGGATTGTTGGAGGAAGTGTATAATCTACTGGTCATTGTTAAAACACTTTCAATGATCAATGTTATCATGTATATAATAGCGGATGATCAATTTTAAGGTAATTTCATTCACTATCAAGTCCCAAATTGAGTTGAATTGCGACCCGATTAAATCCATCCTATCAGCCTCCATATTTTGGTCTCAAGGAATAACCTTGATATTAAAGGCTTCAAAATATTTGATGAGATCCCACACCCTATGTCGATAGGACCTCATTCTCATATTTTTGTGGTGGTGGTGTTCCTTATTTGTGTCACCACCAACTCCGAGTCACCAAAGACTCTCAACTATTTGATGCCTTCCTTTCGTGTCGTGGCCAAGCCATGTACTAAGGCTTCATACTCTGCTTCGTTGCTGGTACAGGAAAACTGGAAGCGAAATGCGAAGTATCTTCTTTCCACTTGGGGATAACAAGCATATCCCAGCTCCTGAGCCATTTTTGCTTTTAGCTCCATCAAAATGTAGGGTCCATATCTAGGAATCCCTGATGGGACTCCCTTCTCTTTTATCCTCTTCTTTTACCACCTTTGGAATCATGGAGTCTTCGTCAAAGATGACGTAAGTGCCCAAACCAATTGAATCAAAGTTCAAGGATCTCCTGGGGGGAGGTTGGCTAAATAACTTCTACTTTGAAGGTTTCCATCCTCTATATATGATTCCTCTTCTCGGGGATCATGGCATGGGAAGCCTCAAATCCTGAGACCACTTGGTCCATTATATGTTCCTTAGCAAGGGGTTTTGATAATACCTTCATCTTATACCCATACTTGGTCTGCATAATCAGATAGGACCATCAAGAGACATGTAGCCTCCTATCTTAGCATTTGTGAAATCATGGGAGAGACATAGTTTAAAGACCGCGAGAACTTCAATAACTACTATGTCTTGTGGAACGGTTATGTTCGAGATAGGAATAACTTTGCAATGGAATCCCCTTGATATCTCCTATGGTTTGGAATTATTTTCCATCCAGTTGCATGAATCCTTCTTTAAGGGATCATATTCAATTCCCAAGGCATCTACAATTGCTTTGGGCATGACCGTATATTGCTTTGCGTCGAGTCTATCATGGAGTTATGCAATAATTTCCTACCTATTATAAGAGTCATAAAAAGGGGTTGGGCCTTGGTTTACTTACTTCTCCCTTTTGATTTAATAGCACTACCTCTGTTGGGGCCCAAATCATTTTTACATGTTCCTTCTCTTTCCGGTGGAATTTGGGTCGTCATTTGATCTCAGTGCTTCTTGGAGAAACTCCTTTTGCTTTGGAATGCCCAGAAGATCCCACAAGGATGTGTTAGCTGGCACTTTCTTGAGTTATTGGACCACATTTATCAATCCAAGAAATGATGTCTTAGATAGTGACTAGTGTTTCATTCCTTCAAATGTGGGATGGAGGGCACCCTAATTCTTGAAAGTTCTTGAGGCTTCTTTAACAACCGTTAATAGTGAGCCTGTGATGTTTAGAGGCTCTTTTTGCATCCCGTTAGTCGTACTTGGGATAGGAGTGGTCGTCTCTATCATCCTTTTTTAAGTGAGTGTTGTAATTAAATTGAACTAGGTTGGAAGAAGCTACCTCATTTGTAAATACAAATTCCTCTCCTTCTACCCAGAGAAAAGTGTGTGCTCTAGTGCAATCTCTACTTCTTGCTCTAGGGACATCCCTTGAATCTGCACAACAAAGGCCACATTTTGGACTTTGGCGGGGAACTGGTGAGGTCCTGATGTGTTAACATCATAGCCTTCCCTTGCTCTTTGTTCAGCTACCTTTTGTTGTAAATTTCCTTGGGGACAATCTCTTGGCATGTGAGGAATATTACAAGGAAGCACCATGCATTGGGATCTTCTACCAAATTGTTTTTCCCGAGTACCATTTCTCTTCCACTATTGGGTGGGATGGTCGAAGTGGTGTTGGCACTGGGACGAGTTGGTTAGATGACTGTGCAAATGGTAGCCTCTAGGTATTATGATGTTGTGAGGGATAGGTAGGCTTGCCACCCTAATAGATTTGATAATTTTTTCTTAGGTAAGCACTCTAATTCCTTTTAAGATTTACTATCTCGTTAGAGAAGTTTCTAAGGATATTTTTGACTTCCTCCATCTCGGGAGAAGAAGATGATGGCATTATAGTGGGAATAGGCACCGGATGAGAGGATGGGTAATTATACATGGACGTAGGGGCTTGGGTAGAGCTTAGGACCTATGCTTGTGGAAGGGGAGCTATTTTGGGGTATATTGGCAAAGGGGCTCTCGGGGGAAGCTTACCAACATCTATTAAATTGTTCTCGGATTGGATTGCAATATCATATGCTTGTGGTAAAGAGTCCCCTCCTAATGATTGAATCATCACAAAAATATTTGAATTCACATCCTTTAAGTAAAAAAATAGCCATACTTGTAGGTGGCCTTGCTAGAACAAGAATCCTTTGCCACATTTTGTGAAATCTAGTGTTAAAATCGGTCATAAGTTCTTGCAAACCCTTCTTGATGTTGATAAGTTGTTGTAGGAGTGAGGATCTATCCCCTTTCTCATTGAATCTTACTACCAAGACGTTTCCCATTTGGTCCTAAGTGTCAATAAAATAAGGGGTTAGGGACCAGTACCAATCTAGAGCCTTCCCATTAAGAGAATCAGATAGTAACCACAAGGTGACGTCTTATTCTCTAACATAATGTACTATGCATATCTATGCTACATCTTGGAGGTGTTACTCTCATATTTTGAAATCTTCTATGCTGAATTTGAGCAGCCCTTTAACGCATTTTCTCAAATAGGATTCCACACCGTCAAGAGTGTTTGTAATATGAGAAAACTCCTTGATTCCATGAAACAAACTATCTTGAAGTTTGAGCTTAGAGGTCGGCCATTTAGATAAGTCTAAGGATTCTAGTTGACTGTAAGAAGGGCCTACCTGGTGGAGGTGTTGAGAGAGTCCATTTTGGAGGAGAGGGAGACCTCTCGAATGCTTCTACCTCTTATGTTGCGTGACGGAGATAACTGTAGATATTCCAACACACCTTCTTCTCTTGTTCTTCTTATTTCTCTTGTTTGTATTCATCTCATAAAATAGAGAGGACTGAAGTTAGTACTGCTGAAATCAATAGATATTTTATGAAGGAGTCTTCAGATGTGTAGTTGTTCATGTCCCATTGGGTGTGCTAGGAAAACTGTTGACGATTATCTTTCCGGATGAATCATCATAGTCATGGGATACCTTAGGGAAGTGGGATGTTCCCCCTAAGCTAACCTTCATGTTTTGTGGAAGTTGGCTCTTCTCTAGGTGCAAGGTAAGGGTTAGAGAAAAAATAAAAAATACAAAACTAACTAAGGTGATACGCTGAAACTACTTTAAAATGCACATACAGATAGATTCTGGGAAACTATTTAGAATAGCCGAAGATATTTTAGCATGGTCTATTATTTTTAGAAGTATCTTGAATTATCAAAGGTCGAGAAAGTGTAAAACATAATAATATGTAGATGATAGATGCATATAGAAAACCCAAGGGCATATAGCATGATAGATATTCAAAATTTATCTAAAAACTACCAGCAATAAAGGATGAAAGAAACAGACTATTGAGAGATAAAATGCACAAAACAAGAGCCCTTTATTCATAGAGAAAATAATACATAAGGCTGATTCGGCACAGATTACAACTTTCTTCTACAACAAAGCCTTGTTAAGGCTAGCAAACACAATAACTAAGCCTAGAATCCTTTTTCATTGTTTTTGTCTATATCTTTTTCTATTTTTCTCTCATCCTTTTCCTTTTGGATCAGAACATTCTGTATAAACCCCTTTGGCTCTCACTTCAATGTCCAAAATCAGATCTTCCACCGCCAGATTCAATTTTCTTACAAAATCCTTCATTTTTGGGCAAGATCTCAACTGCATGTCGGTGATATTTACGATTTCCTTTAATTTGTCCAACTTGCACTCCTTTGGTTGGTGATGATTCTTCTCTACCATGTGGTGGTCACACGCTTGTTTGAGGGCCTTTCTTGGGGATTTGTCTTCAAACCTACACCTAAGTGACGCGTGGAGGTTGCGCGCTTATTTGAGAATGTTCCTTCTCTCTCTTATCTTAAATTACACTTGGACGACGCATGGAGACCCTATGCATTTTTACTGTATATTTGACTATTTAATCCATCAAAGTAGCTTTATCGAGCCTAGGACACGTGGATAGTGTGGCGCAAGTTTGAGAACATTTCTTTCTCCACATTATGCCCGAGCACACCAAAGGGACATGTAGATATCTTCTACATTCAGCTCCATACTTAGCTGAATTTGGCTCAAACAAATAAAACAAAAAGAACTAGGGTTGGGGCGACAAAAGACAGTGGCCGGTAAAAGAATCTCATACAAAAACTCTACGAGAGAATACGAAGTTGATTTAGATTAGAAGGAGGAATCTTAAGGATGGTTTTTATTTTGGTTGGGTCAACTTAAATGCCCATGATGGAAATGATGAATCCAAGGAGTTTTCTAGTTATAACACCAAAAAAACACACTTAGCTGGATTAAGACGAAGGAAGAAATGGATAAGATGCACGAAGAGGATTTTAAGGATGGTAAGATGATGTTGTCAATGCTTGGATTTACCAAATAGTTCATCAACATAATCCTCTACTATTTTTGAATGATATTGTGGAAAATATAGGTCATAGTCCATTAATAGGTGTCCCTCTCATTTTTCAAACCAAAGGGCATGGCATGATAGTATAAGGTTCCCCAAGGGGTGATGATGTCTTATGTTGGTATTCTTGTGTGATGAGGATTTAATTGTAACCACGAAACCATCTATAAGTGAAAGCAAGTCATGGCTAGTGGTGATGTTGACAAGTTAATAGATATTAGGAAGTGGAAAGTCGTCCTTAGGGTAAGTGAGATTTAAGTCTAAAAATTGGTATAGATACGGAGCTTCCTAGAGGTTTTGGAAATGGGGACAATATTAGAAACCCATTGTGGATAATTGATGGGTTAGATGAAATTGACCGAGAGAGAAGAGGTTGTAATTCACTTTGACAAGAAGGGCAATGTGAGTATGCATATGGCATAGCTTCTACTTAACTGGCTTGGCGTTAGGGATAATAACAATATTGTGGATGATGATGTTGGGACCAAGGCCGACATGTTAGCGCACGACCATGCAAAGGCACTGGATATGTTTAGAAAGGAAATTCTTCAAGTTCTCTTGGATCAAGGGATTGGTGAGTATGAGGGTACATGGCTCTTGTGGAGTCTCTATGTTGATTTTGATGGTGGACTCGTTGACAAGGGTGGATGTTTACGGAGGTAAGGCCTTATGAAGATTAGAATATTCTACCCCCATGTGAGTAAGAATAGAGTTGTCATCACTGCATTGAAGGATATTAATGGTAAGGAGTCCTCCTCTACCATGTTGGGTAATTTGAGAGGAAAGGACCTAGTTTCACCTTCATCCTGATAGGTGTCCAGTCCTAGAGTGATCGTGGAGATTCATAAAAAAGTTATAAGAAAGGGACATGGTGTCATCTCGTGTCATGAGGTTGTTTGATGGAGAAGGATTGGATGAATCAATTTGTATGGGAGATTAAAAAAATCATGCACAAGAGATTCAGTGGGTTGTTATTTGAATCCCAATGTGAATTTCTCATGGGTTTTGATGGTTTGGTCAAGGATAAGATCATGCATGACTTATTCATAGAATCCAAGACCAAATCCCTTCCATGTGTAGTGATGGAGGTAGGTGTAGGAGAAGGATTTTTGTAGAGGAATTTGAATCCATTGGTGTATGGATTGGTGTGGGGTTAATTGTCGATGTGAGAAGAAGGGTGATTGATACCACCATAGATAAGATTAGTTTTTAGATGAGGTGGACCAAAGGAGATGATATCCCCGACGTTAGGTTGATACATAGAAGCTTTTTCAGTTCTACCAAGTCAATTAGGCATGGGAAGAACATTGAGGGTGAGGATTTGATACTCCCCTAGTGAGAAACACCGCATCAAAGTATTAAGAGATTCGTTGTTGGGTAGCTTAGATGTAGGTATGGATGGACTAGTAAATTCTTGAGAAGATGAATCATGTTTGTGAATGACCACATCATTTTTCTCGTAGGTCATGTCGCATGCTTTGAATGGATGAAGATCAATAGGGAGTATATGGATTTTCCCCTCATGTTCGTACTCAAGAAAACGATGGAGAGTGGATGGGGCGTAGTGCATAGTGTAGATACATAGACGCCTGAGCAAGATATTATATTGGAACTCCCCTCAACAATGTAGAAGAGATTGTGGAGGATTTTTTCACTAACACGAGATGGGAAGGATAATGGTTCCCAAAGAAGGGGCAACAATGTCATTGAAGGCTCTAAGAACCACCGGTGATTGAGTGACAATGGTGTTGGGAAGTTTGATTTGGTTGGATGTATGGGATGAGATGATGTTGATATTAGCATCATTATCAATCATATATTTTTGGATAAATGTGTCATTTATGCGGATGGTGATGAAAAGGGCAAGGTCGTGATCTTCATGTATGAGATCGGGAATTTGAGAACCATCAAAGGAGATGGCGGCGAAGTTTATAAGAGCTCCAACAAGGGCTGCGAATGGTTGGGATTCATCACTTATGATTGGAATATGCTCTAAGGATTTGATGAGGGCTTCTTGATGGTTGGGGGCTTTAGATAAGCTCATAGACATACATCTTGATAGGGTCACGATATAATTTCTTCACAATTATAAGTTCTATAGCAGCAGGATTTTGGAGTACGCATAGTGGCTAAGATGGACACCTTAGTATATGAAGAAAAAATAAATGGGATAGGATCATTACAAGGAGTCGTGATGAAACTTTTGGAATTTTTGGGTAGATGGTTGAGAATCGTGAGGGCGTGAACGAGTATTAATATGGACATTATTTATGAAAATAGGGGGCCCTTATTTGGAAGAGGTAAAGTTGGGTGGTAGGATTATGATGAAGGGTGTAGGTGGAGGACAAGAATAAGAGGCATTGGAAGCCACGGGTTTAGTTAGAGGATTGTGTTTGGGTGTGGATGATCTTATGGATGGAATATGGCAGTCTTCTTCGATGGTAAGATCATCTTCTTCTATGAGGTTTTGGATGAGGGTTTGAAGATCCTTACAGTGCTCTGTTTCATGGCTAGGGGCACGAAGGTAAGTACAAATGGTGTTATAATCAAACCATGTGTGCTTCCACCCACACAAATCGAAGTATTTTATAGGGGAGGGTGATTGTGGATGCTTGGATAAGATGGTGAAATATCTTGGTGTAAGATACAATGGGGGTTTTAGAAGACAGTTTTTATGGATTATAGTTGAATTTGGTTTATGAAAGGAGGATGAGGGAAAAATCAGTGCCTTACTCTTGTGATGTTTTATAGGTGTCTTGTATTTAGATTTGACAGAGTGGACAATTTTTATTCAAATTTGTTGGTGATGGGGGATTTTGATGAAGGGCATGGTCCCAAAATATATGGCTGAGGTCCTAAGATAGAATATTGGATGTGAGATTGTTTGGATTGATGGGACTTTAAAGTGGAAAGCTCCAATTTCTTGTGCGGATGGGTAAGATATTTTTGAGTGGGAGTGCCAATTTTTTTAGATTTTTGTTACGAAGTTTTTCCCTATCAAAGATCACTTTGCTCTTTGGCCCTATCCAATCCTCTCACATTCTAAGTTACCACTTGGGGGAATTTTTATCTATCTAATTCTTCAATGTGGAACACATTAGGAGGTTTCATTAGATGTTGTTATTACAAACTCTATTGTATTGTTGCAATTTTTCAACATTGTGATGATGCTTTTGTTTTTGGTTAGTTTGTTATTTTGTTGTACTTTGTTATTGTAGACCAATTGCAGATGAATTATTAACATCTTAGTTCACATATAAGTTTGGTGTATTTAATTCCTATTCATATTGGGTTTGTTTGACATGGTTATTTTGTGTCTACGAGTCACTCATGTGTGTTGTCGTTTCATCCTAGTTTATTAAATAAGCCATGGTGTGTCTTCCTCTTTGTGTATTTAGGTTTGTTGACATTTCTTTTTATTTGTGCTAATTTCACGTATGTTGCTCCTTTTCTTTACATTAAATTTTCTAAAACTTTGTAAAATTAAAAAACCATATATTTCAAAAATTATAAAAATTATAAAAATTTGAACAAACATTCAAGTCAAACATCTCCTCTATAGAAAAACTATGGATAAACAAAAAGACGAGAAAATGATTAAATAAACCTCTCCTCCATGTTTTCCTTGCAAACCACAAATAAGTTTGTGGAAGAATTTAAACTTGTAGAACCTTGTAAAGAATGGATTATGGGTGTTCTTAAATTGATCCCCAAATGTGGAGTTGCAATATTATGAACACAAAAATGGACATTGAAAAGCTTCTAATATGTAGATATTGGAGGGAAAAATAGCAAAGTTTTGTTGCTTCAATCCAAAAGGATTTGGAAAGGATAATATTGTCTTTTTATAGATTCAAAGTAGTGGTTAAAAGTGGTTGCTGATTATTAAATGCACATGCTAAAAATAACACTTAGAGGAAGGATAAAACAATTCAAATGAATTAATTCCATTGAGGGCGGTAACAATTTCAATTGGAATAAATTACATCCAGGAAAGTGGTTGACGTGTAATTTCATTAGCCCCACATTTTTAGGATTTTCAAAGTGGATTTGACTAGGATGGTGAAGTGGAGTCCAAGTGGGGTCCAAGTGGAGTCTAAGTAGAGATTGACTAGGAAAATAGATGTATTTTCCAATTAAATAACTAATTTAATTAGCTATAAAATGTGAGACAATTAATTAACCATTTATTTAATAAATTTTAATTAAGTTAGCTAAGGTGTGTTAGGAATTAATTTAATTAATCCCAAAAGGTGTGAATTAATTAATTTAATTAATCAATTCTAAAAGGGGATGTGAAATAGGATAAGTTGGAAACAAGTATGTAGTTTTGGGGTGTCTACATTTGCCCCTCTTTAAAGTGTTATTATGAAGTAATAAAATTTTAAAGATAGTAGATGTATACATATCGGTGAGCTAATGACAATGAAAATATGGTAGATGTTTAGAGTTTCCTAGTGAAGCATTTAGATGCCCCAATGAGTATAATGGTAAGGGAATGCCCCTCAAGTAGATGGGTGACACAATAAAGCAATGGACATATGCTTGATAAGAAGAAGACAAATAATTTGAACAAAGGAGGGATTTTTCTTGTAGTATGAGTGTCATTTAGAGAATGAACTTAGAGAAACCTTATTTTGTTGTTGCATAATAGATTTTTCACTATGATTATGAAAGAATCATGTCGTGTAACCTACATGCGTGTAAACAAACATGCACACAATGTAAAGAAAATATAAAAATGAAAACAAACCCAATATACATTGTAAAAGTATGCACCATGGCTATGAAGAAGCCAAGATGATAACGAAATATGTGCAGTTGGTCCAAAAATAAAATATCAATAATGCAATACAACTTCAAAAAGAAGATAATTAATTATGCCCCTAATATGTGCCACAATGATGATTAAGAAGATGTGAATGCCCCCAAGCACTAAACTTATGAAACACACTTGGATAGGATCAAATCGAAGAGCAGAGTGATCCTAAATACTCCAAAATAAACTCTTGTTGGATCCGCATCTAAAATTGATCTGATAGTTGAAAAGGATCATTTCCCCAAGAAATAAACTTATGAATTGTAGGAGAGGTAAAATGAGATCCAAAATTTCCACAAGAGAAGTTATATCGAAAAGGAAATAATTGATTTAACTTTCCCCAAGTAGATATGTTAACATGCAAAGGGAAGATGATATATCATGATAGTCATAAGATTGGAACGATCACTAGGGTAGTAGTTAAAAGTTTGATCTTAACAAGATTGTCTTGAATTGTTGAAATATTTTCATGTGTTTTCCAATTGTAGGATTTCTGTGATGATTTGAATGTTTGTTCGAATTTTTATAATTTTTTTGAATTTTTGTTTTTGAATTTTTTCTAAATATATGATTTTTTATTTTTGTAAAATTTTAGAAAAAGTTGATGCAAAGAAGAGGAGCGGCGTACCTACAATTAACACAAATACAAATAAATGTAAACAAACATGAATACACAAGTAAAAAAGTAAGACATGTCATGGCTTATCCAATAAACCAAGATGAAAACATAACACGGATGAATGACTTAAAGACACAAAACAAAGATTTCAAACAAACCCAATATGAACTTGAATTCTTTTGTTGATACCAATTTTTGGTATAGCGCCCCTCTGTCATCTCACATTCATGCAATTTCCCCTCTCGCCTTTCTCTTTTCTTAAATTTAAATAAAATCCCATCCATTTACTCACCTTATTTAATTAATTACCAAATGAGCTCCATGTGGACCCATTTGATAATTCAGATTTTTGGGCATTATCCCCATCTCTCACAAATTATTCAAAACATGGGCAATAATGCACCCATCCGACATCCCACTCTTAATCATTCAAAAAGAGAATACATTATTTCACCTAATATCCCCACCTCTTATCACATCCTTATCCTTTTCTTTACTTTAAGTCAAATTGTGAGCCCCGTTGGATCACATCATGTCTCTTAACTCGGAGTTACTTTACTCAACCCCGAGTATCTTTTAACCTGCAGTCTAACCTCACCATTAAACTATAAATATGGGTTTTTCCCCATATTTCAAGGAAGGAAGAAAAAGTTAGAAAATTTGGGTGAATGTTGAGGAATTTTAGCCATTTATCATAATATCATTATTATTCTGTCTTTGTGGTAACATGTGGAATTTCCACGGTACTTTGCTCGTGATTTGATTCATGTAGTGAGATTCATGTTACATGTATCGATCAATATCTCACCATCTCGCATATTGGCATCTTTCAGGTTCTTTTGTTTATCAACTTGCATTTTATCTGTTTGGATTCTATTTTATCATTATTCTTATCACATGTGGGTAGACAGCCATCAAGGGAGTTAACGCTTCCCAAATCTACTTTGTCAGGAAGTCCCCGCATAAAATCTCTAATCAATCTTTCTCTAGTGTATGTGAGCTGCAGGTTTGTTGGGATCACACCGAGGAGTTCGACATCAAATTTGCACCCATATTATCCATCGCCATCTCCAAGGTACTAAGCCCTTGTATACTCGACATTGTTTTGTGTTTGTTGATTTCTCACACACTCATCTGGACAGGAAGCAGAAACTCCAATCAACATTTTGGCACGCCGGTGGGACCAGATCCAAGTTCTAGTCATGTTTTTGTTTGCTCACTTTGTATAGGTGTCGTATGTATAACAGTTATTGTATTTTATATTATTATAAGTATGACATTGCGTCAATCTAGATATATGTTCTGCAGTTTTCATTTGTAGACTCACCCGCTTACAGGCTCTTTAGTACTATCTCCATCCATGTGTTGTGGGCGCGTATCGGGTAGTCGTTTATGTCGTCATTAAGGTACATCGATTTATCATTTGAAAAGATATGTTATTGATTTATTTATAAGAAGCGTAAACTTTTATTCTTATCATTCTTAATTACAAATGTTGATAATACTATTAATATTAATTAAATAACTAAATAACAACTAAATAAAAAATTATCCTCATTATCCTAAACTACCCCACCCTACCTAACACCCCATTCAACTTTCTACCCAACTACCATTTCCTCGCTCCTCTCGACCCACGTGAGCTTCCCACTCTTCATTCCCAACCAAGCTCTCATCCTTGTACATAGGCTCCCTTCTCTCTCCTCACCACTTGGCCATTCCATTGTTTCCCACACACCACTTCACCTCCCTTCCACACGACTTAAATCCCTATATTGTTCTATTACCTCAACTCCATGTCGACTCCCATTCCACCTGGCATATAAGATTCCAATCAAAGCTTTGTAGTTAGCCGACATATTTATAAAATTATCTTTTCCTTTAAAATCAACTTTTCTAATGACTTAGCTCTTTTTGGTGACTGTATATTCTAGTATTTTAATATTTCTATAGTCTTCTCAACACGTATTGCCTAAATCTACAATCTAATTCCGGTATTATTCCACTATATCTATCAATTTTGATATCAAATTCACGTTGGTTCTACAGTCCCTTTATAGCGATCCATTTACAATTCATTACAAGACACCTGTTATAGATTATCTTTACGCCACACTAATGCTTGATTGCTTCTAACTATTTCCAATGCAACATTCCATTCACACCAGTTTTGTATTTAGTGATTGTAAAGTATCTATCTAGCGATTGGATTATAATAGACAATACCATTGATAGGCAATACCAGCGATTGGAAAGCCTCTTTTTAGAAAATTGGTTTTAATACAGTTGTTCCATTGTGACCGATTCACCATTTTCTGCCGCCTAATGCTTTCAATGGTTTCTAGCACAGTTTCAAATCCACGCAAACTTTGTGTATAGTGATTACATCTTATAGCAATTGATTCACAATTCTTTAGAGCACATTTATAAAACGGTGCTGTGATAAATAATGCCAATGAAATTTAATCATATAGTTTATTTATAGTAATTGATTCACAATTATTTAGAACACATTTACAAATCTCGCGTGGAGAACCCATAGCCAATTATATATATTTATCGTTTATATTTTCTGTGATTCTCACTATGTCATCGTACATATGAAGTGCTATATCCATGTGTAGTAGGACCAACTCTGGAGTATCTAAAAGTAGATAAGGAGGTGTTAATAACGAAGTTAGATAAGATATTTCTTTTTCCCGTCCCATCGATTAGACATTTTATCTCATTGTATCATCTATTGACATCGGACGTTCAAATATATTTTATTTTGTTAATAAACATTTGTTTATGAAATTTATTTAGATTTTGATAAGTTGTTAAATAAATAAACGCATATTCACATTGGTTTTGATAATGTAGTTTATCATCTAGGAGCTTAATTATTATCTTATTCATTTATTGTTTTTTTATAAGTCTAAAATGGGTTTGTCATTTATATAGTGTGTGTCATTATTTATTATTTTGATTTGATTATCACATTGTCATGTCTATCATTTTGCATTACGATTCGCATTATTTTCATCATTAGATCATCATTTATTTTATTACTTAATAATAGTCATTGCATTGTTTAGTGTCTAATTTAATTTATATTCGACTAATCCCGATAATTTGTTTATTCTAATTTATTTATTCTTTTTATCTCTTTTGGGTCATATCCACTAATTGTCATACTTGCTTTTACAGGATTACGTTGCCAAAGATTAAGCCTTAAACTCAAACTACATCGCATATCATCTCTTATTAACCTCATTTAGTCATAAGGTCCTTGGACATTCCCGATCACCGATTATCACTTTCAAACATCGTTTACCTAGATACGACAAAAGGTGCTTTCTAGATTGCTTAAAGCTTACACTTGGCTCAACTTGTTGTTAGATAAAAAGGAAAAGCGATATACAGGTATTCTCCAGTTTTCCTATTTCCTCTCTTCTACATGGTATTGTCATTTTTTTTTGTGATTGTCAGCATCGAATTCCATTTTTGATTTTGGAGTAAAACGAACTTGTACATTCTACCTGCTCACATAGTGTAACTAGGGGTTTAACTTTTTGCATCACACCTATCATCACATACTGCTTGAAATTTTACAAAATAATTTACACACCAAAACTTTCCTTGTACCTAGTTCACTGATTGGGATTTGATCACCCAACAGAAAACCATTTTCAGACATTTCCCAGCCATAACTTACTCAAAACCAAACATAGTTCACCTCCTTCTAGGTCCTCTTACAACCATTTTTTTCTTTAATCTTTTCTTTTTAATCAAAATTAAAACAAAAACAAACAAAAATTGTTGTGTGCATCACTTGTTTAGCTCGTATAATAACAACTTTCATGCCTGTAATCACTCAATATAGTACAAGAGGAAAATGGAACACAACCCACTTCACATAATGCTTCATCTCAGCCAATAAGCATCCTAGTGGCTTCATCCTCCATGTCTCTCCCTACGGCCCCCATAAATACCCATTCTCTTACCAATATATCTTACCAATCCATCCCATCCATCCCATGCTTCAGTCATGCTTGATGTTAGACCATTCCATCCCATCTAGGCCTACCACCGCCGCCTCTCTGTCAGATCGAGCCTATTCATACTTCTGTCTTCCCTCTTGGGGACCCAGAATTCAGAAAAATTCTTGACACCAACCCTGTGGCCCTTCAATATTATCTCTTAAGAAGATACATACACCTTCCTCTAGATGGCCCACCACTTCAAGCAAGTCTATCCTTATAGTACTAGTTCTAAAATTCCTCAGTCTATGGCCTTACATGATTTTGCTTCATCCTCCACCAACCCATTGGCACACCAGACCACCCAGGTAGTCATGCCCATTCTACCCAATCTTCCTCACATCAACACGACTATCGTGACTATCATCCCTATCACTACGACAACCCTGATGGTCATTGGTACCTTCATTCAACCATCCCATGTGTCAAATCCCTTATCGAAAAGAAAATTCCTTCTACATCACAGGTCTATACCCTTACTTCTCAACTTCCTCCAATGATACCTTTGCAACATGTAGTGTCACTTCCAGTCTATCAACCTACCTATACCCATATCCCCACTCAAAGAGTTACCTCAACAACCTGCACAATCTCAACAATCATACCATGCCCCTGTTTCCCACCAACACACATTCTATCAACCTCCACCTCAACCACAACCCATAATTTACACTCACCCATACCAAGTTCCTCAGACACCCACACATATGTAAGTCCAACCACCACCTTTCATTGCTCAATAGGAACTTCCTAATGATCCCATGCAAATCTTGATAGGTCGGTTAGCCAACCTAGAGGTTGCTACATTAGGGTCCAAAGTTACATTGTCTTATGAACAAATATGTAACAAACCCATCCATCTCATCGTTCCCATAAAACCATATCCTCCACATTGGTAATTTCCAAAGTTCACCAAATTTAACAGCAAGGAGGACCCTCAACAACATCTCTCGAGCATTTAAACATGTGTGTTATCTCATCGCGCATGACCAAGATTTGATGCTCTATACATTCCCCATGTCTTTGGCAGCCCTACCCTAGATTGGTATAATAATATTCCCCAATACTCCATATTTTATTTTTCTCATCTTGCACAATTATTTCTTGAGTACTTCTCCATTAATATTGTGAACAAAACAACCATCAATGATCTGTATACCATCTGCCAATTCAAAGATGAATCCATCATATATTTCATCACACGATGGCGCAATATGATAAACCAATTATCTTTTCCACTTCCTCAAACTGATCTCATCGATCGCTTCACATGCTCTTGCACTAAGCATATTTCATTGACCTTGCAAATCCAATTATTTCACACTTTTGAAGAATCTTTCACCATGGCCCGCAAGCTTGAGACACGTGCTATAGAAAGGGGCATTTAAAATTAAAGACAAATAAGCCCAAAATAGAATTTGTCGGACCATCCACATTAAATGATAAGTCAAAGACAACTTCTAATCTTTGTCATTGTCAAATCATCTCCTACACCAACATCTACTACAATATCCCAACAATAATTCACATGACCAATGCCCATTTATACTCCTGCGGGAGAATCATATAGCACCATCTTTGACAAATTAATAATAGCACATTTAATCAAGTTGTTGTCTATCCAACCAATTGACAAATCTCGACCAACACCTACATGGTATCATGAGGACCATTACTATAAATAACATCAATTCCAAGGACATGACATAGAGAGATGTCGGGCTTTCAAGGATTCATGCCAAAGACTCACCAATCGGGAGATCTTCAAGTAGATAATCCAAATGCTTCGCCTAATCAACCACTAGATATTTTTAAACAACCATTTCCAAACCATACACCCACATCAATAAGTCAAACCACCATTGTTTCTACATCACAAGTTCCCAATGCCCACACCATAAATACTATACATATTGTGGGTATAAATTCAGTCCCATCCATAGATATACCTTCTTCATCAATCACCATATCCACCTCACCAGAAGCTCCCCCTTTCTTCAATCCATTAACCCACACCCCCACACTAACCTCGGTCCTATCTACATTCACCTCAGCACCTCTTCCCACATCCACTATTGATGCCACATCTGAATATACCTCATACACTACATCATATATTCCATCTTTACCCATAATGCCAACCATAGACCTAATCCAGCCCAGGACTTACTACATCAGTCATTGAGACCACATCCACATTGTTATCCCCTCCTACATTATTTGAAGAACATTTGAAATAAATTCAAATGGATTTAATTACAAATAATTTTTCTACCTCGTCCAGTAACCAAATCAATTTCCACCTTCCTTAGATTCCAAAGAACAAATATTCCTTCCTACGCCTCTATCAGTACTACCTCTGGATCCTCTGGTAGAAATTATTGTCGTTCCTCCCAAGGATGAAACCTCTCAAATATTACCTCAAAATTCCCTTATACAGAAAATAATATTCCTTCTTCTAAACAATCCAATCCCAAATCCCTTCAACTAAAATCATCCAACACTATGAAAATCACAAATGGATTCCATCCATCAAGACATGAACATACTCGAACTTTGTCCTTAACATTTGAATTATCTCAAACATCCACTCCTTCTCCAAAATCTAAGAGATTCTACATAGACACAACACCTCCAAATGTTTTTGTTGAATCATGATGGAGGTCTTCAAATTTATTTCAAATTTTTGCAATCACACTTTCGCCTATTAGGGCCTTTGACCTCGGTAGTAAGAAGCCATCTTGGTTTAATTCTAGCCTTGTTTACACATATCATCATACCCCTAGACATGATATCGGACATTGTAGATAATTTCAAGCCATTGTTCAGGACTTCATTAAAGAAGGATACATCCTTCCCAAACCAAACCAGTCTATTCCCTCCACTTCAACATCTTCACTCTTGTCCTCATCTATTTAAATGCAAATGTCCTCTCATTATTCACACACTTCCACAACCATTTCACCTCCAAGTCAAGAATATTTTAAAGAGGATCCGTCATTCTCCATCAAAGTTATTTAGTCCAGTTCACGTGACCCTAAATCATAACTAACATTAAAACTGAAAATAAAACGTTAAAACCACAACACAATCCATCCCCATCATCAACATCTATACCGGTTTATACATCAACATCCCAATTTCCACATCTAAATCCAAGCCAAAACACCATCTTAAAACTCATAAGAGCTACCTTCCTTTTGACACCTCGATTGGATCCTACGCAGACATCCTTCAACATCTAATTCAAACTTCTACAATCATGCTTCCTCTCATTAGACATCGGGATCCTTATAGCAGTAAACCTCCATGGTTAAATCCTAGTTGCATTTGCACCTATCATCGTGTTCCAGGTCATGACATTGAGCAATGTAGAGCCTTCCCCATCATCCACAACCTCATTCAGGAAGATGATTTCCTCAAACAAGGGAACATACCTCCCCATCCACAACAAATATAAAGCATCTTTCTAAATCCTCATCCATTAGGTTTTCTAACACTCCCCCATCCACATCTATTCCCCCTTTACCTATCATACCATCTATTTATTCTCTCTCAGTTCCTCTTTCCACCCTTCTAATCATGCCAAACACATCATCCTCTTCTTCCACATCTCTTGCAAAATCTTGGACAGAACGCAACTTACAACTTCAAATAACCCTCTCATCTCATCTACCGATGCCTCCACAACAAACCAACCTTCTTCAGACATCACCATGAAAACACTAAGATTGTCACCCATATCAACTACAACACAACCTTTAGATCCTTTGACTAAAATCAAGTATCATCCCTCCCAAGAATGCTCCTTTTCCATCCAAATCTAAGATCCTTGGTACAATTCCACAACAATCTCTTGTGTGTCCCCAAAATAAGATAGACATTTCGCCAATGAATACCAAACATACATCATCTATTTTAGGGCAACATCAATCTCCATCTAAGGCATCACAATCACTCAACCAAACAAAGTCAATAACATCTAGCATTTCCTTGAGATTCGAATCAAAATTGTGGAATGACATGAAGCAATCCTCTAAGACAGCTCATATAACCACACCCCAAGAAATTTCATCAAGATCTACATTAAAGGATTCCTGAAAAATACATATACTAATGTATCAATTGAATCATATGCAGAAACCCTTCAACACTTATTACAAATTGTTGTCATTACGCTTCCACCTGTCAAGGAATTTAACCCACAGTAAAAATTTGTCGTGGTTTAATCCCCACCTCAGTTGTGCCTACCATCATACCCCGGGTCATAGCACTGAGTGTTGTAAGGCTCTTCAAATTGTCATCCATGATCTCATTGAAAGAGAAGACCTTTTTGAGGATTGTCCCTCTACCATTTTATCCACAACTAATTCCACGTCTATCGAAGTCTCTAAGTCTTCTCCTCCATCCTTCATTAACATGTCTCCTTCACATGTTATTACTCATATCAGAAGGTCCTCCCTTATTCATCAACACTATTTTCCTATGATCCCTAACACATCTACCTAATCATCCACATCTAATTTTCCTACTGATAATACAATCTCTTTTGCTAGGATTCACCTCCCCTCGTCCTTATGAAATTAATGCATTTCATATCTAAACAATTCTCCTTTCATGCTGGGAGAATTTAATCCTTGACATTGTTTTATTTACCTCATCCAAATACATCCAATCTAAACTAACCCCATTTGAATCTTCATCTCATTTTAAGCCCACTTTTGTGGCCATTTGCATCGATCCCTTAGAGGACCATTTATTTTCATCTTAAGCCCACTATGGTGGCCATGTTTGTCTCTTCATTGAGAGACTATATTTATCTTTTTCATTGACGTCCAACTTTGTGGCTATGATTGTTTCATCAAAGTCCTCCTTTGAGGCCATGTTTGTCCTTCCAATAAGGACCATATTTTTCACCAAATTCCACCCTTGTGGCCATATTTCATCTCGATGGGATGCATATATTTCTCTTGTTTATTCACTTTTAAAAGCAACACATAGATTCCATCTCATCTATCTCGCGATGTTCTATTTAATCCATTCCATCTTATTCAAAATCCACCATTGTAGTCATAATTACCCCTTCTTCGGAGCACCATCTCTTCATCTCATTAGGGACACATATTTTTGCTTCCTGAAAGGGTAGCGCATAGTTCTACCTTCACTCATCCTCCCAAAATTCTTATCTTATCTCGGACATGCATTAATCAAGGAGCCAACGGGGAAAATTTTCTCCCAACTAGATTGGACCATATATTATCACACATAAGTATGGGTCTGGGGCTTATTGCTTAGCTTCTCTTGATGGTAAACCAGAGATCAAACCCGTTAATGCATTACACTTACGGTTGTTCTATTGTTAGTACACACACTTATGAGCATAATCCTATCTATAGACCAGTCTCCACCATTATCCACTTCCATATATCATGGTAATGATATGAATTATGTGGTCTACCGTCACTACTTTGATATGACCTTGAATATGAGTACCACGGCTCTACTTATAGATATTCAATATGGATGAGTTCAACCATTTGGTGAGAACATCGTAATCATTACATTCATCACTCTCTCATTCTCCTATGATAGTCATGTAAAGGGTATCAAGGTGTCTCATGTACCATCATTATCCCCTCCTAAGTGGTTTACTTCGCTATCCCTAACTCTCCCCCATGTAAATCTAACATCCATGCATGCAAAAAAAAATCAAAGTTATCCAAAAACAAATTGATCCCTCGAAGGACAATTGTGCATACAAAACAAGAAATACAAAATAAAAAGAAAAACATGCAAATTAAAATTTAAAAAAGAAGAAGAAATAGATCGATCCCTCGAAGGACGGCTATCATTCTCTCCATCTATGTTGTATATATAGTAGACCATACCCTCGAAGGATGGCTACTCTTTTGTTATGACATTCGGAAAGCTTCCTGCATTGATCAACTTTCTTCTATTATTGTTCTTTCCCTTTCCCAGAGATGGGGCATAGACTTAAGGAACACCATCTTTGGAGAACCTTCTTCCCACATACAAGTTATATCTCAAATCCTCTTGTCATGTCAATATTAAGATTATGAGAATATTTCATCCATATCTCCCTCTTGGTCTTTTGGTATAATCAATTCTCATTAGTTATGTACTAACCCCGCCTAGGTAGTACCCAAGTTTGATTTTCCCCCTTTTTCTTACCTCTTATCTGTTGGCCTTTTGATCTTCAAGGACGAAACCGCCGCCCGTAGCAGTAGGTACCCCAATGATGATACAGTCTCCTCATGAGGTGTTCGGGATCGGAAAAGCTCTCGGAGTATGCGTTAACATCCCGCATGCCGCTAGCCATACGCCCTTTGTTTTCCCCCTTTTTTTTTCTTTCCTTGGCCTTTTGAGCGGCGGTCCTCGATCGGGCGCGCTGTAATTTTCCGTAACGTGTGTTTTTGACGCGTTCTTTTGGCGCGTGAAATATCACGTTTCACCATCTTTCCTTGCCGACTTGAGCATGCATTTATGTTTTTGGTCCCCTGGAATAGTGTTTTTCCTTTGTTTATTGTTTAGGAGTTCAGTTTGGTTTTGATTTTTGGGTGATTGAATTCCTATAAATGCATGGCTTGTGCTCAAACCAATGGGCCTGATTTTGGAAGACTGATCTTTGCTCTCATCTCCTCATTTTAGTATTTTAGCTTGTTATCTGGTTTAAAGGCCATAGTTTCAATTCACTTGCATCTTTAGTTAGATGGCTCACCAATTGCTGCAGTAAGCCACATACCCATCTTCAGGCAGCAAAGTGTTGTCATTTCACCCAATCCGGTCTGAAGTTTGTCTCTGAATTTCTCTTTGCATTGAATTTAGCTATTATTTTGCTTAGAGTACTTGTTTTAGTTCATTTACATGCTCATTTAGCATTGTCCAGCTGTTGGTAAGCCACATATCCAGCTTGTGCAAACAGTGTTGTTGTTTTATCCAATCCATTGGAATAGAATAGCTTAGGAAGCCATTAAAGTTACAGGTTTTGCTCTTCAAACAGGATAGTTTCAGGTTCTGGTCACTTTGTGTTGCATGACTCGCAGTAAAATCCCGCTAGGAATCACATAAGCCAAGCTCTGTACTCTTGCGCTATCCCTCTCCTACTCGCATTTTCGGTCTGCATTCTGAGTTGTCCTTGTCCCAATATCTACTCCTGCCGATGCTAGCATTACACGCTTTTCTGGATCCACGTGAACACGAAAGAACGAGGAGATCACACTGAGGGGACAAGATCGCACACACCATCGGATTCGCCACTGTTCTGCGGAATCCAGGTTTTAACTTTCAAAGTTCTAGTTAGAATCATATCAAATAGAGTAGATAATTGCTTCATTTCAGTGACTTTTATTCTCGATATTGCCAAGGAAGCTATGAGGATTGATAGTTTCTGAGAAACTATGATTCACTCCTCACTTCTGAGGTAGGATCGAGAATCTTGCAGATAGATTAGATGAGCTATTTTATTTATTTAGAATAAATCTACAAATTGCACAGGCTGATAACTACACTCGGTTATTTTGTCTATTTTAAATTATTGTTTAGTTGTTATTTCTAGATACGCTTAAAATAGTTTGCTTTCCATTAAAATTCTTGAAAGGTTTCTTAGAAGAATAGAAGTTATATATATGTTTTAGATTTATTCCACGTAGTTAGAGTTTACTTAGTTACAGTTAGATTTACATTTTATTTTGTATGACAATCACGGGACCTCAGGAGCCCAGGGAATATATATTTGAGCCAATCGTGCCTCAACCAAATCTCGTCACAACAATAGTTGACATAGACCAAAATCTCAGAATACAAGTATTCCGAACAACAACAGATTTACAACTGATCAGTTCTCAGTTGAGAGGGTTAAACATAGAGGACGACCAAGCACACACGTTTTGGTCAAACCAACCAAATTACAGATTGCCCTAGGTAAACACTCACATGACTGTAGAAGGGTTCGAAAGAGAACAAACCTTTGGTTGTGATCCTTTGGTCCCACAGCCAGGTGCAGGAGACACTCTCACAGATATAGATACCAGTCTAAGGATCCAGGTTGCACGAACGCCTGTGAGATATTCTGAGAAAATCACACAGTTGTTGGTCCTAAACATAGAAGCTGAGAAAGCATATGATTACTGGATACTAGGGATTAGAACTTGATTTCACGCATGACCATAACAGGACCGCAACAACCAAGAGTCTATGGTTGTGATCCACAGATCCCACAGCCCAACGAGTCCACAAGTCAATCAGATATAGACGCTGGCTTACGCATACTAGTATTCCAATCCACTCCAATTCCACCCATCATCATCGAACAATTGTCCTTACTAGATATAGCGGCTAACGAAGCTAGAGAATTCTGGACTAGGCCAGAGAATCGTCCGTAGAGTCAATTGTTTCCACCATCCACCCTATGACCTTATCTGGAGACATACACGAAACTATCCCAGGTCATTTTCCACGTATTCCACAACCCATAGATCGAATCACGCCAGAGCTCGATATTGATTGGAGCCTTCGAGCAGTCATCCCGCCGATCGATCTATCACACCACCAAGTTAGAAGGGCCTTCTTTGCCTTAGATTCACAAATTCCACTAGTGCGTGTCGAAGACATTAGATCGCCTAACTAGTTTGTTCGAATCCAACGCATATTCTACCCCCCCACCGGTGTCTCAAAGCACGACCTCGAGAGGTCGGGCACGCGTGGAAGAGTCACTTGTAGATTCTCACGCCACTGTCACTTTTTCTCGCGCATAAAAATGGTGAACCCGACGTGAAACAAACAAAATTAGTGAAGCTGACGTAAAACTTCCTACTTTCTCATTCGGAGTCATAGTATCACGTGTTCTTTCACAAATCACCTTCGTTCCTTCCCATTATTCTACGGGTATTCATATACCCCCCGAATATGTCGGGATTCGATGAATATGGCAGACCCCTCTTGGGTCTCGAGGCATACTACGCCCAACAGAATAGGCAATCATCACCCTCGCTCTCAGTATGGGGCGACAACTATTCAACTAATCAGTTGTCAACACAAACCCCAAGAAACAGATATAACTCATCTTTTCAAATGGGAGGAGTTAGATCAACCCCCTCGAACACAACAAACAGAGCCTTCAGGCTCAAACAATATGACGTTTACCGGAGAATCTGGTTCGTCTCCTCAAATGCTACTTAGACCACAAATTAGTAGGCAATCAGATCCATACCTGGTCTTAGATGATGGACATTCAATACGTTATCCTAGGAGTGAACAACGCTCCCGGGGCATGTACCCGCCTATAGGAGGTCTACAAATACAACCCGAGATCTCTTTTCAAGAAAATACCTCTATGCCACTGCATATAGGAAATACTCTCAGAGAAACTTGGCAAGATAGTGACCAGTTCATGACAGGATATCACGTACCTATACAACACTGTGGTATACAACAAACGCCGCTCAGTAAAGCACCGTGACTTCACCAAATGAAGTCATTTCAACGTTAGTAGAAAAAGTGAGAGGGTTAGAACTTGCTCAAGCAAGTCAAAATTCTCCGTTCATACAAGCAGGAAGTTCCAATCCTCCATACCACTCTGGCCAAGTAGATCTCCTCACAGGAGTAGGCACGTTAGGTATGCCTCCTCACTATCCACAACAAACGCCAACAAGGCCCATCATCTCTAACACCATTCCTCCCTAGTCTAGTATCAAACAATCCATTCCTAGACAATACCCCGTCATACTTAAACATGTACTCCAAATCACCACAAGGAGATATGTTTTCCTCTCCCAGCATATTTGCTCAAACACAGGGACCCCCTTATGCCCCTGCTAACGCATACGCTGCACCGTATCAACAACCCATCCCACCACCACTCCCTCAACAACCACCATCAATGGTCGAAAGCTATGCGATAGGGACTTATTCAGAATATCTAAAGGAACCCTTAGACTTCACCATACGAAGCGTCATGCTTCCAAGACCTCTTCCTGATTTACCCAAGTTCAAGGGTGAGGGAGATCCAAATGCGCATATCAAGGCTTACGCTACAGCCATACGAGAATTACTCCCTTGGGATGGGGTTGTTGCTAAAATATTTCCCAAAACCTTGGAAGGCATTGCTCTCGACTGGTATTACAGGATACCTGAAGCCTCCATCCATTCATTTAAACAACTCGTGTCAGAATTCATCAAGGCATTCGACATGAACAAATTGTTGAGAACAGGAATCAGGGAATTCTTGCACATCAAACAAGAACACAACGAATCCGTCGCCCATTTCATCCAGAGGTGGCGTACAGTTCTTTATTCTTCAGCAAGTGCTCCAAACATGGATCAGATGGAACTATGCGATTTATTCCTTCATTCTCTCAGCAAAGAGGTGAAGGAAGAAGTCCAAAAGTTCCCACTAAGAACTTACGATGAAGTACTTGAGAGCGCTCTTCGAATAGACCAAGCAGCGATAGATAGTGGTCGTAAGACATATGGAACAAACGGGAGGTTAATCACCTCCACTCAGAACACTACAACTATCACAAATATCAATCAAGGACCCAAAATCCTTAACAAAAATCATGGGGTAACAACGGATGGAGTAACCGACCAGCCCAAAAGGGTAAATGTTGTTAATACTCCATCACAAACAAACAACCAACGAAACAACAACTTTACCCCGACGATCAATACAGTGGATTTTAACCATCCACAACAACAACAACAACGGTGAAAATCCCATACAAGGGCCAAGCCAAAACTCATTTGGTTATCAAAACCAAAGTCAAAACTAGAAACAACAAATGCAAAACTTTAATCCTAATAGGCAACAGTTTGATCAGAATTTTAGGCCACAATACACACCTAACCAACAAAATAGGAATTACAACCCCAATTCTTATTGTGGTTTCCACAAAATTCGGGGTCACGATACTAGAACGTGTCGTGACTACAATAAATTTATGCAACGTTTGCCAGAAGAACAAAGACAGTTCTTCACAGATTTGTTTTTGGCAGATCCCGTCTCATCATCACCAAATACGCCGCAGGGTAGTTTCCCTCGTAATGCCCCTCAAGATCTTTAACGATCCGCTCCCAAATCATGATAGCAATAGGCTGAATCCAACTGGAACAAACAAAAGTGCAATGACAGGAAACAATGATCACGAAGCCTCGACTTCATTAAATCCATCAGTTGCACCACAGTTAGGAAGTCAACCGAGACCCAAGATAGTCAGTTTGGTAGAATTAGACGCTGAACTACCTATCGAAGCTATAACAAGAACGCGAGAATATTTCTCTCAACCGAGCTCAAGTCATCTGCCAGAAATAGATAAGAGTCAGCAAATAGTAGAAAAACCCGTAGGTGCCTATGATTTAATTAATGACCTAACAAAGACCTTCTCGCACATCTCATTTTTAGATTTACTAAAGAACTCTCCTCCTCACAGAGCTGCTCTTTTAGAAGCATTAGGTCTAGGTCATCTAATTAACATCACTCCACCTCCTGAAACACAAGTAAATCACGTAGATTTTGATATCCACCCTCCGGGGCAGCCGGACAAGGATGTCGAATTCATATTCGAAATAAGTAAAATGCCCACAGATGCTGAGATCGCACGCCGAGGTGATCCAGCCTTACACTTACAAGTATGGGTTTATAATAACTATGTAAAACGGGAAATGGTTGACGATGGGGCCGCAGTTAACATAGTCCCTTTCTCTTTCCTCCAAAAACTTGGATATGGGGAAACAAACTATTCCACTACTCGAAATACATTGAGAGGCTATGATAGCCTTAAAGCCACTTCGATAGGAACTATAATACTGCCGGTCACCTTAGGGCCCAAAACAATCCTGACTGAGTTTTATATTATAGATCGGGAAACTAATTATAATATGATACTCGGCCGACCATGGATACACCGAATGAAGGCAATCCCTTCTACTTTATTTCAAGAAGTAAGATTCTTGCATCTAGGAAAGGTATTTGTAGCCAAAGGCGATCCAAAACCTTTCGATTTGCACCTAGCTGATTTAAAGAAAAGACCAGGGGTGCACTCAGAATTTGAACTTCCAACAAACCAACTTAATAAACCCACTGACCCAAAACCAGAGGAAAAGTTGGTACCTACGACGGATCTTGAAACTATCAGCATAGCCAAAACAATTCCAACCCCCAAAGATAAAACTAAAGAAACAATATCATTAGGGACTACTGCGAAAATCGTTGAACTGATAGAACAAGATTCACCAATGTTCTTACCATTTGATTCAATAGGCATAGGATATTCCCTAGGTGTTGGTTCCCTTCTAGCAGAGGACCTCTGTATGGTAGAAGTAGAGTGCGCAAATGCAGCAAATGCCCCAACATCTATACTCCCGACTAAGTATTGGACTCTCCATTTCGATGGAGCTAAATGCCATTATGGAGCGGGGGCAGGTATAATTCTTACTTCACCCGAGGAGAAAGTCCTCCCATTCACTTTTAAGTTAAACTTTGAATGCACAAACAATGGCGCTGAGTACGAAGCCCTCCTCCTTGGCCTCACTTTAGCCAAGAGAATTGGTGTTGATAACATCAGAGTCTTAGGAGACTCGCAATTAGTGGCAAATCAAGTTTCTGAAGTATATGAAACCAAAGCCGAACACTTGCAGCTTTACAAAGAAGCCGTATTAAATTTAAGCAAGGCATTTAACTTCATATCCATTGAAGCAATCCCATGAGAGAAAAATCTTCTCGCCGATTCAATAAAGAACTTCAAGATCACGTTTTACTCCAAGTAATGAGTTAGAAGATACCCAGTTCACGGTGTCCATTCGTGATGAGCCATTGATAAAAATAATGACAAATCCCCTTTCAAGTGGAAGTGAATCTACCACCCTAGACCACATCGATAATAATATGGCCACTTTGGAATACTTAAACGCCTATGCGGCATTACATCTCTCCTATCATATGCTAGATTTATCTTTAATTCCACATTCATCTTCCTATTTCGGGAATCCCATGATGGATTTCCCCTCACAAATGGAACCTAGCATATACGCAGTAGACAATGGGGAGGGTTTGGATTTACCTCCAGCACCACCTGAGTTCGAAGAGGGTAACGCCTCTTTGATCGAAGAAACAATCGATGTCAACATCGGGACAGAAGATGAACCGAGAATATTGAAATTAGGATCATCCTTAACCCCAGAAGAAGTGGAAATACATACTCAGATTCTCAAAGAACATCAGAAGGCTTTTGCATTTAATTATAAGGAGATGACAGGAGTCGCACCCCACATTGCGGTGCACAACCTCGCTCACTAAATCGATGCAAAGCCAATTAAACAAAATCAAGACCCATGAAGCCCAAAGTAGCTCTCATGGTAAAAGAGGAGGTAATAAAACTCCTCCAGGTAGGGTTCATCAAACCAGTCGACTACTCCCAATGGGTATCTAATATCGTCCCCGTTCTCAAGAAGAATGGAAAGATACGCATCTGCATAGATTTTCGAGATATCAACAAAGCATGTCCTAAGGACGACTTCCCATTACCATCCATAGACGTTATTGTTGATGCAACGGATGGTTTTGAACTTTGTCTCTCATGGATGGATTCTCGGATACAATCAAATCAGAATATCGAGCAAGATCAAGCTAAAACCACGTTTATAACTCCTGGGAACCTATTGCTATTGTTATGCCATTCGGTCTCAAAAAACGCGGTGTTATACGCATGCACCAGTGGGCCATGACATACATATTTCACGATCTAATTCATAAAATCATGGAATCTTACGTAGATGACTTATTGGCTAAGGCCAAGAAGCGTTGTGACCATCCCGAAGTACTCCGCGTCATTCTTTCACGTCTAATAGAATACGGAGTCACTTTAAACCCAGAGAAATGCGTCTTTGGTGTAACAGGAGGGAAGCTCCTAGGCTATATCATATCGTCACGAGGGATAGATGTTGACCCAACCAAAATTTCGGGCTGTCCTCGAAATGGTTCCACCTTCAAATGAATCTGGAATCAGATCATTTCTCAGAAAGCTGGGAGCAATCCGGAGATTTATCCCAGACTTAAGCTTCGCCGTTCATCCAATCAACAATTTACTCAAGAAAGACTATAGCATTGATTGGACCGAAGATTGCAATGAAGCTTTTGAGCAGTTAAGCGTTTTCTATTATCACCACCTACGCTAATGCCACCTAAGCTAGATCACCCGTTAATTCTATATTCACGAGCTACCAATGTCTCGCTGGCCTGTATGTTGGCCCAAGAAGACGATAACAAGAGAGAACGTGTGATTTATTTCATTCACCGAAACGCTGCTCGACTATGAAACACGCTATACACAGGTAGAACGAGAATGTCTCGCCATAGTCTTTGCTACTAAACGCCTAAGACATTATATGCTGAATCAAGAAACGAAAGTCATGGTAAAAATGGACCATCTACGGACTTTCCTCACACAAGGGTCATTGTCTAAAAAGGCTGGACGTTTTATAACCTTAATGGGAGAATTCGAATTAACATTTGTAAATCAGAAGTTAGTTAAAGGGCAAATCATTGCGGATTGGTTAGCTGACAACCCATTAGATGGAGGTGATCTAGTAGATTTAGACTTTCCAGATGAGTGCGTATACTACATCGAAACCCGACCCGCTATCTCTGAGTGTCCCTGGTACGCTGACATCATTAACTATATCATGGACCATACATATCCAGAAGGAGCTACACCACAACAAAGAAGATGGTTACGCATAATCGTAGCTAAATACGTCATTATAGAGCAGGTTCTCTATCGAAAGGCGCATTCGATGGAATGCTCCTAAGGTGTGTCGACACAGAGGAATCCAAGAAGATTCTCCATGAATCTCACAGCGGTATATGTGGAGGCCACTTCGGTGGCCATGCCACCACTCGAAAAATACATCGAATGGGCTATTTCTGGCCCACTCTAGAACATGACGTGATAGAGTTTGCACGCAGGTGTCATAAGTGCCAAGAATTCTCTCATGAGATCCACATGCCAGCACAAGCTCTACAACCAATCGCAACTCCATGGCCCTTTTCTACATGGGGTCTAGACTTAATAGGGAAATTCTCTCCCTCATCCACAGACGGCCATAATTTTATAATCACGGCCACTGAATATTTTACCAAATGGGTGGAGGCCATGCCTCTTACTACTGTACCTGGTTCTGTGATCGCCAAGTTCATTTTGAACCAAATCATTTGCAGGTACAGTATCCCGCAAATCATTATCTCCGATAATGGAACTTCTTTTAAAAATGAAGAAGTTCGCGAACTATGCAATAAATTTAAGATAAGCCATCATACGGCTTCCTTGTATTATCCCCAAGCCAACGGACAGGCTGAAGCGACAAACAAGACACTGAAAGCCATTCTCCTTAAAATGGTGAAAGAAAACAAACGAGATTGGCATTTGAAGTTATATCCGGCCTTGTGGGCCCACCGAACCTCAATAAGAACACCAACGGGAGCAACTCCTTTCTCGCTAGTATTTGGGGCAGAAGCAGTTCTCCCACTTGAGGTCGAAATACCCAGTCTCCGCATTTCATTACAAGGGATTCTGGATGAAGACGCTTACAGAGAAGCACGTCTTTCACAACTAGAAAGCCTAGATGAAACTAGGTTAGATGGCTGAGCAGCAGCGGCATAGAGCTTATGCTGACCGAATGTGCCGGCAAAGATAACAAAAAGGTCTATGAACGCGATATATACGAAGGTGATCTAGTTCTAAGACTAGACAGCCGGATCGACAAGAAGACCGGCGAAGGAAGGAAATTTCGCCCAAATGGTTGGGCCCATACCGAGTCATGAAGGACTATGGAAATGGTGCTTACCTCTTATGTACGCTAGAAGGTGAGGAATTTGGTGAAACAGTCAATTCCCTGCACCTCAAGCGATTCTACGCATAAGCAACTAGCACTACTTGTATAATTATCTACATTGCATCTTCATATAGATTTAGATCATTTTGTCCACTTGTTTCTTACATAAATTGTGATCAAGGAATCTATTCTCAAAGCAATTCATTACAAACTCATGATGTTGTTGGCATTAAGCTCTTTAATCATATCTCTCCATCTTCATATACCATCGAATCATCTCGGAATCTTTTATCAAATAAATCAAACATGACAAAGTCTTAACGGTAACCATACCAAGATCTGCAAGTTTGTTCTCACTTTGATTTCTTCTTAGGATAGGTGTCTTGCCTATGGTCTGTTCTAGAAGCTTCATGGTGTCACATCTATCCCATATATACATCTCTTTGGAAATAAGCATATACTGACATTTTACTCAAATAAGCAAGTCAAAAAGTGATTAAACAGAAAATTTTATTTTTACACATTTCCTTGCCCCACCAACCTTCGGTGATGAGCTTGCGTCTCTTACTAGTGACGTAGGGTTGGGAAAGGATGGAAATGCCCTTACTCGCCTATGCCTTGCCCACGGTGATAAACCCACGCTTCTTACTAGTAGCATGGGGCAAAGTATAGGGGGTCCTCTTGACACAACAAACGTTAAAAGGTCATAAACAAACAATTCAAACTTTGAGTCAAAAACGAATGAATCAGATGTTCAAAATTCCAAGAGAGTTAAAATCCTAAAAACCCAGATCTTGTCTACTATGTGGCCATCTACGGGTCTAAGTCTGGATAAACCGCAAAACAAGTGCATTCTAAACTATGAAGTCATTCGGGTAGAGTAAGCTTGTAGCTTCCAATTTGGTTCCGCCAAAGCTTTGTCTGTCTTTCATCACTATCATTTCACCACATTTCATAACTTGCGCCCTTCTTGGCTCTTGGTGATGAGCCCTCGCATCTTACTAGTTGCGTGGAGTTAGGAGTGGGGCAAGTTAATCTGTTCATCATACTGGTTATTTTCATCACTTTGCCAAAACAAGCATGAGGTATCCAAATTGCTCACAGAAGCTAGGATTCAAAATCACAATATATCTGCAATATCATATATCAGCATCATGAAACACAAAAAGAAAGTAAACATTTGCACCATCTGTTATCCATTGCATACATTCTAAAAAGCATACAAACATACATCGTAGTATACACAAAGAAGCTAGAAATAGAAAGGAAAACATGAGTGACAAGTTTTGATCCAAAACGAATGCATATATATAAATAATCAATGTTTATATACAATGCCATCATGCACTAGGCATGGTCAAAATGCTCAAAGAGCCCGTGATATACAAACAATATACAAAATACACAAGGGCCAAATGGCCTCTCAACCCCTACGCGACCCCTCCGAAGGTGCACGCCTCGCTAGGACTCGGCTACGCCGGCGCTCGAATGTACGGAGGGCTCAGTGGTCCCGAGGGGCAGCCGCGGTCTCACCACGAGAATGGCTCCTCATAAGGCGCTCAGCCATCCTGTAGCCCGCTAGCTCTGGTGAAGGGTCGATACCATCCTGGCCACGTGCCAAATGGGAGCGAAGACATCAGTATGCCTACCAGCTGCTGAGGGCTCCCCGGCATCTACGGATAACTCCGCGGGTCCTATCCATGGGGATCATCAGGGAATCGGTACATACCCTGTGGATCAGATCCCACCACTCATCAACAGTCTCTGCAAACAAAGGAGAAAAACGAATCAGAAACCAAGCAAGAGGCTAAAAGATACAAGATAAAAACACAAGGAGAGATAGCAATTAAAACAAATCCTAAATTAAACAAACGTTAAAGAAGGAAGAAAGGATAACTTACTCGGATCACCGGGCCTCCAAGATGGATCGCTGGGGCCAGCACCCGCCGCGGATGCCGCTGCCGACTGAGGGGCTGCTCCTGTGGCAGGGGCAACATGTCACCCTGCAACTGACTCATCCTCTCCACCATGGCCCTGAGAGAGTGGCTCCTCTGAAACTAGAGTGTCCTTCTCTCGCGCTCCGCTCGCCCTCTCTCTCCGCGCATAATGTCCTGAGTGTCATGCCACTCAGGATCGCTGTCATCAGTCTCCTCCTCCGACCCTCCCTCTGTAAGCTCCTCAGAGTCAGAGTCAATATCTATGGGGTCATCGCTACTATGAGCAGGACCCGCAGCAATCTGAAGTAAAGGTGCCCGAGGCACACCAGCTCTCCCTCTAGCACGAACTATCCTCCTGGCTGCAATGGGAATGCCAGGAGTGATCACTGTCCAACCACGGCCTCTAGGCCCCCCTCTGGCCTCGCGAACTGATCTGTAAACTGGCGCCACTGGGGGAAGCATGCCCATATACGGTAGGCCAAACTGCTGAGGAACTCTGCCAAAAGGATGCACCTCCACTCGCCCCACTCGATCAATGAGCTGCCCTGTGGTGGAGCAAGAGATCAAGGTAAGAGTCTCCTCTCCCCATATGCCGGCCATAAGCCGGTACGGTGTCGCCTCCATGTCTGCAGTAGTAAGGGAGGCAACTGGCTGGTGAGGTGCTCTAAGCACCGACATATCTGTCCATCTGGCTGCCCTCACAGCCCCAGGATCTGCTACCTCCACACCCCTGCCATAAGGGATAAAACGCTCATACACCCAACTCATGACTAAAGTCGGGTGGCTCAATGACTGTCCCTGTAAACGGACCACCCTGTATAAATCATGGTAGGTGGTCCCCAGAATATCTGCACCCCAGGCATATATCCGGCCATGCCCCTCTATCTGCGCAATGATGGGGGCCCAGCAGTATAACAATGTATCCCCTCCCTTGTCCCCGATCAGTCTCGAGGCAAGGATCCCCATGACGGCCTGTCGAAGTACGGGGATAGGCAAAGAAGGAATGGATCGAACTCTCACTCCCTTCTTCGACCCCGTGGAGATAACTGCATCTCCCATATATGCTGCCCACTGTGTAATCTGTGCCTGTGAGCCTGCTGTCTCCAATGTAAGTCTCCTCCCGATGATCGGGACCCCAAAATATGGTAGACATCCTCGAGTGTGATGGTCCACTCACCACGGACCCCTAGCAGTCGGAAGGTGTTCCGATCTGCATCCCAATAAGAGAATAAGTCACAAAGGATGTGACTAGATGGTGCAACATGAGGCACACGCGATATACGCAGTATGCCGGCTCTCTGTAGTGTGTCCTCCTCGTCCTGTGAAAGGGCATCCAGTACCCCTGAGAGCCAATCACACTCTCTCTCTCTGCTCCATCTAATATACTCCTCTCTCGCCTGCATACACCCAAAAACACACAAAACAGAGCAAGTTAATATCTGAACAATACCAAGAAAGTCATAAAAACGTGTAGAAGTGTAAAAATACAAACACAATCTCAAATATAAGTTCTTTTGCATTCTGTGCAGAACCACCACCTTGAGCAGGGAGGCGGTTTTGTAACCACCGCCTTAAGGGCGGCGGTCGTGTAACCGCCGCCCTGAACAGGTGGCGTCATGTAACCCGCCCCGGCTGGTGGGCGGGTCATGGTCCGAAACCCACGCGGGTTTTTAATCCTAAAAAGCCTAAAATTAGCAAAAATGACCATTTGACCTAAAAATGGAGCCTACCCAGTAGGCGCCCCCCCTAGGTGGACCTTTTGAACCTAACATTTTCAAAAATAACCCCCCCATTACGACAAATTTAGCATTTCAAATTTAAAGGGGGAAAAACACAAAATTGAAGAAAACTAACCTGTGATCGCTGAGGTCGGTGTTCCGCACGTGGAGGCATGATCACGATCTCGCTGCGGACGTTTTGACTCTACTCACGCAAGAAACCGTCACCGTGGGTCCCAGAGCTCAAAATCAATCAAATCAACTCGCGCAAATGAATAGGAAAATGGGCCCACTTTCATATATATAGCGCCCTGATTCATTTTAAAAGACTTTTTCGTAGGTTTTGGAGCGCCGACGGAGGTAAGTTCCTATCCCCGCACAAATGGTACGTTCTCATTCCCTGTCTTTTTAGCATTTGTTTTCCAAAGTTATTGTATCTATCTGCACTTGAATCCTCTTTTCATTTTGCAGGTAGCGGGAATTTTGGATGGCGTCATTTCAACACACGGACGTGTAAGGTATAACTTCTAATTCCCCATTTTGGGACTGCCATACTCGGACCCACCGTTTTATGCCTCTTCATGGCTAAAACGCTTCTCCGAGGGGGCAATATGTACGTACCCAAAATTGTAAGGTACTGTACTGCGAAAACAGTGTAACAAGTGCCCCAATGATGATACAGGTCTCCTCGCAAGGTGTTCGGGATCCGAAAAGCTCTCGGAGTATGCGTTAACATCCCGCATGCCCCGCCTAGCCCCGCATGCCCTTTGTTTTCCCCTTTTTTTCTTCTTTCCTTGGCCTTTTGATCTTTTGACGAAAACCGCCATCGGGCAGGGGTTCAATCGCGCCCGATCAGGCGGTCCTCAGTAACCACCGCCCGCGCAGAGCGGCGGTCCTATGCGCATTTTCCAGAACGTTCTTTTGACGTGACTCGCATGAAATATCATGTTTCACCAGCTTTCCTTTCCGACTTGAGCATGCATTTATGTTTTTGGTCCCCTAGAATAGTGTTTTTCCTTTGTTTATTGTTTAGGAGTTCAGTTTGGTTTTGATTTTTGGGTGATTGAATTCCTATAAATGCATGGCTTGTGCTCAAACAAATGGGCCTGATTTTGGAAGACTGATCTTTGCTCTCATCTCCTCATTTTAGTATTTTAGCTTGTTATCTTGTTTAAAGGCCATAGTTTCAATTCACTTGCATCTTTAGTTAGATTGCTCAGCTGTTGGTAAGCCACATACCCATCTTGTGTAGGCAGTGTTGTCATTTCACCCAATCCGGTCTGAAGTTTGTCTCTGAATTTCTCTTTGCATTGAATTTAGCTATTATTTTGCTTAGAGTACTTGTTTTAGTTCATTTACATGCTCATTTAGCATTGTCCAGCTGTTGGTAAGCCACATATCCAGCTTGTGCAAACAGTGTTGTTGTTTTATCCAATCCATTGGAATAGAATAGCTTAGGAAGCCATTAAAGTTGCAGGTTTTGCTCTTCAAACAGGATAGTTTCAGGTTCTGGTCACTTTGTGTTGCATGACTCGCAGTAAAATCCCGCTAGGAATCGCATAAGCCAAGCTCTGTACTCTTGCGCTATCCCTCTCCTACTCGCATTTTCGGTCTGCATTCTGAGTTGTCCTTGTCCCAATATCTACTCCTGCCCATGCTAGCATTACACGCTTTTCTGGATCCACGTGAACACGAAAGAACGAGGAGATCACACTGAGGGGACAAGATCGCACACGCCATCGGATTCGCCACTGTTCTGCGGAATCCAGGTTTTAACTTTCAAAGTTCTAGTTAGAATCATATCAAATAGAGTAGATAATTGCTTCATTTCAGTGACTTTTATTCTCGATATTGCCAGGGAAGCTGTGAGGATTGATAGTTTCTGAGAAACTATGATTCACTCCTCACTTCTGAGGTAGGATCGAGAATCTTGCAGATAGATTAGATGAGCTATTTTATTTATTTAGAATAAATCTACAAATTACACAGGCTGATAACTACACTCGGTTATTTTGTCTGTTTTAAATTATTGTTTAGTTGTTATTTCTAGATACGCTTAAAATAGTTTGCTTTCCATTGTATTCTTGAAAGGTTTCTTAGAAGAATAGAAGTTATATATATGTTTTAGATTTATTCCACGTAGTTAGAGTTTACTTAGTTACAGTTAGATTTACATTTTATTTTGTATGACAATCACGGGACCTCAGGAGCCCAGGGAATATATATTTGAGCCAATCGTGCCTCAACCAAATCTCATCACAAAGAATAGTTGACATAGACCAAAATCTCAGAATACAAGTATTCCGAACAACAACAGATTTACAACTGATCAGTTCTCAGTTGAGAGGGTTAAACATAGAGGACGACCAAGCACACACGTTTTGGTCAAACCAACCAAATTACAGATTGCCCTAGGTAAACACTCACATGACTATAGAAGGGTTCGAAAGAGAACAAACCTTTGGTTGTGATCCTTTGGTCCCACAGCCAGGTGCAGGAGACACTCTCACAGATATAGATACCAGTCTAAGGATCCAGGTTGCACGAACGCCTGTGAGATATTCTGAGAAAATCACACAGTTGTTGGTCCTAAACATAGAAGTTGAGAAAGCATATGATTACTGGATACTAGGGATTAGAACTTGATTTCACGCATGACCATAACAGGACCGCAACAACCAAGAGTCTATGGTTGTGATCCACAGATCCCACAGCCCAACGAGTCCACAAGTCAATCAGATATAGACGCGACTTACGCATACTAGTATTCCAATCCACTCCAATTCCACCCATCATCATCGAACAATTGTCCTTACTAGATATAGAGCGACTAGGCCGGAGAAATCCGTAGAGTCAAGTTTCCACCATCCACCAGAGACCTTATCTCGGAGACTAGGCCGTGTCATTTTCCAGAATCGAATCCATGAATCACCATAGTCAGTCGAGAGCTCGATATTGATTGGAGTTTCACCATCCACCATAGTTGAGGGCCTTTATGCCTTAGATTTGCAAATTCCACTAGTACACATTAGACCGCCTAACTAGTTTTTTCTGAATCCTGTGTCATTTACTACCACGTATTCAAGACGACCTCAAGAGGTCGGGTACGCGGAAAGAGTCACTTGTAGATTCTCACGCGCCTATCACTTTTCCGGCGCACAAACACCCATCTCCTCAAAATCATATTTTATTATAATTATATTTATAAATTAAATTTCATATCATTAAATCTGTATCTATATGTTTTACTCTTAAGGATGTCCCCTATCAATATCATCTATAAATATATGAAGTCTATTACTATTTCTACACACTCTCTTTAATACACTATTCGGTTTGGGAATTCTACTTGATCTCCATTGCAGTTTGTGAATTCTACTTGAGATTATCTCTCAAGTAGCATTCATTATCTGCAACTTCTCATCCTCCACCATGACCAATGTTATCTTTCTCCATCCATTCTCTCACATCATCCTTATCTTCTCTACAATCATCCACCAATTTTATTTTCCATCGCTCTTATTTTTGTTTGTCATCTAGTGCTGACATCATCTTCTTCATCATCACAAGGACCTTTCATCCCCAGCTTGGCACATCTATATAACTCCCCATGCAACATAGAAACCCTACTCGAGGTAGACCTGTCATTCTAGAAAAGGTCTCATTTATGATCATTTTTATTGACCTTTCCTTCCTACTAGTCCCCTTTGTCATCCCAATTTTCTCCTAAAATCTGCCTCATCTCATTCTCCACTGCTCTTCTCACCCACTTCGTCCTTCTCCATTGTTTCTTCGATACTTCACATGTCCTCCACTCGGGCCATTATTTTTGCATTTTTCTCTTAATATCCTTTTACTGCCATCTATTTTATCATTCCATTTCCCTTTTCTTTTTTCAGCTTGACGATCCTACTTAACCACCCATTTCACGCGGGCTTCTTAATCACAATACATCTCTTTCTTAAGATCCTACCACTGTAGAAACTCCTCCATTGTTTTCTATTCCATTCAATGCTAGAAACATCTTCCTACTCCATAACTTCTAATTAACGCTCTGACATCATCACTCACACAACATAGGCATCATAATTAAGAATCCCCCTTACATTCTCCATCTTTCACCACATACATTCCTCCATCCACTCATGTCACACTCCTTTTTTTCCTTGTTATCACCTCCTTTCATTTCCTATTCCATTTTGGTATACACCACTCAAGTATTTTCATCATTCTTCTTCTTCTTCGGCTTGGTGATCCTACTTAACCATTCCTACAACATGGTGATCTTACTTAAGAGTCTCTCTTAAGAATGATTTGTCTTCTTTCCTTTCTTATTTACATCATATTCCCACCATCCATATTTTCTCTTCATTCCCCATAAATACATCCTCTTCCCTTCTCTTTTTCCTCGCACAAAATATCTCAAACTTCCTCAAATATCATCTCCATCATCCCTCATTCAGAAATCTAACTTAACCACTTCATACCATTTCTTACTATGTCTCGTTCCTTCACCTTTACTTCCTTCATCTTCATCCACATCCTCATCCAGTACATTCTCTCCCCATCATCCTCTTCACACCATTCATTATCCCTCCTTTCTTTATTCTTTCCAGTCTATTTTCTAGAATACTTTCCCATATCTATGACCATACTTACTCATCATTATCATTGTCCATCTAACATTATGTCATCGTCATCTTCCATTCTTGCGCTTAAGAATTATTGGTCAACTTCTCCTAAAATTAATTTATCCCCATTCTACACATACTGGTTCACTCCTTTTTACCTCCTCCATTTTCTCTTCCTTCCTTTTTCCTTTTGTGCCCTCTAATCATTATCAGAGGATTTCTCCTAACATCCCTCCGTTGGTATTGCCTTTCCATCTTCCCTTCACCTTCTTCAATATCTCTATTGTCTTCATCACATACTACCTTTGCATCATTTTCTCTGTTGTCCTCTCCTCCTTTCTACCCCTGGTTTTCTTTCATTTCCTCTGTATCATCTTCATCCCCTCTTCTCCTTACACTTTCATCCTACTTCTCCATTGATAACTTGACTCACTAGCATTGTCCCATATTTTTAATCATCCCACCATCCACATGAATTTCCATGTGTTCTGTTTCATATTCTTTACCTGGGTCTTACCCTAACATGATGATTCAATTCTCTTCCTATTTCAGCTCTATCATCTCTTCTTTCCCTCCTATTTCCATTTCCCCCATTACTGAACTTCTTTCTCTACCACCCCTATCTTCCTAGCTCCTCATAGTTCCTTTCTTTCTCTTTTCCATTCTACTTCCTCCCCATATTCTTTAACTTCTTCATCTTCTTCATCTCCTTCATATTTCCATCCTACTATGCCTATTCATCTCTCCAATCATCCTTCTCTCATATTCTTCACATCTTCTCTTTCTCAGCTTTGTCATCTCTTTCATGATCCATTCTTTCTCTCCCTTTTTTAATCTCCATCTCCCTTTCATCCCTTCTTCTATCATTTTCTTGTCTTCTTCTTTGTCCTTCATCATTTCTTTCTTCCACCATTTCTCCTCTTTATTATCTTTGTTTCTTCTTTACTATGATATATCTCTGTACATTCACCTTCCCTTCTAATCTCTTTTTCCTTCTAATCTCTTTTTCCTTCTAATCTCTTTTTCCTTCTTGTTTAGACTTCCTCCCTCCCTTCTTCTCCTGCTCTCTTTCTCTATTTTATTTTTCTCCGGGTCCCTCGTACCTTACCTATTTATTTCTCCCTTATCTTTTCATACTACCTTCTTATTAACTATCATTCTCTCGACTTTGTGTTTTCATCTATCTTCTCACCTCTCTTATCGTCCTTCTCTACTATTTTATCTCTCTCCTCCACCATGTCCTTTCTACCCCAACCATGTCCGCTTTCTCTATCTCTATCATTTATCATCTACATATTTCATCCCATCTTCCTAGAACATTTTTGTCTTGGAGGATACCATAACGAGCCAATACCTATCTGATCTTGTACTCTTCCATGAATATTTTCTTTGTTGTTGCTTTGTTGCAAAAGTATCTTGACTTCTTATCCTACTTACCAAACAAGTAGGATTGCTTTTACCTTCTAATTTGCTAAAACTTATGCATCTTTCCTATGATACATGATTACCATCTTATTTATCACCCCTTTAGGTCATTTTATCTCACCTTTCTATCATACCTGCTCATCATGTGCACATTTATGATTATTCCCCTTGGGGAATTTTTTTTATTTACACATCCATCTCCCGTTATGTCATCTTTGAGCCCTATCTTGGGGCACTTGTTCATCCTTGTATTGATTTGAGTATAACTCATCTTTTTACCCTCTCATGCCCTGTGTTGGGGCATCATTATCTTCATCCTCGTCCCTTTTGTGGACGCATGATTTTTCACACAATTCCTCGTAAACAAAGGATTACGCACATCTTTCACATTCAGTTGCACATATTTTGATGTCTTCCTATGATCCATTGGTCATTTTGGTTTACATCCATACTACAATGGTCCTCACCCACTCACTAGTTTGTAGAACTTTATCACCTGTCTTTGTTGAAACCGTAATTGTCCTCTACCGATGTGATATTGGAGTCACCGACATACTTTTTTTTCATTTTTTGCAATCCTTTTTTTCCTGGGGCATCTTGCCTTTGGTCATGTCTTCATCCATCTTCAGACACATATTTCATCTAACCCTTTTTGTTTTTGTCTTGTGGCTTGCTATCACAAACCACTCAACAAAAAGGGGCAAATGTAGATACCAATTTTTGGTATAGCGCCTCCATCATCTCACATTCATGTAATTTCCCCTCTCACCTTTCTCTTTTCTTAAATTTAAATAAAATCCCATCCATTTACTCACCTTATTTAATTAATTACCAAATGAGCTCCATGTGGACCCATTTGATAATTCAGATTTTTGGGCATTATCCCCCATCTCTCACAAATTATTCAAAACATGGGCAATAATGCACCCATCCGACATCCCACTCTTAATCATTCAAAAAGAGAATACATTATTTCACCTAATATCCCCACCTCTTATCACATCCTTATCATTTTCTTTACTTTAAGTCAAATTGTGAGCCCTGCTGGATCACATCATGTCTCTTAACTCGGAGTTACTTTACTCAACCCTGAGTATCTGTTAACTTGTAGTCTAACCTCACCATTAAACTATAAATATGGGTTTTCCCCATATTTCAAGGAAGGAAGAAAAAAGTTAGAAAATTTGGGTGAATGTTGAGGAATTTTAGCCATTCATCATAATATCATTATTATTCTGTCTTTGTGATAACATGTGGAATTTCCACGGTACTCTACTCGTGATTTGATTCATGTAGTGAGATTCATGTTTGCACATCTGATCAATAGCACCATCTGCATACTATCATCTTTCAGGTTCTTTTGTTTATCAACTTGCATGTTATCTATTTGGATTCTATTTTATCATTATTCTTATCACATAGGGGTTGTACCACCAAAGGAATTAACACTTCTGGATCTCGCTTTGTCAGGCAGTCCCCGCATAAAATCTCTAATCAATCTTTCTCTAGTGTATGTGAGTTCTAGGTTTCCTGGGATCACACCGAGGAGTTTGACATCAAATTTGCACCCGTATTATCCATTTCCATCTCCAAGGTACTAAGCCCTTGTATACTCGACGTTGTTTTGTGTTTGTGTATTTCTCTCACACTCATCTAGAAAGGAAGTAGGAAACTCTGATCAACAAGTACCTACACCAAATTTATATGTGAACTAAGATGTTAATAATTCATCTACAATAGCTAATGGGGTTTGGGTGGATCGGTTAAGACAAACGGTTGTGTCTGGATCTACACAGTCCAAATCCCGCTTAGCACAATCCCCTTTGGGGTGGTTTACCAGTGGTGGCGGGAGTTGCATCATCGTAGGTTTTGGTGGTTATCACCGGTGGTGGGAGTTACATCACCAATGGTTACGGCACATGGTTTCGGCTCGTGGTTTTCAATAGTGGCAATCTTAGCATCGTTGTCATTGGTTACAGATGGTGGCTCTAAAAACAATGATGGAAGATAAAAATTACATCATCGGTGTGGGCTTCTTGGCCATTGTTTGTGTTGGTTTAATTGTAATATCTTGTCTATAAAGGAAATTGTTGCAAAGTGTGGTGCCCTACCAACCCTCTAGTTCATAGATCTAGTCAAAAGCGTTTATAAATCAAAAATAATAATAATTCATATCTAATTGGTCTACAATAAAGGTAAAAAAATACAACAAAATAACAAACTAGCAAAAGCAAAAGTATCATCACATTATTAACAAAGCTGAACAAGATCAACATAATTTGCAATAATGAAATCTAATGACACCTCCTAATGTGTTCCACATTAGAGAATTAGATAGATATGAATTTTTCCAAGTGATAGCATAGAACACGAGAGGATTGGATCGGGAAAAGATCGAGTGATCTTAAATCATCCAAAATCAACTCTTATCAAATCCCATTGAATTTTGATCTGTATTGGATTAAAATATGAAATCCAAGTGTGCCCTAAACAAAGTTATATTGTGAAAGGGTAAAAAATTGATTTCCTTGAGCATAGATATACACCACGGGAAAGAAAAGTGATTATCAAAAGATGATCTGGAATGATCATAAGGAGCACCATCAAATGGAAAAATTGTTGAACTATGTTATTCATTTGTTAAGATTGTGTCAAACATTTTCTGAATGTTGTGATTTTTGGTAGTTTTATACTTTTTTTTAGATTTTGAACATATTTCAATGTTTTTTATTTTTGAACATATTTAAATGTTTTTGTATTTTTGAACATATTTGAATGTTTTGTATTTTTGAAACATATTTGAATGTTTTTTATTTTTTGAACATTTTTAAATGCTTTTGTATTTTCAAACATATATGAATGTTTTGTAATTTTGACTCGATAAAGGGTGCACTGTCTGAACTTATGTTCAAACAATTGTAAGCATTTCATTCCATTGGAAAAGTTTAGATGATGTAATGATAGGATGTCTCGCTCCACTTGTGACTCCACACAACTAGGAAGATGCGAGGGCTCAACACCAAGGTCTAAGAAGGATGTGAGAGCTAGGTGAATAGTGATATGAAAATGAAAATGATGGATGCTAAGAGACAAGGTGTAACAATGATCCATGTGGTAAAATTTTGGATCCTCCAATCAAGATTATCTGACCAATTCCAAGATGATTTTACTTTATAGGTTTATGCTATACTTAGATTCATTGATGGCCTACTAATTGACAAGATCTAGTTGAAGGGATTGTTGAATCTTTTAACATAAGCAACTTCTTGGGATGTTTTTGATTAAGCACTTTTGATTCATATTTTTGAAGGCTTTATTTTTTTTCTTATTTTTTTAAATTAACCCCTACATATTGCACCATACCACAAGTAAGAGGAAAAGGCTCAACACTCGAAGACAAAATGTAGGTGATTAAAGATACCTACCCCTATTCCTAGTCTCACACTACTAGTAAAAAGTATGGGCTCATCACCGAATACCGTGAAGGAAAAAAGGTGTAATATATATATATATAGTATTTTAGATTGATTTTTCCATGTATGTTAATAGTGTTCTTATTAAGAAGGAACGTTTTTCCCCCAAATATCATTTCACATGCGACTATTAGGATGTAAGGGTTCAACACTATAGATTGAGAAGGATGGTCAAAAAAGGTCAAGTAAATAAGTTGGTTCTTTTTTAAAGAGAGCTTATTTTAAAGGAGTTTTCATTATTAAACTTGAAACAAAACCGTTAGTAAAAAGGTCTGAGTGGTAGAAACCATAACAAGGATGAGACACATAATGCCTAATAGGAACAAGATTAACATGTGTCATAGAGGTGAAGAATGTGAAGATATGATAATGTTATGATTACGATATCTGCTAATGGATGGAATGATTAGAATTGCTTGAACAAGGATTTATTACTTTTTAACTTTTGATTTTCAAATAGTGCTTTAAGGAGTGATTTGATATGGATTTTTATTCAGCTTTTTTACTCTTTTTATTTTTCTTAATTTTTACAAATGATGGTTAGCAATGGACTCATCAAGAGAGAGGCCCATGTTTATGAATGTTGAATTGTCCTTATGTACAAGACTTGGGCAGACGAGATCCAAGTCAATGAAGTAGCTCGAAGGATTTTCAATGAATCCATGATTGAAGTAGTCATGATTTACGAGGCTTGGGCATACGAGATCCAATTCAACACAGTGAATTGAAATATTTGATAATTCTTGAAGTACGAGACTTGGATGGATGAGTTCCAATTCAATGGAGGGAATAAAAATATTCGATAAGTCCTGAAGCATGAAACTTGGGTGAATGATGTCCAAGTCGACAAGGTAAATCAAAATATTCAATGATTCTGGAGTATGAGACTTGGATGGGCGAGGTCTAAGTAAAAGGATGTGTGATTAGATAAGTTTTTATTAGATAGAAAAAACTATGTGATGTTAAAGTCAATTTTTGATGCGGAGAATACGTGGACATTTATATTAATCTGTGACTCAAAATATGCGAAGAAAGAGAGGATTGATCCTAGGTGTGTATCTAAGGCTCTTTATAAATGGCTGTAGAGAGTAAATATTCAATGTTGCTCCTTTTTGGTAGTGGAGTAATGTTTTTGGTGAAATATTTGTTATTAAAGCTTGAAATGGTTGTGTGAGGATATTCCTAGGTATACGTACCTTATAGAGTGCATAGATGTGGATGTCTTGATATGAAGGAAGCATTGTTTTTAAATGTTTAATAATGTTATGTAGAGCACAAGAAGACTCTACATTGGATGATTATTATGAAACATTATTAAATGCAAGATTGATCATTGGAGGTATTATGGGCATGGAAGGCTTATTTTGCAAGTGTTCAAATTTGTTGTTGTTGTGTCTTTACATAAATACTAAGGATGTCGAACATAGGAACCAACATTGAAAGGATAGACTCAGACTCAATGGTGTTTGATGATGGACCCTCTTCTTTAGAGTCTTAATTTATAGCATTGGTTTGAAAGGATTCTTTAAGATAGTTCAAGTTCTCATTTGGCATTTGAAGGTTGTTGTCCGAAACATGTTCAATTTCTGATTGAATTAATGGAAGAACACTCATATGAGAGATTGATTGGTTTTGGTTTATAGATACTTGACCCTTTTTGTCTTGATCTCGTTGATTTTTATCATGTAAATAATATTGGACAATGTTCAACTCTTCATTATAAGTTATGGTAGTTGACGTGTCTTTAGTTTTGATAGCTTCATCATTGATCTCTATAGAAATGACTTTGTCATCAATTAAGTCTTATACATAATGGAGGAGACTTATATAATGATCCATAGAATGGAACTCGATGTAGTGGTATTCACAATAGTATGATTATTTATACCACTTAGGCTTGGGTTCTCCTTCATAAAAGGGTCTTGTGATTGGATATTTTATCATGTTATCTTTTTAATTGATGAAAGGCACTAGAGATAATTTCTACGAGATTGGTAAAAAGTTCAACTTTGTGTGGAGTGATGTCTACGATAAATGATATGATCAATTTAAATTCGACATTGTTCAAGGATTGACCATTTGTAGGAGTTTTTCTAGTTTTATTGTGTTTATAGAATAGATTAGAAAACACCTTTATATTATCATTGGGTGTTTTTTTTTGGTGTTAGGTCTCACATTGCTATGTCTCCATTATCAATGAGGTCTTGAATGTAATTATGGATTTGTTTTCATCTATTTTGTAATGATCATCAATGTGATGAAAATTGCAATATGTATCGGGTTGATACCAAGATGTCTTAGGTTCCCCTTAAAGAAAAGGTTATATAATGTGGTAAATGACCATATTGGAACTTTTCAATTTTCACAAGACAATGGAAAGAGGTTCTCCCAAAGATGTATATTTTCATCATTTGTAATCATGAGGGGGAGGAGTTTCTCTTCTTGGAATGGTGATGGATTATTTTGACTTAGTCATATTTGATTGATTATTTTGTATGTTGTGCACATTGCGATCTATGACACCATCATTGACAACATTATGGTTATGATTAATGTACTTAGATTTATCATGGTTATTTCTAGTATGTTTATTATTATCATTCCCATTATCTTTGGAATGAGGCTTGATCAAGCCTTTAACAATGAGGTCATTTTCTATTTGAGTTCCCTTTTCAATAAATTCCTCAAAATTGTTGAGGAAAGTGCATCTACATGTGAAAGGAAAACTCGTTGTTAAGGTTCGGTATGAAGATACTAACCATTTTTTTCAGGATCAAACATGGGAACGACTTGCAATTACTCTCCATCATTGTAAAAATTATGTAAAGCTTTCATTTATTCATTGTTTTGCATTACACAAATCCATCATTGTGATTTTGAATGGAAGTTGAATGAAAAATGTTTGTGAAACTTCTCAAGAGGTCCACGAAAGTAGTGATAGCTCCCTTCGAAGGTGTAAGAACCGGTCCAAAGCTTTCCCTCCTAAGCTCTAGGAAAGAGATGCAAGAGAAAGATATCATTATATGCCACTTCTTGGCATGCCATGAAAAATATTTGATATGCTCTCGTGGATCATTTTTTCCCTTGTATTTTTAAATTTGGGCATCTTAAAAGATCTTGGGAAGGGTATGCATAAGATGTCCTTATTAAAGGAGTGAGGACAAAATTCATAAAAATTGAATTATTTTCATTGTTGTTGCATTCCCTAAATTGTGTCTTTCATCATTTTCCATTATTGAGAAAATGGTTAATTAGTTTGTGGGATAGATGATGGGTTATCATTTTTTAGATTTTTGTTCTCTTTATTTGTCTCAAGCATGAGGTTTGAATGTGTCGTCACTTTTCCTCTTCGATTATTTATCATCGGTATCATTAGTGACTTTAGAAGATAATAGAGGCGATTGCTTTATTCTTTCAATGATTTGATTGGACTTGATTGGGTCCGAAGTACTATATTTTCCTTTATTATTGGTGTTCATTGTGCTGGTCTTGCATCATCATGGTTATTTGATTTAGGTGGTGGACCCTTAGGTGATTTGGGTTGACCTCGTAAGGTTTTCAAAATGTCATCATCTAAGTCTAGAGGTATTTTTTCTCCCATCTCGAGGAGACGAAGCAAAAATTGGTCTTTATTTTGTCACAAAAGGTTTTCTACCTTTGTTTTTTTGTCAAAGGAAATATTTTCTAATTTATTTTCATCCTCTTCATCAAAGCTAATATGGAAAGGATTTCCATCTTGTCTTCCAAAGGGACTATAATCTTGGTGTCTTGTTCCCACAATTTTTGAAAGAGGGGAGGAACGAAGAAAAGTGTGATAGGTTACTCGACCCTTAGCAAAGTAAATGCTAAGATGGAGGAGTGTGAAGGTCAAGATGACTCAACCCTTAGTAAAGTGAATGCTAAGATAGAGTAGGGGATTTGGAAGATTGAAGAACTCAACCCTTAGCAAAGTGAATGCTAAGATGGAAGAAGGAAAATATTTGATTGCTTGATGCTTAGCAAAAAGAGTGCTAAGATGGAGGAGGCTAATGGGTTGATTGTTCAACTCTTAACAAAATTAGTGTTAAGATTGAAGGGACTAAAAGGGGTTAGTTTCCTTGACTCTTAACAAAATGAGCATTAAGATGGAAGAGATTTGAAAACACGGTGAATTTTCTTGACTCTTAACAAAATGAGTGTTAAAATATAAGAGACTTAGCAATGGAAGGGTAGCACTCAAATATCAACAATGTGAATGTCAAAATAAGAGGTGAATAAATGATGATCAAATAGCTTGAATCTCAACAAAGTGAATTATGAAGATAAGAGATGAAGGGGTAATTGATTAGATATCTCAACTTATATTAAAATGAATGCTTAGGAGAGAGGAGTGTAGAATATGAATATTCCTTAAATTTAACAAAGCAATTGTTAAATTTGTAGACGTAGAATGGTCGAGTGTTTAGAGTTTAACGATGTGAATGTTAAACTTGATACGTAGGAAAATGAAATATCAATAATATCGTGATTGTTCTTGACCGTGATAAAGTGAATATCAAGATGTCAAGACTTAGATTTGAAAGTGATTGTGCTTAAGTTAGGATATGGATGTCCAAAACTCAAGACTTAGAGCTTGATTACAATTTGAAAAATGGATGAGATAGAAAGTGTGTATGAGAAGAATGGAACACAAATTGTGTAACATGTAAGATAGATGAGAGTGATTTTGTTAAAGGAGGGGCATATAAGCTTAGATTGTATTGATCAAGGAGAGGCTTCCTAAAAGATTGTTTTATCCTTGAATGTCATAAATTACCTAAGCGAGCTTGGTACACTAGGAAAATTCCTAGTTTTCGGATTTACTTTACCCCTCTTGATAAAATAAGAAAGGATTTTAATCCACTTAAAGGATCAAACCGGGGCCACCACTAAAGATAATTTTGATGCTAATCTATCACAAAAGGTGTACTAGTCAATTAGGTGGTGATTTCTATTTTGTTGGTCATTTTACTCAAGGTACCAACTACTTTGGGGTTCCTGTGGTACTCCTCACAGGTGACTTTCGGCCCCTAACCATGCACTTCCCAAAATTTCAGTTAGAGGGGAATAAACCCATCTCTGAAAAGTTTAAATTAAATAAGATTTTATGACGTTTAAGAAAAGAGGTCATAAAGTTTTCTCAAATCCACAAAAAAGGTAGCCTATAGTTAGTAGTTCTAAAAATGATCTTCATAAGGACAGTCCTGTAAACAAAGGGTTAGAAGTTTTCCTATGGTAAACAAATGAGAGAAAACATTAAAAAAAAGAAACAATCCCATGTTTCTTATTTTCAAGATCACTTAAATAAGTGCAAGTAAAGAGTATAAGTGTGAGTGTATTACGATTAATTTCACAAAAAATCCAAAACACAATAAAAACCCCAAAAAAGCATTAATTATTGTCATAATATCCCCCAAAAATGAGTTAATGAAAAATGTTTTAAAAAATCCTAATTTAAAATGTTCCTAGTTAGCTTTATTAATCTAATTTAATCAAAAATTAATTAAACTAGGACCTAATTTGGTGAATAAACCCCGATTAATTAAAAGGATATAATTAATTAATTAAACAAAAAAATAGAATAAAATAAATGGACTAAAGTTTAACTTAAGTGAAGGTTTGACCTAATTATAAGTCTTTTGAAAAAGGAGAAACCCTAAAAAGCTAAGTTTTTGTCAACAAATGGGGAAAAGGCATGAGATTGGGCTTGGCTCATTTGAGTTACAAAGATGAAGGGGTAATTTTGCTTGAGTGTAAAAGGTTACATGCAAGGGTCTATGAGTTTGCATGGAGGATGCGATGTGAGTCAAGGGTTTGGCTGCAGCAGGTTGAGATGATTGAACAAAAGCTCGGGGTCAATTAACTCGGTGTGTGTCCGAGTTAGAGGCGATTTGAGCATGTTTTTTATGGGAGATAAAGGTGACTTGATTTTGGAGGTGTATGATGGGAAGGAGCTTGCTGTGGTGGTGTGGAAGGGACCGGCTCGGGGATGGAGATCGGCTCATGGGTGAGTCGAGAATGGGAGATATGAAGTTTGGTGGGCATGGAATATGAGGACATGGGAGATCTCAAAGTGAGCTTGGTCAGAGAGATGTGAGATGAGTTAGCTCGAGAAAAGAGTGGAGAAGTAACGAGCTATGCGGGAGGGAAGTGGTAGGTGGAGTTAGAGGATTCATATGAGAGCGGGGATGTGAGGTGAGTAACTTGGTGGCGAGGGGTTAGCTTAAGTATGGAGAAGGGAGGTAGGGTGGATCCGAGGTGAGGTGAATGGATCAAAGAGATGGAAATTAGTGTGGGTAATTCGGTAGAAGGGAGTTCGACGGTGAGGACGAGAACTCGGGAGATGGTCTTATCGGGTAAGTAGATGAGACCAGAGAGTATAAGAACTCAAGTTGCTCGGTCAAAGGAAAGTGAAAGCAGGACTAATGTGGGAGTTGGTTACTTGGCTCAGTAGTGAGGGTGTGGAGAAGAGGAACAAGGTGAGTTAGGGGTAACTTGGGTAGGCGAAGTGAGTTGTGAGGGGATATTTGACTCAAATTGAGCTCGGTAAAGCTGGATGGATGGCTCAATCAGGGCTCATGGAAGCCCTGTTTGCAGACCCCCAAATTTGGCACATTTTTACTAAACTTGGCAAGATAGCTAGTTTTAGTTGTAACAAATGGAACCTCTAGATTTATAGGAGAACCCCTAATCGAGGATGATTATTTTAAAATTTGTATTTCCCCTTTCGGATGCTTCTAAAATATAGCAAACATACATATACAAATATCACAAAATAGTAAGAACAAAAAAACAGAAAATTTTTGTGATTTTAAAAATCTGATTTCTATTTCTAAACTCTCACAAGTAATGCAAGCAAAGACACTCCTCCAAACACAAAAAACTTTAAAACACACCTACAAAAATAAATGTTAACCAAATAAATCAAAATTTACACAAGGGTTGATAAACACTAAGAAATAATTTACACAATAAAATGTGAAATCAAGAGTAAGATAGACTATAGAGTCTGTCCCACCAGTGTGCGAGAATGTGAGCACAAAAAAACTATACATAAAAGGAAAGATAAACAAATGATTAAGAAATCATCTCCTCCATGTTTTCCTTGCAAACCTTGGATAAGGTTTTGGAAGCATTTAAACTTATAGAACCTTGTAAAGAATGGATTGTGGGTTCTCTTGAATTAATCCCTAAATGTGGAATTGTAATGTTATTAACATAAAAATGGACACTTTGAAAAGTTTCCAATATGTAGATATCGAGAGAAAAATAGTATAATTTTTTTACTTCAATCCAAGAGGATTTGTAAAGGATAAGCTTGTCTTTTTATAGAGGCCAAATAGTGGTTGAAATTTGTTGCAGATAGTTAAATGCACATGTTAAAAATAACACAGTGGAAGGATAAAATAGTTTGAATGAATTGATTCCATTGAGGGGCGGTAACAATTTTAGTTGGTAGAAATTACAACTAGGAAGGTGGTTTTACGTGCAATCTCATTGTCCCCACCTTTATAGGATTTTGGAAGTGGAGTTGACTAAAACGGTCAAGTGGAGTCCAAGTGGGGTCGAGGTGGAGTCTAAGTGGTAGTTGACTAGAAAAATAGATGTATTTTCCAATTAAATAAATAATTTAATTAGCTATAAAATGTGAGACAATTAATTAACCATTTATTTAATAAATGTTAATTAAGTTAGCTAAGGTGTGTTAGGAATTAATTTGGTTAATCCCAAAAGGTGTGAATCAATTAATTTAATCAATCAATTATAAAATGGGGTGTGAAATAGGATAATTTAGAAACAAGTATATATTTTTGGGGTGTCTATAGTAGGGTTGGGAGCATACAAATGCTTTTGACTAATTTATATGACTTTGACTAAGTTTAGTTTCGGTGTCGAGTTTCAAGTAATAAAGAATTTTCAGTTCTAGATCTACATGTTCCTACATTTAAATCACTTGCACTCTACCATATCCACATAGAATCAGCTAAGTGCACTCTTTCCCTCTTGTTTTGATAGTTTCTAGATTAATAGTCACTTTGAAAAGTATTATTCTAATTTGTGTGATTAATGTTGGAAGTTAATTAAATCATAATATCCACCTATAACATTATTTCATCCTTTTTATGCATGTTAGTTAAACATTCTTAAACCACTAAAAAGGAACAAAAGATTCACTTTCAAAAATCATGAAATCATTTGGTGAACTCGACCCTCTTTAATTGATTATTGTAGATCCAACCCTAGTTATTCTAAGGTTTCATTTTTCTAATTTCTTAGGTTGTATATGATTGATAAGGTTGTCATGTATCTTTATCGTTCCCTTTCTAATTATCTTAACCAAGATCCTACCTCATGATCATATTTTTACAAGGCTCTCCAACATATTATGATAAACCCTAATATTGATATTTCTTATGTGCTCTCATGTGTTCTTAAATGTCTCAATTTTCAAGAAGATCTTGTTTCTTTTGATTCTCAAGACCTACCACCTCAATATTTCATTGATACTAGACTCCCTTTATATATTCAATTACACATAAATAAGAAACTGGTTAAGCGGGTTCTCATTGATAATGGTTTAGGGCTTAATATTTGTAATATTTCTTTCTTGCATCTTTTAGGAATTCATATTGAAGATTTTTCTTCCTCTACTACTTGTATTTGTGGATTTGATAACATACCTCATTAGCCATTAGGTCAAATCATGTTAAATATCACATTGGGACCACACACTCTTCCTACAAGTATGTCATGCCATGCCTAACGATCTTAGTTATAATTTGTTACTAAGACACCCATGGATTCATGTTATACATATGGTACCTTCTACTCTCCATGGGTGTCTCAAATATTCTCATCAAGGAACCACATACACCATTAAGGTTGATCTAGCTCCTTTCAAGTATTGCATTAATGCTGACTCCTCAAAAGCCTCATTCCCTTGTGTATGACCTCAACAACCTTCTTACCAAGATTATGGAATAGGATATCAATATTTATTATAGCTTGGATTTAATGGTCAAGGGCTTGGACGTCATGGCTAAGTTATTTCCCAACCTATTATGCTTAAGTCACAACAAACTAAAGAAGGAATTGGTTACTCTTTTCTATCCCTTGTGCAAACCTATTATAGCACCAGTCTTTCTTCCTGCATCACAAAATCATTCGTAAGAGGAATTTACTACACATTTTACACCTATTTTTAATTAGTCCAAATGGATCTTATTGATGATAGTTTCTCCCCACATATCCCCTCATTAGATGAATTTTCTAATGAGGAATCCCTTCTCGAGTACCTAGGTGCCTATGAGGATCTCCCTCCCTTATTTCATAAGAATAGGTTTCCTCATACATTATGGTCTCATGCATATTTTAAAGAAGAGATTCCTTTCGATACATTACTGATTCTCCTGACACTATCCCAACAACACCTTATATTTAATATTGAGTCGACTCTACTTAATGAGGAAACTACATATTTCAACTTTGGTACTACTGATGACCCTCATGTAGTGTTTCTCTATGTTCCCTTAGTGATACAAGAGTGAAATGCGTCTACAATAAGTCCTTGAGATTTCCTAATCTTTTTACTTAGAATTACATTGACGTTCTCAAAATTGACACATTTATCACTATGTGAATATTGTGTTGCATGTTAATGCTAAAATGATCCAACAAAAGATTTAGAAAATGCATCCTCGCATGGCCCTTTTAGTAAAAAATTAAATTCAACAACTTCTCGATGTTGGATTTATTTGCGCTACGGATTATCCATTATGGGTGTCCAACACAGTGCATATGGTTAAGCCCAATAGAGAAATATGTTGTTGTACTGATTTTCGGGACCTTAATAAGGATTGTCCAAAAGATAGTTTTCCTCTTCCACACATTGATTTGATAGTTGACTATATTATTGGATATGACATTCTTTTATTCATGGATGGTTTTGTGGGATATAATCAAATTAAAATAAATCTGAGGATCAAGAAAATACTTCTTTTACTAGCCCTTGGGGCACCTTCTATTATATTGTTATGCCTTTTGGATTAAAGAATGTAGGTGCCACATACTAATGAGTCTGTGATGCATATATTTCATGACTACATTCACAAGATTATTAAGGATTATGTTTATTATTTACTTTTCATATCTATTGAATGACAAAATCATGCTCGTGACCTTAGATTGATATTTGAGTGTTTGTGTGAATATAATGTGTGATTAAACCCACATAATTTTATTTTTGGTGTCACTTCTAGTAAGCTTCTTACATATATCATCTCCCATTCATAGATCAGAGATTGACCCTAAGAAAATTCAAGTCATTATTGATAGACCTCCTCCTCATAATTGTAATGCCTCTCTCGTTACTACAACCCTCTCGACTCTATTTGTGTGAGCTCGAGTTGGCCCTTGGTATGATTAGGTTCATTTTTCTAGCATTGTGCTTACGATATAAATAATTCAAAAAATGAAACAATAAATACAACATAAGAAAAATAGTATTACCTTTTCTAATTTAGAATATTAGACATTGATAAAGGATAAAAGTAATTGTATGGATATCTATCTTGGTTATCTCATCACTCTATAAGGTCAAGAGTACAATTATTTTTATTTAAGAAAGCACTAAAATAACAAGCCTTTGAGACACTTTGTTTTTGGTAGGAGCCAATTCTATGTGCAACATGGGTTAATACCACCATAGTAGATGAAGAGCCTCCCATTCTTCACTTTGTCAATTCCATCCTAGAGAAAGGCTTTACGATCACTCAAGGTCTCATTTTCATGATCTTATAATTATAATTGTAATAATTTATTTTAAATATTTAAGAAAATCAAATGATATAAATCATTTGAAATTTATAATGTGAACAACAAAGTAAAGTGAAAATAATTACTTGATAAAATAAGTGGCTTATCATTGATTTAATTTAAATTGTATTAAATCGATTTCATATTAACTAATGTAAATAATGATGTACAAATGATAATATACAAGTAAAGACACAAGATAACTAACATGTACAATTTGAAACCCTAAGAAAGAGAGTGAGATAGGAATACTTAGCTGATTTATGAGTGGACTAGAGGTGATTTGGGTAGGTGAAATACTAGAACAAAGCGTATATAGTGTCGTTGATGCTCGCTGGAAATTCTAGAACTTAGAAACAATGTAGGACAGGGGTGCCCATAGGAGGGCAGGGGCACCTAGGTCTTTGGTGATTTGGATATGGGCACTAGTGGCCATGTGAATGCTCAAGAACTAATTCCTCTGTGTTGCAAGAGTTTTGTTGTTGTTTCCTATTTGTCACTTGATATTCACTTTTTGATGGCCCAAGATACATATAACCTGCAAAACAAATATCTACATATACATGTCCACAAACCACATCAAATCTAATAAAAAAATATTTAGAATTTGGAGTCGAGACTTACCCGTAGTCACCCAAAGATTGAACTTATTGTTGATCATTACACTACTGACTCGGACCCTATATAGTTACGTGTGAAAGTGTGTGTAATGATGCCCTAGGATTCCCTTATACAATTTGCACCAATGATAGCAAGCTAGATGTAAAATGTAGAAGATGTATAAAATGTGTGGATGTAATAGAATGAACTTCCCCTTCCTTTTTTGTGTCTGCAAAAGCATACAGACCCTTGTCCCTTAGATGGATGTGCTAGATGAGTACTTTGAAATCCTCTTGTGCCTTTAAATGCAAGCTTAGGTGATAATAGGTAATGTGAGTGCTTGGCCCCTTACTTTTGAGAAGCAACCAAGTGTGTGTGTGTGTGTGTGTGTGTGTGTGTATGTGTGTGTGTGTGTGTGTGATTCCCTTATTTGAATTTTGTAATATATAACTAGAAGGTTGGCCCATAAGTGAAAAATATGTTAGGAAATTATTGTTCATGGTGTGAACATATGGTTTGAATATTAGTATTATTTAATATTTAAATAATATGTGAGTGTGCACAATTAGTTGTCATGCACAACTCATAGAGATAGGAGTGTGTGAGAGTATCTTGGGATTGGGAGTAAGACTAGGGATTAGAGGAGAAATATGGGGATAAGATGATGAGACTTGACTCCATGATTATAGGAGAAAGAAATTGTATAAAATTCCCTCCACTAATCAATAGAAATTGCTCCATTATTCTCTATATTTTATTTGTTTCGTGTTTTCTCTATTTTCATGTGTTGATCTAAAATTATTGTTGCTTAAATTCATTATCAAATCTAGAGTTTTGATATCATCTGGTATCAGAGCAGGCTAGGACAAGTTATGAGAGTCATTATAGGACAAAACCGCAACCTCTAAGATGCAAATCTGAGAGTTTTGAAGCTTCCGTCACCATTTTCTAGAATCTGATCTTTAAAAAAATGACTGGTAAATCATGTTTTTCTCAAAACCCAAATTCCTAATCTTTTGAAAAAAATGGGTTTGAAGATACATATTTTATTGCTCTACAATTAAAATTTCAGAATAACCCAGTTTTTGGTTTAAGAGAAAATGTGAAATAGATTCGATGTCTGAAGCAATTTCTAAAATTTGGGACCGCAATTCACATGAATGTTGCATAATTCTTTATTGTTTAAGTTGTTCTATTGTTGTAATTTGTTTTTAGGGTGTTATTCAAAAATTAATTATTGATTACTTTTTGTGAATTTTATTGTGTCTATCCAAGTTGAGTGTTATGGTAAAGTGATAGTTTAGTGAGTCATTGTAAAAGTATATTATAAAAATAAAATAAAAATTTCCTCACTTGTCAAAAATCGGATGCATTTTCACTTGTACGTGACGTCCATAGTGAGGGGGTGCATTATCGGTTGAAACCAACACCCAATAGAATTGTAAAATGAGCCTCAAAGACAAATTCACCTGAGTTAGCAAAGCATCACCATGGAGGTTGGAGGCAATGGAGGAAGGAGGTGTTTTAGCGACCTCTCGCTAGCCCACAATGATGGGGCCACACAATGGTGTTGTGGCATTTTATTTCAGTTGTGTGTTTACTTTCTGCAAATAAAGATGAATAGATGGATAATTCTTGTTCATAGTTAGGAACATATTTTCCTATATTTTGTTCTCTTTTGTAAAATGTGGATGGGGAAATGTGTACGCTGCTATAAAAGTGGTCGGAAGTCCATTAGAAAACCAATTTGAGAGTTTTTGAATCTCTTAGAAAATCACATACAGAGTGGTTAATGGTTCCACGAGAAAACATGTTGGAGTTGATGGTACTCTTTCAAAACCATCATACTATAGAACATGAGCAGTACTATCTGAGAACTCACCCATGTTCACACTAAGGGGGTGAATGTTACGAAATTAGTGTTCATAGTGTGAACATATGGTTTGAATATTAGTATTATTTAATAATTAAATAACATGTGAGTGTGCACAATTAGTTGTCATACACAACTCATATATATAGGAGTGTGTGAGAGTATCTTGGGATTAGGAGTAAGACTAGGGATTAGAGGAGAAATATGGGGATAAGATGATGAGACTTAACTCCATGATTATAGGAGAAAGCAATTGTATAAAATTCCCTCCACTAATCAATAGAAATTTCTCCATTATTCTCTATATTTTCACGTGTTGATCTAAAATTATTTTTTTCTTAAATTCATTATCAAATCTAGAGTTTTGATATCAAAAGATGCCTAAAAGATAAAAGAGACCCAAAAAATGAGTAAAGGTAAGAAACGGTCAAGAGCACCTAGTATGGACAGAAGTGCTTGGGTTTTGGTGTCCTAATTGGTTGTCATTGTCTGACGCCATAAAATATAAATCAGTCGAGTCCCGTGAGAATAGTAGGGTGTGTCAAACTAAAGAGGCAATAAGAGATAAAGGAAAGAGGCCAAAGATAGTTGTCAACCACTAGTTTTCTTGCTTAGGAATCATGTATACATTAGTATGCTTTAGGACCTAGAAATGTACCCAAGTGCATGATTTTATATCTACATTTGCCCCCAATTTATGTTTTTAGTGAATACTCAATAACATAAAGTAGATAGAATATGTGTACCTTATGATCTTGTAGAGAAGAGTGTTTCTGATAGCATGTCGAGTGGACAAGTGAAGCATGGAGTGATTGTAAAGTGAAGCATGGAGACTAGGAAAGGGAGTGGACCCTAGGGTGAAGTGTATGCATTGTAGTGTGTTGTTGTAGCTTGTGTGAGTTGATTCTTGTTACGTATTAAGGATAGACCGGTAAAAGAAGAGCAAAAGAGTAGTCAAAAAACTATATATGAAAAATCATAGTAGTATGCTTAAAAGTATGTAAAAAGTGTGTAAAAGGAAAGTGTGCACCTAATATGTAAGAGAGTAAAAGGATAGAAAGTTGTCATGTTGCTTGGATTTTCTGATTTGAATGTTGAAGGTGAGGTTTTGAGAGATCTCATGCCAAAGTGATTTTTTTGGGTGATCTCATGCCGAGAGCGAGTTTTTAGGTGATCTCATGTTGAAAGTGAGTTTTTGGGCAATCTCATGCGAAGATCAAGTGTTGGGGAGAGAGGTATAGTATTTACTCTCCTATCATAACTTTACCCAATAAGAACCACTATAAATAGTACATCCCAATTTGTTCCATTTGTCCTAATTTGTTTTGATTAGTTCTAAATTGTTCCACTTTGTTCTAATTATAGGAGATATAATGGATTTTTGGATTTGGAGGCCGATTGCCTCTTTGTAAAACTATACTAAAGCTGTGTTGTACTAAGAAATTACCTATTTCTCGACCCTAGGACATTAGCACCAAAGGGAGGATAGGAGCACCCAAGCGCTAGTTTATGGGTCTAGGTGTTAGTGTCTACTCTATATGTGAGGTCCAAGTATTTTTTTGGACCATGTTATTACTATGTTCTTGTATTGTTTTCTATATCTTTGTGTTGATCTTAACTGTATCTCTTAGATGTTGTAGGGGTGATTTGTTCACCCAATAGATGTCCCCTCATTTAGGGTATATGTGATGATTGTAGGAGAATGTAACCCAAAGGAGAGGACTTGATGCTAATCTGAAGTGGATACTTATAGGGGGTAAGGGATGTGCATGGTAGAAACAAAGTCACATGCAAAAAAAATAGGATAGTAAGAAGTGTTAGTATAAAATCTAGCATGCAAGAGAATACAAATGTAACAAGCAAACACTAATACAAGATGGACCGTGAAAAGAGAGTGACAAACATAGGGCATCGCTCATAATGTCACAAGACAATCATATCTAAAGTAGATAAAATCATACAATGATCACACAAGATAAAGGGCATGGCCCACAAATAATAGCATACAATAAGAAGCAAAATGTGACAGATAGCCATGGTTGTATATAGTCCTACAAGGTAAATGCTACACATGAAGCACTCGTTAGCATGTTAGAAAGATACATAATCTGTCAAATTGTATATAACAGTGAAAATTAACATGATAGTAGTGAGAAGTAGTGAATAATGTAGCAATAGAACTGTGTAGTATGTGATAGTAGTAAAAGTATATGCCCCTAGGAGCCTCGGTGGGACTGGTAAAAGGTACAGTGTCAAGCATCATTGCAACGAGTGCAAACCTATAAGAGATCTATATTCACCTCAAAATACCAAGTGAATGTGTATGTGTTTATAAAAAGATAACGACATACCGAGTATATCGACTAACATAAAAAGTAAAATAAAAGGAACAATAACCAGATCGTACCAAGCCAAGAACACAAATGCTAATCAAACACCACGATCAATAAGATGAAAGCAATTCACCAGAATAACTTTACATAAAACCTTTGCAAACAAATGAGCAGTAATATCATATATTATTATGGAACTCAATGAAATACAATGAGAATGGGCCTTGCTTATATAGGCAAGAAATAATAATCTAAGAACTAGTCAAGGTCGTAGATCAATCCATAAATCATGGAAAGAACTAGTCATCAAAGAACTAGTCAAGACCATAGATTTAGGAAAGAACTAGACATCAAGGATCTAGTCAATACCATAGATCAAGGAAAGAACTATACCTAACAACTAGATAATATCCCCTAATATCTAAATAAATAAAAAGAAATATCCACACACATAAGTGGGTGAGGATAAATACAATAAAGGTAAATAAAGTACCTAGGTGAACATGAGCTAAGGTAAATACCTACTCTAACACCCCTCTCAAGTGAAGTTAGGGTCTAAAATAGAAGTGGCATGTCCATGTATGAGTCCCAAGAATTCAGGCTTGATGAGGTACTCATGTGCAATATATCCATGAAGAAATCTTGAACCAAAAGAAGGAAAGAATCCCTATTAGAAGGAAAGAGAAAGAAGAAGAAGAAGGAAGATGTTATCATGAACACCCCCCAAGAACAACTTCTGAAACTCCAAGCATTCCATGCAACTCAAGGTAGCGAGGTGATGCAAAAGGCGGAAAGATGTCTGCAACCTACTACCGAGTCGAAGGTACTCCAATAAAATAAATTCATCCTAAATGTCTTTGACAAATGAAGTGGATGTGTATCTCAATATGCCTTGTCTACTGGTGCTCAACTGGGTTATGAGAAATGTGAATTGCGCTTTGGTTGTCACACCAAAGTATAGTCGGTGAATCCTATGGGAATCCAAACTTTGTCACTAACTAGCGAAGCCAAAGAATCTATTGACTCATTATATGTTGCCTTTTGTACTCGCCTCACGAAGATGAAAGTGCAATAGCCTATTGCTTTTTACATGCCCAAGCAATTGGAGAAGAACCAAAACAAAAAAGATAGCTAGAAGTGGAATGACTGTCATCAATAGAACCTACCCAATTTGAATCTATATACCCAACCAATTGAGTAGAACCCCTAGTGTAGTGTAGGCCAAAGTGGGAAGTGCCCTATAAATAGCGCAAAATCCTTTTACCAGCTTGTCAGTGACTACTATGCGGAGAATGTGTAAACTAAGATACAAGCCCTAATGTAAATGAAATATCAGGATGAGTATGGGTCAAGTACATGAGACTCCTAACCAACGCCTCTACAATGTAGGATCATAAACTAGTGTGGTACATGTGGAAGTAAGAGTAACCCCAAACTAAAAGGAGATGGACTTGGCTTGCAATCAGCCATATCAAAGCACTTAGAAGAATATCATGGGTGTACTTTTATTGACTCAAATGAATCCTCGAATCTATCGAGAAATCTACAAACCAAGGAAATAATGCAATAACCTAAGATCCGTCATGTCAAACTATGCGAGAAAGAGCCCTTTGAATACTCGAATGTGGGAAGAAGATTTGGCAAGTAAGTAACAGTCATCAACATACAAGACAAGTATCACAATATCCTCACCAACATGATGGAGATACATTGTATGATCGTAGTGGCAACGAACAAAACAAGTAGATAGAAGAAAATAATCCATCTTCTCATACCAAGCCCGAGGGGCTTGTTTGAGACCGTAGAGAGACCTTTAGAGCCTACAAATAAGAGAAAAATCCTAAAAAAATCCAGCCGGCTACTCCATGTATATTTCCTCTTGTATATCTCCATGTAAAAAGGCACTCTTCAAGTCCATCTCGGTATACAGGCCACCCCTTTGATGCAGCAAGAGCAAGTAGAGGGCATATAGAATCCATCTTGGAAACGGGTGTAAAATTCTCAGAGTAATTAATACCTTCAACTTTTGAAAAACCCTTTGCAACAAGATGAGCCTTATACTTGTCAATAGACCCATCAATTGTGTATTTGGTTCGGTATACCCACTTACACCTAACCATCTTTCTTCCTTTAGGAAGAGATACTAAATCCCAAGTATGATTCTTCATCAAAGAAGAATACTCAGTTGCCATCACATCATCTCACTCCTATATCCCATGATCCTTTGAAAATACTATAGATCCTTAGAAACTATCTAACACAAAAGGTCACAACCTATATAATGTGTGTGATGATTCCTACTAGGTGGAAGATCCTCTATAAAAGGTGTTGCCTCGTAAAGCGTAGTATGAGCCCACTTAGGCATAGTGACAACATCAGTGGGAATAGGAGCCTCAACAACATCTATAACCTCCTCATCAACCTTCTCAAAGAAAGGATCCTCAATATGAGATGAAGGAGGAGGAGGAATGGAAGAAGATGAAGAATCATGAGGAGTGAAGCGCTCATCAAACTAAACATGTGTTCAAAAATTAACATCATGAGTATCAAAATCTAGAAGTTAATAAGCTCTCATGTCCTCAAAATACCCTACAAAGATCAAGGGTTTTCTCTTATTATCTAAAGCTTTCATTTTCTTCTTTGCGCAGAAATACCCAAGCATGGCTCCCAAAGACTCAAAAAAATGAGACATCTGGCTTAGTATTGGACCAAGCTTCCTCTCGGAGTCAAATGCTCAAGTGTTCTATGGGGTGTATGATTCGAATGTAGTTAACATAATTAACTACTTATTCCTAGTAGATAGGAGGTAAATCTCTAGAATGCATCATACAGTTAGCCATTTGCTTCAAAGTTCTATTCTTCCTTTCTGCTAAGCCATTATGTTGTGGAGTATGAGGAACAAAATGCTAGTGAATAATGCCGAGTTTCCAAAAAGTCAAAGCAAACTCATTGCTGAAGTAATCCCCTCCATTATCGATCGAAGGTTATTTATGCTACTAGAAGATTGTTTCTCGATCAAAACCTTGAAGAATTTGAAGTGTGAAAAAAATCACTTTTTTACTTGAGAAAATAAACCCAAGTACGCCTCGAGAAATTATCAATAAACATAAGTGCATACTTATCTCCATTAAAAGATGGGGTAGGAAAAACCATCAAGTCACTATGCATAATCTCAAGTGGTGAAGAATCTCTCTTAGAAAAATTCTTAGGAAAAGGATCTTGGTGTTGTTTCCCTAATGCACAACCATGAAAAACTCCCTCAAGACAAGAAACTCTAGGAAGACCATCTACCATACCATGAGTGCTCAACTCCTTCAAATATTTGTAATTGAGATGTCCAAATCTTTCATGCCAAAGCTTACTCTCTAAAATTGCATGAGAAACCAATCAATAAGTGTCATTAAAACCCTCAAATTGATATATTCATAACTATGATCAACAATACCTTGAGAAACCAGTGAATGAGGCTCCAAAAAAGTTCGTACTCTGCTCCATGTGGTGTAAAATTCGTTGTTTTTCCTCGACAGAATGAAAATTTGATATACATAAAGCAAATTTATAGTGATATTAGGAACATATAGTGCATCTTGGATACTGCCACCATCAATTTGTATATCACCTTTTCCTTTAACAGAAAGAAAGGAAGAATATCCAACCTCAATTTTGGAAGTAGAACTCAAACCTAGAGAAATAAAAGAATCCTTAGAAGAAGTCATGTGATGAGAAGCAACAGAATCTATAACCCAACTATTTGTAAGTGGTGACTAAGATCCGCCAACAACATTAAGTGTTTTTCCATGTTGATTAAAAGGAGTTGGCGTGGAGATATAAAAAAATTTCTTGACTGCATCCTCTAAGGCTTGCATTTGCTTATAACACTTATGTTCTTCATGATTACTACCCCCATAAAAAGAGCATGATCAGAAAACTAGACTTATTCTTAGATTTAGAAGAATCCTTGGGTTTTGAGTTGTTTTATTTGGGTTTAGGAGCATTTTGAGATGGAGAAGGTGTGGATTTGGTTTTACTATTTGGTTTTCCCTTGCCCTTAGGATTAGATGTAACTAATACCTTTTGAGAGGTGGAAGACTCAAGGTGAGACAATTTGGATTATTCCCTAGTAAGTCTTTCACAAAATATTTCTAAGTTAGGCATTTTTAATGTGTCACCTAAGGCATCCATGCTAGAGAAAAAGGTAGAAGCAAAAATTTGGAATGGTCCTCTCAACTTGGATAGAATCAAGTAAACACACTCTTCATCTTTCTTATCTCTTCCACTCCCCTTCAACTATGTCAAAAATTATTGAACTTGGTAAGATAGTCTATAATTGTTGGAAAATCTTCAAGATTAAGAGAGGTGATCTCAATGTCAAGATGCATGGCTCTCATATGACCTACCTTACCAAATAAATCCTCCAATTTCTCCCAAATTTTGAAAGGAGAGTCACATTTTTCCAAATAAAACCAAATACCGTCACTTACATAAGTTACTATCAAACCGATACACTCATCAAATTTACTTTGGGATTGAAATTTGTCATATTCTCTAGTGAACACTTGGTTGTTACTGAAGAAGTTAAATCCCATAATCCTTTCCACTTAATTGTTGTTTACATTCTTAGTTTCCATGTGTGGTAATTATGTGTTGTTAATTTCTCAACATGATCTAATGTAAGAAGTAGATGTCATCCTCAAAAAATCACCAAAAAAAGAAAGAACCAAGCAATGCAATTAGAGCCCCCAGCATTTTGGCACTTTATAATGAGTGTGTGTTACAATATGGCACTTTATAATTATAGTTAGATTCTTAAAATAAATATTTCCAATGGAAAGAGCACAGAAAAACAAGCACTTTTACAAAAATTGGCACTCAAAACCAAGTTACCAATCAAAAGTTACAAGCTTTTCAATATCATGCTCTACTATTTATTTTAATTACCACTAAAACAGAATAAAATGCTCTTGCCTTCACCACACAAGAAAATGAAAGGGGGTTGGAGTTAATCACCTACTAGTAGGAATCATAAGCTTTAAGCCCTCATATAACCATACCATATGACCAGGGGCTAAGGATTTAAATGGGTGTGTGAAACTTACGAGATGGATATCAACAACAATCTCCTACTCGATACCATAAAATAAATGATAATCAGATCGTACTAAGCTAAGAACACAGATACTAATCAAATACCTTGATCAATAAGATGAAAGCAATTCAATGTAATAAATTTACATAAAACCTTTACAAAAATGAGCAGAAATATCATATATTATTATGGAACTTAATGAAATACAAGAATGGGCCTTGCTTATATAGGCAAGGAATAGCAATCTAAGAACCAATCAAGGTCGTAGATCAAGCCATAAATCATGGAAAGAACTAGTCAAGACCATAGATTTAGGAAAGAACTAGACATCGAGGATCTAGTCAATACCACTGCGATTAAGGAAAGAACTAGTCAATACCATAGATCAAGAAAAGAACTATACCTAACAACTAGATAATATCCCCTAATATCTAAATAAATAAAAATAAATATCCACACACATAAGTGGGTGAGGATAAATACAATTAAGGTAAATAAAGTACCTAGGTGAACATGAGCTAAGCTAAATACCTACTCTAACATAAAATGCAACATGTAAGCACTATAACCAAGAAAGAGTAAATGAAACCAAGATATGAAAATGCTATGATGGTGTGATGGCATGGTATGCAAGATGTGAAAATGAAAGGAGTTGTGTTCCCCATAGTGAATGCATATGAGATGAGGTTCATTTATAAATGATCCCTCAATAGTTAAGAATGAACCATAGAACAAGAGTGTTTCATTAGGAAATGTCTTGTGTGAGAATAGAAATTAGAAATATGTCTCGTGAAGCATAGAACATGAAGTGCAGTGGATGCGAGGTTCATTTTTGCATTAGACCCTCGGGAGTTGAGTATAAACTATGGAACTAGAGTGCTTTATAGGATAATGATGGTACAATGTGTATGCAAAAGGTGAAAGAGTGCTAAGGAAGACTAATCATGAAGCACAGAGCATTGAAATGTAATAATAAATACCGAGAGACAAGCTTGAAAGTTATGGAAGAGGGGGAAGTATGATGCCCCCAAGTGTGTGTGAGTGATGGAAATCTATGTGATAACACGAGAGATACCATGCCATTATGGGAGAGTTTGATACGTCTCATAAGAATAGATAAATTCATCACAATGGTGGGTAGGAACAAGAGTAGGACTATGGTTGGATTTTGGGTTGACAAAAGGAAGTTTAAAGAGGCTAGCTATCATAGGGGAATTTTTTAGTCTTGCTTAGATGGTGGTTTCTTATTTGGAATTGGTAATGTCGTAGAAGACTTGATAGGAGGGGATGGAGGAGGGATTTTGAGAGGAGGTTGTTTATTTGGAATGGTTCGTATAGGTAACTCTTGACTTACCACATAAGGAACATTAATAACTATGGCATGATTCTCATTAGACATAGAGGGATTGGATTTGGGATCCCATTGGGATATGAATTAGAGATGAACATTTAGTAGAATGATGTGTAGCAAATGAAATAAAACTTTGATGCTCAAGGTTCTTAATTCTTCATTTTAAATCATAGAAATCAATGTCATGATGTCCATTAAGTCTATGATAATTACAAAATGGGATACCTTAGTATTTGGCAAGTCAATAAGGAGGGTAGAAATGAGTAGTTGGAAAATTGATCAACTGTTGATTGAGGATCCCAAGAACAATATCAGGTTCTTAGCATTTAGATCAAACTTGAGAGGTGTTGGTAGTGGTAATACTTGGGGTTCACTTATATGAGCACATGTAGAAGACATATGATTGGGATGAGATGTAGAAGAAGAACTAGCATGGGCCTGAGAAGCATCCTTGAGATGTTGGATTTCAGCTTTAAGAGATGTAATTGTGGTTTCCATAGCTTGAAATTTGTCTTGAAAAGCATGGTGTAAGGCTTGAATTGACACTAAGATGGGCTGATTAGATGGAGTATCACATAGGATAGGGTCGTCAGAGAGATGATCAAAAATGGCACTTACTTGAACAAGTGGCATATTGTGGGGAGATACATAGTTAGTGTCATGGATTTTTGGAGAACATCTTTGCAAGGTGGGTGCATTTAAAGTAAGTCATGCAAGGAGATTTGAGGAATTTTAGGAGCTGTGAAAGAAGAAAATAAGGATTCAAGTGTATGATCACAAGTGGGGTTCACCAAATGATTTAATTTAATTTGTATTAAATCTGATTTCTGAGTAACTACTATAAATAATGGTGCACAAATGATAGTATACAGTAAAGACACAAGCAAACAAACATATATAATGTGAAACCCTAAGAAAGAGGGGGAGATAGGAAGACTTAGCTGATTTACAAGTAGATTGGAGGTGATTTGGGTAGGTGAATTGCTTAAACATATTATAGATAGTGTCATTGATTCTCAATAGAAATTATAGAACTCAAAAATGGTGTAGGACAGGGGCACCCGAAGGAGAGCAGGGAGTCTAGGCGTTGGCGACTAGATACTGGGCATTGGTGGTCATATAAATTCTTAGGAAATTATTTCTTTTTGTCATAAGAGGTTCATTGTTGATTGATGTTTATTGCTTGATATTCTCTCTTTGATCTCGAAGATACCTATAACTCAGTAAAACATAATATCTATAGCCACATGTCTAGAAACCACATCAAATCTAATAAAAAAGATGAAAAATGTGAAGTCGAACTGACCCCAACGGTCACTTGAAGAGTGAACTTACTATCAAACGCTACACTATATCTCAAACCCCATGTAGTTCTATGTGAATGTGTGTGTAATGATGCCCTAGGATGCCCTTGTGTAAATTACAATAATAATAGTAGGATATATCTAAAATGTAGAATATGTATAGAATGTGTGGATGGGATAGAATAAACTTCCCCTTCTTATGTTGTGTATGTAGAAGTATGCAGCCCATGTCCCTTATATGGATGTGCTAGATGATTACTTTTAAATGTTATTATGCCTTTGAATCCAAGCTTAGGTGATAATAGGTAATGTTAGTGCTTGGCCCCTTATTTTTGAGAAGTAACTACGTATATATATGATTCCCTTGTTTGAATTTTGTAATAGATAACTAGAAGGCCGACCCATAAGTGAAAAAGATGTCCAATAGATAAAAGAGACCCAAAAAAAAAAAAAAGTGAGTAAAGGTGAGAAAGGGTCAAGAGCGCCCAAGTATGGAAAAAAGCAAGCTGGGAACCGGTGTCCTAACTGGGCACTAGTGTCTAAGGCCATAAAAGATAAATCGATCGGGTTTCGTCGGAAGTGTAGGGTGTGTCGGACAAAGAGAAAATAAAAGATAAAGAAAAGAGGCCAAAGATAGTTGTCAACCACTAGATGTCTTGCTTAGGAATCAGGTATACATTAGTATGCTTTAGGACCTAGAAATGTGCCCAAGTGCATGATTTTTGTGTCTACAATCGGGAGACATTGAGGTTTTGGTTAAAGTAAATTTTAAAATAATAAAATAAATCATGAAATTAACAATAGAAGGGAATTCAATTAAATTTAAACAAATCATAAATATTGTTAATATTCCTAAATTCTACCAAATTATTGAGAATTGTGCCAAAAATATTACCAAGAAATAATTAATGGAATTTTGGGTTAATGCAAGGTTCGTGCGTGAGAAGGATTTTGGGATTTTCAATCGTGTGTGGTTGAATGTGTATCGAGGATGTTGGTTTGTAATTTTTGGCATGGTAAGAGAGATTTCATGGTGTGAGGTTGTTTTGGTTGCATGTGTTACACAAAATAGATTTTTGTTGTGTTTTGGCTATTTCATGTTTCGAATGTGTGGGTATGTTTGACGGTACCCTATTTTCTCTTTTTCTTCTGTTGTGTTGGATAGACCCAAAGTTTTGCGGGGATGGTATTGGAATTCTTTTTTTTGGTTGCATCTTAGAATTGTGGGAACTGGATAGAGCACATAGACTATTTGATTGAATGCCATAAAGAAATGTGGCTCACATAAGGCAATGTGTTACTGAGTTAAGTATAAAACATATTTTTTTGAAAAAGGGATTTGGAAAATTCAAAGAAAATTATTTTTGACAGGCATAAAGCTAGACACCGGTTCCTCTACCTACATCTCTCATCTTATACAAAATATGGGGACCATGGAATAGGGTATGGAGAATATGTCATAAGGTAGAGGAGACTTGCGTGACTCTTGCACAAGATAGGTAAACGGTTTGATAAAATGCCTCAAAAAAGGAAGAGAGTGGTCATGTGGTCTGTGATGATTGTAGGGCCTTACGGGTTTTCCTATTAAAATGTTTTCTACCTACTTCCATTTCACATTTGAAGGGTAAAAGATAATATTTTGTATATATATAAAGGTAAATAACCATGCTAATAATATTTCAAGAAAATGAAAGCCTGAAGGTAGTGGGTTAGTCATTTAAAAGATAGAAACCTTTAGTACAATGAGGGTTGAAGCTCATTGAGTATACGATTCTAACTTGGCATTCTTCCGCCCTAGGATTTTTAAATTTTCTACGTGGGCTTTTCGGTGGCCATGTCAAATCCTCCTAGCCTATAATCTGATCCCCCTCCTAATGGCTCTAGTGATGCCTCATCACGGGTCCCTCATGGCTCATGGAAATATGTTATCATTGGGTCCCCTAAGGTGGCACAATCTATGAAATCACAAGCTATGTTGTAGGATGGGATATTATCTCTGTTAATACCTTCTCAGATCACGGATGTTACTCTGGCATCGAGGGATATTTCTATGATCAGTAAACTAATGGGCCCAAGACCCCCTTTGGAAAATATTAAAAAATGGGCTCATATCAAGTGGGCCCCTTGTTCACCCCTTGATATTGTAGCTATGTCGAATGGATTTTTCCTTTTTACCTTTGGACACAAAGAGTACTTTGTCAGATCTCTTCTTGTGGGACCCTGGTTCTTTAGATGACATGGTTTCTATCTCCAGAAGTGGCCTCTAGTTTCAACCCTCGTGGCTGAAGCAATGACACATGCTCGATTTAGGTTTAGCTTATCAATACTCTTGCTTTATTTTTAGTATGTTGTGGTGATTGAAGGTATTGCACTTTCCTTAGGTTCCCTTATTGTAGTTGATCAAGCTACTAAAGCATGATCAAGACTCATTCATGCTCGATTCTGTGTTAATGTTGATGTTAGTAATCCTCTACCTAAGTCTATTGATCTCCTCTTGGATTTGGTACTTGGACCCAACCCATTGAGTATGAATATGTGCCACAAGCTTGCTCCATTTGTAAAAGCATTGGCCAGAGCCCCTACTTGTCTCTCTAAACCTACTCCAAAACGAAAGTCCCTATTCTTTCTCCTATGCAGAAAGGAAATTTATCCCCAAAGTTCTCCAAAGTGTGGTACTTCTAATCCTTTTGAAGCTCTAATGGAAGATGGTGAGATCCTGCCCTCACAGGAACCCCTTTCCAGCCTGAATCTATGCTTCTGTTGGACCCCCTCCCCCTTCTCCCTCTTCCCCCTCACTTCAAGATCTCCCTAACCCTCCCCAATTGTTGATCCTTCTCTTTGTTTCCCCAACCCTCTAAGGATGGTGTCTCTATAAACCCCGCTTCCCCTTCTCCCACTTCCTTTTGGAAGAAAATACCTCTTTACACTCTCCTTCATCTTTGGTGATTGAAGATTGCAATCTCACCCAAAATAACTAGAAGCGACTATAAAAAAATTGGGATCTGGGACTCAACAAAAAGAATGGAAGACCTTCCAAAATAGTTAAGCTTAGCTTGAAACTACTCAAAATATTTCTCAGGGAACTCAAGGTACTCTCTCCATTGAGGGTGGGGAAATCAAACCTAATAAATGAATATTCTTTCTTGGAACATTAGGGGAGTCAATGCCCCCAAAAAAAGATTTCTAAAGGAAATAGACTAAAACATTCTCTGATATCATCATGTTACAAGAGACAAAGCTCAAAGAGGATAATATCATGCCTAGGATTTAGCCCAAAGCCTCCTTTGCCTCCCATGTTTCAAGCTGGTAATTTGAAGGATTTTTACCTTTTTGGAATCCTTTTATCCTTTTGGTGAATGCATCATTAATACACCTCATTTCTTGGGTGTATTCTTTCAAGAAATTGGTTCAAACTTGGGTTGGATTGCAATCAATGTTTATGCTCCTAATTTGGAATCACAAAGGGATAACATCTAGGAAGCTCTTGATGGATTTCAAAAATAGTTGCAAACATCTACCTTAGCTCATTTTTGGGGATTTTAACACCCCTCTTTTCTTCAGAAAAACATGGTGGTGCTCTAGCTAGTTGTAGCAATATGGAATCTCTTTCCAACTTCATTAGACATGGTGAGTTTATTGATTTTGACCTACATGGAGCTTCTTTACCTAGTCAAATAGAAGATTAGGGATCAATCATATCCAAATTTGGTTGGATAGGGTCCTCGGATCCCTGGATTGGTTGTCACACTTTAGTGATTTCCAACTGGTGGCCCTTCCCAAAGTTGCTTCCGATCACAGCCCCTTGCTCTTGGATGTAGCAAATTTTAAACACTAAGAATCCCCCTTCATATTTGAGTTGGCCTGGCTACATAACCACAACCTGGATAACCTCATTGAGGATTGGTGGAGGGTGGAAATTCAAGGATCAACTATGTTCATATTTTTAAGGAAACTTAGCTTCATCAAGAAACAACTTAAACTTTGGAAATCCAAAACTTTTGGGGACATAAGAGAAAGGAAACAACAACTCTCCTTGAAGATAGTTGAGGTTTCTACACATATTGAATTAACTGGTAGAACCCCTTCCCTACATCAACAAGAGTTGAAGTTGTTGAGTGAATTTCATAATACTCTTGTTGAAGAAGAAATCTATTGGAGGCAAAGATCTAGGGCTCTTTGGCTACAAAATGGAGATCACAACACAAAATTTTTTCATGTTACTGCTAGTAAACATAAGAGCAGAGATAAGATTAAGGAACTCTTAACTATGGAAGGGAATCACTTGACCTCTGAGACTAATATATTGGTGGAGTTGGTTAATTTCTATACTAACCTTCTCAAGGAGGAAGGTCCCATAAATGATGAGGATGCTATGGAAATGTTGCAACACATCTCGAGGCTGATTACTGATGAAATTAATGAGAATATTACTAAGCCATTTCTCCTTGAAGAAGTTCATAAAGTTATTTTTTTCCATGAAAGGGGACAAATCACCAAGTCCTGATGGCTTTCGACAGCTTTCTATCATCCTTCTAGAATTATTATCAAATATGAGACTCTTTGGAGGGTGGTCAATGAGTTCCAAGGAAATGACTCTCTTTTAAAAGAATGGAACAATACTTTTTTAGCTTTGGCCCTAAATCTCTTGGGTCTAAGTTTGTGTCTAATTTTCGCCTATTAGTCTTTGTAATACCTCCTACAAAATCATTACTAAGATGTTGGCTACTAGGTTGAAGCCTTATATGGACCGCTTGATTTTGATCAACAAAATGGGTTTATTGGGGCCGCCTCATTCAAGGTGGAGTGATCATTGTTCATGAAGCTATTCACATGGCCCAACATTCTAAATCAATAGGGATGATACTTAAGCTGGATATGCAAAAATATTTTGATAGGGTTAGTTGGTCCTTCCTCCATAGAGTTCTTAAAAAATTTGGCTTCTGTGAGAAATGGTGTAGTTGGATTCAAGGATGTATCTCCTCTCCACACTTCTCTATTTTGGTGAATGGTATTTTGGATGGTTAGTTACTTCACTAACAACAATAGAGGTATTAGACAAGGTGATCCTCTCTCACCCTTTCTCTTCATTTTGATGGTTGATTCGTTAAGTAGGGCCCTGGGGGATGCCAAAAATGTTGTGGCCATCTCGGGTTTGAAAATCACCTCCAGGGCTCCGCATGACTCATAGTCAATTTGTGAATGATACTCTCCTCTTGGGTGTGGCCTCTATTGTTGAAGCTAGAACAATTAAGAAAATTCTCAACTATTACCAATCAACTTCGCAATAGCTTATTAACTTTGCTAAAAGCAATATTGCCTTTATAAATACTCCTCCTAGTCGGCAAAGAAATATTGTTGCTATATTTGGTTGTAGCATCTCTGATCTCCCATCCTCCTATTTGGGTCTCCCTCTTTTCAAAGGTAGACAACTGAAGAATCTCTAGGCACCGATGATTGAAAGATTCTAGAAGAAGTTGGTGGGGTGGAAGGGCTCACTTCTAAGCCAAGCTGGTAAATTGCAACTTGTTAAAACAACCCTTCAAATCCTCCCATTTTTTATGTCACTCCTCAAGATGCCTTCAGCGGTTGCTTCCCGTATGAACAAATTCAAAAACACTTCCTCTAGTCTAGCTCTGAAGAACGTAAAAGAATACATCTGGTGTCTTGGAATGTTACCCTGTAAAACCTCTGGCATCGGGGGCTTGGTTTGAGAAAAGTTTCGGAGATGAATGAGGCCATGTTGGCTAAGTGAGGTTGGGTGCTTGCCATGAAGGAAATAACCCCTTGGGTGAAGTTTTTGTCTCTAAATATCTCCCCCTCCTGGAGATTTTTATCTTCGATATCTCATGGGTTTACCATCTCGGAATTCTATATGCAAAGCACCTAACAACTCTTGAAGACGGAACTAAATGGCATTTGGGTAACGGGTTGGCCATTGATTTTTGGAATGATTGGTGGATTGGTGACAAGCCTTTTGTCGGATGATTCTTTTTGGGATCCGATTCGCCCCTCTCTCTTGGCTATATGTGGTAGGATTGTTAAGTGACTACATTGACAAAAATGGTGGCAAGCCTTGTTGGCTCATCCCCTCTGGGACGGATGTAGCTTGATCCAGTTACAGTGAATTGACAGCCTTAAGGTTTTTCTATCCTCTCAATATATCCAATTCTCTCTGTCTTTGGATGTGCGAATTTGGCCAAGCACCCCCTCTAGTTGCTTCTCTATCAAAGCCACCTATCTCTCGCCCTCACACCCTCTTGTGGCCCGCCTCTCTATCAGATTTGGATCCCTCAAGTCCTCCCAAAAATTGGATTCTTCTCTTAGCTTGCCTCTAGGGATGTTATCCTCTCAAGGAAATCTCAAGTGAAGGGCTTCTCCCTCCCTAGTTAGTGCATCTCTCTGTCTTAATGCCTTGGAAGAATTCTACTCACCTTTTCCTCCATTGCCCCTTCTCTCATTCACTTTGGTGTCTCTTTTTGGAAAGATTTGGGATTGCATGGGTTCTTCCTTCCTCCCTCTCGAGAGACATTTGCCCAATGGAAGTCCCCCTTTGTTCACCAAGTTGCTACCTTTCCTTGAAATTTGCTTCTTCCCCATGTACTATGGGGCATATGGAAAGAACGAAATAGGCATATATTCAAGGAACAATCTCAAGGTTTGTGGCAAGTGTCTTCAACATGGTGGTTTTAGTTTCAAGAAAATTTGAATTGTTGCATCTGGGAGAAGCATAAATAGAAAGTAGTCTTAAGTCTTTAGAACCTTGGCCTAGACAGCTCCTCATCCCCCTGGTCCCTCCTTTGGTAGTTTTGGCTCATGTTAATACTTCCTGGTCACCCCCTCCTTTGGGTTGGTTGAAGCTTAACATGGATGGTGTGGCAAGGGTAACCTGGGTGCCTCTGGTGGAGGTTTCATTCTTAGAGATGACTCTGGTAACCCCCTGGTTGCCTTAGCCATTTGCTTTGGGTTTGGAACTAATCATAGGGTTGAAGCCCTATCCATACTTAAAGGTATATAATTAGCACTTAGTATTGGCTTGGTCAACTAATTGTTGAAAGTGATTCTCTAAACATGGTAAGAATCCTCAACTCGAATGAGCACCCTCAATGGACCATCTGCAACATCATTAAAGATATAAGATCCCTTCAATCTTGTTTCAGATGATTAAGTTTCAACATATCTACTAGGAGGGCAACAAGGTTGTTGATTTCTTGGCTAACATTGGTGTTTTCTGGATGTGCAAAAAAATTGGATGGGAGATTTCCCAGAGGATCTTCTTACCCTTGTTGCCAATGATCATCACCCAAAAACATAGTTCTTCTTGGTTGTTGATTTTTATCTTCAACTTATTTTTTATGGCTTCATTTAGATACAACATCACTAAGATGGGTACCACCTTTTTTGACAGGCGGTAATAGCAAGGATACGACATGTGTGGATTTTATTGGCATTTATGATAGAGATAGATTACATGTTATGTGATGGACCGGTTAGATTAATGATTATACACACGTGTGACTATATTTTTAATAAGGGAAGCTTTCATATCAAAATCATGGAGACACGTGTGGAAGATTTGATTGATGGTGCCCGCCATTGCTATTTAATCAACTTCTACCTCGGGCTTTTGGAAATCTCTATCACAATTTCCTAGTTCATTATGGGTGGTGCTATCAAAAGAATTGAGCCCACTTCTTGCAAAGAGGTTAAGGCCAACTTGGATGTATGGAATATTCTGAAGGCTGGTGTTGTTGAATTTCATGGAGAGACTGACTGGTCACTCTGTCCGAGTGACCAGCAATGTGTTGGCATCTTGGAAGAAAGGTAAAGTTAAAGTGGGTAGGATAAAATTTCTTATTTCACCTAATTCCATTGTGGCTATGACATGGCTCCTATGGAGGGAGACATTTATTTCAAGCACTCACTTTGGGCCAAGATGGATGATTTCTCTGTGTCATGGCAAAAAACTATGAAAGTATCAATCATGATTTGAAAGGGACTCACTTCTAAAGTTGTGGGATAGCTTTTTTGAGAAATTGATGCGGTATTTTATGCTTGAGGGATGTTATAAACTGATATATGGCCCTCAATTGTTTCTTCTAGCTCATCTCAGACATGATAGGAAGGTAAACTTCATTACTTTTCTTTTAGTCACTCGAGTAGTCTCTTAGATTAGCTAGAGAAGAGGAAGGGCCTTTCCTTCACCAAGGCCTTTTATATCTATTATTCAAAATGGTGGCTTCCCAAAAGGATATCTTGAGGTTCCCCCTAAGCTGGGAAATATGTCGAATCACCCTACTCCATCTCAACCTATGCCCTCCGCCCTCCTCTTCTAGTGTGTATCTCTACCGGTGTCATCCACCATCTTCGCATCTTCTTTTGACTTTGATTTGGACATCATGATCATAAGACCGAGTGGTCAAGTAGTCTCCCCCTTGCTTCAACTCATGTTTCTCCCTCTTCCTCTCTACCATATTTAAACACTGTGTACCCCTCAAAGCACTCTCCCATTTGTCACTCAAACCGATTTCCGTCTTGAACTCTCCTTCTTTCTCGCCCCTGATGTCGCTTCTCTGGCTTCACCTCTTGTCTCCCCAAACATTTTCATGGATGTTTTGACTCTTCTCCTTTGGTCATGGATGCCCCTATTATTTCCCCCTCCCCGATTCCATGGATGTTTGCATTGACTTAGATATTCCTAATGTTTTGTTAGGCCTCTTCACATTATACCCTTATTCCCCTCTGTCTGAGAATATGGGCTCCCCCAGTATCCCTAATTCAAATGTTGACTTCTCTAAAGCTACAACTTCTGAGCATCAAGAGCCCTTGGAGAATATCACTCTCACCCAAAAGAGCCTAATGATGAAGATATCATCCTCAGTATTCTTGGAAAACTAAACAAGGCCTTCTTTGCTATCAAAGAATGGAAAATCCACACAGACATGACCTGGAAGACCATCAATGAAGACTTCTTGGATCTCATTAAATTAGTGGATGTGTTGGTCAATAGAATCTCTACTACTACAACTGTGGAAGTAGCAACTATCCTTAAAAATATTCACAAAATGTAATTGGCTCTTTTGATCGTGCCTTAATGGATTTTTAGTTTTTTGCTGCCTACGGGCTTGTTCTCTTCTTGCTTCATTGACATATTCTGCCTTATGGGATTTTTTGTACAAGGATGAGGGTCCTTTCAAAACCCCCACTTTTACCCTTTTTCCAAAAAAATTATTTGAGTATACATCAAAATTCTTCATCCAAACCCAAAAAGAGCAAAGGAATATTCATGTCCTCCATTCCATCAAGAGAAATTTATAATGTTATGATCATACAATATAAAAATCGCAACATTAGCACACAGTAGTAAAGAAAAAAATGTAGTATCTATAAATACATTTTAGATAATATTTACAAGGATAAATCTTTATTTTTACTAATTGTGGATAGATCATAAGCACCCATATCTAAACAAAACTTCAAAAACAAAATCCATTATTATAAAACATATAGAACTCCATTAGGAGAAAGAAGATGGATACTTATTCAATTGGTATAAAAAGTGTACAAGCTCGAATAAAGGTGGGCATGTTGAGCAATTGGAAGGAAGGGATTTTCCAATCAGACACAAACCTGTGGCAGCGGTTGATATTTCAAGATGACATTATCTTTTTGGAAGGGGGCTATCTTGGCTTGTTTAAAGCACAATCTTTGCAGTGAAGTGGGTAGATGAGGTGATTTTAAAATGTTTCAAATAATGTTTAAAGGCATATTTTGGTTATGGTTAAAAATGTAGAATGGACTAAAGGGACAAGATTTTTCTTGACAAAATGCCTTAACAAACCATGGTCTCGTAGATTATGGATGTGGACCACTTAGAGCCCATTCTATCTTGGTTCGGCTACTTTCAAGCATGGTCATCTTACCCTCTCTTGCATGATTTTAACATTCCTAGTTTTCTTAATTTTAATGGAATTGTAAATCAATCTAAATAAAAAATAAATTTTAGGTGAATTAAATAGATGTATTATTTTATAGCAAATTTTGCCTTTGTTTTGTTTGAAATGAGACAAATAACCATGAATAAAGACACTACTCCCATTTACCTCGTGATATGGTGGAAAAACTACAATATTAGTTTTGGATATGGAAACCACACGGTTGGCGGGTTAAACGTGAAACTTAGTAAAAACTACTTCTTGACGACCTTGTGTGATCTTAATAAAACCTATTTTTAATGAGGCGCAAAATATCTCTATAAACCCTGAAATGAGAAAATCAAGCTTTGGTTGTGTACCTTGTCACATGGAGTGTTTAATCAAACCCTGGGTTATTCCTCGGATGTTCATTTGACTTTTTTCATCACGCATTTAGGATCCCAGTGAGCTATTTCACAACTTTAAAAAGCTACTAAAAGTTAAAAATGTAGTTTGGTTTTGACCCACAATTTTGGCCCTAGGTGTAGAAATGGTTTTTGGCTTCTCGCATACCTCTAGTATTTCTCCATGTCAATCACTACCAACCCTCAATTCGGAGAAAATCACCTTGCAAGTTAGTTTTCTAGGTGGGTTTTGTAGGCCTCTGGTCATTGGGCAATGAGGTCATTCAGGAGTATAATTACGATCGGTAGCTATGGAAAGATGGGCACCATTGAAGTTAGTTCACTAGTTAGGGGTTCCATCAGCTCTGAGTATTTTCCTATATATATGGTAGAAGGTAGGATTTTGTTCCCTTATGTGTTTGAGTCTTGAATATGGTTTTTGAATGTGGATTATTGAGCTACTTGTCTAAATTTGACACTTTTTGGAAAATTGTCACTAAATGGAGAAAAAATGTATGATCTTATTCAATAAAAATTATCAATCTAGAAACCCTATAAACAATAACACATGACTGTAAGAAACCTTCTTGATACTTTTTTGAAAATATATTGAATGTGAAAAGAAATGGTTTTCTCTCTCTTCTCTCTATCTCTATCTTTAGCTTTGAAATGAAATGAAATGGCATTTATATTTCTTACTCTCCCTAAAAGTGTGTTAAGTATTATTTCATTATTATTGGAAAACTATGAAAATGTAAATTATGCTAGATTGTAGGTAGATGCCATGCCAACAAGCTTATGTTGATCATGTAGTGGTTACAGTGTATGGGGACATGAAGAAATTTGTAGCGTTATATATGCTTATGTGATAACGAATTATCATTGAAATACATGTAATATTAAATGGATAAATCAACACTATTGTTATGAATAGGAATGTTATTTATTGATTATTTTGTGATGAGTAAGAAATTGTAGCATATTGGTATCTTGGGGAAAATGGGCATTCTATTTTAGGAGTGATTTTTGTAGATTGAGAAACAGGATGGAAGCCCGATCAATTTTATTAATCTCAATCAACCAACCTTTACGAGAGAATGGGCTACAATATTTATAGATATTGCACCAAATACAAACAAAAGATTAAGTTGCACAGTGAACTAAGTTCCTAAATATGCAAGCTTCAATAACATCCTGAAGCAAAGCTTGATTAGATACAAACAAATATATTGTTCAAAACAATATAATGATATTTATAAAAGACAAATATGCTTTATGAACCATATAACAAAATAACCATTATTACTTAATTAATAAAATTAATTAAATAATTAAACTATGCATAATTAATTTTAGGATAATAATATTTTATCGTAACATTCCCCCTTAATTGTGCATTGTCTGAAGAGATGAGGAGAGGAACTCTCTGAACAACTCGAACTTGTCACGTGCAAGTGACTTTGTGAAAATATTTGCTCGTTGTTCAGCAGTTGGACAAAATTGAAGCTGGATGTTGTGCTTCAACACATGTTCGCATATGAAATGAACCTCAACCTCAATGTGCTTTGTTCTTTTGTGAAAATCTGGATTACGAACAAGTTTGAGTACACCTTCATTGTCTACATACATGGTAGTAGGTTTTTCCTGTGGTATTCCAAGTCCTTCCAGTATGCGACATAGCCAAATCGCTTCCGCATGCCTTCTCTTACGTAACGATACTCGGCTTTTATGGAAGAGCGAGAAACAAAGTGTTGTTTCTTACTTCCCCATGATATTGGTCTAGATCCCATAAAGAATACAAATCCAGAAGTGGATTTTCTATCATCAATGTTACCTACATGATCTGAATCCGAATATCCAGTCAAGAAGAAGTTTTCATTCTTCTTGTATTCTAGACCAAGATCCACTGATCCTTTGAGATATCTCAAAATGCGCTTTCTGCTTTCAATGACAAACTTTGGGTTCTGCATGAACTGGATAGATAGCTTACTGCAAAGCGATATCCGGTCTAGTGTAGGTCGAGGTAAATGAGACTCCCAATCAGCTGCCAATAGAGAGTGGCACTTACCTTAGGAGATGGATCTGAACGAGATAACTGTAATATGTTCTCCATAGGTGTAGCAATTGGTGTGCAATCCATCATCCTAAACTTCTCGAGCATTGTCTTGGTATATTTCATCTGAGAAACAAAGATATGATTCTCTTTCTGTCATACTTCTAGTCCAAGACAGTAGTGCATAAGCTTGAGATCTGTCATGTTGAATGATCACTTAAGATCTTTCTTCATTTCATCAATCATCTTCACTGAACTGCCAGTGATGACTAGATCATCGACATAAACTACAACAATCACCATCTCCCCCCCTTGCTTTTTGAGGTAGAGATTGGGATCGTATGGATTTCTAACAAATCCATGTTGTACGAGATGCTCATCAATCTTGATGTACCATGCCCGGGGTGCCTGTTTGAGACCATACAGAGATTTCTTGAGTCTGCATACCTTTTCTTCTTGACCAGGTACAACATATCCCTCAGGTTGAGTCATGTAGACTTCTTCTTGTAAATCTCCATTCAGGAAGGCACTTTTTACGTCCATTTGGTGAACTTTCCATCCAAACTGAGCAGCTAGAGCAAAGATCATCCTGATCATTTTGATCTTAGCTGTGGGAGCAAATGTCTCCTCATAGTCAATGCCTTCTTTTTGTGCGTACCCCTTTGCTACAAGTCTTGCTTTGTGCTTGTCCACTGTCCCATCTGCTTTGTACTTAGTTTTGAATATCCATTTGCATCCAATGGGTTTCTTCCACAGTGGAAGATCAACAAGCTGCCAAGTGTTATTCTTCATCACTGATTGATATTCGAATCCATGGCATCTTTCCAAGCTTTTGACTGTAGGGCTTCCTGGACTGTAGAGGGCTCATCTTTTTCAATAACTCTACTCATTAAAGCAAACTTAACTTCTTCTCTTATTTTACTGCGAGTCCGTGGTCCAGGGGTGGATGTATCTGGTGGAGCATCCAATCTTGCATCTCGTAATGTACTTGTACACCATTTAGGCATATGTTGAACTGTTCCCATGGGTTGTGGTTCTATTTGATCAACACCATCATCCCCATCATCACTTTCATCTTCTGAGGGAACATTAGCTTTAATTTTTACAACGGGTGAAAAATCTACATCTTGCGAGTCCGGAGAAGGAGACTCTGCTTCCTTCTTCTCGAAAAACTCAACATCTCTGCTGGTGTAGACTTTTCTGGTCTTAGGATCCATCAATCTATACCCAAGAGTCTCTTCACTGTATCCAATGAAGATGAGATTTTGTGACTTCATGTCCAATTTCTTTCTGTTCTATTTGGGTATGTGCATGCTTGCTTTGCACCCGAATACTCTGAGGTGTGCAATGGATGGTTTCCTTTTTGACCATGCTTCTTATGGTTTAATTCCATCAAGAGTAGTTGTGGGTGTTACATTCAACAAATACACTGTTATTGTTTTTGTTGCTTCACGCCCAAAATGTCTTTGCAAGTCCGGAATCATCAATCATGCATCGCACCATTTCCATGATAGTACGATTTCTTCTCTCAACAACACCATTTTGCTATGGTGTGTGTGGAGGAGGCATTTGTCGACGAATCCCGTGAGTTTGTAGGTAGTCTTTGAACTCATCACTGGTGAATTCCCCCCCTCGATCTGAGCGGAGAGTTCTGATGTGACGACCAGTTTCTTTCTCAACTGCAACTTTGAACTTTTTGAATGTTTCAAAGGCTTCACTTTTCTTGCGAAGACAAAAAATCCACATTTTCCATGAATAGTCATCAACACAAAGCATGAAGTACTGGAACCCAGAATGACTTGGCTGCAGTGGACCGCAAAGATCGGTATGAACCAGGTCAAGTTTACCATGAGCTCGAGAATGTAATCCTCTGGAATGAAACTCTGTGTTTTTTTCTTGTTAAGCAGTGAGGACACTTGTCTGTATCCTTCTGAAGAGATGGTAGCCCATGTACCATATTACACCGGCGAAGTGTTTCGAGATATTTGAAACTTACATGACCAAATCTCCGATGCCACAACTAGGTTGAGGTGGAGTTTTTAGCCACAAGTGCTTGATCATTTTTGTGAATGAAATCAAGTTGAAACATATGTCCCACATTTGAGGCTTTTGCAATTATTTTCGAGCCTCTTGATTTATCTCGAATCAAACACGTTTTCTTGCCGGATTGACTATCAAATTCAATTTTCAGGTTGTGATCTAGGAGTTGCCTGACTGAAAGAAGATTTTTTGTCAACCCAGGGACATATAGGACATCTGATAGTCTGCATTTGTGTGAACCAAGGGGTAGAGAGATGTTCCCAATCCCCTGAACTGTATATGAAGAATCATCTCCCAACGAAACATGATTTTTCGATGGCGTGTCCCTCATTGAAATAAACCAATCTCTGTGGCTGATCATGTGTCGAGTGGGTCCCGAATCAACATACCAGACATCACTAGATGACGTGGATGGTTCACTTGATCGAGCAAAGTGAACAAGAAGTCTTCATTGTTCGACTATTCTTATTGCTCAAACAATATTACCTTCCAGTGGGGTCTTCTTTTCCAGTTCCCCTTTTACGCCCGTGATAGTTGTTAGAATGTCCCTTGTAAGATTTTTGTTGTTATGGTCCAGAGTTACTTGGATGAACCTTTCTTATAAGTGTTATACCAACAATATTTTAAGTCATGTCCTCTTTTGCAAATTGGACATTGCTTCTTCTGTTGATTGTCCCCATGATACTGATTCTGATGTTGGGACTTCGATAGGATTTAGGTTTTCCTTTACCTTTTCCTTTCCATTTTTGATGTGAAGACAAAGGATTCTGCTCCTCTTCATCATCCTTATTGTGCATTATCTTCCTCTTGTCATAAGCAGAGTTTTACTAGCTTGTCAAAACTAATTATTGTATCGACAAGTTTAGAGTTGTGACAAAATGTGGTAAGAAGAAGGAGAGCTCTTAACAATGGGAATGAGAGATTCATCTTTGAATTCTTCTCCTAGGGCTAGAAGTGAAGCCCTCAACTCTGCAACTCTTCTTAAGAAAGCTTCAATTTTCTCATTCTGCTTGAACTTCAATGTATGTAACTGACTCTGCAAATTTAGTATGACATTCTTGTTCTTGGCCTCATATATTGTGCTCAGCTTATCCCACGCTTCTTTTGTTGTTGTGGCATCTCGAATGTGGGCTTGCACATCGTCGGACACTCCAAACAAGATGATGAGTTTTGCTTTCTGATCTGCTCTATCAAACTGTCGTTGTTGTGTTGTATCAGTTGGTGATCTAGTTAGAGTACCCACTACAACAGCGATTTCTTCAAACTCAAGTTGTGTCTTTATTTTTGTCTTCCATGCAAAGATAGTTGCTTCCCGAGCAATTGTGAATCGGAAGAAAAAATTTGGGGGCATTGGTGCCCATTTTGCAGAGATCACCGACGGGGTTTGGCTCTTCTCACCTGTATTAGGTCTCCCAATCTATATACCGTCATCCGATATACCGAACCTTTCTATATACACGCCTTCCGATATACCCGTTGGTATGTGGAAGAAGCTCGCCTACTTACTATATACCCGGCAGACGTGAAAGAGGTGTTAACGCACGTGAAAGAATTCAATACGTGGTACCAAGACAAGATCGATGGGGTCAGTGCAATTATTGACACGGCTCAAAGAAATATCCTCATACGCGCGTAACTCGCTTATATACTCTGGATAGTTTCTCGATTCGGATTTATGTCTTGCAATCGTTCACAGACGGATGGGATGGTTCATAGTGTGTGCACTGTGACCTTATTACTCCCTCGTCGATTTATAGGGACGATGCCCAAATGACGTTGTTGCAGCTATATTAGGTGTTAAGTGCAGTAGTAGTCGCGATGGCTTTACCCATAAGCGCTTCCCAGAGGCACCGTATATACCGAATGCTGCGAATGAGATCTAGGATCTCGTGAGTGTTATAGAACCAATTTTTTTATTGTTTTTATTACAATTCGCCGTTTTGAGCGATTACAAAGTTTACAATTGACTATGGCAACCTGTAAATTAGTACAATATGCAGTAGTATATAATTTACATTCAAAAAACTGTACAATTTGAATGGCAGGCAAAAAATTTCTATTTCGCGGGCCCTGGTGGCCTCCTGAGCCCAATACGACCCAAAATGCTAAAAATTGCAAAAAAGAAGCTGAAGATGCAATTTTTAGATGGGTCTCCCTTTGCAAAAAATGTCCGAAATGAAAAAACAGACCAGATGGGAGAAAAAAATTACCCTAGCTTAGGGGTTTCTCCGCTAAATTTAGTTAGTTATAACTAAATTCAAAAAATCTGCTAAATTTAGCAGTTCCGCCAAAAATCTGCCAAATTTCAAAAATGAGTTTTTGAGTGTTGGGGCAGGATTCGACCCCCACACCTCTCACTCCCAAGGCGCATTCACTAACCAACTTGGCCTCTTAGGGCGCTTGTGATATGAAATGAAGTAAATAATATTTATTGATTAAAATAACGGAGTGACCTTGTTAAAAAGGAGCGACGCTGAGTTGGAGTCCACGTATTGGAGGCGTTTAGGGTTTCCTTTGCTCAAAAGTCAGATCTGAAACGCCTTTTAATCTCCTTGTTTGATTTTCCTTTGGCCGTTGGTTTCTTCTTTGTTGTGCCGCCTCCTCAGTTTGCTCATTTTGCTTCTTCCACCGTTTGTTTTGTGTGTAGGCCGCTCTTCCTTGCTTTGGCCGCTTTTTTAAATGGTTTTCTTATATACTTAGCCTCTATGGAAGGGATAATCAATGTATGTGTATAGGACCATAAGGGAAAATTAAAAAAGTTAATTATGATTCCTTGTAATGTGATCAAGCATTTTTTTGTAAACTGTAAAGTGCGGTGATTACCTCATGTTGTTAATTACCTCAAAAGAATCTTGACTCAAAATTAATATATGTTAATTAATTCTTGTACATGATTGTTTTAGAGAGTCTAGGGTGACTCAAATAGGATATGTTTATTGAGATATCTCTTAGAAGGTTTATTTTCAGATGAATTTTGCATTTAGATCCCGTTGTCCAAGTTGTGTTCTCGATTGTGACAATAAAAGTCTAATGTGAATGAAATTGTTAATAACCTTTAGAATTTAAATTATATTCATGAGGTGCCAATTTTTTAAAGAAAGTAAAAACTTGGAAGTTTTTGAGATAAAGGTGTTTGAACCACTCCAAAATTGAATTTTAGTTGGACGTAGAGTCCTTGAGTGCAAATAGAAGTAAATTAAAACCTAGGACCTTTTTATATGCTATTGGTGTTCGAAACCTATAGTCAACTTTGTCTATCAAAAAGTGTCCCTAAGATGTTGACTTTTTGAGTAAACAAAATATGGAGTCCATTCCCTTTAAACCAATGTTCACTCTTTTCGTGTGATTAAGTGTACCTGTTATAAGTTAAATCTGAAATGAAATAAATAATAAGTAATGTTGTAAATGAGAATATATGCTTACATGATAAATGATTTTGAGACCTATAGGGTTAAATAAGGGAGTTTAAATGGTAGTTAAGATGGAACCATCTTAAGTTAAGTGTTAAACGAAATAAAAGAAATGCAGTCTAGAAAAAGGAAAATATATGTTTCATGTCAAGTGCTCTTCGAACCTTTAAGGATAATAATGAAATATGATTACAATAAAGAGGTAACCATGAAAATGTGATATTGTGGAAGGTTCCTATTCGTGATGTTCATGTTGTGGTTGGGTCATGGTTTCATACTTGTTTGTTTATATAAGTGTGGCATCGATTTGCATCTTGTGTCATCTTGATATTTGCATGTTCTTCATGTTGGTGTAAACATTACATGTGGTGTTGAGAAATCTCTTGTGAGCATATATGGTGTCACATAGTTGTATCAAGTAAATGAAAGTCAAAAAAAATTATCCTGGTATATTTGGTCTTGTGTTTGGGTCCCACATGGGTGGGCACTACAAGAACTCAAGAAATTATGATCTCTTTAAGGAAATATTCAAGCTATCCTCCTTTTTGAAGCACAATTGGATGACAAAACTCAACCATTCATGTGATTTTTAAAAAAGACATTATTTTTAACTAGGATGATGAATTTCAAAAAGCATTTTATGATATTAAAATATATCTACCGAACCCATCGGCTCTCATACCACCCATACCAAATAGACCACTATTATTTTATCTTTCTACTACGAGTAGGATCTTAGTGCTTTGATTACCCAATATGATGATAACAATCATGAATGAGCCATCTATTATATTATCTGCACTTTGCTACCTTATGGGCTTAATTATACTCCAATTAAGAAGTTATGTCTTGCAATAATCTTTGTTATTGATAAGTTACGCCACTACATGATTAAAACTAAGGTGTATGTCCTTACTAAGATGTAACCTTTGCACTATTTTTTTATCTCACACACACCTTGTAGAGAGCTTAATATGATGGCTAATGTGATTAACTAAATTTTATCTTAATTTCATATCCCAAAAATCCATCAAAGGGCATGTAATAGTTGACTAGCTTGTTAAAGAACCACTTTTGACCTCTCGCTAATTAATGATGAGTTTCGTTATGAGTTTACCACTTATAACATTAACACAAAGGTTTAGACTATGTATTTCGATGGATCCCAGTGTGCCACAAGGGCAAGGGATGACATTATTTTCATCACACCCCATGGGTAACTATGCCCTTTGCTTATTGGTTGGGCTTCTCATGCACTAATCACATCACGGAATGTGAAGCACTCGTCCTAGGAGTTTATACGGCTAGAACTTTGCAAATACAACATATCCAAAATTTTGGTGATTCACAAATCATCACTCATCAAGCACAATAATAATATAACACAAAATAAGAATGTATCATCCCTTATAACAATCTAATCAAGTGCTTATTATCAACATTTACTTCCTAAACTATTGCTAATATCCCTCATAAGGACAATTAACATGTTGATGTTATGGAAAGTGTTGCCTCACTAATACCCTTAGATATCACCAATGATTTTGCCACTTTTACTATTCAAAAATTACATAAGGCATTTGTTGATACCGATGCAATTGAAACTCTTCACGTCTTAGTTATTACGCGTAGTGTAGATCATCCCTGAATGGCTTACTCACATCTATAACTACATGTATAAGAAAAAATTACCTAAAAATGCTTCTCCATAAGAGGGACATCATATACTACGTGATACCATTAGTTATTTCTTTATTGGATGTTCTTTATTCAAATGATTATTTAATAGTCATCTTTTGCATTGTTTAGGAACCGATAATTCCCAAATAGCTTTATCCTAATAAGGCGAAAGTGAATGCGGAGGTTGCTTTAGTGGTAAATCAATGTCCCAAAAGTTACTCAAACAAGGTTATTATTGGCCAACTATGGAACAAGATTGTCACGAATATGCCAAATAATGTGATCAATTCTAATAACATAGTAATCTTAATCATGCCCCATCTCATGCATTGCAACCTATTATTCACCTATTGTGTTTTTCTATCTAAGGATTCAATTTGATTGGTAAGGTTAACCCTAAATCCACGCAAGGACATAAATTTATCATTACTGCTATTGAATATTTCACTAAATGGGTTGAAGTGGTACCTTTAGAAACTACCACTGGTGATGACATTTATAACTTTTACTTACACATATTATCACTCGTTTTGGGATCCCCTTAGCCATTGTTATTGACAATGGATCATCTTTTAAGAACCACATTGTTAAGAATTTTTTTGCTAAGTTTAAAATCAAACATACTTTTTCTACACCTTACTATCCTCAAGGAAATTGCCATGATGAGGATACTAACAAATTAATTATCAAAATTTTACAAAAACCCATTGATAAACATGATATTGATTAGCATAATTATATTATATACGCTTTTTTGGCTTATCACACCAAGACACTCGCACTCCTACTAAATTTACCCCATTCTTTTTTATTTATGGGACAAAAGTTATTTTACTTTTAGAGTTAGAAATCCCTTCACTCCATGTGTCACTCAAAGATATTATTAAAGACAATGATTACCATGAATTTTTTTACATGAGTTAGAATTACTTGACTCCAAATGGGTTTAGGATTTGGAGCACCTTTGTATGTACTAAGATCATATCAAACACACCTACAATAAAAGGGTTCATGCAAGTGAATTTCAGGTTGGTGACTTAGTTCTCAAATAAAATCAAAAAACCACTAATACTAAGGTGGCATTAAAAGGAAAATTTAATCCTAATTGATTAGGCACTTACACTATTACAAAGTGATTAGGATCGGGAGGCTATCATCTCGACCACTCTCAATGGTATACCTCTTAAAATTCTTATGAGCATTATGCACTTATGAAAATATTACACTTGAATTTTATAAACCCTTCCAGTACATAGTTAAAGCATGGTTCTTGTTGACGATAATCCTTGGCGGATCATGTTGTTAGAGTCATAGGAAACCTTAGGTTAGTGGGACATGTGCCCTAAGGTGACCTCCATTTTTAAAGAAGTTGGCTCTTCTCTACAGGGTGAGGTAGGGGCAAGAAGAATTAAGAAAAACATAAAATAAGCTAAGGAAATGCGTCGAATCAAGCCTACTAAGAGATCAATGAAGACCGCAACTACCTGAGAAGGGAAATAGTGAATAACTGAAAAAGGGTGGATGAAATGCACCACAGGTCAGAAAGGGTCACACATAACACTACCTCAAACTACTTAAGCACAACTTCAAAGATAGTAACAACATTCAAAGATGCACAGTTTCTACATGAAAATAAAGGTGATCAAAGACAATAAGGATATGTGGATGATGAATAGAAAGCACCATAAGCCATATATATTACTCCAATAGTTGTGCATGTATTACATTTAGAAAAGAGGCAAGATTGTTGTTACAAAACCCAGGCAGAAGGCTAGAGTTCTAAGACCTCTGTCTTTTACAAAAGAGAGACTTGTGATAGAGAAGAAAATATTAACCCTCCTAGTATCTATCTAAAAATATTCCCCCTTTTGCATCAGAATTTGATTACAATATATAGGAGGAGAAGGAGGTAAGAGACAATTCTTGAACTCTTTTCCAACTGCCCTTCAATTATGATAAATGATGTGAAGTGACAGAAATAGATTTCCTCAAATCTTTCTCATTATTTTGGCCCTTTTGAAAGAGTGAGAGCCATGCCTATTTAATGCATCTTAATTATCCTGCAACCGACTCCCTTGAGATGGACTCGCCTTTTGAGAAAAAACCCTTTTGGCTATTTATTACATAACCAGATATTTCAACCCTTTGTGCATTGGTTCTGGCCTCTTGATCAAAACGACATGTATTTTGTAATGAAATGACCCTTTGAATGCAGATGAATAACTCAAGTCTTTACAGGTTAGCACTCTTCACACAGAGGCTACGCATTAATTCTCTACTGAAATGACAAGCTAGATGACCCCTCACCTCTTATCCTTTGAAAATTCCTGAGCATTTAAAATCTTATAGATAAGACCCAAAATCACTTATATGTGGCAGATGGCTTGTCACCTTTTATGACCTATTTTGAAAATGGATTCCATTTGTTACAAGATCCACGTGGAAGGCTCATGCATCCTTATGACTTTGCTTTTCTTTCTAGCTCCTAGGAATGCATTGGGTGGACACTTGGCACCATTCACGAGCTTGCTACTTTACTCCTTTTGGCAAGTAAAGGACTCATGGTATATAAATGTGAAAACCATCCCTCATGTGGGACCCCTTTGTTGACTCCACGTGTCATCCTTGCGGGAGTTTGAGACTTCGTCCCCTCCTTTGACTTCTGAAGTTGCGCTTGCTTGACACTTGGCACCATCCACGACTTGCTCGGCTCTCTTTGTGATTTGGTTAAGTCCCCCTTTTTCTTTTGGTAAAGATTCAGCTTTGAATGGGCTTTGAAAATGCAAGAAACTTCCTAGCTATGGAAATTTAAATACAGTTCCAATTATACTTGAGTCACATCCTATGACCCATTCAAGGCTTGACCTCTATGATATTTGGCAATTGGTTCACCTCCTTGCAGGTTATCTTGGATTATCTCTTATGTTATCTCCCTTGTTTCTTGATGATGCACTCTATTTATAGGTTCAACTTGATTGTCAAGGGAGTGGTTCCACTCCTGAACCTCACTTTGCACACACGCACGCACGCACGCGCGCACACACACACGCATGCGCGCACACACACACACGCATGCGCGCACACACACACACACACACACACACACACACACACACACACACACACACACACACACACACACACACACACACATGCGCGTGCGCACGCACACACAATGAGGGGAAATATTGCTACCCATATTTAGTTACATCATCTCTATCTATTCCCCTCCATGGGGGCATTCTTAGATCACCCTTCCTTCTCTTTAGAGAATAGGTTTTCATCTATGCCCTCAAGGAGGGCTTAAAATACAAAAATATTTAAATATTTGTAAAAATATAAAATCAAGAGATGTTTAGGCATATATTATTTGAACTTTACGTTATACATGTTGTTTACTCCTTTGGTTTGATAGATAACATCTCTTATTTACAAATATATGTTCATGTGGTATATTGAGCATGATGTAAGACATACACAAAGAAATTTACCTAGACTATTAACCTCTAGGAGCATTTATCCAGGTGTTATATTTCCATTATAGTTCCTTTTTTTCCTCAATACACTTTTTTACACATGTATATATAGTGTATTTATTATCTTTTGGATTAACATGACTAACACACATTTTTTGTGCGATGCTTACCCTTATTGTTGACTCTTTTATATCATATGCTTTTTATTTTTCATCACTAATGGATACACTTACTTTTCATACTTATTTGCTAATTGTGTGTGTATGTATGCTTATTTTCTAATATGATTTTCCTAAGGGCCTTGATTGTCTTATGATGTCATGGGTGTCCCATGTTTACGGCATTATGTCATATGTATGATCATGCATATCTTGATTGTAGGCTCAAGGGCCTTGATTATCTTGCGACATTGTGGGTATCCCATGTTTGCGGGTATTTTTCCTTTTGTGTGACATTTTTGATATGTTTGCACTTGTTTCTACATTGTATGCACTTGTTTTTTACTAACACATGGTTTCCTATTGTTGTTATTACTATTTTTTGCATTAACGTTGGTATTTCTATCATACTTCTTGTTATCATTTCACTTATTTTTTACCATGGTTTCTACCATGTGCATCCCTTTTGTAGATATATATTCTTCTTGATGGCCACCTTAGGGGTTATACATTAGTTTTTTGGCTTATCGGACATGGGTGTACATATTTTCTTTTGAGTCACGTGCTCAAATTATTCATTGCATGTGCCTCAAAAGAGGGGGAAAACATCTGGGGTTTATTCTACATTTCTAACAAACAATTTTTTTCTAGTCACAAAATATGTAGAGGCTACCTCAAAATTGGACTTAGACATAAGAAATCGAGTAATTATGCACAAGGGGAGAAATGAGGATCTTGTTCATGACCATATGGAAGGCTCGACCCTATAGGGAATTTTCTCTAAATCTTTCAACATTATCAATTTTTTCATCATTAGTACAACATTTCCATATGGTTTCATACTCATTTTGGCACAAATTCAAGGGGGCATAAAGTACTTCATTATCTCTTTCTCTATAATAATGAATTTCATCATCAATTTTTGGAAAATTGGGGGCATGGGTCTCCTTTCTCCACTCAAATTTTAGCATGCAATCAATTCTATTCAATTTCTACTTAGTTGTGTGGCACATGGGAAGAGTATGGGGGCAATTATTTCTATTTTCTACTGTGTGTCCTAATTTACAAAATTGGGCTTATATCCGTCTGCATACGGAATGGTCTGCGAGGTCGTGGAAGGTATCAAAGTAGTTAAGTTCTTCATAGGCATATTTTCCTATCCTCTTTCACTTAAGGGGAAGATATCATAGTTGTTGAATGAATTTGATACACAGTCTTCTTCTTTGGCAGGGTGCTTCATCTCCTCATATTTTTGGTTCTTCTCTTTGACATTCATGTGTTGGGTTGGTACACCTAATGCATCAACCTCTCCATTAGCACAATTGGGGATTTATTACCCCTAATTATCCATCATAATTTAACAAATCCAAAATATCCAAATCATAAGAATGAGAGGACATTCTCTCCTTAAAACAAGCAAGTGTATTCCTTCCATGTTTTGCATTTATTTTGGAATTTCTTGTTGCATATTTCTTTACATTAATTTCATTACATATTTATTTAAATTTTAGTTTCCTATCTTAGGCATTGACTACACTTTGTGTTAAGTTTCATTTTGGAGCATGCCAACACCAACACAACGAGATATTGCAAAATAAAGTTATTGTGAGAAAATACAAAGTGTGTCTACACACTCAAATATATTTTCCTTTAAGCATGTAATTTCATTTCATACTTAAAGGGGGTAATGTAGACACTTAAATTTAGAAATATATCCTTTAACATTGTTGATCTTGACATTGCACACTTGCATGGACAAATGCACTCTCCTCACTCTTGCTTAACACACCCTAATAGCCCTTCGATTACTTGATTATCTTTGCAAAACTCTTTATCATCAATTTATGAAGTTTAATTCCACAAAACAATCTAGCAACATACATCCTTTGACTCATAAAATTAAAACATGATTTTTTCCCTCCTAGTCAAAACTATCATTTTCGATCAGGTTTTACAAATCTACAAGTTGACCCTATTGTACGGTTTTGGGCCAACATGTTATGCATTAAAAATTTTAATTCCATCACCTTCATGCAAATAAATGTACACCCTTATTCAACCTTTCATGACATAAAAATATTTAGAAACATATATAAGCAAGTAAATTGTGACTCATTTAGGAACTAGAGCACTTTAAGAACTCTTCGTGTAAAATCAAACACAAAATTCATTCCAAGCTCCCTAAATTGTGAATTAATTCATGCACATACATTAGGAAGCACCCTCTACTAGTTTAAAGTCTTCTTCTAGGTATAGGGTTCTCCATATTCATTCTACAAAAAAACATTAACCCTTCCCAAGCATTTGAGCAAGTGTGAAACTTAAGAAAATATTATCTAAACACGATTGTCAATTTTGATTACACTACATGTAGATATCACATGTTAGGAGAACGACTTGAGGTTTGATCCTCTTCAAAATAGTGATGACATCGATGGTGCACATGGGTGCTTACAACCCACCTAGCTTTTTTTATAGGAACTCTTCACACTACAAGGGTTCTATGGTTTGAGAAGAGTTTACATGGCCAACTTGAAGGTGAGTGAAGAAGACCAACACATAGTGACATTCATTTCCAAGTAGGAGAATAATTAGGAAGTTGTAGACTTGGATTCTAAATAGGTCCAAGACCATATAGTAGGATGGGACCATACGAGACCCTTTTGACTAAGTTGTACAGTTTTGGCCAGGTTTAGTTTCAGGTGTCAATTTTAGTAATGAAGTATTTTCAATTCGGATCTCCCTATTCCTACATTCAGATCACTCATAATCTACTAGATCCACACGTAATCAACTAAGTGCACTCTTTCCCTCTTATTTTGATAGTTGTTAGATCAATAGTCACTTTGAAAAGATTTATTTTAATTTTTGCGATTAATGTTGAAAGTTAATTAAATCAGAATATCCACCTGTAACATTATTTAATCCTTATTTTACATGCTAGTTAAAAATTCTTAAATCACCAAAAATTATTGAAAGATTAACTTTCAAAAAAATTGAAATCACATTCATGAAAAATAGAGAAAATGGTGAAAAGGGACATAGAGGCAGATTTTATTTCAAACAAAAGAGAACAAGTTACACTTGGAAAACAAAGGATTTAATGAAAAGAAAATAAGAACAACAGGAAGCTTATGGCCCCACATTAACGACATTAATGTGGTTGTTAGAATTATATGTCAAAGAACTAATAAACATGAAAATGAGGCTTTAAGATATAGAGGCAAAAGAACATCATAAGGACAATAAGTTGAATGAAATTATATAATCCAATTGGAAATTGACAAGAGAGAATGAATTACTTTAAGAATAAATAAGCACCTTGTATGCCAACATGGAGAAAGGACAACAATTTTTTACCTCGATCAAGAACACCTTAGATCATTTGAAAGCAACATAAGTAAATAGGCCAAGAATAGTCAAAAGGGAGGACATTATAAAAGAGATCAAATCTACAATAGCAAATAAAAATTAAAATAAGCTAACTTGAAGGATCAAATTACATAATCTATGTCTTGGGCAGAAATAGTATGAGGGATGTTAGACAAGAAAAAAACTCATAGAGAAACACATTAAACTCTAGATAAGGGAAGAAAGGGATATCCAAGAAAGGACTACAAAACTTATCATTAAGGGACTAAAAGACTATGGAAACCGAGAACACGACAAATTAGTAAGAGACTTTCTTGAAGACCAATTATAATGGTTAGACCATATTCACAAATATAACATGACTGGAATAGCTACACCGTAAGGGAAAAAACATATCAAGGCTACCTTACACAACGTAAAAGATAAAAATAGGATACTAAGGAACAAAAAAATTCTTAGGGAAAAAAATTATCTAGATGAAGACCTAAGACCAAGGAAATAAGAAGAGAGAAGCAAATAAAGGGAGGAAGTGCAAGCAACAAGGGAAGCATGAAAATGGGAAAGGTTATACAATGGAAAATCCCAAATCACCCACTGAATGACACTTAAGAAATAGGATTCAGCTCCCAAAAAAACACTTAGCCTTAGCAAGTTGGAATTGTAGAGGCTACCCTTAGAGAAGAGGCCTTGAGTTAGGGCCCATTGCAAAAGGAAATAATATTATAATTCTCATCAAAACCCATGAACATGATGGTTGTAAAGTCTCAGAGTTGGAAAGGTATAGAAAATTTTTATTTTGGAATGAAAGGATTGGAAGTGGAAAAGGACATGGAGGGATAAAAATTTGATAAGAGAAATGTGGCATGGAATTACAAAATTAGAGAAAGAGGATCAAAACAAATAGTATATATGGCTGAAAATAATATGAATTAACATTATGGCTTTCCACAAGCTATTTTGCACTCAAGAGGATACAAAAAGTATAAGAAAAAACAATTAGATTGTGATGACCCTTATGCTTCACTCAAAAATGACATTTCAACATATAGTATGGCAGGGAAATCTAAATAATAGGTGACTTCAATGTGAGAAAAACTAACAACTAGGCCCTTGAGTAGAGAAATGAGGGGGATGAACACCAATGTTATAGCTAGAGGAAGGATATGGCCGATTTGGGAGAGGAGTTCACATGATCAAAATGGAGGTGTTACGCATTATATGGTAGAATTTTTGGGAACATGTATCGTCTATAATATGGTTATATGTAATGGCATGAGAGCATGACCAAATTCAAGCATAATCACTTGCAAAACATATAATAGACAAAGCGTGGTAGGTTATGTTATTTATTCACAAGGTTGTATTTTAAGATTAATGAAATTAGAAATAGGGGACTACCCTATAGAGATGAAATCAGACCATAACCCAATATATATGAAGATCAACATGCATATTAATAATCAACCAAGGGAGAAAATACACCACAACCAAAGAAAAACACCTCTTCAAGGAAAAAATATTATGACTTGAGAGAATAAAGAAATTTTTAAGGTAGCCATTGAAAAACACTTTCAAGAAGTGGAAGACAAAGCTCCAACAATAGACAATTGTCTTGTTCAAAGCAATATGTTGATTCCTGCCATCCTTGAAGAACCAATCATTTGAAAAAGATCTAGGTGTCGAAAAGAAACATAAGTAATTTTTTGACAAATTCATGGTATGATGAAGATTGTAAGGAAATGAAAAGAGCTTTAAGAGAGTGGGGAAAAACTAAAGAAAACAAAAAGGCCTATGAAAAATTGATTCAATTCAAAAAAGAAGGTTATATAAACAATAAACATAAAGAGTTGATTTCCCTAGGAAATCATAATCCTAAATGATTCTAGAAAGAACTTCATCAGAAGAGGAAACAAAGAGAGAATAATATAATAGACAACCGATGGCTAGCTTATGCAAAATTGTTATATGAGTGGGAGCACAATAAAGACACCCCCTTATCAACACAATAATTTAGGTCTTTTCCACATGAGATATCACTCAAGGCATAAAGAGACTAGCTTGGGGAAGGCTCGAGATATCGATGGGTTGCAAGAAGAGTATCTTAAATGGGGTGTTAATGTTCTCACACCACACATCAAACACATATTCAATGGTATCATTTAGGAAGGATTTCTACTAGATTGGATAACTAGTGTTATTATCCCCTATACAAAAGTGGGGATATCGATAACCTATCAAACTACCACACTATCATGGTAAACCCTCTTCTTGAAAAACTATTTGGGAGCATGATGGAGTGAATAATTAGTAGCTGGGCAAAATATAGGAAAAGAGAAAAATGTCAAGACATTTTTAGGCCAAAATACTACACTATTAACCATTGCATCAATCTTAGACATTTGATTGAAAAAGTGTGGGATAACCAAGGTGAATAACTTTTTTTTTTTTCTTTGTTGAATTTAAAAATCATTTGACATTTTACCTATAAATAAACTTCGGAGTAGGATAGAGTAGCTCGAGAAAACACAAACACTTCGCTATCAACCATTGCATCACTCTTAGATACTTGATTGAAAAAGTGTGGGATAGCCAAGGTGAAGAAGTTTGTTTTTGCTTTGTTGAATTCAAAAATCATTTGATATTATACCTATAAATAAATTATGGAGCAAGATAGAGTTACAAATGAGTATAGAGCAAATTGTCCATAGGCTATATGAGTAGATTAAGGAAAATATTAGAAGGGGAGGGAATGTCCGAACATTTTGGGAGTGAAATCAGTGTTAAATAAGGATGAGCGCTTTCAACCACTTTATTCGTGATCTACATCGAAAAACTAGAGGATTGAATCAACAAAATGAATGGGGATGGCATTCACTTATCCAATTGTATGATAAAATTACTTTCTATGCAGACGACCTCGTCCTCATTGCAAAAACAACACATAGTTTGAAAGATCATTTAAGGGAACTTGATATCTTCATCTCGAGAGGTTTGAATGCAAGTAAACATCAATAAAACCAAAGTCATGATATTTTCTTTACAAAGACAAAAAAATAAATTAGCTTTCTTTTTTAGGAAAAGCCACAAAAATAATGGAAGATGTATGCCTAGATTTGGATCACCTGCAAGATGTATTAGTTGAAATCTCAAAATAAATGGTGCTAAAACAAAATTAGATTATCATTGAATTGTTTCAAATCGCATAGATCAGATAATGTAGTATGATTGGCAATATTGACTGAAAAATGATCGAAGAATAAACTGGCTAGTTACTCGAATGAGATGATGCTATATTGGGTAAGGTCGGTATACCAATCTAAAACTTGATGACCTAATGATAATGGGAATTTTTGAAACATAAGTGTGTCTTCATGACTAATGAGATAGAAATCATACCTGAATATACACAAATTATTTTGAGGGTATTCTTTCGATCCAAACAACAACCTAGGTGGAAATTCTAGTGAGGCAACTTCCAGGAGTCATAACTTTTACACCGTAGCTTCAATTGACTCTATTCAAAATGAGTCAGAAAGATTGGAATGTTTGTAATTTGGTGAAAGAGTGAAAATGTTGTTTATAAAAATTTGGCCCCTGAAATACACTTCTAAAGGCCTTAAATTGTAATTTTTGTGGTGTTGTCTAAAAATAGTAATTTCAAAAAAATCGTATATGTATTTCAAGGAAGGTGAATCACATCATCTCCTCAAGATTACCTTCCACATTCTTCTATATTTCTCTTCATATTTCTAAAAGTAGTATATAAATAGATGTAATTCATAAGATGAATACATGCCTCTCCTTACAGAGATAGCTATTGCAATCACAATTTTCTGAGCAATATACATCTCTTTTTAGAGAGATTTTATGTTTACATATAGCACAATTGTTATTATTTCCTTTAATTCCAAAACCCTTGAGTTTTGGATTAGTGGTATTAGATAAAAATTATCTTGAGAGTGTATGATTCCCAGGACAAGGTCAGGATATAAGAAGCTTGGGTGGTCCACACAAGATCCTTCAAGATTTGAATACTTATTACAAGAGGCCTCAAATGGAAAAGAACACCGAGACAAATGATCCTCTCAAGAAAATGGTGAATGAAGCTCTCATGGAGAAAAAAATTAGATGTTACAAAAATTTACCCATATCCTTCAACAACTACACATGGGAAATCTTGCATCCTCCTTTACGATCCAACCCTTCAGTTCCCCAACTTAAGGTTCAAGTAAATTTTGATATTCCTATTTTTGAAGGTAAAATAAATTTTGATGTAGTATAAAATTAGTTGGACCAATTATCCTCATATTTTTCTGTCAATAAATTCATTGATAAAGAGAAGATAACATTTTCTCTCTTAAAATCATCACTGTAAAAAAATGGTGGGGGTGTACAAGAACAGAATCAATATGGATGAATTGGGCATGTAGAGTAGCCCATATGGGATGATTTTGTGGATGCCATAAAGGAAGAACAATACATTTTTGAGCCTACCATGATCAATACATATAGTGGTAGCAACTATGCTAAGGTAAGGACCAGTCGAGTTCGATTAAGATTATATTGATAATTTTCATAATTTGTCTACAAGATTGGACATTCAAGACATAAAACATCACAAGATCCTCAAATATTGTAGTGGCCTACAATGTACATATGGGAGGACATGGAATTATTTCAATTTCATACCCTTGGTGAGACATATAAGTTTGTGATCAAAATTGAACAAAAGTATAAAAGAGAAATAAAAAGAACCAACCTCTGAGGGGGAAAAATGATAAGGAAGGGTAGACCCGAGATAAGGGTTGGAAATAGAAGGATTCATAAGGAAATAAAACACATAAGGAGAAGAATTGGAAAAGTTGTGAGCTCCATAATACTAATCATCATTTCAAGGAATAATGTCAAGCCATCAAGTCCTTACTCATCGAGTCATCATCTTCAACACCCATTGTTCTACCTGGTGACACACCCCGAGGTCAAAGATGAAGAAGATGAAATTGTAGATGTTGAACTAGATGTGATCATTGTCACCTCACAAGTCAAGAATATGGATGAGAAGGAAAGGATATTTCACTCCAAGATTTGGGTAAAGGGTAATCCTCTATATTTTATTCTTGATAGTGGAAGTCAAAAGAATTTAATTTTTGTTGATGTTGTGAAAATTTTGAACCTTCCTATAAAGTCACATCCCCATCCATATAGTATCGGGTGGTTGAACCTAGGAAGAGATATCCATGTCACACAACAATGTCTCCTCCCATATGCAATCAAACCCTTCCATGATGAAGTCCTATGTGATGTTGTTCCATTGGATGTTTGTGATGTTCTCTTGGGCCAACCATTCATGTGGGATAGACATGACATCTATGAGTCATGACCTCAAAGGGTCATCATTATCATTGGGATTTGGTGCTATCGATACCCGAGATCATTCCCTCCAACTTTTTTCCCTCATCAGTTCCAAGCAATGTAAGAAGTGGGTGGAGAAAATAAAACAGTTTTTCATCATGATGATCAAGCCAAAAATACCAAGAAATTTATTGCGGCCACCTTGAACAAGCATTCAGTGCAACAAAAGAAGTAGATGGACAAAATCATAGCTAATTATGATGATCTATTCCAATCACCTACAGGAGTGCCACTTTAGTGCAAGGTAAAACATGTTATTTATTTGGTCTTGGGCTCTCCTTTACCCAATATCCCTGTGTATTACAGGTCAGTCCTTGAAAATGACAAGATCAAGAGGCAACTCTAAGAATTGATTCAAAAGGGACACATTAGGCCAAGCTCTTCACCCTATGGAAGTCCAATTGTCTTGGCACCAAAGAAATATGGAACATGGAGACTTTTCATTGACTATCAAGCCTTAAAAAAAATTATTGTGAAGAATCACTACCCCCTTTCGAGGATTGATGATTTGTTGGACCAACTCCGCGGTGCAAAATTCTTCACCAAAATTGATCTCAAGTCTAGATATCACCAGATTCCCATGAGCCCATCCAGATGTCTGGAAGACTACATTTAAGTCTTGGGAAGGTCTATTTGAATGGTTGGTCATGCCCTTTAGACTAACTAATGCTCCTACAACATTCATGAGGATGATGGATGACATCTTGCAGCCCTACACCAATTCCTTCGTGGTTTTCTACTTAGATGATATACTCACCTATAGTCAGTGTGGGAAGAACATATATAACATGGTTGAGAAGTAATTCAAACCCTTCAAAAGTATAGGTTGTATGAAAATCTAGACAAATGCACATTTGGGATGAGGAAGGTTTAGTACCTAGGGTATGTTATGGATGAAGGAGTCCATGTTGACCCAGAGAAAATATAGGTTATTTAGAAATGGCCTACTCCAAAGACTCTTACATAACCCTCTAGCTTCTTGGGTCATGTCAATTTCTATCTATGATTTGTCTTGGGTTTTTCACATATTTCTTGGCCATTGAACCAAGTGACTAAAGGAGGAAACAAGGCTACATTCGATGGGGGAGGTGCAACAAAGAGCATTTAAATGTTTGAAAGAAATATTATGCTCGACCCTTATTCTCTCCTTACCTAACCTGCATCAACCTTTCAAATTGATGACAGACACATCTGAGTATGCCATGGGAGTTGTTATCATGCAACATGGCCACCCTATTGCATATCATAGTGAAACATTCAATGACATGATCAGGAAGTACCCAACATATGATAAGGAGCTTTATGTCATCATCCAATCTTGCAAGTAATGGAAGCACTACATTCTAGGGAAGGAGACAGTCATCCACACAAACCACATGCCATTGGAGTTCCTTCAGATGTAGAGAAAACTAAGGAATGAAAGACACTAGAAGTGGGCCACATACCTGCAATACAGTTCCACCTGATAATAAAACATAAGAAGGGAAGTGCCAATTAAAAAATAGATTACCTAAGCCACCCTGCAATTGTAACCCTCACAACTATCCTTGACCTCTATGGACATGAGACTTCTAGTTGGTGCACTTTGTATGAGATGGATCCTAAATTTTTTGATACATATCAGGCCCTTTGAGGAGGAAATCATGTCCCCAATTTATATCTATAAGATAACCTTCTCTGCCACATGGGACACATTTTTGTTCCATTTGGTGAACAACAAAAGATGATATGGGAGGCACACTTTACAAGAGAGCTAGACACTTTAGTGTGGACAAAAAAATTACAATACTTCAAAATCACTTTTACTTGGCCCAATATAAGGAATGGTGTGGTGAATTACATCAAATATTTCACCCCTGTGTAATTGTCAAACCAGCTAATAAGAAACAAATATTGTAAATGCCATTTCCGAAACCAACCAAGCCTTGGGCCTCCATCTTAATGAATTTCCTCTTAAGTTTTCCAACTTCAAAACATGGAAATGATTGTGTTTTTGTTGTATTTGATCAATTTTCTAAAATGGCTATAATGATTGCTTGTAAGAAAAATATTTCTATTGAAGAAACTGCTAAACTTTATTTTAGTCATGTATGGATCACCTTTTGGCTTCCCAAGTCTATCATTTTTGATAGGACAACAAGTTCTTGAGCATCTTATGGTCTACCCTATGGGGAATGATGGACACTAAGTTGATGAAGTCCACATCCTTCCACCTACAGACTGATGGAAAAACAAAGGTGGTGAACCTTCTGATTGTCCACATGCTTCATATGTATCACTCCAAACACCCACATACATGGGATAAGGCCCTTCCCTACATATAACATGGATACAATTAGGCCCTGGAAAACTCCACTGAGCACATTCCTTTTCAATTTGTTATGGATTCTATCCTATGACACCCATTGATGTATGCATTTTGGTGCATACAATGGAATACATGTCTCATGGAAAAACTGAAGTATAAAAGGCAACAAGGTTTGTTAAACAAATTTAGTACACTCAGCAGTAATTCCACGACATTTTACCGAAGATAAATGACAAGTATAAACAATGCCATGATTAACACAAGGTTCCACACCATTTCAAGATTGGTGATAAAGTCTGGTTGTGGCTTGTAGGTCCACACAGGAAAATTTTACCTTTATGGTATGGTCCCTATACTATCACCAAATAAGTTGACAAAAATGCTTTCAAGTTGAATCTTCAACCTTACCTTGGTTTGCATCCTATATTCAATGTGGACCTCCTCAAACCATATCAACGGCCTCTTTTGGACACCTCAATTATAGAATAACAGTTGGACATATCCGAACTCAACCTAGAAGCTTTTCTCCTATTGAAGAAGATTAGATTGTGGACACTTGGACAAAGACAACCAAAGGACATCCTATTCATCTCTATTGGGTGATCAAGAAAGGAAATATCAATCATAAAGGTGAGTGGCTTACTGTGTACTAGATACAGAAATAATTTCCACACTTGATGGGACTCCTTGGTGCAATGGGGGCCATTGTTTTTGAAGGAGGGAGGAATGATCTAGAAAACAACCCATGTGATAATCCTAGTGGGGCAACTTCCCAGAGTAATAAATTTTGCACCATGGCTCTGATTGACTCCATTCAAAAATCATTAGAAATATTGGAATGTGTAGAATAGGGTGAAGTCTTGGAAAATTTTGACCCCATAAATCCACTTCTAAAGGCCTCAAATTGCAATTTTTTTGTGCTATCTAAAAATACTAATTTCACAAAAAAATTGCATATGTAATTCATGGAAGGTGAATAACATCATATCCCTCAATATTGGTGACCTTCCACATTTTTTTAGATGTCTCTTCATATTTATGAATGTAGTCTTTTATTTCACTAAACAGCCTAAGGCACGCTAGCACATCACCCAAGCAGACCTAAGCACTCACCAAGCACACAAGGGTATCAAGTCCCACTTTTATGACACTTATTCATGGAGTTAACATGATCATACAAATATTCCAGTTCCATAACTAGTAATCAAGTATAGTGCATAGCATAAAATAGATCTAAATCATAACCATATGTAAGAATAAATTATACAAGAATCAAGATCAAATTCACCATGTAAGAACCAGTCACAGTTATGTCAGCAATCAATATCCAGCCACATAAATCCATTGTATTAATTGTTGTAAAACACAAAAGTTGCATACATACATAGTAATGTCACCATAAGTCATGTGCGCCCATAAACCAATAGCATAACTCTATTATAGAACTGACTCTCTAAATCATGTAAATCAATACATATTTATATGTAGTGGGGACTTTCCCTTCACTATTCATACACCTTCCAAAATAGGCTATATGCTAAGAATAGACATGCGGCGCTACAAGATAATTATAAAAGCATACAAGTAATCCTAATAATAGTCCCTCTATAGATAACTCTAGTTCACATCCTATTATTAGAAAATGTGCATGTCGCATGATCTTCCACTCCTCATAATCAATCTTTGTGTGTTTTCCAAGTCTTTTAACAAACGTGCTCCACACTCAACATCTATATTTAGCCTCATACTAAAAATGGCTAAGTCTTAATTTCATGCTTCCTGGGAGTTCCCTATTCCACTATGCTTCCGCACGTACCTTATGTTTGCGCGTGTAATCCTTATACACCTTCGATACTTAGGCCATAGTTTACCACCCAACATTACCCCACACTTGTTTCATTACCACCCCCAACAATGGGTAACCATGACTTATCTCTCCATGAATAAAGAATAAGGAATGAAAGAATAATTGTACATAAAGAATGAAAGAATACTTGGGCACTCTATCCCTCCTCTGTAGGAAGAATCAATTTTGGATATTCACTTTTGATCTCTGCTTCTAACTCATTTCAATTATTGAGCACCTTATAAGTTTTGTCTTGGATGTCTGCAAGTACCCCATCCATCTCTTCTAAAGTCATGTTTTGGCCCTCATTGTGCAATATCCTGAGGATGTTAGCCAGGGTTGAGACCATCCCATCCATGACATCCATTCATCACGCTATCAATTTTCCAATTTCCTTGATCTTTTCCTTATGAGGGTCCTAGGTTGCTGCAAGCGCATCACGCTTCTCTGCTACCAAAGTGAGCCTCTCCTCACGCCCAAGTTTTTCATTCTTCATGGCCTTGAGGACCTCATTATCTTCTTCCAGTGTCCATTTCCTTATTATTATTTTAGGATTCATGCACATGTTTAGCGCCAAGTCTACCTTTTTTAATTCATCCTTTAATGTCTGCAGTATAGATTCATACCCAATTATCTTATGTGTTATCGTTTCCTTGGCCTTCTCTGCCTATGCCGCAACATCCTTTGGTTTTGGCTTGTTTGGACCCTCATCTAATACCATATGAACTAATGTTTGTAAATAATGTAAAGCAAAGGGGAATTCTTCATCACTTTTTCCTCATATTGTGGTCTAACCTTTAAGATCTCATCCCCAATTTTCTCTGCCATTTCAAGAAATTTTTGCACCTTCGCATCAGCTTTCTCTTTCTCTTCTATCAAGCATTTGATCTCAATATATTTATCCTTTTTTCTTCTAATAGAGCATGAATAGTTGTCGCCTTATCAATATTTTCTCGCATGTAACCTTTCGAGATACCTTCATTAATGTGCTCACATGTTCATCTGAAAACTGAGTTGGCTTGATTGTGATATGGCAAGAATGTGGCACTTTCTTCATTCTCTATGACACACATGATTCCTCACAAACATCAAATTCAGGCTCATCCATGTGATTCTACATACTCCATGATAATTGTTTGTGAGTGCATGTAGTCACCATATTTGGATCCATCAATTCCCATCCATATAACCGTTCCTTTTCCATAGTACTCTAGAACTGGCATGAATTATCTTTGTCGCGTCTATAGACACCTGAATTCTACTTTTGCAATCTTATTGCCAAATGCACACAAATCACTCTCATTCTTGCCAAATTCATTATAATTAGTGGTTTTCACTAATTAACTAATGTTCCTTATCAATTTAGCCAATTAACACCACGTTGTTGATTGTGTAACCCCTTTCACATTCAGGATGTCACTTTACGAATCATAAGTCAAAATCCTCTTCAAAATAGACAATTAGTGTTTATAAGCTAATTAAGCCTATTTTTCCCTTGATTTGGTCAATATACCCTAGTATTGACTCAAACCCCTCTTCTAACCACTCAAAATCACCCCATTCACCTCCACAACATCTCAATAAGCTTCAAAAGCTTATCCTAGCCTCCTAGTTGACCCTAAGTAGTTGATTAAGGTTTCACACCTCTTAATCACTTGGTAATTCACTAATTGTGATTAGCAAGGCCTAATCATGATTAGAAATTCTAATCTAATTTGGGGCTTTTAGTCCCACATGCACCAAAACATGTTTATACCAAAATGAAAACTATAAAAAGGGTGCACCTCATTCCTTTATAATTTACACCATGCTTTAATTTGCATCTCATATAATAAATATGATATATAGCCAAGTTCAATCCTTGTTTAAAGCCTTCAATGGGTTTAGTATATGGATATCCAAATGACCAAGTATTCATTTGGAGAGGAAATTTCACCTTGTTTGGAGTAGCAACCATACCCATTTGATTGCCCTCTTAGGTCTATTTAGGCCCATGTTAGGTAATTCAAGCATATTAGTAGGCATGTTTAGTTGGATTTTGTATTGTTTTCATACTAGTTAAGCATTCTTTTAAGCTTTTATCTTAATGTTACCTTCCTAGGCTTAGAACCTTAGCTATTTGGTGGAAATGGTATTAGCCTTCCTTGTTTAGATTTGCAATTTGATTATGAAAATTTTGGGTGTCATCAACGTCATCAACATAGCCAAGGTTTTGTGTTCTTACCATCTCATCTTCCTTGGGTTAATTGTTGGGCTTTCCTAGGTACTCCTACGCCTGTGGCCCACATTCTTCTCGTACTTCCTCTTCTTCCCAGTTTCCTTATCTATACACACGAATGTTCTATAATTTATGTATCTCCACCAATGTAGCTCTCCTTTTAGGTCCCTACATGTTTACACATGGACATCCTCCTCGTACAAAGGTTGCTCACCACCTATCTCCTCGTCCTCTCGTGCTCCCAAACTAGGGGTGGAAACATCATCCGCATGCTTCTATGTGAAGACTTCTCTTCTTCACTATCCTTGACCAGAATATATTTTCACCTTTTCTTCCTTCCTTCCTCGGCCTTCTTCACCGATGTTACATGCAGTGATCTTCTTACTCACATACGCCTTCTACATAACACTCTTCTAGTATGATCCAATCCAGTGTTGTCTTCTTGTTCTTCTTCTTGCTTCTCCAAGAAAAATTTTAAGCCTTTAAGTATCGGCTCTTCCTTCCTCGGGGTGTCTAATCTAATGGCTTCCTTGTGCCTACCATATGCTTCCCTTTTGGAGGACAGGAAAAGATAAGTCCCTTCCGAAAGCACCTTCCCATCCTTGAAACGTGGCCTCAGATATACATATACGCATGCAATCTCAATTTTCCCCATGGCCAGAGTCTCCAAAGTTATGTCAATGTTGTCCATCTCCAGCTTTTCCACATACACTTCCTTGTTTGGCCATACATATGTCTTACGCAAGATATGTATATCTATGTCTAATTTATCAACATCAAACTAGAGCTTCCACACATTATGCAATCTATTTACTGAATATTTAAAATAATGCATGGTGAGCAAAGGGTAACTTACACCAAGGGCTCTTTTCACCCGTCTTCATGAAAAACCTCCCCAAGCTGAAGTTTTAGTACAACCCGAACTTTTCTCGTCCATCTAATATTGTAGGTAGCTCACGTGGTATGCGTCACTCTCTTTCGAATTCCCGGTGCATCCTTCTAAACCATTTATCGGGTGCTCCTTGTAAGTTCTTGAAATGGAACCATGACATGTATACTTCAAAAAAATTATACGCAGGTGATTTATTTTCCATGGGATACTCCCAAACTTTCTCCTTGGCCCATCAAGCATGCCGATTTCACTGAAGACTATCAAAAGTAAAATAGCACCCCAGGTTATTTTATCACCTTTGTCATCTTGGATGTGCACCTACGCTATTAGGCTCTTCGCAATATAACATGAAATGTTATAGTAGGTCTTGCTCACCATTTTATACGCTTTATATAACCAAAGCATTGATTGAACTTTGTCCATCTCTTTGAAACACCTAATTTGTAACCTTTGAGCCACGTTGCAACCCTTACGGCCATATCCTCTATGTTCATAACCTTGAATTCGCGTCCTCCCTTTTTATACTTAAACATCATGGTCATCACATTAACTCCCTCATCATCTAATAGATCACCCACAATCTCTAAACCCGAGTCACGCAACCATGTGACCTTGCCAACCAATTTGGTGGTAATCCACATCCTCCTTCTGGAAAATAGAAGAAATCTTCATGTATGTACAACATCAAGCACTAGTAAAACTGGTCGACTTTCCAAAATATGGCAATTCAAGGAGTTGAATAATCCCAACACTCTCCAAAAATTTCTTCACTGAATCATCCAAAACCCTAGTTCCATCTTTCATCCTCCTGTTTGTCTTCTAGATGGTCTCTGTAATGACATCCTTACTGGTCTTCTTGGTCCTGTGATTGAAATCATTAATTTTGCATTGTGTTATCTTTGATGCCCACGGTCTCCCTTTGATCACCCCCTCTAGATATTACATTTATACCACCATTCTTCGCGCTTTTGGCCTCCTTTTAAGGACTGGGCTCACCTTGGTGCCATTTTCTCTTCTTGACTTACAGGTATGTTCTGTAACTTCAAATTTTTCACCTCCTTACCTTGCACACCTCGAATTCAAATCAAACTCTTTTAATCTCGTGAAACCCTAGTTTTCCCTAGTTGCACTAACCCACCTTTGAACACATGCACAACTAGCTCAATAACACTTATGCGCAGAGTTTCATCGACGATGTGTCTTAACCTCACATGGTTCGTCACTCCACAGATTGCTCATCACACTATGCTTTTCATCACACTTCACAATTTGATAGCTCAAAGGATGAAAGGTAACAATAATGCTACACTCACCAACTTTATATCCCATTTCAAAATTATTCACATTAATTTATCCCTAACTACCACCATACACTTCATTAATTCTACATATGTGCTATTTCGTGCATTTCACCCTAACTTTCCATGCCTCAATCATAACCTTCTAGCGCGCCCACTACTTCTTGGCCACAAATTTCCTTATGCGCACTTCCCTGCACCAAATTACCTATCCAATGTGCATCATCCCAAGTAGTTTCCAATGTTATAGCCTACCTCGTATTACACTGAGCATCCATCCTCCTATGCATGGTCTTCAATCCAAGAAATTTCTTTGAAATTTCTTCTCAAATCTATCTCTTCTCTGAGCACTTATAAGTTTGTTTTTGCCTTGCATTGCAATGAAACAAGGCACCAGTCAATCTTTATTGATCCACCTTACACTAAAATTATGTGTGGTCCTCTGTGGATGAATTCAATATATAGTAATTAGTTTTGAGGCACAAGCACCCTTATTAGATAAAACATTGAACTAAATTGACAAAGCATAACAACGTGAAAAGAAAACACAAATAAAGGAATGCATTTAAAGGAAATCTAATCTAAATGGCAATATTTCCTTATTACAAACACCAAGAAGAATTATTTATAGTAGGGCTTTAGCCTACTCCCATTGAAATAACCGAGCAATTGTGTCCCATCCAATGTCTATAACTAGCAAGTGCCTGAATCAAGTATGTAAGTCACAACATATGGTCCTAACTAATACACTTTAAGTTTTATAGGGTGGCACAAGAACTTTGAATCATATAGGAGAACCATTTTTCTAACTTCAATCTTTTTATCCTTGATATGCCTATCATGTCATGCCTTCGCCTAGTTTTTGTTGTCTTCGACTTCATCGTGATATTGTGCACCTTTCATCTAAATGCATCAGTTTATCAATTCACTCCTCAAGTGCTTGTTCATCATCTAGACCTCCTACACACACAATATGTAGAGAAGGTAGCATAAATTCCTTTGGTAAAACAACCTCTATTCCAAACACTAATTGAAAGGGTGTGTCTTGTTCATTTTTGGTAAGTTGTCCCGTATGGCCAAAATACAACAGAGACTTTATCATCCCAGTTTTTCCTTCCAACATCATAAATCTTAGTCAATGTATGTCCCAATATCTTATTGAAAGTATCAGCAGTTTCATTAGCCTGTGGGTGATAGGGTGTTGTTTTGTGATGTTCCACCATAAACTCAGCCAATAATATCCTGATAGTCTCATTAAGAAAATGAGTGCCCTATCACTTGTCAAACTCAATGGTTATCCATACCTGTTGATAATGTTCTCCCACAAAAACCTTCTGTTGTAGTTGTACAATACTTTTTAGGTGTTGCTTATTCCCACCTTGTAAGATAATCTATACAATTTATAATGTAGTGTGATCCAGTCCTACGCGCAAGTGGGGAAATAGGACCCACAAAGTCAATTTCCCACTTTTCAAAAGGTTCTGCACTAGCAATAGGCCTCAAAGGAATTTCATCTCTATGCCTAGGCTTTCCAAGGCGCTGACAATGATCACACACCTTTGCATATTCCTTACAGTCCTTATATATTGTTTCCACCGAGGTGAGCTAATAAAACATTACACACTTTGTGAAGCATCTCCGATTATAATGTCCACTGCAATCCCACCATGAGCTTCCTCCATAATAGCTTTGCACTCATGCTCAAGTACACACCAAGCGCAAAACTTCATCCCGTCCTAGTTTGTATAAGTCTCCACTGATCAACATGTAAGGTGTGACACGTATGGAAATTTGTTTCTTCTCTAAACTCTTCATCCCTTCAAGCACCACACCAAGTACATAAAAACACAACAATATCTTCTAAGTCAAAGGGCACGTGGTTCAATCGGAATAGTTTTGCATCCACATCGTATCCTCAATGCTTTGCACATCCTCTCCGAATTAATCCTTGATAAATGATCTGGTCTAGAATTACTCTTTCTGGTTTCACTACCACTATAAAATCAAACTTCAAACAATAGAATCCAACAAAGATATGTGCCCTCAAAATTGGCATGTTCACCAAATACTTGTTGTCATGTGATCTATATAGAATATAAAAGGAGTTTCTAGAAAGTATTGTCTAAACTTATGTAGTGCATAAATCATGGATAAAGCCTCGCGCTTTGTAGTTGTATAACTTTTTCCGGTTGGTGTCAACTTCCTTCTTGCAAAATAGATAGGATGATCCACCATTCCCTCACTAGGATAGGATAACATTGCTCCAATGGCCATACTAGAAGCACTAACTGTCGATACTAAAATTTTCCTCCGTAATTTCTATTTCATTAATGTATATATTAGGAATAGGATGTTGTTAAGTACAATTAGTAGTAGCGTCGATAGAAGATAACGGCACCATCGATGACGGTGCCGCCAATAATGTGGAGTACGAAGAATGATCAAAGTACAATAGGAATGTTGTAAAAGTAAATATTTGTCGTAAGTGGTTCGGTAATGTTAAAATGTCAAAGTTTGGGTAATTAGAGAAGTAGGGTCTACATGATTAGGAATTAGAAATATTATATTGGTAATAAGGACAAGGAGTGAGGTCATAAATATTTTGTGTATTTTATTTGTAAAAAGTCTAAAAATGTGGAACCCATGTAAAATGATAAGGTTTATCTTATCTTAAAAGATAAGCTTACATGTACAGATAAGAGTTAAGGTATGGAATATGATTCGTCAGAGTGGATTTCTTATCCTATCTTAGAGATAAGATGGATAAGCCTGGAAGTTCTATAAATAGAGAGGCCACCCCCCTCATTTAGCATAGAAGGAAGTAGTGAGAAATATTGTAGGAAGTGTGCAAAGGAAGCCATTAAGAGGTGTAATTGTAAAGTTTCTCCCATAGTCTTGGTGAAAGGAAAGTGAAGTCAATAACACTTGAAGTACCTCATGGGTGAGATTGTAACAATTTCATGTTAATATTATAATTTACTTTGATATTTCAGATTTGTCATCATTCCGTCTTATCATAGTCGATGGTATTCTTGTGTTATGTTGTTGTTTTGTTTCCAGATTACATCCACCAAACTAAAGGTTGTGCATTAGTAAATAATCATAGCATGAGGAGTTCCCGGTGAAGAATTATCATAGTGCCGGATTGGTGATGACATTTTGGTTCCGTTGCTGGGACCATTCCTCGTTGGTGGATTTTCTGGAGAGATATTCCCACTTAGTCAAAAATCAATTAGAGGGTAACCTTGTTTTTCTTTGTGCATAGTAGTTACCATGGTAAAGTCATTTTTGCCGTGAATAGTAGTTACCATGGTAAATTCATTTTTGATGTGAATAGTATTTGCCACAAGTAAAGTCACTTTTACCGTGAATAGTATTTACCGCATGATAACTTCACTTTTTACCGTGAATAGTGTTTACCATAGTAAAGTCGCTTTTAACCATGATAAGTCAAGTTTTACCATAGTTTACCGTGGTCATTTCTATTTCTTGTAGAAAGGTGTAAAGTCACTTTCTAGTATAGTGATTCCAATTATTTGTGCACATAAGCCTTGTTGATTGTACTTGTGGGTTGGTATTTCACGGGGTTACTTTTGAAAATGGGAAAGATTCCTATTTTTTCAGCTCAATCTAATGAAGATGCTTCTTCTTTCATTCAAGAGTTTAAACGATATCGTATTTGTAATGGCCTTACAAGAAGGGAACAATGGACTGAATTTTTCCTACCTTTTTGGATGGTTCAGCACTTAGGTGGTTTAAAACACTAGGTGATAATGTGAAAAATTCATGGGGTTTATTAACTAAAAGTTTTCTTGAAGAATTTGGTGAACAACAAAAATATGCAGATCTCATGATCGAGATCACAAAGCTATCCCAAGAAGAGAAGGAGAAGATAAGGGATTATCATGCTCATGTTCTAGAGCTAAGGAGGAAGCTCGATGCCCAGATCGGAAGGAAGGATTAGCGAGATGGGTTGATGAACAGCGTGGATAATCTCCTCTGTAAGCACTTCATTCTTGGGATGAAGCCGAGAGATCGACAACGAGTGAAGTATGACTTGCCCTACCATTGAACAAGAAAAGGAGATTGCAAGAAGGCAAGAAGAAAGCATGGAAGAGGAGCCCAAAGAAATTGTTGCTAAAGTAGAGCCTACACCGGCACCTTTGGTCCAGAATCCAGACCACTCCCTATGAGCACAAATATTTCTCCTAGTACATCTACTGAGTATGAAGATCTACTCAAAAAGATGGGTCAGTTAACTATTAATCTTCTTCAAGGAAAAGAATTTAGTTCTCAAGGAGGAGATAGAGGTCCAAAAAGAAATCTTTACGAAGTTGTATGTTATGGTTGTTCAAAAAGGGTCATTATAAGTATAATTGTCCAGATAGAGCTTCTACATCCGGTAAAGGAGATAATGATAAAGGAAAAGCACTGTGAATTCTTTTGATGTAGTAGATAAGAATAGAAATAATGAAGTAGATGTGTTTGTAACAAAAAGAAAGAAAGAAAAAGATAATCAAGATGGAAATGATCCTAAGAAGATGAAAGGAGAAACTAGTAAGAAACATAGGAGAAGAAAGTTGGGTGTGCGGGATTTTTCGATTTCACGGGGCAAGGACCATACTCCATCTTGGAAGATCTGTCCAAAAGGCCTATAAATATTACATATGGTCAACTCTTGGCTATGTCTTTGGAGAAGAGGCGGGAGCTGCGAAGTGGACTCAATGCTCGATGAAGAAAGGAGGTTGAGGTCCCCTGTTTTGGAGGCGAGGCGGATCCCTATGCTCCACAAGTGAGGTATTATGTAATGGTATTTCAATTCATGATGTCTTAGTTGATGGAGGTGCTGCAGTTAATGTAATGACCGAGTCTGTAATGAATATGTTGGGTTTAAAAATTGATCGCCCTTCAACACTTATGTTAAGGTCATTAAATAAAGGAAAAACTAAACCAAGATGTGTAGTTTCAAATGTGGCAATATCTCATTATGGGTGTTGTATGTGTGGTAGACTTTCGGGTGATGAAAAATGGTATGCTGTTATGTACCCAATGCTACTGGGAAGACCATGGCTAAGGAGAGTTCATGCAATAAACTACTGGAATGAAGGTTTCATGACACTTGGACGTGGTAGAGAGAGGGTGAAGATAAACGTGATCCCTCGACATCATAAAGCAGAACCTGTGGATTCAAGTGATGAAACTGATGATTGGACATCCTCTTATTACTCTAATACCAGTGAAGTGGACACTGAAGATGAAGAAAGTGAGGTTGATGTTTCATTCATGGATATCCTTCCAGTCACACCAACTCATGACCCCATAAAATTATCTCAAGAAGAAGTTGATGTTCGTCTCCAACAAATAAATATTGGTGATCTTTGTGATAGAGAGTGAGAAGGAATCCTACCTCCAGCTCTTTCGAAGGTACATACACCTATTCACTTTTGATTACAAGGATCTCCATCAAGTAAGTTGGGTAGAACATTCTATTGAGCTGGTAGATGGTGCTAAGCCCATAAAGCAAATGCCATATAGAATGAATCCTAATTTTTCCAAGATTGTAAAAGAAGAAATAGATAAGTTACTTGATGTAGGATTCATATTTGTTGTGGAGAATTCAGAATGGGTTTCTCCCATTGTGATCTCAATAAAAAATAATGGGAAGCTACGCATTTGTGTTGATTACAGGAAGCTCAATAAGGCAACAAAGAAAGATCATTACGCTCTTCCATTTTCATATTAGATCTTGGATGAAGTAGTTGGCCAGGAGTGCTATAGTTTTTCTTTGATGGATATAGTGGCTACAACCAAGTTCGTATAGCAAAGAAAGATCGGTGAAGACCACGTTCACCACTCCTTGGGAACGTTTGATTATAGAGTTATGCCTTTTGGGTTGTGTAATGCTCCAAAGAACATTCCAGTGTTTGATGAATAGGGTGTTCGAACCCTACATTGGGACCTTCATCGAGTATTTACGGATGATTTTTGCATCTATGGGAGCAAGTTGGACCACCTGCACCAGATGGAGACAGCATTTCAAAGGTTAGATGAAGCACAAGCCTCACTAAACCCTACAAAGTGTGTCTTTGGATGTTCTAAAGGTGTTTTGTTAGGGCATGTTGTATCCAGAGATGGTATTGGTACTGATCCTGATAAAGTTTCAAAAATCAAAGATTTACCATTTCCTATTAATAGAAGTAAGTTGAGATCATTTTTAGGCCATGTGGGTTACTATAGAAGGTTCATCAAGAATTTCTCAAAGATTGTGACATGACCACTAACCAGTTCTTGAAGAATGATGTTACTTATGAACCGGGAAATAAGGCGCATGAAGCTTTTGGACAATTGAAGGAAGCCCGGTGTCTTCACCTGTTTTGAAGAATTCAAATTGGAGTAAGCCATTCATTGTGTACATTGATTCCTCGGATGCAAAGCACTAGGAAGTACTTTGAGCCAAAAGGATGAAAATGGGAATGAACATCCAATTTACTTTGGGAGGCAGCGGACAAATGAGCAGTCTTGAGGTAAATTATCTGAATCTGAAAAGAGGCTCGCTATCTATTTTTCTTTGTAAAGAAGTTTAGAAATTACTTGCTAGGGTAAAAATTTCTAGTTGTAACAGATCATCAAGCTCTAAAATATATTGTAAATAAGCCTAACCCATCAGGGAGGATAGCAAGATGGATAATTTTGCTACAAGAATTTGAATTTGATATTATAGATAGGCCAAGAAAGAAGCATGTCAATGCAGATGCACTCTCTCGAGCCTATGATGGTTTAGGATCATCTTGTGATGATGATGATTTCCCCGATGCAGCATTGTTATCCCTTGACACAATCCCTAGTGAATACATAGATATTTGGAATTATCTCGAATGAATTCAAGTTTCCGATGGTGCCAATGCAAAGACTAAGAGAAAGATTACTCAAGCCGATCGTCCATTTTCTATTCTCGCATGGATTATTATTTTGAATAGGACACGATGGACAAGATGCAAGACGGTAGTTGGACGTGATCAAGGGAAGGAGCTGCTAGAAGAATTCCACAATGGTACATGTGGAGGGCACTTCTCTGGACAACTTACAAAGCAAGAAGGATCTTGGATGCAGGTTATCACTGGCCCACTCTTTTTAAAGATTTTTATAATTATTATAAGACATGTGATATTTGTCAAACACATGGTAACCGTAAGACTTCATCAGCTCCATTATGCCCTATTCTTCCACTTGGTCCCTTTGAAAAGTGGGGAATAGACGTTGTAGGTCCACTTCCAACTACCTCACGCCAAAATAAGTATATTGTAGTTGCCACAGCATTATTTAACCAAGTGGGTTGAAGCTAGGCCATTGAAAAGCGACTTCCATGGATGAGGTGGCAAGGTTCATATATGAACGCATTATCACGATTTGGTTGTCCATTAGAAATTGTAATGCAGATCAAGGAAGCCACTTCATTAATGAGGTAGTAGAAGCCCTAGTCAATAAATTTTCTATTAAGCACAGGAAGGCAACAACATACAAGCCAAGTACAAATGGACAGGTGGAACGAACAAATTTTGTGTTGTGTCAAATTCTAGCAAAAGATGCGCCTTGCGCAGTACATAAGTGGGATAAAAGGATTCATGCAAGCATTGTGGGCATATAGGGCAACATCAAAGTTAGCAACAGGATACTCCACATTTCGGTTGGCCTATGGCATTGATCTAGTTCTTCCTATTGAGTTTGATATTCCCACTTTGTGAGAGTTATGAAAAATGAAAGGATGGATGAAAGTGATTCAGTAAAAGAAAGGTTGGTACATCTTCATTTGCTAGAGGAAATGAGGGAAATAACAAAGGATACAAGCCATAAGAAGAAAATGAAGCAGAAAGAATACTTTGATCAAAAATCCATTGGTCCCCATTTCATGTGAATGACTTGGTTCTAGTATATGATTCCGTATACAAAAAAAAAGAAGCAGAGAAAATTTCTTCCAAAATGGATGGGGCCCTACAAAATAAGCAATTTGTGCATGAAAATGGTACGCACTGATTTGGAGGAATTGGATGGCACTCCCATTACGAAATGGGTCAACCACGACAAGTTGAAGATTTTCCAAGCACTGGAATAGTCTACTCGAGGACGGAGTAGAAGCTAGGAAGGGGAAGATGTCGACACTAAAATTTTCCTCCGTAATTTCTATTTCATTAATGTATGTATTAGGAATAGGATGTTGTTAAGTATAATTAGTAGTAGCGTCTGATAGAAGATAACGGCACCATCAGTACGGTGCCGCCAATAATGTGGAATACGATATGATCAAAGTACAATAGGAATGTTGTAAAAAGTAAATATTTGTCGTAAGTGGTCGGTAATGTTAAAATGTCAAAGTTTGGGTAATTATAGAAGTAGGGTCTACATGATTAGGAATTAGAAATATTATATTGGTAATAAGGATAAGGAGTGAGGTCATAAATATTTTGTGTATTTTATTTGTAAAAAGTCTAAAAATGTGGAACCCATGTAAAATGATAAGGTTTATCTTATCTTAAAAGATAAGCTTACATGTATAGATAAGAGTTAAGGTATGGAATATGATTCGTCAGAGTGGATTTCTTATCCTATCTTAGAGATAAGATGGATAAGCCTGGAAGTTCTATAAATAGAGAGGCCACCCCCCTCATTTAGCATAGAAGGAAGTAGTGAGAAATATTGTAGGAAGTGTGCAAAGGAAGCCATTAGTTTAAAGGTGTGTTGAAGAAGCCATTAAGAGGTGTAATTGTAAAGTTTCTCCCATAGTCTTGGTGAAAGGCAAGTGAAGTCAATAACACTTAAAGTACCTCATGGGTGAGATTGTAACAATTTCATGTTAATATTATAATTTACTTTGATATTTCAGATTTGTCGTCATTCGTCTTATCATAGTCGATGGTATTCTTGTGTTATGTTGTTTTGTTTCAGATTACATCCACCAAACTAAAAGGTGTGCATTAGTAAATAATCATAGCACGAGGAGTTCTGGTGAAGAATTATCATAGTGCCGGATTGGTGTTGACATCACATGCACATGAAATGGATTATCCCAAGAGGGAAAGCACAAAATGGGCACAAAAGTATGTATTTCCTTCAATGTATCAAATGTTGTTTGTTGGGCCTCATTCCAATGAAATTTCCCTTTACTCTTCAATAACTCCTCTAAGGGCACGAAAATCCTAGCATAACCTTTGATAAACTTCCTATAATAACTTGTGTTCCCTAAGAATCTGTGTAACTTGCTCTGGTTATTAGGTTCCTCTAATCCCAAAATAATAGCAACCTTAGCAGGGTCTACCAACAAGCATTCTTTATAGATAATATGTCACAGACAAGTCCCAAAGGGTGTAGCAAAAATGCACTTCTTAATGTTTAAAGAGATTCTCAACTGTCGGCACCTCTCAAACATAAGTCTTAAATTATCCTAATGATATTTCACTAGCCCATACACTATCCAATCATTCAAGTAAACTTGCAAAAACTTATGAATGAAGTCCTAGAATGCTTGCACAACAATGCGCAAAAAGATTGTAGGCACATTCTTCAATCCAAAAGGCATAACTGTGTATGTAAAACTTCCCCACTCAGTGGTGAAAGTTGTCTTCTCTTGATCCTCTTTAGAAATTTACACCTAATGATATCCAAAAATCCATCAGTGAAGGAGTAGATCTCACACCCAGTAATGCCTTCCAGAATCTCCTTTGTAAATGGTGTGGGAAAGGGATCTATTACACATACAACATTCAACTCCCTATAATCCACACAAATTCTTATCCTTCCATCTTTCTTTATGCTTATCACCATAGGGATAACCCACTTTGACTCCTCAATGGGCTCAATGATCCCAAATTTCAACATCTTATTAATCTCTTCCTTTACCTTGACGCGTAGATTAGGATTCATCCAAGTAAGGCCTCTTCCTAACCGGGTGTGCACCTTCCTTTATCTTGATCCTCATTTTTCCCAAAGAGTGATGTACCCCCTTCAACTCATGATAGCCCCTAAGAAATAATTCCTAGAAATATCACAACATCTTAATTATTTTTGTAACCCGAGTCGACTAGTAGTCTTTAATGATGGCCTCTTTAGGTTTAGCATCTATCCCAATGTTAACCTTCTTCATTTTCATGGGCTCATGGTATACACATGCCTTCTCATCTGCACTATCTAAGACCTCACACATACCCACAGTATGGTCAACATCTAGATTCTCCACTTCTTTGTCATCAATCATGTAGACCATTTTACCTTTTTCTTTTTCTAGGTAGGCATGCCCAAGTTGTTCTTCATTTGTCTCTTCTTCTTCAAAACGTGCCTCCAAATCTAAATCACCTAGTAATTCTGAATAAGTTCCTCAAGCCTTTTCACTATCTCCCAAAGTCAAGTGCTTCATAACCTATAATTCCTCATTCACTAGAGGTTTAGTAGAAAAATAGTCAAAGGTCTAAATCATACTTGTAGTCAGTTCTTTCCAATTCCCTATTTCTCTATTCAACTTCGCATAAACATACCATACACATGCATAGCCTCGCAAGGTGAAGTAGAACTTGTGCACCCATAGTGAAGGTGGTAAGGCCTCCTTCCCCTTTGTCCAGAGTCTCTCACACTACTGAACATGATGTGAAGTAGAATCCTTCCCATGAAATTCACATGTCTTGGTAGGCACATTATTCCAAAGAAATCTAGCAGAGAAGGTGATTATCACTTCCCACCACTCTAAAATACCATCTTTGTGTACCATCCACCAGTGTATTTTTTTCCCATGCAAGGTATACACAAACATATTCCTCCTTTCCACTTGATCTGTCCATTGGGCTTCCATAGCACGCAAAATACTTTAGGATTTCCTTCACCAGTGTACCTTGGTACCTAGTTACTGCCCAAATTCCTAACACAACGTGGCCTACTTACACACATAACTACACTCTTCATCTCATGCCCAATCATTTCATAAGTTTCATATGCCCAGTTGTCACAAGTAACGTTGTTTGTATCACTCATAGACTATGCATCATCCCATTGAATAACTCCTTCCTTTGATGGCTCAAGTACCTCAAGATCTCTAATGGTGTGCACATAAATTATGTTCAAATCCTCTTCACTCAAAGGTTCTACATAAGGTATAAATTTTTCTATCTGTCAAAGGAATGATGACGTGCTCTTCCTTGTTCTCAAAACTGATATATCCTTTATTAAAGCGCAGATCAGCATTATTCACATAACACCAAGGGTGCTCAAGTAATCTTGGAAAATTTTCTACCTCTACAAGTGCTAAGACCTCAAAGTCCCAGTAAACTTGGCCCCTTGTATAGTAATAGCAGTATCCTTCAAGACTCCAATGGGTTTGTCTTTAGTCTTATTTTCATAAGCAACACATTTGAAGATGGTTGTAATGGTGGCCTCCCCATCTGATTCCTCGCATCTAAAGTGATAACATTTACTTTTTCACACTGTATCAATCAAAATTTTATTCAATAGCCATTCATCAACAACTGCATTCAGAGTGATCTCTTTGTCATATCTACAAATGAGGAGGTAAGTTAACATAAAAAATATGTCTCTCGTGCTCAACTCCTAGTGCGTGGATATATTCCCCGATAAAGGAATGATGTTTTCTTGATGCAGCATCTTACAAACCTCCTTCAAATCATCAACATCCTTCTAAGGAAGCTCAACTACTTTTTTGCTGCTCTTTTGTGACTGCTCTTTTAAGCATTGTATCTCACCCTACAGTTTCTAATAACTTCCATGGTTTCTTGATAAACTTCCTTCTGATGAGTAGGGTCTGGATAATTTTCATGCAATACCTCCTCTTTTGTAATAATAGGCTTCTACTTTGAAACTTCCCCCAGCGTGTGTAGCCTATGTAGCCCATGTAGTGACCAACAAGTAATATCTCAAGATCGTGCACTACCTTTGGCATCCATTGATCTTCCACAATGTGTTATACTCTAACCATTCTCGTGCCCTTATCCTACTTGTGCTTCTTACTCAGGTGCTCATACAAATATGGGCATTCTTCATAATTATGGTTCTTTACAAAAGGAGCAAATAACATTCTAAGGGCATTCGCGCTTATAATGATCAGGGGATCCGCATGTGTAACATGTTCCATGAGGGAACTCACTTCTTCCACCATCGCGACCTCAAATTTTGAATCCTTCATGGTAACCTCTACCTCTACCTCTACCACCTCCATCAGAGCACCCTTCATTATAACTATGATCATGATGCTCACTTACTCTTTGGAATTATTTACAACACTACCGGTTTTTCATACACAGTATCAATGACATCATGAATTTGATCAATCAACCTATAATTCTCTATATCATGAGTGGTAGACCTACAAATCTTACAGTAACATGATATGTTCTTCCTTATCATGTGTTGTAATAATGGGCACCTACTTGAATCATGATCTAAGTGATAGATCTCATAGTCCAAAGCAACATGGCGTGCACCGATTTACAAGGAAACTATCCTTAGTATGTCCTTTTACTTCATATTTTGTGCACCAAATACCACTACACATCTCATGAGTTGAATTAGCGAGACAAATTTTCCAACTAATTTGCCATAGATGCAATTTGAGCTTCCAAAAATGGGTTGATTCTAGTGTCTACACTCCTAATTGCCTCAACACATAGATTGCCTCAAGCACCTCACGGGTCTGTATAAGTCTTGTGTGAGAGTGCCCTTCTAAAAGGTGTGATCAAACCTCCAATGAACCATTGAGCATGTTGACTCGGGTGGATGTCATAAGACAACTTTGATAATAAATTTTTAAAGTGGGCATCATACTCCCTTACACTCTCAACCATGCCCTACTTGATGTCCTTCAACATGTTGATGCTCTTCTACTCAAACTCAAGTATATGAAACTCTACTAAGAAATCATCACGTAGCACGATATAATTCACACAATTCTAGTACGGATCATATTTCTGTACCAACTATGTGTGCACCCTTACAAATTAGTAGCAAACTAGATTTCCTTACACTCTGGAGTTGTAATCCTCTTAGCGTGCCATAGTATCTCACACATGCACATTGCTCATTGCATCTTCAATTCCTCTATATTTTGGGAGACAAAGAGACATCTCAAAATACAATTGTTGGGCTTAGTTTGGACCGTGCCCACCAAATCTGGAACATGTACTACCTATTGTGTTCCCTTCACCTCTAGAACCACCAAATCTCGAGCCACCCGATCCTCTTGATCCTCCCTCCCTCTTGTAGCAAGAAATGGACCAGACGATGTACTAACTTATGTTCTAACAGTTGTGCTAAACTGAACTCCCATAGTCTGTGAAGTCATACTACTTCCATACATAATACCATGCCCACATTCTATGTTAATGACGCCTTTTGAGAAAATATACCCCCAACTGGACCTCCAAATAACACAGATAATGATTACACCACCATAGATGAATTAGCTATTTTATTAACTCCTAAACTTGATGGAAATTTAACTCTATCTTTGCTACTCTACTGCCCATACTACCTTGTTATTTAATGACCGTCGTAGGAACTGAGAAACCAAGCATAAGGGCTAGGTCATCAGGAGGGATCAAATGTGCACCTGTGTTCCTTGTAGTTTCCACCAGCATGCTCTAATCTGAGGTTGAAGAGGGTTCTCTGCCATGCTTACCCAAATGGGGATTTCTAAATGCTCGGATCCACTTCCTCTACATGAGCTCCAAATCCTTCACAATCCATCTCTCTCCACAACGCCATTCATTCCTGTCAACTTCACGTTGCTTCTCTAAATCCCTCTCGTGCACCTCATTAAACTTAAGTTTCTTTTATTATCCCTACCTTTTTTTATTGTTAGGTCCGCCATCTTTCACCACACCTTCTCCTACCCCCATGTGTGGTGGGGTTTAGCTAGCCATAGGACAATGTTCCAAATCTAGGTCACGATCAAGATCTTAATCGCTAAAGGGATAGCGTGCAAATAAGATCCTCTAGGTTTTCATAGAAATTGAAACTCAATAACCTCTGGATAGGAATAAGTAGAAACTACGTACTCCAAAATATAGCTATTCAAAACACCACTCCACCAATGATCTACAGTGTGTGTCCAAGTCAGATCAACATCATGTAGAGCCTGGAATTCTTCCTATGTCCAAACAAGTGCTCTATACCTCCAGTTTCTCTTCGATGATGCATATCCTACAAGCCACTCATACATAATCTATAGGAAAACAACATAAAAAAACATCTCTCATAGAGCTCATAATATAAATTTTGTTCAACCCCATCTGCGTGCATTAAATTCAAGTCCGTGTTAAATCGGTGAGCATACTATTCCTCTAAATTCTCTAACCAATCCTCAATGTTGGCCAAAGTCAACTAGTACATCTTCATCATGCAACATCCTGCAAACATCTTGAAAAGAGGTCCTCACAATGGAACTAAAATGTAGTCTTTTATTTTACCAAATAGCTTAAGGTGCATTAGAACATCACCAGCCTGGACTGAGCGCTCACCCAAAAGCGTATAAGGGTACTAGGTCCCTATTTTATGGCAGCTTGTTCAAGGAGTTAGCATGATCATACAAATATTCCATAGCCATAACCAATAATCAAGTATATGCATAGCATAAACTAGATCTAGAGTCAAGTCATAAAGTAAGAACTCATACCGATTACATTTATGTCAACAACCAATATCCGGCCACATAATCCAATATCCTAGCCTTTGTATTAATTGTTGTAAAACACAAAAGTCGCATACATACATAGTAATGTCACCATAACTCATGTGTGCCCATAAACCAACAACATAACTTTGTTACAAAAATAACTCTCTAAACCATGCAAATCAATACATATTTATAGGTAGTGGGGACTTTCCCTTCACTACTCATGCACCTTCAAAATAGGCTACATGCTAAGAATATCCATGCGCCACTACAAGATAATTACAAAAGCATGTAAGTACTCCTAATAATAGACCCTCTATAGATAACTATAGTTCACATCCTATTATTAGCCTCAAAACAATGCATGTCACCTAATCTTCCACTCATATAAATCAGCCTTTGTGTGCTTTCAAGTCTTTTAGCAAATGTGTTCCATACTCAACATCTATATTTAGCCTCATACTGAAAATGGTTAAGTTTTGATTTCATGTTTCCCCATGCGCGCCCTATTCCACTATGCTTCTACACACACCTACGCGCCTTATGTCCACGTGCCTAATCCTTATGCGCCTTTAGTATTTAGGTTGTAGTTTACTAGCCCAACATATGGATTCTATCCTATGATACCCATTGATGTATGTATTTTGGTGCATACAACGTAATACATTTCTCATGGAAAATGAAGTAGAAAAGGAAACAAGGTTTGTTAAATGATTCAATACACTCTAAATAACTCCACAACATTTTACTGAGAGGATGAATGAAAAGTATAAAAAATGCCATGATTAACTCAAGGTTCCACATCATTTCAAGGTTGGTGATAAAGTCTGGTTGCGACTTGTAGGTCCACAGAAGAAAATTTGACCTCTATGGTATGGTCCTTATACTATCACCAAACAAGTAGACGAAAATGCTTTCAAGTTGAATCTTCCACCTTACCTTGGTTTGCATCCTATATTCAATGTGGACCTCCTCAAACCATATCATCCACCTCTTTTGGACACCTCAGTTATAGCAGAACAATTGGATATATCTGAACTCAACACATAAAGATTTTCTCCAATTGAAGAAGATCAGATTGTGGACACTTGGACAAAGACCACCATAGGACATCCTATTCATCTCTATTGGGTGATCAAGAAAGGAAATCTCAATCATCAAGGTGAGTGGCTCACCACGTACAGATAAAGAAACAATTTCCACACTTGATGGGACCCCTTGGTACAATGGGAACCATTACTTCTAAAGGAGGGAGGAATGATCTAGATAACAACCCATGTGACAATTCTAGTGGGAAACTTCCTTGAGTAATAACTTTTGCACCATAGCTCTGATTGAATCCATTCAAAATGCAATAGAAATATTGAAATGTGTAGACTATGGTGAAGTCTTGGAAAATTTTGACCCCAAAAATCCATTTCCAAAGGTCTCAAATTGTAATTTTGTGATGCTATCTAAAAATAATAGCTTCTAAAAATAGTAATTTCATAAAAAAAATCACATATGTAATTCATGAAAGTTGAATCACCTTATATCCCTCAAGATTGGTGACCTTCCACATTGATTTAGATGTCTTTTCATATTTCTAAAAGTATTATAGAATTAGATGTAACCCGCATGGGAAGACACAATCATATCCTTACAGAGATAGCTATTGTAATCACAATTTTCCACCAATATATATTTCTTTTTAGAGATAGTTTTTGTTTACAAATGCCACAATTGTTATTATGTCATTTAATTCCAAAAGGTCTTGAGTATTAGATCATATTTACCCTTGAGTTTATCAAATTTAGGCATCTCAAAATGATGCAGATATGATTTCATAGACACCAATGGATGAATAGGTTTGTTACATAAGCTCGGTCAGTATGTGAGCTTAAGAATTCCCATACCTTGATTTTGAATTTCAAGGTTACAAATTCTATCCATTAGTTCTTGATTGAATTTTTGTGCTTTTTGAAAGACATGACCTTGTAGAGGTTGAGTGAATGGATGTGTAGAAGAATGATGTGGTATATGGGTGTAAGTATGAGAGAATGAAGGATATGTATAGGTGAAGGATGAGGAATAAGAGGGAATGTTGTGGGTGAGGGGAGGTATTGTGGCATGAGAATGAGGCCCAAGAGTTGTTGTGTGAAACTTTTAGAAGGGGTATGATGTGTGTGGACAATAGTATATGGTGTAGTACCAATGGATACATTAGTGATATGACATGGTTTAGTAGTGAATGAAGAAGGTTCAGGATTTGTAAGTAAATATTTAGATTGTATGTATCTAGCTTGTAGTAGTATCTTTTAGATATTCTACAAGAGCTTCCAATTATGATCTAAAGCCTCTTCAAATATGGGATCGAAAGGTGGCCTTTTTTAGGTGTCATCATCTTCAAGGGATGAGGATCGGTAGATGTGGGAATTTCCTTAGAATATCCTACTCTCCTATGGATGAAAATGTCATCATGTGAGCAAGATGTGCAGTCCATGGCGTGGGGTGAATTATATGAATGTGTACGGATAGTAACCAGGTAAGGATAATCTCAAGATAAACCTGAGGGAAATAATGTGTGGGAGATATGATATAAACAAATGATGTAATGAATGAATAAAGGCTAAAAATTGCAGCCCAATCGCGATTATGATTGTGCTTGGGATAAATTAGGGTGAGAACAAAATTTAGAATGAATGAGTTGTGGATTTGGAAGGTTACAAGTCAATTTCAATTGTGACTAGCTCTAGGAAAAATATGTGATGAAAAGTCACGGTGCAATCATAGTTCATAACATGTGATACCGAGAAAATAGAACTCATGATTATGGTTAGAAATAGGTATGACAATGTGAAAATAGTTTGTGAAGAATAGAAACAATCATATTTACAAGTCGAAACAATGAAAATTGATGTGAAGTGTTTTGATGAATGTGGTGATACTACTTTATTTGTATTGAGATTGAATATGGGCCCAATTTTTTAGCTACCTATGGAGGGATCTCTCTCTAAATGACAAATATTACCCGAATGATGTATCGTTCACTAGAAAATGCTAGTCACAAATATTACTGTTCATGATGGGGCCATCACCATAAACAATATTGGATCTACCTCACAGGTGGAACTAATCAATCGGGGTAGACCATTTATCCTTTTTTCAATGAGTCCTCTCAATGTGCCAGCTACTTCGAGTTCTTGCAGTACTCCTCACAATGAGTTTTAGGGCTTATGCCCAAGTACTTCCCATAATTATGTGGACATATATTTACCCTTATCCGGACTGTATTTAATGTGATTTCATTCCCTTAAGAATAAACAGGCATTTTTATGTTTTGCGAAACAAAATTACAAAGTATTGATTCAGATCTTTGGTTCGATTCTGATTACCCACAACCATATTGTTATATTTTTAGTAGAAAAATTGCAACATATTAGTAGTTGTGACTAGCTTGTGACTAGATTCTTTTTGGATTTTTTTTTCAACATATCTATTGTAATGTAGAAAATATTAATGGTGAGTGTCTAATAAAACAAATAAATTGCCTTCCTATGTTAATCTTCTCAATAATACCTCAGATTGAGCAAGAGATGGAAAGGGGGAGAGAATCAATACCTACACTTACCAAGAAGATGTAATGCTCCTCCTTTTTGTTGTTGGATTTTCTCATGGATGGTGTTGATTGCTTTAGATTTTGTGGAGACACTTGGGTAGCACCTCCCCTTGATTTGCTTGGATTTATTGATGATAGATTGGATGATAGAGTGGATTGAATTGATTGAAGAGGATAAAATAAAAGAGATTTGTTATGGACTTACAAGATTTTCCATCTCTCCTTCTCATGGAGGAGGAGAGTTAAATTTATAGTTTGTGGTTGGGAGAATGGATGGTGAGGATTGATCCAAGTGGGATGAGGATCAATGGTTGAGGATTGAGGAGAGGATTAGAATTATCTAGAATGGATAATTCTAGATTTTATGAGAAATATCTACTGAATTTAAAATTCAATGGAGGGAAGAAGCTTCTATTGAATTTAAAATTAAATGAAGGAGAAGTTTAGAGAGGCTTCTATAAATAGAAGCCTCTAGATTTAGAGATAGAGGATATGATTAGGTTAGGATTATATTATATTAATAAAAGATTAGGGATGTGATTACGAGAGGCTAGGTGATCTCGTAAACTCTTCAACTTTGGAATTATCCACGTAATCACAAATTAACAATGTTGTTCTACTTTATATTAGAAAATACAAAGATAACTAGTGAATGAATTTTTGCTTATGATTAGAATTCCACAATTCACAGAAAAGGAAAGAATATAAACTCATAAACACCAACAAGTTTTATCCTAGAAACCTCCAGAGGAGGAAAACCAGTCGGGAAGGGCAATTGCTCTTTCTTCCCACTTTTATTGGCCAATTCAAATAATAAGTACAAAATTTACAATAAGTATGAAAGAGAAGTAGATAATATCTCACACTTCCTCCCAATTACTTTTTTGCTCTGTCTCAACACTCCTTTCTTCTACAAAACACAATTCCAGCACTAAGAACTTCTTGCTCACTTGCTTTCATGCTTCGATGATCTTATTCTCTTCTAAAAACATATATTTATAGCCTTTCTCATGTCCTCCCGTGCACTGGAGAATGGGAAAGGTCATGGAGGAGAAGAGACATGAACAACCTTTCAAATTTTGAGGTTGTTTGTTTCATATTTTATTTTCTATCCAAAAGAGCCAGGACCGCCACCCAATGCGCAGACCGGTGGTCCTAGAACCACCACCCTGGTTGGGTGGCGGTTCTATAACCGCCGCTCTACACAGAGCGGCGGTCCTGTTACTATAAAGATAGAACCTCTCGTATATTTATTTTCCTTCTTTGTGCTAACTAATCTGATGAAGTAAAGTCATTTTGGATCCCTATGGATCACACCTCCCCTACTTAGGAGGATTTTGGTCCCACAAAATCTTAGTGGGGGAGTAGATGAGGAAATAATTCCCTCACTTGCTCCTTTGAGTACCACCGGGCTTGCCTTGGTGTCTTTCCTTTCATTCCAATCTACCAAGACTCCTGCACGGACCTCTCCTAATCTCTTTGACCTTTTATTACAACACTACATCCTCCTCCAATTCACCTCATGAGTCCAAGACACAATCCTCAATGGAAGGTAGCAATTGTAGTCCTTCATCTTCATCTAGCATGGATGGCTCATATAGGTGCAAGTTCTCACAGTTTACTATAGAGTACATCCTCATAAATGATGGTAAATCAAGTCGAAAGGCATTTTCTCCAACCTGCTCCAATATGGTGAAGGGCCCATATTGTAGTGGCTTGAGCTTTCGTGCTTGACCTTGTAGTCTCTCCTTGCTCAAGTAAAGCCAAACTCTATCTCCAACATGAAGCTTATGTTCCCTCCTATGTTGATCGTGCCTAGCTTTGTACTTGGCTTGAGATTTCTCTAGTTGTTCTTTGACTTTGAGATGGATTTTTGGATCCTCTCAATGAATTTGTTTGCTCTAGTCACCTTTGTGTCTCGTGTCTCATCCTCATCCTACTACCCAACTGCTATGTCCAACAGATTTGTAGGTAGATATCCCAAGCATGCTTCAAATGGTGACTTCATAGTGGATGTGTGTACTGCCCGGTTATAGGAATGTTGAATGTAGGCTAAGGACTCATCCCAAGTCCTTGGGTATTTTTGTTATACCCTCTGATCAACTATACCAAAGTCATGTTCACCACCTTTTTGTCCATCTATTTGTGGATGGAAAGTTGTGCTCCTCTGTAACTGGTATCCATCTTGTCCCACAAAGTATTCCAAAACTTCCCAAGAACTGGAATCCCTGTCAAAAACAATAGACTTTGGCAAACCAAAATGCACCCATACATTAGCAAAGAAAATATTTGTTACCTCATGTGCTTTTACTATCTTTTTACATGCCATAAGAATACACATCTTACTAAATCTATCAACAACAACATAGAGATAGTCATGGCCATGTTTAGACATAGGTAATCCTCCTACAAAATCCATAGAAATGTCCTCCCATGGACGAGTAGGTACTGGCAAAGGCATATACAAACCCTCCTTCCTAGTCTTAGGCTTGTTAGTATAACAAAGTTTACATCCATGTATAAATTTTGATACTTCTTCTTGCATATTGGGCCAATACACATACCTTTGCAAGTGGGCTAGGGTCTTACCAACACCGAAATGTCCCGCTACTTTTGAGGTATGTGCTTCCCTCATCAATAAAAGTCTTTCTTCTTTAGGCACACAAAGCTTCCCCATTGGTAGAGCAGCCCATCCTTGAGATAACAATCTTCAATCCCTATCCTTTCAGTCCCTTGGGACTACAACTACTGAAATGTCACCCCAAAGTCTCTATCTTGGGCATATGCCTCTCCGTAAGCTTCCTTTGTGAAGGGCTCGATCTGAGAGATAGTGGCCAAACAGAGATTTTCTCTTGTGTAGGTGGCCTAGACAACATGTCGCCACCAAGTTTATACTACCCTTTTGTATTTGATCACCAGATGGAACTGTTGAAGGAACCCCATCCATTTGTAGTGCCTTCCTGCTGTAATTTAGATTGTGCTTACAAATACTAGAGAGGTTTGTGGTTAGTGTGCACAATAGTTTCTTTACCCAACAAATAATGCTTCCATTTTTAATTTCTTGAACTAGTGCATACATTTCCTTATCATATACTGAATATCCTTTAACTGCTGAAGTGAAAGTTTCAAAATGATAACATACGGGTTTACCTCCTAAAGCAAACATTCACCCATGGTGTAATCACTAGCATCTGTCTCTACTTCAAAAGGTTGCTGCAAATTAGGAAGAGCAAGTACTGGAGCATGACTAATCTTGTATTTCAATAACTCAAAGGATTTTTCTTGTTCCTTACCCCATTCAAAACCCTTACTCTTTGTAGCCATTGTGTGTAGAGGTGTTGCAATCGTGGAGAAGCCCGGAATGAACTTCCACATGTACTTGTACTACTCCCACAAAACTCCTAGTCTTTATGGCTCATGTTGGTGTTAGCCAATTAGTGATGGCTTCCACCTTTGGATCCACTCGTAGCTCTCCTCCTCCAACCACGTGCCCAAGATAGACAAGTGACTATTTGGAAAATTCACATTTCTTCATATTACAAAGCAATTGTTTCCCGAGAACTTACAAGACTTGTTGTAAATGAGTTAGATGTTCTTCCCATGTGGCACTAAAAATCAAGATATCATCTAGATATACAATGACACATGAATCTATGAAATCTTGCAATACATCATTCATCAATCTCATAAATGTAGTGGGTGCATTGCATAACCCAAAAGGAAGTACTAACCATTCATACAAACCCTGTTTTGTCTTGAAGGCAGTCTTCCATATATCTCCTCCTTCATTCTAACTTGGTGATAACCAAACTTGAGATCCAACTTCGTGAAGAATTTGGCATGTTGAAGCTGGTCCAAGAGATCATCTATGCGGGGAAGTGGATATTTGTTCTTTATGGTGATCTTGTTCAAAGCGTGGTAGTCGATGCACATTCTCCAAGAACCATCCTTCTTCGCACCATCACATTCCCATGGTGAGGTTTGGTGGTATCACCTTGGTCTAGTAGTTCCCTGGAAAGTTTCTTTACTTGAACTCTCAAGCAAGTGCCTATACAACCCGATGTTCAGTAGAGGGGACTAATGAATCTCATGCTCTACTTCCCATTTTGGTGGTAACCCACTGGGAGCCTGAAATACTTCCTGAAAAGACTGAATAATACTATCCAAATCATGTTTTCCTATGTTAGAAATCTCTAAACTTCTACCCCATCTTGTTTATCCTTTAAGAAAAGTAAACAAAACTGATTATGATTTTCCTAAATAAGTTGTTTTGCTTAGTTAGCACTTACCATAGTAACCTGTGTCTTACGTTGGTGTGCCCGGATGTTGTATCTGATCCCATCCTTGACCCATCTATGTCGGTTTTCCTTCTCATAAATATAGCATCCCTAGATATATAAGTAAGGACTCCCGAATACAACATCAAAAGCATCAAGTGGAATAATGTCAACTTCCAAAACATCAATATACTAGGAATTTATCCCAAACTTGACCTCACGTATTCTCATTACCGAATTTCAACACCCTTCTTCACCCAACCCAAAGGATAAGGGTGTGGATGCTCATAAGTCTCAAGACCAAGCTTCTTTACAACTGCTTCAGAAATCAAGTTAGACTGAGAACCGGTATCAACCAAAGCATTTACCTTAGTTCTCTTGATTTGGATTTTGATCTAGAATAGTCTACTCATCTCCTCTTCCTGGCTATCCATGTTGGTGGCCATGCATCCAAGCCTTTCATCTACATCAAAGTCATCTTTGATTTCCACCCCCTTCTATTTTTACAATTTGTCATGGACTTCTTTGAGTCCTTGGTTTGGTTCTTCGATGTAACTCTGGATGTAACTTCCAACATGTAGCATCAATATGACCATTGATATCACAGTTCTTGCAAAAATTCTTGGGATCTTTACAAGTATTTAAAGTAGTGATAGATTTTTTACCTTTCCCTTTCCACTTACCCTTGTTACTTGTTTGCCCATACTATTTTTTTTGCTGATTTGTCGACTACTTTTCCCTTGGCTCTGCTTCTCCTTGCTTCTTTTCATCATCTATGTAGTATGCTACACACATGCCTCATTGAGATCTTTGGGCTTTGTGGAGATGACTTTTCTTCAAAGGTGAGTGTGAAGTCCTCCCAAGTACTTAGTCAGAATATCCTCATCCTCCAAGTCCATGTTTAGCAACATGGCTTGCCTTCAAAACTTCATAGTATAGTCCTACACACTTTGACCACTACCTTGTCTAAAATATTGCCATTTAATCATTTGGTCAGTCTTGTGGCCAATAGGATAAAAGTTAGCTCTAATTAATTCTTTAAATTCTTGCCAAGATTTCACAATAGGATGCTTCTTCTTTTCACAAGTGGTTATATGGGTTTCCCACCAAACTAGAGCATGTCCCTCCATTTTGAGATGTGTAAAGGTGATCCTCTATGCCTCAGTGACATTATGGGCGCTAAAGTAGACTTATAATTGTTTCAACCATTTATCAAGCAACTTTGCATCTACTTATCCTTCAAATCTTTTAATCTCGACTTTTGTCTCAACTTTAAAAGGAGTATGATCATATTTTACCTTTTCTCTTGTGTTTGAAGTCTCTTCTTCATGCTCTTCCCCATAACTTTCCTCATGGTGGCTCCTTCCTATGCCAAACTTTTCAGCTAAGCCCCAAACCACTGATTCCATGGAGTCTTGCTTGATAGAAGTTGTCTTCTACAAATCGGCAAGCTCTTCTTGCCTTCTAAACATCTTATCCATCATGGTCTCCAACATCTCGATTCTACGGACCAAGTTCTCTTCCTCCATTTGTCCCCAAATTCTCTATTTCCACTTCTTTGTAGAAATTTCTGGATCACAAGGTAAAGCCTCTTCGCCTTTATATATCGTCATTGTCATACAAATCCAAGAATGAATACCATAGTCCTGGATACTTGTTAGCTCTGATACCAAAATGATTTGTAAACTCTTCAACTTTGGAATTATCCACAAAATCACAAATTAACGTTGTTGTTCTACTTTCTATTAGAAAATGACAGAGATAGCTAGTGAATGAATTTTGCTTATGCTTAGAATTCCACAATTGAAAAAAAGGAAAGAATATAAACTCATAAACACCAACAAGTTTTATCGTGGAAACCTCCAAAGGAGGAAAAATCAGTTGGGAAGGGAAATTTCTCTTTCTTCCCACTTTTATTGGCCAATTCAAACAATAAGTACAAAATTTACAATAAGTATGAAAGAGAAGTAGATAATATCTCACACTTCCTCCCAATTACTTGTTTGCTCTGTCTCAACACTCCTTTCTTCTATAAAACACAATTCCAGCACTAAGAACTTCTTTCTCACTTGTTTTCATGCTTCAATGATCTTATTCTCTTCTACAAACATATATTTATAGCCTTTCTCATGTCCTCCCATGCACTAGAGAATGGGAAAGGTCATAGAGGAGAAGAGACACGAACAACCTTCCAAATTATGAGGTTTTTCATTTCATATTTTATTTTATGTCCGAAAGAGCTAGGACCGCCACCCAATGCAAACCGGCGGTCCCATGACCACCACCCTAGTTGGGGGTAGTTCACCGCCGCGCTCAGCATAGAGCGGCGGTTCTGTTACTATAAAGATAGAACCTCCGTATATTTATTTTCCTTCTTCGTGCTTACTAATCTAATCAAGTAGAGTCCTTTTGGATCCCTATGGATCACTAGGTGTAGGGTAGGTGTAGAGTAGGTGGGTAGGTAGGTGTAGGAATATTAAATTCCTAGAAAATGATAATAAGGGTTAAATTTGGATAATGTGATATAATGATGAATTAAAAGGATTTATGATGAAATGATAGGATATTAGATAATTGATGAAATTAATTAGGCTAAAGGATATATGTGGTATTTTATATGAAAGGGATTAATTAAATAATGATGTCAGGATATTTTTGGGACAAATTAATCATAATTAATTATGTCAAAATTTTAGATGCCTACATTTATCCCCTCTTTGAAGGGTTATTACAGAGCAATGACCTTTCAAAAAAAGAAGAGAAGATGTTAGGATGGTGATATGATGCCCCTCGAGGGGTTAGGTGAGGAAGGAACGAGTTAGGTAACCACTTGAAAAGAGGAGAGGCCCAAGTTAGTAGATGAGAGAGAATTAGAGGATGAGAAGATTGAGGATTATAAGAGAGGAGAGAGGATTAGAGGATTAGAAGATTGATTAAAGGGGTTGGATTATAGGATTCACCAAAAGGGGTTGATATTAAGGATATTGGATTTGAGGAATAGAAGGATTGTTGATGTTGATTAGGATATTGATGAGGATGCAAGATTAGAGGATTAGAATATAGGAGAGAGGATTTGAGTGGTAAGAGATTAGAGGATTATGATATATTGGATTTTGGAGTAGAGGATGTCCTAGTCAACGATGTATGAAAAGGGTGAAGATTTAGAAGATGTGAGATTTGAGGATATTATAGTTGAGGATGTTATATTTGAGTTTCAATTGGCTAGATAGGAAGATAGGGTATAAGATGTTGTATTTGGAGGATTAGAAGATTGAGGATGTTTGGATGAGAGAATAAGGATTGGTTTTTAGATCGATTTGGATGATAAGACATTGATGAGGAGAGGATTGGGATGATGATTGATGAAGTGATGAGAAAGAATGTTCAAGTTTGATTGATAAGAGGATATTAGAATATGCCCCAACCAGGGGTGAGGATTTTGGATGTTAGATGTGATATGATAAGATTTGGATGTAGATTTGATTGATTGATAAAGGATTGATTGTATAGGAGGATTAGGAGGTTAGGTAGTTAGGTAGATGATGATGAGGATTAGGTGTGGATACGATAATGCTAAAATATGATTATGGAAGGGGTGTGCAACCCTAAATTTCCCACTATTATCATCAAGAATAACAATGTTATTAATGATATGGCATAAAGCAAGATGCACCAAGGTATGTAGACCATGATGATTGAATTTCCAAATGCTTGTGTCCTCATATCATTGGAAAGATTACTAAAAATATGGTCCTCATAGTATTGGACCATGTGATAAAGAAAAATAAATAAAAGAGGCCTCATATCATCGACCAAAATGTAAATGCAGACAAGCAAGCAAACACACACAAGCAAAAACACACACATTACATTTTTGTATTTTTTTTGTTTTGTGAATGTTTTGATTTTTGGATGTTTTGATTTGTAGATTTTAGATTTTGGATGTTTAGATTATTTGATGTTGGATGTTGAGATTTTGGACTCGGGATGGGGAGAATGGTTAAGGATATGTAAGATGAACAAATTCAGGATGGGATAGCTCATGGGGGATGGAAGGAGATAGATATGCCAAGGTATGTGGTATATGATAAGAGGGGGATATGGAAGATTATAAGATATGCCTCCAAGTTTATGGGGGTGGATAGAGGGATAGATGTGGTGTTCCCCTAAGTGTAAAGTAGGGTGGCCTACGTGGATGGATAGATGGGTTCAATTTTCCCCAAGTGTAGGGTAGGATGGGAAGTGAGGGGTATCTAAAATGGATGATTCCCCTAGTGGATGGTATAAAGTTTCCCCGGTTATGATGATGATAGTTGAAAAGGAACATGAGGAGGATTGGATGAGAAGGAAAGGATCATCATCTCGCCCACGATGTTAGATCCAAGGGAAAAAGGATGTGGATGTGATGGATGTCATTAGTTATGAACAGAATATGAGCCTAACGGCACATTTTGTAAGGAAATATTTGTACTAAAATAGAAGTGTGACCAAGGTCTAAACAATGACTGAAACATGCGAGCCCTATGTCTCTACGAGATCAAAGTGTGTGTGATTGTGATGATTAATTACTGCTTGAAGTGAAGACTTAATGGGTGGTATGTGAAGACAAACTAACCTATATATAGGAAGTGGTTAAGTCCAATAGGTGAATGGAGGGTGAACGGAAGGTAAACTCATGCATTGCTCTGTTGTCACCAGTGTTTATAGCCTTAATAGAGATGCATCTAATTCTTGTCATAACATTGCTCTACTGCTAGCCAAGTGTCCATATCCCCGATAGAGATGTTGGAAATACCCCTAGAGAGAGTCTTGAGGTAGATTTTATTTGATATTTTTAATTTTGATATGATTTTTTACTTTTTGATATTTAGATTTTTTTCATAAAGAGGTTCCACTCTCTTGAGAACTCTCAAGGGGTTAAGAATCACTAGTGGTTTTATGGGGGATGAAAATAAGTATGGAGATGACATTGGATAGAGTGTCAAAATACACACCCAAGGGTCTTAATCGCAAGTTGATTAAGTATGTTATAGTGTGTGGATCTCTAGGAGGATAATTGTGCTTGAATGTTGGAGGTAATGATAGACCAAGGTCACACGGTTGTAGTAGGTACTATTATTGTGACAAAATGTGTGCGAAAGTTGATCAAATGTTCAAATGAATGGATTGAAAGAGGATATGAATGGATGTGAGTAAAAGAATGGATTATATGCAAAGGGATTTGGATGTTGGATGGAAAGAGGATGAGTGGGAAGGAAATAATATCCATGTGCGGGTAAAAAATCATGTGCTCAATCCATTTTTAGGTGTTTGGTATTTATAGGGGATTAAATTATTGTGATTGGGTTGAGTTGTTGGGATGGTAGGAGGAGTGGTAGAAATGGGTTATGTATTAGTGGGAGGGATGTTTTTAGTGTTAGGGTTATATGCTAAGACTAAACAACATGTATTTTGATGAAGGGAGATGGGTTCGTGAATGCCTTGTTTATGGATTCCTAATCCTTTGCCTCGATGTTTCATATTAGAGAATGTATTTTTGGAGATAGGATATGAAGTGGATGGGGAAGATGATGCCATGTGGTCATCATCATACTAGGGGGTTGTAGTTTTGTCATTCGTTAAAAGGCTAGACTTAACAAAGGATGGGAGGTGAGATATGTTTTGTTTTTGGTTGGTGAGGGATGTTTGGATGTGCAATGAGATTTGGATGGTTGGTGATGTTTGGATGTCGAGTGGATTTGGATGGTGAAGGATGGTTAGGGAGAGGATTGGGATGAAAAGGTGGTGGATAAATAGGTACAAGGATAAGAAGCCCTTGGTTAATGAGGTTTTGGACATAAGACCTAAATTGCATGCAACAATTGGTTGAATGTCCATGGGTGCGATGGAAGTCATAATAATAGTGTTCACAATACCAAAATGATTTGGGAAGATTTAGATAGTGTGATTTGATTGGGGATGGATGATCATGTTAAATGTTTTTAGATGATGGAAGATGGTGGTCAAGGATTCTCCTAAAGGAGTGAAGTGGTTTGGGTTAAATGGTTTTGGGGGAGTAGGAAGTAAAGGTGTAGGATTAGGTGGATTATGAGATATATTAGTTGATTTGGATTTATTAGTTGGATTAGATTTTTGTGGCTTAGAAGATGAAGGGGATGGATTAGGAATGGGGGCCGAAGTAGATCTAGTTGATTGTGGATTAGTTAGAGTAAGTGGTTTTGAGGTAGATGGTTTTAGCTTAGGGATTAGATTATTTGGGATTAGTGGGTGTAGATGAAGGGGATGGGTGTGATATGGGGTCATATTAAATTTTGGTGATGTTGGGGATGAACGAGATTTGGGAGATGGGTGTGGTGTAGGGATGACATTAGCTTTGGTCAATTTAGGGACGAAGTAGATGAAGGTGGCATATGATACTTATTAGATTGGGTAGGATATGGGGTGGGGAGATGATTGGCATTGGATTTTTGGTTTTGATTTGGTGTCATAGGAGTCACATTATATGTTTTAGGATGGGGGTATGGTAGAGATGAAGTAGGATTAGAGGATAGGATAGTGTTAGGTTTAGGTGATGAATGGGGTAATATAGGATTAGGTGTGGATGAATAGGATGAAGGTGGCGTACGAGTTGTATTAGATAGTTTAGGATTGGGGGTAGAAGGGGATGATGATGAATTAGGAGTCATGGTGGATGAAATAGTTTTGACAAGATTGGGCTTAGGTGATGGAGCTAATGAAATAGGCTTAAAGGCCGAATTTGATGGTAGATTAGGGGATGTGGGATTATTTTGGAGAAATTCTATAGGATCAGATTGGGATGATGAAGATGACGTAGATGGAGGACTAAGATGAGATGTGGGGAAAATAATTTTGGGTTAAGTTGTTGGGATTGTTATGGGTATGTGAATGGGACTCAATTATAGGTTTTACGATGATTGGATTTAGGAGTTGAGATTTTGGATATTGGTAGAATATCCACATGAGTTTTGATGAGAGGGAGGTGTAGTTCATGATGATTAATAGGGGATTTAGAGGTTGGAATTTGGGATGGTTGTGTGGGCTTGAGATTGGTGACTAGATTAGTAAGGACATAAAGGAGGTCCTCTTGGTCAGGTGAAAGTTAGTGAGGTAGTAAAAGTCAATGTAATTGGCTTGTGGGATCACAAGGTTTGTGTTGACTAGGTTGGGGTGTGGATTGATATGATTTGGGATCCTCAAAGAGGAAGTCAATGGGGTGAGGGGTAGGGATCTTAGGAAGGGGAAATTGTGGATGGGGTTGGTTGGGAGATGATGGTTTAGGAGGTGATTAGTTGATACATGATTTAAGATTGGATTTTTTTATTGAGTTATTAAATGGTTTTTAGGATGTTAGGATCAACATGGGATGGTTGATTTGGATGGAGAGGATGGGTTTGATTGAGGTAGGATGTGATATTTGAGATTTGTTTATTAAGGTCTTGGATGGTGTGTGGGATTTCATGATAAAAGTGATTAGAAAAGAGGTAGGGGTTTGGATGTTGGTTTAGAGAGGATGGGGATTGAGGATCAAAAGCCATGGTTTGATAGGGTATGCGGGTGATTAGATTTGGATTAAGTTGGTTGATTAAGGATGGTGATGGGATTGGGATTGGGATTGTTTAATTAAGGATGGATGTTTATGATGATGTTTGATTAAAATTTTAAGGTGATATGATGTTTAAGGGTTTTCACAAGTAAGAAATAAACGTGTAATACACGCCCTAACTAGTCAAGTGGAATTACAATCAAACTATATCCTACTTTCAATACCATACGCCGATGATGGTGCCATAAATTGGATTTCCACCTATGTTTCAATGTGGGGTCGACTAGCAAGTAATCTTGGGGAGTGCGGCCTCCTTGCACTATAGTTTGATTACGACCAAAAGGTTTCCTAGTCTAGGATGTACAAGATCACTAAGGGAGTCCTATATATATCTATTTGTACATGGGGCCCAAGTTTGTGTTACAAGGATTATGTCTAAGGCCTGGGTATTGGGATGTGGAAGCCCCTCACTTCACGCCACTATTAAAACAAGAAAATGCTTAGCTAATAATGATAGCTCTCCAAGAATTTATATACCTCAAAGAGAAACGAGGTTTGTCATGTGCGAGGAGGTGAATTCATGGTCACAAGAGCCCTAGGACTATGGAAAGTGTGTGGAATTCACTTCCACTTCTCATTGCCCCTATAAAATAAAAAGGGAAAGGCTAGATGCTTTTGATCCTTAAGATCGTCCTAGGATGCGAGAGGAGAGCATACATAGTTTTGCCTTTGGGATAAACAAGAAACAAAGAAAAACACACAAGAAAGATAATGAAAGAAAATATATGTTATATAATACAATGAAACGATAAATATTATGTGAGTGGGTATTCAAGAGGAGGCCCTACAAAACAAAAGTTATTAGTTTGATTTATAAAACCCAATATCTTTGACCGATTGAGATGTAAGACAAAAGGATTAGTAGTTTTCAAGTAAGTAAAACCCTACAATCACAAAATGTTTGATGAAATAAGATAAATATCAAAATGGGCATAATATCCCCTTGTTTATGTGATAATTCAAGTAAAAACATAATGTTATGACCTATAAACAATCATAAAAAAACACTTGGAAACATGGTTAGATTGTTGGTTCTAAATGAAAATGGTGATTTAGTAAAGGCGTTGATTATCAAGTCAAAGGCGCCAAATCAGGCCAAAGGCGCCAAAGTATGGAAAAGATGCCAATACAAGGAAAAGGTGCCAAATTATGGCAAAGGTTCCAATACAAGTCACAAAGGTGTTGATGTATGGTAAAAGCCTAAAATATAATTTCACAAACAGGATGATAGCTTGTGAATTATATTAATGTGAAATCAACCATTTACATTTATATGAGCTACAATACTTATAGGCATTGTACAAATGAATACATACACAGAGATATGTTTCACAGGTGCAACAATAAACTATTTCACACAAGCTTCCAAAAAAGTAATCCGGGAAGCATAACTAATATAAAATACAACCAAACAATTATATTGTTAAAACAATATAGAACACCCATATTGTTTGAATACAAACAATAAGATGGTTATAATTAATTATAACCATATAAACAATAAATACTCTAATTATTATGCAATGCATAATTAATATAATAATTAACCTAACATTCCCCCCCTTAATTGTGCATTGTCTCAAGGGATGAGGAGAATAATTCTATGAACAACTCGAACTTGTCACGTGCAAGTGACTTTGTGAAGATATCGCTCGTTGTTCACTATTGGACAAAATTGAAGTTGGATGTTGTGTTTCAACACATGCTCACATATGAAATGAACATGTACCTCAATGTGCTAAGTTCTTTCATGAAACACTAGATTGTGAACAAGTTTGAGAACACCTTCATTGTCAACATACATTGTGGTCGGTTTGTCCTATGGTATTCCAAGTCCTTCCAGATACGACGTATCCAAACCACTTGACATGATAACTTCTCTCCGTAGAATGATACTCACCTGTGGAAGAATGAGAAACAAAGTGTTGTTTCTTGCTTCCCCATGATATTGGTCCAGATCCCATAAAAAATAAAAATCTTGAAGAGGATTTTTTGTCATCAATATTGCCTACATGATCTGAATCTAAATATCCAGTTAAGAAGAAGTTGTCATTCTTCTTGTATTCTAGACCAAGATTTGTTGATCTTTTGAGATATCTCAAGATTTGTTGCTTTCCAATGACAAACTTTTAGGTTCCCGCATGAACTCGGATAGATAGCTTCTTGCAAAGTTGATATCTAGTCTAGTATAGGTCAAGTAAATGAGACTCCCAATCAATCGCCAATAGAGAGTGGCACTTGCCTCAGAGATGGATCTCAACAAGATTGTAGACTAAGCACCCTTTATTACATTTACCTAGCCATGACCCCCTTCACCCCACTAATATTAATTTAATTAATCTAATTAAATTAATTCATTATCCTCACTATATTTATTATTTAAATATTTTATTTAAATAATATCCACACATATAGTTCACTTAGACACCTCACCAAGCCAACTCAACCTAAGACCTATTCTTAGCAAGTTGTCATAACTAACTAAGACTTACCCAAACCCTAAAAATCAATGCCTACATTCCCTCTAACCACATTCCCGCATGCTCACAAGAAGCTCCCAGTCTAATCTACAGGATAATGACATGAGATCCAAGGAAATCAGGAGGATCTCCCTAGTTTAGTAAACCTAGGAAATCCCACCTTGACCGACGTCGGTTACCCCTAACCGTCGTTAAGCTGGACCACCGTCGGTTACCCTTTTAACCCCAAAACTACCTTATTCTCAAGGTTGGAAAACATTGAGAGAAGGTTAATGAGCAAGAACACATCTCAGAGAGATAATGCATCTTCAGAGAGCAAATTCCAGTGAAAAACTCCACATGCAAGGAAGGAGATTGAGCATCTTCTCTCCTACATGACCATCCCACCATGATCCGATCTATCAAAAAGAGGAGTGTACATGTAGCCCATTCGAATTTTTTTAGTTGGTGATCACTTACAACCTTCAAACCCTTCATCAGCACCTCCATCCCTCACACACAAGCATTCAAGAATGGAATCCAAGTAAGTATAACATCATACTTTCCTGGTTTATTTCATTTCATCATCATTTTATCATCTATTGTTTACTTTCCCCCTATTGACCTTCTCCAATGTTTTCACCTCCATATACCCATTAAAACCTCACCAAAGCCTACTCCAGTCACCCAATACCTCATCTCGACCCACCAAAGTCCTTTGTGTAATCACAAAGGAGACCACAACTTGTTCTATGATATTTTTGAGATCTCACAGAATACTTGGCAGCCGATTACACCTAACCACCGTTGGTCGGTCACCCGACCGACACCGGTCTCTGTATTTTCCACACATAACCTAGAACAGAGACCTACCCACCAAATTTCATCTTACCCTCATTCACCTGTGATCTACCCGAGACCTCTATCAAACCTGGAACCTAGAACCAATCATTTGACCTTTGGATTCTATTCTAGCTTAGCTTGTTAGATTAGATCTATTTCTTATTGTGTTTTTAAGTGAGATACCTAAATCATTTCAAACTACAATAGGATTTACTTTGTTTACAACATTAAATTGTTTAAAATAGTGGACTGACACCATCTAGGAAGTATCACACTTCCCAAATCTAGCATACGCTAGGCAGTTCACTACCCATATTGTTTAATTCCTTATGGTGGTCTTACTTTGCATTATAGGTAGTTCCTCCTAGCCAAAAGGAATCTCTCATGATCAGTTGTGGATTCGGAAGTCATACGCACGCAACAACCCATCAACCAACATTTGAATAGGTATTCCTCCTATGCCCGTTACCCTATCTGTTTCATCAACGCTTCAAAGAAATGATCTAAGAATCAGGTGAAACATTTTGGCATGCTCGGTGGGACCCATCAGGGTTCCTTGCATTTCATTCATTCCTAGGAAAAAATTGTGTGTTTGTTTCCCTTCTGAAAAGTGTACACACTAATTTTCTTCCTTGGTAATCCACCTCTTCTTTCTATTTGCTCTAAAGGAAACTTTTCTTTTGGTGTAATTAAAAAGAACCATTTCTTCATGTTTTCTGCATTGTAGTGAAAGAGCATCCCTCTTCCTCTTCATCTTATTGTGTCATCCAATTTCACATTTTTGATTTGGGTTTAAAAATAAGTGCATTCCATTCTAATTTATTGCATTAGCTCACATTAATTGAGGGCAACCTATATCGTTAGAAGTCATGCCTAGCTGATGGTTGACAAACGAATTGTAGAAAAGCATTTATCCTTTTCTCTTTCTCTGAGTCTTACCAAACCTCACAAAAATTCAAAATACATACATTCTTAAACAACATCCTACCTAGAAGAAGTTGTAGGTGATCACACGATCACGGCACAGTGGGCACCTAGCTCGCTGCTCTGTCGAGTCATACTTCAGAGCGAAGCCCGCCCCCACCATAACATACCTGAAACCTCACCTTTTAGATCTCCTTCTTTGTAGGAAGCCATCCTCACCAAAAACTCTATTTCATAATTCATGTGTTAGTCCCTAAATAGCATAAGCTAAACAAACATAATAGAAAAGGCACTCCTAGGATCACATTTTCTTAGTGTTTTTGCTTGGCTTGCGTTTTGAGGTGAGAGATCACGTTCGTCACTTTTTTGTTCATCCTTGCATGCTCCTCATCATACTGGTGTATTTCGAGCTTCACCTGAGTGTGCCTGGGCCATATCATCATCATTCTTAGAATTATGGGTCTGATTCTACATCAGATTTTAATTCAAAACCACTTTCTTTCATCATTGTTTCAATTTCACAGTAACCATCATCGGTTACCTCTGACCGCCATCGGTTATATCCAACCGACGTCGGTTCCAGGTCCTTTTGCTAACCTGCTCAAAAGGAAATTTTACTTCACTTTCTTCCACTTTTCATAGTCCCTATCACTATCATTATTCCCATTGACATTTTAAACATCTTAGATTTGGCATACCTGTCAGATTTTACCTTCTGCCTCATTGTTTACTCACTTTCATTTTCTATAAGTAACCGATAGTGGTTACCCCGATCGGTAGTGTTGGTTTTCCCTAACCGGCATTGGTTAGCCTGTTTCACATTCTAGCCACCATTTGGTACTTAACCCACTTTTTGTCACTAGATTCACCTATTCTTGTTGTTCTCTGTGTCATTTACAAAGAAGAAGCTACCCTACGATCAAGATCTTGGTTCACATGGTGCTGACCCGAAGACAAGAAAGCGCACTCGTATTTCACGCCAATTGTCAACCACTCCCACCTAGTCCTTCACCACCTTCCATTTTATCACCAGCCATGGATCCCATCCATCCTATTACTATCGCTACCGGAGATGAGGAGTTTACATGACTCCTTGACCAAAACCCTGCCGCCTTGTAGTTTTACCTTTCCCACTTATCCACTTGAGATACCTCGGGTCAGTTGATATATGGCATGCCCATATCTATCCCCTAGACTCTCGTAGCCACTCCCGCATCGGCCCCATCTGGCTCCATGTTGCCCACATCCACCTTACCCCAGTCATTTCGTAGTTAGGTCCTATACCCACTATGACTGCCGCATCTGCTACCTTTGTGGCACCTGTTACATCCACCGTACCCTCGACAACTACCCCAAACACAACCTCATCTACCCCTAATGTCTCACACATACCCATAGCTACATTACCACCTCCAGTGTCGGTGACCCCTACCCCATTTCAAAACGTGGTTCTTTCCATTCCACAATCATTAGCCCCTATTGCCACTAGGGTTACCATGACCCTTCCACCCCCATATACATACTATCAACAACCTCCCATTTCATCCATTATACATTCCGGTACATACCCCCTGTGTCACTACCTTCTTCTCCACCACCCTACATGGTAGCCCCATACACTAGAGTGCCACCCCATTATATGCCCAAAACCAACCTCTCATGCTACAGGAGGCATCCAATCATCACAACCCACCAATGACCTAATTAAAATGATGTTGGACAAGATGCAGACATTGGAGGCATCGGTTTTCGGCTCCTGCAACACTCTCACCTATGACAAGATTTGCAACGAGCCTATTCACCCATCCATTCCTATCCATTCATACCCTATGCATTGGGAAATTCCTAAATTCAATCATTTCAATAGCAAAGAAAACCCATAGTAGCATTTGTGATCGTTCAAACATGGGTGTTATCTGATCACTCATGATGATGCCTTGCTTTTGAGAACCTTTCCCATGTCCCTCACTGGACCTATATTAGATTGGTATAGTGGGTTACCTAAACACTCTATATTCTCATTCAATCAGGTAGCCCAAGCCTTCTTGGATCATTTCTCTATCAATATCATCAAGAAGGTTACCATGACCGATCTATATTCCACACATCAGTATGAGGATGAATCTATCACAGATTTTGTCGCTCAGTTGGTGTAGCCTGATCAATCAACTTACCTTCCAATTGCCACAAATAGAACTCATCGAGCTCTTCACATGGGCTTGCACTAGACATATCTCCCCGACCTTGCAGGTCCAAACCTTCTAAACATTTGATGAGGCATTCACTATGGCATGAAAGTTAGAGATTCGGGCCATCGAAGAGAAGAAAATCCAATTATGCAATAAGAATTTGGAATTCAAGTTGAATGATACCTCTTCTTCTTCCAAACCACAAACCAATTATTCAAAAGCTAAGGGCACCACTAATACAGTGGTACTCAAGGCCGGCCCAACTCATCCATCAAATCAAGCTACCCCTCATCTAATCTCTCACCTATCCAGACTTTTCAATTCAGATGAGAGCAGTGAAAATATACCCCAATTGGGAACCTTACTCTTTTGTCTTAGAAAATCTTATCAAAGCCAGAGCCATCACCCTTCCACCTATAAAACCACACATTGGTTTTGACCCTGCTCACCCCATGCCCACATGGTATAAAGAACATGATTTCTGTAACTATCATTGAGTAAAGGGTCATAGTGATGGCAACTGCATCACTTTCAAAAATATTGTCCAAGAAATGCTCGAGAAAGGTGAGTTAACTGTGGATAATCCCAACACCACCCCCAACCAAAATCTACAAATCTTCAAAAAACCATTTCCCAACCATGCCCCTTCATCCAATCAAACCGGTGAGACATCAACTCACGATACCCATACCCGCGAGGTTCACGCTATCTTTAATGAGGTACATGTCACCTCCCAATTACCCCATATTCCTTCCATAGAGGAGATCCTAGCCCAAAATCCTCCTTCCGCGTTGGAACCAACCTCCCTGTTCCTTCACCAACAGAGGAACACCTTTCATCTCCTTCATCACCAACGGAGGGTCTTCCACTAACATTGAGCCCATCTCACCCTGGCTTCACCACTTAGAGAACCTTTACCCACAATACCTCTTCCACCCATAAGAGGAGCTCCCATAACTCCTCCACCCAAAGAGGAGCACCCATTATCTCCTCACCCATAGAGGAGTGCCCATCTGTTCCTCCACTTATAGAGGAGCTCCCATCATCTCCTCCACCTATCATAGACCTAGTTGAGATATCTTTACCTCTTGGTGAGCATTCTCCATCAGCTACCCAGAATCCTGAGACCTACTTTTGGCTCTCTTACCCACGGAAGCTGAAGCTAGCCAATTCCCCATCTCTAAGACACATTTTACGAGAATTTCCATTAGGTCCTCACCAACTCCACCTACAGACGTGTCGTTCTCACGTTTGGCCGATCATTTAGATTATGTGGATAGGGCTTTACTATGGGGTGCCTCTTACTCCCCATCTCAACATAGATGCAGAGATCCCTCGTTGATACCTCCACTATCTACCCAAACACATTTCGACCAATCAAACCAAATACAACCACCTCTGTGCAACCCCTTCCACGATACCTATTAGCACTCAAACCACACCCTTACCCATAACCCAACCTACATCTAAACCCAAACCCACACCTACAACATTTGCCTCAACTAAACCTATTACCACTTTAGGGGTCACCTCGACCACCAGCCTCACTCATCCACCTATTAAACTAGATTTAGCTACATCCTCCAACGTCAATACCACACCTACTCGACACCCAAACCAAAGAAACAAACTCATCGACCTCATACCCCGACCGCACCAATCACACCCGCACTTGTCCCATCTATCTTAAGACCTCAGCTACCCAACATGGTCAAGCGAACCTTCACCCATCCATAAACCAATAACACAACAACCCATTCCTTCCTCACAAACCTCTAACCTACCCAGGCACACAACATGACTTACACCTGCACCTGTAGTTTCTTTTACCACCAATACCTCTAATACCCTCAGCTATTGCTTCACTACCCACTACACTTCAATCATTGTCCCTCACACCCCAAGTACGACGACTCGCGTCATCTACCTTCACAACACCCCCATTATCCCCATGGGTAACTCACCCTCTTCCTCCATCTACTTTTCCTTCTAGACCTCGTATACCCACATCACCTTTACCCAAGAAGGTGCAACCCAAAAACAAAACCCCACTACCCCACAATAAGGTAGTCAAAACAACCACACACCCTCCTACCCATTCATCTATTGTACCCCTACCCAAACAAACATGATGGATACCTAAAATCACACCTGGCACCTAAAACCGTAACTCGACCGTTCCTACTCTTCCAAAAATAGTTCCTTGAAAATCAACCACACCTACACCCAAACCCACGTTCACTTCCCATTGTGATCCACTAGCAGGGTCCTATGCCAAAATTTTAACCAACCTCCTCAAGACTTTTGTTATCACATTACCGCCACTCGACCTTACGACCCCCTCAAACCCAAGCCAAAAGGGTTTGATGATACTAAAATTTACGCATACCATCGTGTGCTAGGGCACGATGTGGAGAACTGCAAGGCCTTGAAAACCGTCCTTATCAATTGTGTCCACGAAACTAACTTTGATGACGACTGACCTTTGACGAGGATCCTATTTCACCGACACCCATTCCCACACTACCCACTCAACAACCACAACCTCCACCCTCACCACTCCTAGAGTCACCCTCAAGATTTGAAATTAACATGGTTCGCATTAGAGAGCTTTCCACGCCACCACCCTAATGTCGTTGTGCCCAACTCACCTCACAAGGCTTTTCTCCTCCAATAGGTTTTTCCCTTCATGTCATTACACCACTCATCCTACAACTTCTCCATTTGCCAACTCCCCTCAAATCAACATGATACATGTCACTACATGTGCGTAGAAGGGAAAAGAAAAGGCAACTGACCTACCAACCAATCCTATACCCAACATACCATCTGCACCCATACCTAAAATAACTATATGTGGCCCCACGTACCCCATCTCTAATGGCGTCACACATCACACCATGCTCAAACAATTACACCAATCTCCCCTCAAAATGTCCTTATATGACCTCATCCAAACCTCGGAATCCCATCGTCAAGCTCTCATGGAGGTTCTTTAATCTATTGAGGTTTTACCCAATGACCCTACACCCGTAGCCTCCATTATCACACCCCATCATGTAGCCTCTCTCACTAAATTACCACCTTCATCTTCACCCCATCTTGTTCACCAAGTGGCCTCCCTTAGCTTCTCAGAGGAGGAGATCACGCACACCAAAATGATGACCCGGACCCAACCCTCTTCATCTCTGTCCACATTGATGACATATGGGTACGCCATGTGATGATTGATGGAGGTGCTAACATTAACATCATTTCATCCCATGCATTTTCTCAAATGTGCATAGTTACATGCATAAACATCTATTCATGTTGCGTTCATTCAACAACGCTATCACCTCCACACTAGGCACTGTCATCCTTCACGTTCACGTGGGCCCCCGTACTATTCCAGAATTATTTTATGTTTTGGAGGGGGAATTCCAATATAACTTGTTGCTTGGTAGACCCTAGATCCATGTCATGGGTTGCATTCCTTCCAATTTGCATCATTGTGTAAAGTTTGAACATAAAGGACACACTTATACCATTCCAGCTGACCCATCACCTTTCAAAACATGCAACATGCTTTACCGACCCAATGATGTGCTCATACCTGTCAAGCCATCTACCTCCACAACCACTACCACTTCACCTACACCTCCACCTACCAGTACATCCATTGCTTTCACCACACATACCTCCTCCATTCCTACCACTGCTATAACCTCCATGGCTAACCCATTAGCTTCCCAATCATTAACTCCACCTCCGCATCGACCTCTAACACATCATCCATTCCAGCTACCTACTTACCAACCACTGATCCCTTAGAAGGTGTTTTTCAATGCCTCACTGGGGAGTACCGCCTATATAGTGTCAACACATTCCTTACTCCATAGGAGTATGGAAGCCTTCACCAACACCCTCATTATGATCACCGTATAGGAGAATGCCTCCTTTATGGTCCTCCTCATCTTCATACTAGTCTCACCTATGGGGGACTTGATACTACCACTTACACACCTGAACCACCATCACAAACCCACCCATTTTCTACGATAACTTCCAATCACTTACCAATCGCCATTTTTCCCACACCTTCCTACACCGTTGTGCATGGAAGGGTTTGGTTTTATTTTTTTACGAGCAAGGCCACCATACCATTATTCCATGTACCATCCATAAACATAACACCGTAGTGGTATCGGATTCCTCAAACCTCCTACCAAATAGGCCCGCATTGAACTCATTGAGGACCCTAGCCCTTCTCCACCTTTGTCTTCATCACCACCTTCACCCGCTCCACCTTCATCACCACCACCTCTCACCGACGAGTCGATGAATCTTGAATCTATCCCCCTAACTTTTATTTCATAAACACCATTTCCTTGGGGCCTTTGACTTATCAAGATGAAGGCAACCACTCTTCCCCTTCCACTCTTCCATTCCTCGTATCTGAAATGATCTATAATGATACACCTATAATTCACATCGCTCAATGTCTTTAGGGATGATGAATCGATACTCACCTACCTTAGTCTTACATGCTTGGTAAGACTCATATATTCATCATCATAAATATGTGAGTTCATTAACCATCACATCATTTGCCACTTTGGTGTCCCTGATCACCTCATCACTGATAATGGAAAACAATTCAAAAAATAAAACATTGCAAAAACTTTGTGACACCTTCGGCATTCAACTTAGTTTCTCATCACCTTATTACCCGCAAACCAATGGCCAAGCCAAATCCACTAACAAAACCCTCAACAAAATTCTCATGAAAGTGGTTGATGATACTAGGAAGGATTGGCATACACACATTCCTTTTGCCCTGTGGGCATACCGCACTAGTATTCGCACTTCCACTGCGGCCACACCCTTTTCGCTGGTCTATGGTACAAAGGTTGTTCTACCTCTCAAAGTCCAGATCCCCTCACTCCACATTTCTCTCCATGACATGCTTATTGATGATGACTTTCATCAGGACCACTTAGCACAACTAGAGTTATTAGACAAACGTCATCTTAACGCTGGATCACCTTCAAGTTTACCAACAACGTATCAAACGTGCTTATGACAAACGTGTTCATGAACAAACCTTCCAAGTCGGTGACCTTGTCTTGAAATAAAATCAACACGTAACTAAAGCTAGAAAAAAGTAAACGGAGAAAATTTGCTCCTAATTTTCTTGGACCATACATCGTAATGCATACCTATGGATCGGGTGCATCATCGTTTATCCTCACTTGATGGTAAACCCGAACCTGATCCCCTTAACGCATTGCATCTTCAACCATTCTATTGTTGACTCGTCATCCTACCTCACCCTTTGTCTCTTTACAAGCTCATCCCTTGAGTGCTATCCATTCCATACACCTCCCTAACAATTAAACAAGAATCATGTGAGTACCCGTCACTTGTTATCTTCTCTTGAATATGTGTACCATGGTGCTGCACATAGCATGATTCTCATGGATAATTTTTGTCTACCTTTAGATGAGATCCCATGGTCATTCCACCTTGCCTTTTGAACAAGAGTCATATCCTCCACCTTGGTCTTGTCCATGATTTCAAGCCTCACTGGGACCAAAATCCTTGAGTCAAACTTCTAATAAAAAGATGACTCCCTCAAAAGGACATGTTCCTCTTTCAAATTTGCTGTTATAAATAGATTGCTCCCTCAAAGGACAACTATGTGAAGCTTTAAAAAAATGAGAGAAGACCTCAAGGAAGCTATCCCGCATCGATAGTCTATCAAAACAAAAACTTTTTATTCATGGATTTTGCCCCTTTGTGACTGGGAACCCTTGCCCGCAGGCCCCCTTTACTCAAAACATATAAAATTAACTACCTTTCACCCTCCTTACAACTTCCACTCTCATTGTCTCAATTTCCTCAAGGGACATCTTGGAATTTAGACATTTGGTGATCCTGTGACTACCTTCATCATAGAACAGTTAATCATGCAATGCCTTTCGGGTCTTATGTTCATCACCCCCTCCAAGGTATGATCTACTCGGTATGATCCTACCCAATCAAGTGGCTTTATTGCCCCCTCTTATCTTTTAACCATCTTTGTTTATGTTTTGATTACCTTATACAGGACTTGGTCCTTGATGCTTACCTTTTAGGTAATCCTCCCCTTTCACCATAATCACCTTCACCTACATCATTTTACCTATAATCTACCCACACCTATTAAACCTAAACCCACAACATGCCCAAAAACCTACCAACTCATTTTATATTCTTCCCTAGCTCATGGGAGAACTACATCGGCCTGAGGTCCCCTTTTCGCCGGGACTATGTAGGCAACACTCCGAGGGCATGGGGCCCTTGGAGGTTAGCTCGGCCATTTTCTACCCTAAAACAATTCATCAACCAGGCCTAACTCACCATTTACATCACATTTCACTTAGTTCCCCTTTTATAACAAAATTGGAAATCAAGCCACATACATAACAAGTTGCTTACCATAGCATACATTTATTACACCTACCATCTCTCTATCATCACTATGCATAGATTATACCACATCTCACATATGACCCATAGTATCATTCATCGCCAAAATAATGAATCATAACTAAACCTACTTTCAACTCGACCATGCCTAACCAAACCTGACTCAATATATGCCTAACCAAACCCGACTCGACCCATTACCTTACCTTTCCTAACCTCGTCACTTCCTACCTCCATTTGTCCTCCTTTGGGGACTTCTTATTCTTTTACCTCTACCTTGGCCTTACCCGTGTCGTGTGACCTAGATATTTGAACCGGACCATCGCTAGTGACCTTTGACCTCATGTGTTCGTTATACCTTGCATGCACTTTATTACTGTGTTGATTGACCTAATGACCTTACCTAGCCTATTATCGTGACCGTTTATCCTGACCTTACCTTTGGTGTACGCAGAACATACCTAAACATTAATGTACCTAACCTACATTGTGTTTCCTAACCATATCATATACCTTGGATACCAAATTCACTTTAACCTTGTTCGGATAAACCTATCGACCTTAGACGATGTAGAGTTTTCCTGCTCTTCAACCCGATAGCATGCTACAGTTTATACGTGTGTGTGCATTTGACTGTTGCTACCTTTGACCCTGGCCTATACCCTAGATTTCCCGAGTAGACCTTTCACCCTTTTCCCCTGTACCCACTTACCTTTTCCCCACATTTTCCTTTTATCAAACCACTCACCGCTTCAGCCTGTTGCCTCGTCAATTCTTGGTTTGAGGGGGATCACCTTCACCCACACATGGGGCAACCACATCTTATTTTTGTTAGTGCTACTTACCAATACAAGCTACACAACAAAAAGGGGCAAAATGTAGACACTAAAATCAGGTCACACTCCCCTTTCATACCTCGACCAATAAGCACCCTTTATTACATTTACCTAGCCATGACCCCCTTCACCCCACTAATATTAATTTAATTAATCTAATTAAATTAATTCATTATCCTCACTATATTTATTATTTAAATATATTATTTAAATAATATCCACACATACAGTTCACTTAGACACCTCACCAAGCCAACTCAACCTAAGACCTATTCTTAGCAAGTTGCCATAACTAACTAAGACTTACCCAAACCCTAAAAATCAATGTCTATGTTCCCTCTAACCACATTCCCGCATGCTCACAAGAAGCTCCTAGTCTAATCCATGGGATAATGGCATGAGATCCAAGGAAATCAGGAGGATCTCCCTATTTTAGTAAACCTAGGAAATCTCGCTGACCGAGCGTCGGTTCTAAAGTCGGACCGTCGATTACCCCTTTTAACCCCTAAACTACCTTATTCTCAAGGTTGGAAAACATTGAGAGAAGGTTGATGAGAAAGAACACATCTCAGAGAGATAACGCATCTTCAGAGAGAAAATTCTAGCAAAAACTCACATACAAGGAAGGAGATTGAGCATCTTCTCCTGCACAGCCATCCCAACCATGATCTAATCTATCCAAGCAAAGAGGAGTGTACATGTAGCCCATGTAGAAGCTTTCTTTTAGTTGGTGATCACTTGCAACCTTCAAACCCCTCATCAGCACCTCCATCCCTCACACACAGGCATTCAAGAACGGAATCCAAGTAAGTATAACATCATACTTTCTGGTTTATTTCATTTCATCATCATTTTATCATCTATTGTTTACTTTGCCCCCTATTGACCTTCTCCAACATTTTCACCTCCATATACCCATTAAAACCTCACAAAGCCTACTCCAATCACCCAATACCTCATCTCAACCCACCAAAGTCCTTTGTGTAATCACAAAGGAGACCACATCTTATTCTGTGACATTTCCAGATCTCACAATAACCGGCACCAGTTACACCTAACCATCATCGGTCACCCCTGACCGACACCGGTCTCTGTATTTTCCCACACAGCCTAGAATAGAGACCTACCCACCAAATTTCATCTTACCCTCATTCACTGCGATCTACCCAAGACCTCTATCAAACCTACAGAACCCAGAACCAATCATTTGACCTTTGGATTCTATTCTAGCTTAGCATGTTAGATTAGATCTATTTCTTATTGTGTTTTTAAGTGAGATACCTAAATCATTTCAAACTACAATAGGATTTAATTTTTTAAAATAGTGGGTGTGACCATCTCATGAAGTATCACACTTCCGAATCTAGCATACGCTAGGCAATTCACTGCCCATATTGTTTAATTCCTTTTAGTGGTCTTGCTTTGCATTATAGGTAGTTCCTCCTAGCCAAAAGGAAGCTCTCGTGATTAGCTGTGGATTTAGAAGTCATACGTGTGTAATAACCCATCAACCAACATTTGAACAGTATTCCTCCTACGCCTGTTACCCCTGTCTGCTTTGTCAACGCTTCAAAGAAATGATCTAAGAATCAAGTGAAACAAAGATAAGCTGTAATTTGTTCTCCATAGGTGTAGAAATTGGTGTGCAATCCATCATCCTAAATTTCTTGAGCATTGTCTTAGTATATTTCATCTAAGAAACAAAAATGTGATTCTCTTTCTGCCATACTTCCAATCCAAGACAATAATGCATTAGCTCGAGATCGGTCATGTCGAACGATCGATTAATATCTTTCTTCATTGCATTGATCATCTTCATTGAACTACCAATGATGACTAGATCATCGACATAGACAATGACAATCACAATCTCCCCCCCTTACTTTTTGAGGTAGAGATTGGGGTCATATGGATTTCTAACAAATCCATGTTGTACGAGATGCTCATCAATTTTGATGTACCATGCATGGGATGCCTGTTTAATGCCATACAAAGATTTCCTGAGTCTGCATACATATGCTTCTTGACCAGGTACAACATATCCCTCAGGTTGAGTCATATAGACTTCTTCTTATAAATCTCCATTCAGAAGGCACTTTTTACATCCATCTGATGGACTTTCCATCCAAACTGTGTAGCTAGAGCAAAGATCATCCTGATCATTTTGATCTTAGCTGTGGGAGAAAATTTCTCCTCGTAGTCAATGCCTTATTTTTGTGCATACCCCTTTGCTACAAGTCTTGCTTTGTACTTGTCCACTATCCCATCTGCTTTGTACTTTGTTTTGAATATCCATCTGCATCTAATGGGTTTCTTCCCTGGTGGAAGATCAACAAGCTGCCAAGTGTTATTTTTCATCACTGACTAATATTCAGAGTCCATGGCATCTTTCCAAGCTTTTAACTGTAGGGCTTCCTGGACTATAGAGGGCTCATTAGATTCAATTACTCTACTCATCAAAGAAAAGTTAACTTCTTCTCTTGCTTTATTGTGATTCCGTGGTCCAGGGGTGGATGTATCTAATGGAGCATCCATTCTTGCATCTCGTAGTGTGCTAGTACACCACTTGGGCATACGTTGAACTTTTCCCATGGGTCGTGGTTCTATCATACCAACACCATCATTGTCATCATTTGTGGGAACATCAGCTTCAATTTTTACAACTGGTGAAGAATCTACATTAGGTGAGTCTGGAGGAGGAGACTTTGCTTCCTTCTTCTCAAAAAACTCAACATCTCTGTTGGTGTAGACTTTTCTAGTCTGTGGATCCATCAATTTGTACCCAAGGGTCTCTTCATCATACCCAATAAAGAAAAGTTTTCGTGAATTCATGTCCAATTTCTTTCTATTTTGCTTGGGTATGTGCATGCTTACTTTACACCTGAATACTCTAAGGTGTACAATAGATGGTTTTCGTTTTGATCATGCTTCTTGTGGCGTTACTTCGTCAAGAGAAACTTTGGGCACTCTGTTCAACAAATACACTCTGCTATTTTTGCTACTTCTACCCAGAATGTCTTTATAAGTCCAGAATCATCGATCATGCATCACACCATTTCCATGATAGTACGATTTCTTCTCTCAACAACACCATTCTGTTGCGGTGTGTGTGGAGGAGGAATTTGGTGATGAATCTTGTGAGTTTGTAAGTAGTCTTTGAACTCATTACTGGGGAATTTCCCCCTCGATCCGAGTGAGAGTTCTAATGTGACGGCCAATTTCATTCTCAATCTGCTACTTTGAACTTCTTAAAAGTTTCAAAAGCTTCACTTTTCTTGCGAAGACAAAAAATCCACATTTTTCTTGAATAATCATCAACATAGCATGAAGTCTTGAAATCCAAAATGCCTTAGTTGTATTGGACCACAAAGATTGGTATGAACCAGATCAAGTTGGCCATGAGCTTGATATGTACTCTTCTGGAATGAAGCTCAGTGTTGTTTTTCTGCTAGACAATGAGGACACTTGTTTGTATCCTTCTGAAGAGATGGTAGCCCATGTACCATATTGTGTCAACAAAGTGTCTCAAGATACTTGAAACTTACATGACCAAGTCTCATATGCCACAATTGTGTTGAGGTGGAGTTCTTAGCCACAAGTGCTTGATCATCTCTGTGAAAAAATCAAGTTGGAACATGTGTCCCACATTGGAGGCTTTTGCAACTATTTTTGAGCCTCGTGATTTATCTCGAATTAAACATGTTTTCTTGCCGGAATGACTATCAAAGTCAATTTTTAGGTTGTGATCAAGGAGTTGACTGACTGAAAGTAGATTCTTTATCAACCCAGGGACATATAAGACATCTGATAGTTTGCAGTTGCGTGAACCAAGGGGTAGAGAAATGTTCCCAATCCCCTGAACTATATATGAAGAATCATCACCCAACGAAACATGGTTTTTTGAAGGCATGTCCCTCATTGAGGTAAACCAGTCTCTGTGGTCGGTCATGTGTCGAGTGACTCTCGAATCAACATACCAAACATTACTAGATGACATGGATGGTTCACTTGATCGAGTAGTGTACAAGAAGTCTTCATTATCTAAATGTTCTTCTTACTCAACAATATTTCCTTGTTGATGGGGTCTTCTTTTCCAGTTCCCCTTTTTCTACCCTTGATTGTAGTTAGAATGTCCCTTAAAATATTATTGTTGAGGTCCAGAGTTGCTTGATGGACCTTTCTTGTAAGTATTGTACCAACAATCTTTTAGGTCATGTAATCTACAACTATTGTACCAACAATTTTTACATGTAATTTGCAAATATGTGTGACGTTACGAGAATGTAACACCTCACATAGATTGTCATTCCATGTTCGTCTTTAGCAAGGAAACATAGAAGCCTTGAAGGACTAATGCATTACCTTGATGAAGGCGGGAATCACAGTTTAGGTGAAATGTTATACTAAAGAGCAACAAACAAAGTTGTAGTTTGCATGAAGAAGAGTTCATTATTAAGTTATAGGTACATCAAAACTCATTATTTCTGCATTTTTAAATACTATTAATTATGTGATTGAGTTGTTTATTCCATTATACAATCAATATCCATCATAAAATTTGAATGCAGAAAGAAGTATACAACTTAGTTACAAAAATTAATGTCATTTATTCATGAAGAAATTCAATGTTTCCCACACAAGCCGTGGGATGTAACTCATAACTATTGAAGAAGGAAGTACATGTGCATAAAGCTAAAAGTAAAAGAGTATAGAGGAAACCCATCATTGCCTTGGGTTTTCTTCTAGTCTTCTTTATTTCAGTTCCAGATCCATCTTTCATCCATGTTATCGAAAGCAACATGAGTGTACTTGAAAATGAAAGAAACTCGATGTCATCGAGAGCTTAGGGTTTAATCTATACTCATGTACTATCTAATTGCATGCAAATGGATTTCCTAATATCATAGGCATAAGTTACATCTAAATAACATATACAAAATTGATAAAACAATATCCTATAGTAGCACATGTGATTCCCATAATCATAACAACAAAAAGAAAGAAAAGAAAATACTATGGAACATAAGAGAGGCCAAAAGGCATGATAATTTTCTAACTATTTTCTTAAGTGTGTAGGTACAAGTTGTAGTAGAAGAGATCAATGCATGTTTTAAAATTATATACTGTCAAGTATAGATTGCACTCAATGACTAAGCATATTCAAGATCTGCGCAGAAAAGGATTCACTCATGCACTTCAAATTTTGAGATATCCAGATCAACTATCAAAAGGAATAAAATAGATGAACAAGTATAGATGAATTAACAAAGATAATGATTTCTGGATAATGAAGCAAATATCTACTTATTATTAATAGTACAATGATTTTAGGATAATGAAGCAAATATCTACTTATTACTTTCATATTATGAGCTATCGGTGAAAGTAATATCAAAACAACATTGGTGATTAAGTACCATAGATTCTTGATCAAGTTACCATTAAAGAATCACAATGAGGAAGTATACATGACTAATGATCAAATGACAAGTTGCAAAACTTAAGTAATTTCATACTTTTTTATAACATTAAGATCCAAGCAGTCATTTCCAGATTAAGTTCAAATTTAGGTTATCACTAAGAATTTCTCAACTTTCAAAATGATCAAGAAGGTACACTCATCAAAGTCATAATGGTACCAAGCACTCAAAGCAAAGTTACCACAAAATAGTCCAACATCACATCCATAATGCTTCTAGCTTGCAAAAGTAAGATAAGGAACAACTTGCAGTTTTCAAGTACAGAGTTCAAATGAAGGTACAATCTTGTTAAATAACTTGGATGCATCATCAAGTAGCTTTCAAATTGAAAAGAAAACTATGATCAAAAGAAATAAATGATCTTTCATTACAAAGTCATTCAGGCTCAAATCAGGCCACTGAAGAATCCAATTCACATGAAAATAGCTTTTAGACAAGTACAGTTTTGCAAAATTCATCATGAAATTCAAGATTGTAGAGTTCATCCATCAAAGTGACAACTCAAACATGCTCAGAAGAATAAATTTTCAAAAAAATTATCCATTAGTGATACAGATACAAAATAAGCTAAGAGGTTCATTTTGCAACAGATGAAGCTATATGAGTTAGAACTCAACATATGTTTCATAGAGATCAATTTAAATACAAATTCGAGTTTCATTACAAAACAAAGTTTCATATTTCAATCAGTAAAGGAACAAGAAAGTAATAACTGTAAAGTTCATCAGTGGCAAAAGTACACAAAGAAAGCCACCATTCCATAAATGTTTGGAGTTGGATCTATAATAGATTTGTTCCAAGATAATAAAAGGCAAATGATAGGTGTTTGAGCTTAAAGAATGCGGACATAAAAGATAATGAAATAGAAAGCATGTTGGTAACTTCCATAAAAAAAAATCCATAAATCAAGGAGTGTTTTAGGCCATAGAGAAAATGCATTCTACAGCAAGACTCAAGAAACTTCTTATCCTCACTCATTATTGCAAGAAGAAGAGAAGATTTCAATTTTAAAAAAATCACAAGGTGCAAGTGTAATCATGCTATAGGATTTCAAAATATCACATAACTCAATCTTCAATCATAATTCAAAACTTCAAGGGAATCACAGTCTTCATTATCAAAAGTACACTGCAATGAAAGCTACAGATCTAATACACTAAAATTCTTAATGAATGCATTATGCCCCAATTATTCAAAAAACAAGTAAAGTTAAAGTACAAGTACTAATTCAAACTCAATTCACCCAGATTACACAAAAGTTTTATTAGCTCTCAAATAGGAGTATAAGGCCTTGAATATTTGAAAGCATTAATTAAATTACAGTCAAATGTTAAGAACAAATTCAAGAATAGACTGCAGAATATCATAGAATATGTTGTAGTATCAGAAAACATATTAAATTTGTAACTATATATTTTCAATGAAGCAACAAGTCAACAATTTCTTGATACAGTTATTCTACTATGATTCGAAGGAAGAGCATTATCTCGAGAATCTAACATGAAGTAAAAAAATGTCATTAAAGAATCATGGTAGATCTAAAAGCGAAACAGGTTATAGAATGTCAAGGAAGTTTTCAAGTTTCTCATAGAAATATAGGTCTCGGTGACTTTAAAAGTAGCATGGTGGCCATTACCCCCAACTCAAAGCAAACCTAGAAGGTGTATATGAAATTCATAGTAGCTCAAACCCCAAAGGTGAAGATGGAACACGCAAATCTAAAAGAGGTCAAGTTTAGCTCGAGAAAAGAAAACCATGAAGTTCCATAGTGAGATTGTAATGGACGGAACAAAAGATAAAATATAAATACCCAATAACTCATTTCTTTTCCTTGAAATAGAATACAATGAAGCACGAAGCAAGGAGGGTTTCAAATCTCATTTTTGAAGTGCAGAATGAATAGTAAATGCCCAAAACGAGTCTCAAACTTGAAATTGCCATAGACCACTCAAAATGTACAAATTTGAAGATTCGATGCTAATTAAGTAGAAAATGACAAAGAATCAAAGCTTCATGCTTAGAATCACATAAATTTGTTTTACATATTTTTAAGAGCTTGATAATGCTCCAAAATGATGGCACAAATCAATGACAGTGTTCAAAGAAACAACTCGAATACACAAGACTTTCAAATAACCACTTAGAGCGAATCAAAATTACGAATAGAGCTCACACAAGGTTTTGAAACGAAGAACAAGCCAAAATTCATAATATGCCATGGTCATTTCAAGTTTTCACGTTTTTTAGAAGGATTTTGAGAAGTAAACGAACTTACCATTTCCATAATGAATTTGGTGAAACCCGTTAAAAGTTCATAGGCGAAATGAGTACCCAAAGCCCATTTTTCTTTGTAGAAAGTTCCAGTGAAGTAGGAAAACATAGATAAAATGTGAAGAATACAAAATATCGAGTGCACATGAAATGAAAACGATAAAGGTTTCATCCATTTCTTATTTACAGTAAAGGGTCTCAAGAAACGAAAAATATCAAGCTTTCAAATGACAAAGCTCACCTTCGGGAGAAACAGAGATCCTCGAAATGAGATGAAAAGCTCGCAGAATTTTCATGGCAAGAAATTTTGAGAATGTAAACAAAATAAAAATGCCAGAATCAAGCACAAACCCAGAGCTTAGGAACCAATGATGGTTCTCACCTTTTCAAAAGAAGCACGGTTGATCTACAAAGAGCTCAAATAATCAATAATGGCGCCGACATTCTCAATAAACCACAAAAAATAGAAATGGAAGTTCAATGAACTGGATTTCGAGCTTGAAAATGCAAAAGAATGATGACTTGGAAGAATTTTTCCAGGGCTTCATCTCAGTAAAATGAAAAAATGTGAATGGATCAAATGATTCGAGTTAAATTGTTTTTACTCACCCAAACTCAACTAGCTTTCAACCTAACTCACTTGAATTAGAATATCAACGGTAAAGATTGTGAAAGTACAAGATCGGATGATCAAAATTATAGACCATGGTCCAACTACCCCTCTCCTAGATTCAAAGTATCAATGATCAAGATTGACTAGTATAGATCAAATGGATGGCATATCAAACCACAAACTTCATTGCATTTAAAGTCCGAATGGTCAAAGATCAAATGGTACATGGATCAATGACCATGATCCAATCACCAAATTCAATAAAAACTCAATCCCTAATCACATTCAGCTCCTTACTTACTAAATTAGTACAAATGATCAAATGGTGCAGCTTCAGAAAGTACCATGATCAATGGTTGCATATCAACAACGAATTCAATGCAAACTACCAAATTGCCACCACCAAACAATGGGTTGAGTCATCGTGGAGAGGGGGCCAATCCCAATAAGTTAAATAATCATTGCATTGACCTTTCTAAGGTCTAAAACCTTAGTGCCACAAAAATCAAATGCCGAAAACCTTTATACATAGCAATGATTAATCAAAAAGGCCAAAAAAACATTGTTATGTATGTTATGATTATTCAAAAAGGGGTCGATTATATGATGTTGATGATTATTCAAAAGGGGGCAAGGAATATGGTCAAGGTGACTAGCACTATTCAAAGGAGACAATGATTAACCAAAGGCCTATAAGTTACAACCTTATAAAAATAAGTATATGTCAACGAAGGGAGGGCCTTAAAATAATCAAACAATGATTATAATTGATAGGTTCCCATAATCAAAAAAGGACCAAGGTCAACAAGGGTTAATAATGCCAAGTATTGTTTACCTTAAACTTTCCTTCACTTTGCCAAAATAACCTCATACAAAGGAAAGGGGATGTTATTTCTAGCATGTGTAGGTGGTCCCCATAGTGGGGTGGAGTATTTTTGCTAATGCATTGGAACCAAGGGTATTATTTTCTTTGCTTACAGAGGAGTATGTTTCAGGTCATCCACTAAAAGACAAAACAAACAAAAGATAAAAGTTGAACATGTGCACATCAAAGGTGGTCCCCACATTAGAGGGTGAATATTTTGCCAAGCATGAAGACAAAGAAATTATTTTGCTTACATAGGGATATTATTTTTGCATGTGCATCCAAGGGGGCAGAATTGTAAAATGCCAAATTTATCATTGTAAGTGGATTAGATTACAAGTTTCACATCATGCAGAAGAGGAAAAAGCATGCACTTGCATTGGAGGAGACTTGCACAACAAGCAAGTGGTTAATTTTAGCAAAAATATTCACCCAAGTTTTATTAAAAATAGATCAATCAACTGCACTTTGACTTGAGTTTATTTTTGTAACTAAGGTTATTAATGCCTCATTGTAATCAACATGTCTATTTTTATTCCTTTATTTATTCATGATAAAGGGGTAAAATTAGCATGCATGGCGAGTACAAATTTTATCCTATTTTTAGGATGGGAAGGGTGAATAATTTTGTTATATATTGTGTGCATTGGTAAAGTACAAGACGAGGACTTTTGGACATAGGAGTCTTTGAAGCAATTTTTACGCTAGTTTTACCTTGAATGAGAAATTATTTTTGCCTTTCCAATTATTTGTAGTGGTGTGTATCTTTCCATTAATTCTTGTGAATGTTAATTCCTTGATTAATCATCTTACTTTGTTGCAAATCGGTATTTTTCGCATAGTCTCGGTGTGCATGTTTAGCTTGTCGTGTTATTGTGATTTATCCCTCAATACATTAGTATTTTGCCTTAATATTCTATTGAAAATCATTGGTTCGTGCATCTAAAGTTCGTTCTCAATTTTATTGTGCATATACTCAGTCAAAACCCTTAATAAGTTTGGTGTATCACCTATTTCAATTCGATTACAATCTTTTTACTCTCAAAACCCTAAAAATTAGTTTATGATACATCGATAAGGAACCGACATTGATACAGGAGACTCGCCTCAACAATAGGTATACCCATTGACCGAGGTGTTTCCATTGCATCTACAAAAGTGAGAGATCAAGCAAGCTTAGAACCCCTACTACCATCTCTCACACTGTGGTGTACTTTTGAGATATAACAAAGTTTTTCTCTTATTAGGAGCTCTCAAAAGGCTCAATTTTCTAGAACAACCTCGCTCAAGCTAAGAAGCCATTGGTTAAGGGGTCTAAATGGAATCTAGGGGACAACAAAAAGATTAAATTTTGGGATGATCCTTAGATCAGGGATAAATCCCTCAAAATGGAAGAGCCATGGAGCTACTTAAGTCATTTTTACATCCTTGAATATGGTGAGATGGTGTGTAACTACTGGAATGAGGAGAGAAGTTGGGTTCATATTTTACCACCCCCAAACTATACAAGGTATCAACATCCTTTTAAAGTTCTAAATTAGGATCTTAAGGAATGTCATATACCTCATAGAAGATCTCAAGATGAATTGATATGGAGGGACATGGACTTAGGAAATTATGAGGTTAAATCTAGTTACCTATTGAATTTCGAGCGCATAGAATATAATATAATAGCTACTTTGGAAGAAGATCGGGACAAAACCTTATCCCTAAAATCAACTTCTTCTTTTGGGAAGTGGTTCAAAAAAGATATTGATAGTGGATAAAATCAAAAATAAAGGTATGATTATTATAAATAGATGTAGCTTGTGTAAACAACATGATGAAACTGCCAATCATCTCTTCCTGGATGTACTTTTTCTTTTCAGGTCTTTTCTGCTATCCTTGATCTTTTTAGGATTCAATTAGTCCTTCTTGAGGATGTCTCTCAACTTCCGAAACAATGGTTTTTCAATTTTCATCATGACTTCACAAAAGAGGTATGGAAATGTGCTCTACCTCATATTCTCTAGGGCATTTGGTTGGAGAGAAACAACCAAATTTTTCATAATCAATCGTCCAATATTAAAAAAATTGTTGAGAGAATTGGCCAAACTCTAAAGGAAAAGTCACATTTCATTAAAAACAAATCCCCAAAGCTATGTACACAACATCATCGGAAAGATCAATTACGAATGGTTTGAATCTTAGTCCCACAAGTAGGGATGAAAACAAAAATATGAGTATTAATAAAAATGGTACTAAGTGAGAATGTTGGCCTCAGGCGGCTTCAAATTAAGCTTTGATGGATCTCAGCAAAACCCGGGGGAGAGGCTTGTTGGGAAGGAGGTCTAATTTGAGACCATTTAGGGGAATGCATAAGAGCCTATGTGGGGCCTTTGGGCAATCACTTGAAAAATTATCTTTGAGGCAATGGCTATGTTATGGGGTATTGAACAATGTATAACAATGAATATCAAATCTCTTGTCATAGAAGGTGATTCTCTATGCATTATCAAAGCCCTTAAAAATATGGGGACCATTGGCTGGAAATTAAATAATATCATTATGGAGGCTAATATTTTGTTAACATCATTTGAGAAAGTGAAGATTCATCACATATAGGTCGAGGCAATAAACCCGTAGATGGTTTGGCCAATTATGGGAACAACATGTTAGAAAAGGTAATGTAGCAAGGTAATCTTATATCATGGCCGAACATTTCAAAATTGGTTAATGATGACAAGATTGGGAAAAAAATTGAATGATGGTCTCAGGTCTCATGTTCCTTGTACCATGGGAAAGCCCATTATCTCTCGCGAAGGGAAATGAAAAATCCATTTTTAGCTTAGTTTTTATGCTTTGTGTGTGGCTTTACTTTGCCATGTGCAAATAGGTTGCATTGCGCTCAACTCAAAATGGGTGGCGACAGAGTTAGAACGAAATCGGCCAACTACCTACACATCAAGGATGATGCCACCTTGTGGAGGATTTTGTGAAGGGGGTTTTTCGAACTACATTTGTAGTCACAAAATCATGCACTTTAGACATTATTTGTCCCAGTTTCATACTACTATTTAGAAGGTTCTTGAGTGAAGAAAGTACTAATTAACCCTCATCTTTTGGCCATCTTATTTTATTTTATTTTGTCATTACCAACCTTTTACACCTACATGCCTAGTCTATTTCAGTCATTTTCTATTATTTTAGCCTCGATTGGGGCGCCCATGGGTGCCCTAGTCCCACCAGGGGTGCCCGGTCCTTTTCACACTTTCCCGCCACTTTTTGGGCTCTTTCTAGCTATTTTAGATCCTTATCTTTTTGGTGGTCGGCCATTTCAGGGGTTAATTACAAAATTAGATCAAGAGAACCCTATAAATATAAAGTTATGAGACCATAATGAGGGACCTAGCATCATTCACTATTATCATCCATCTAGAGTTGCATCCATCTATTGCATTGGAGATCACTTGCATCCACATAGCTCCATCACAAGACACAAGGCTAGGACATTTGTATCACACTTCATAGGGGGGATTCTATTATATTCCATGCACACATGTTATTACATTTTCTACATCTAGTTATTGCTCGCTACTTCACAAAGTGTGACTGACATAAGAGCACCTAGGGCACATTATGCACACACTCACCAGAACTACATTTGGGTTTGAAATGTAGTGCAACACTCAATTAGTAATCCCACTGTTGTGGTATATGAGTCATCGACCCATTCATTTGCATCTTTCTTTTTTAGGGTTTTGATACTTCTTTTGGTTTTAGGTAGTCTTTACATCATCTTGATTATTGTCGACATCGGTGTGGGACAACGAATTTGATGCGATAGATAGTGAGGGTTTCAGACCACCTTCTAACCCTGTGAGATTTAGTTTCAGAGCTTTTGCACAGACTAGGGCACCCATTTTGTAGACTAGAGTACCCATGGGTGCCCCAGTCCCTCTCAGGAGCCCAGTCTAGCTAGATACTCTAGATCCATCCTTTTCAGAGCTCATACACAGTCATTCCTACTCCTAAATTCTCTAGTCATCTCTGCGACACAATCCCATGAGCATCTTCTATTTAGTTGAGTTCTTTCCTTTTCTCTCTTACACATTAGGGTTTTACTTTTATCATATTAGTTGTTTAATTCATTTATATGCTTCTTTACTTTGCGTTTTTATATGTCCTCCTAGATTAGATTAACTAGCTTCCATATTTCCATTTTTAGTTAATCATTTTGGTGAACCTAACTCACTCATTCATGCTTACAGGATCTCCCTTCCTACATTCTCATTCTAGGGTTTATCCTACTTTTTCCATGGCTTGCTCTCATGAGGAGTTTACTAAAGCTCATCTTAAGGCCATCCACGATCACCTTGCTGAGCATCCCCAAGATTTAGATTTACTTTTGCATGTTGCTCATGAGGAAGCTACTAACCTTTCAGAACACACCACTTCTACAAGCATGCCCACTTTTGTTATTATTCAACCACTTGCTTCTACTCTTCCTTCTATTTCTACTATCCTTGTTTTTGTTCCTACTCCTACCAATCACTTTATGCTACTCTTAGTCTCTCATGTACTGAAAGTCTCCTCCATTGGCAACCAATACTTAACTTATCTTTATCATGACCTTCAAGCTCAAATTCGTAAGTTTGCTCCAAACATGCTACTTTGCATGCATCACCTTCTTAGATTATACCTTATTGTTGCATACTCCATTGCACCTGCCATCTCTACTTATCCTCTTCCTCCTAGCTTTTGTCACCCCTAAGCTTCCCATTTTCAATGGGCATGGTGACCCACATGAACATCTTAGAGCATTTCATGTAGCTTGTCTAATTTTGCTGATGATCATATTCTCTTAGCTAAAATCTTTCCTCGTAGTCTCCATGACTATGTGATGCATTGGTTTTATGACCTACCTATTCACTCAGTCACTTCATTCACGCATCTAGTCAATGCCTTTCTTACACATTTCTCCATCAATATCAGCTCTAAGATTTCTTATGCTTAGCTTAGCACAACTTAAACAAGGATCCAATGAACACTTAGCTAACTATGTTTTAAGGTATAAGAACAATCTTGCTAAAATGACAAATGTGCTTGCAGAATCTGAGCTTCAAGACTTGTTTATCTAGAGTATTTTACCACCTCTCTAAGAGAGTGTTCTCTTTGAGACCTCTCCTTCATTTGATAAGCTTTGTCATACTCTTAAGCTTCGTGAAACTAAACTTTTATCCATCGGCAAACTTAAGTATCAAGAAAAGCTCCGTCCTCCACCCATTTTCAAAGTAAGGCACCATTCAAACCATCTACATCTAAGCCAACCAACACTAAAATCACCGTCAATGCATTTACTCCCTCTAAATAAGTTTCAGTCACACCACCTAGATGCATGTTTTAGCAACTTTCTGATGGCTCCACATCTTATATTAAAGCAACTTCTCGACAACAACCTTATTACCCTTCCTCCACCACTCGAGTTAGACCCATCATGACCAAAAGGTAGAAATTACAATGAGAACTTCCATTGTGATTACCATCGATGTGTGGGACATTCAACAAATAGATGTTTCAAACTCCACACAATCATCAGGATCTAATTGATGACAACAAACTAGAGTTTCCAGAATCTACTAACTCTACACCAAACAACGATAAGGGTAAACTCAAGATCTCTTTAACAACAAATCTCAACAACGTGACAAGAAGACAACCGATTCTTTTGATAATAATACATACCATGCGGTACCTCCTCTTGAATCAGGAGCTTTGGATTTCTTAGTTGCAAATATTGATGCTTCGCCACCTATAATTTTCTTTTCTAATCACGATTATCATGCAAATTTTACATCTAATCATTACATATCAAGGCATCTGTTGGTTCGACCCCATCAAAAAATACTAAGGTTGACCCATCCTAGCCTATTAGCACATGTTCTATTTCACTTCTTTGGGCTATTAGTTATCCTCCATCGTAAATTGAATATCCTTTCAACAAACCCTATGGTGTTATCAAACTACATGTTACAGTTGGTCCTCTTACATTACTTGTGCCTTTCCTCATTGAAACACATTGACAAATGTGACATGCTACTTGGCCTTAATTGGATTCATCTCTCTCACTCTATCATTTCTATGAATCACTTATGACTCAAGTTTATCCATAATAAACAGGTCATTTCTATTGATGATGTCCCTCCATCTACTCCATTTTCATTATCTCCTCGTACAGTCACTCGCATGTCATCTACTTCTTCTAACACATCTCATTTTATGTTTCTCAAAGCACAATCTACTCCTAGCTCACCTACTCGAGTACCATCTACACGACCACATCATTCCGCTAGTCCTACACATCGGCATAGGCCCATTCCTAGGACAATCACTGCATCTTGGCATCGATCACACCTTGTTTTATTCTGCGTAGATATTCATCACCTTTGCATTCAACATCACGTAGATCTCCATCACCGATGCATTTTACTACACCATGACCTTCATCATATATTCATCCATCACATGCGCATAGACTTCATTCACCAACACAATGTTTTTCTACCATACCACTATTATTAAAGCATGATCATGCGCTTTCATCACCACAAAAATCAGATGGAGGACCCTCGTCCTTCACTATCATTGGTTAGTTTACTCATTCATATATACTTGGGGGACATTGCATCTATTACACCCCTTCACTCACCCTAACATCTATCATCTTTACATTTTCATATAGGCATCTTCCTCACATGTTCTAGCATCGATCATTACCCGATGACACACTCTTGTGCTTTCGGTTCACACTTGACTGTTGATGAACTATTACTACACTGAACCTCACACACTTTGCACACTAGGTCATTACACACATTGCACCTACATTCAGTGTATCACACATACATACATCATACATCATACATCATATCATCATACATCCTACATCCCGCATCATTTGCATCCATACATCCTACATCCTAATAGCATACATCATACATCATACTAGTTGTCATTAGCATATATCATACTACGCATGTTAGAATCATGCACTCCTATTCTTTATACTACATTACTAGTTTATCCACATACATCACATGTCATTTCACTTTACACTTTACATATTCTACACATCTTGCATTACATTCTACACATCACATATTTACATATTATACTCATTACATGGTCATCTTTCATCATTACATATTTACATTGCCTTTTCACGCATTGCACTCACTATATGACTATGACACACTTTAGTTCCTCGGTCCATACTCGATTGTCGAGGGTTTACAAATCAAATGGACCTTACACTCATCACACATTTACTATTTGACCTTTCATCATGTGACATTTCTAGGCTAGTGACATATGCTTTAGGCTAAATGTCACCTATTCTATCATTTTGTAGTGGTATACACCTTAGGTTACATCACCACTCCTCTTTTTCATCTTGTAGTGATATACACTTAGGGATAAATCATCACTCATCCATTCATCTTATAGTGATATACGATTTAGGCTAAATCATCACTTATACATTCATTTGGTCGTGATATACGCTTCAGGCTATAGGGTTCACACACACATCATCGCTAGGTCGCATCTCATCACTACACCTACACATTCACCACAGTGCGTTAGACACAACACACACTTTGACCATTTCCCGATGATGACACACTCTCGTTTACGGTTCATTCTTGATTGCTGAGGGGAAAACAAAATGAACCTCATTGCATACATTTCCATTCACTGGGGGCACACGACTCCTATCATTCCATCTTGCATTCATTCCATTCCATCCATCCACATCATATTGCATTGTCTTGGGGGCATTTACTCTTGTTTACTAGTGTTTTACATGATCACTTTACTACACATGTTAGATTGATTTCTTATATGTCATTATATATATCATCCACACATGTGTGTTCACGTCTTTGTTTAGTTGTGATCGTAGATAAAAATCCTTTACATGTAGCATGGATGCTCACCTTCTACCCTTCCTATATTAATCGTTGGGGGCATCCACATTCGATCTCTCACAGGTGTTATTGTTTCATTTTGTACTTAGCACTTTACATTACTTCAATTTATACACTTTGACATACTAGTTATCTTTCTAACATGCTAACGGGTGTTCCATATGCAACACTTGTTTTTCACGGGATTACATGTTTCCATGACTACTACTTTTATTATTTATTAGTTTTTGTCATTGTTTGCTTCTTATATGTGGGATTTGCCCTATGTTTTGTGTGCACACTTGTTTTTTTTTGCATGGCCATGATGGCCTTTGTGTCTTATGACATCATGAGTGATGTCCCATGTTTGTGACCCACTTTTTGTGGCTTACTTGTCTTCTTGCGTGTTTACATTACTTTGTCTTGGTAGTTTACACATTGTTTGCGTACTTTACACTTGCTTTTACATGCATGTGTTTTTATACTAACACTTGTTTTGGCTAGCCATCCTTGTTTTGTGTGGGCCCTTGGTTTCTACCAAGCGCATTCCCTTCCCCTATAGGGTAGAGTTACAAAGTACATGTGGTTGGTCCTCTTTTGGGGCCGCATTCTCCTATCAATGATGTCACATGCACCCCCAAAGAGGGGGCATCATTTGGGGTTTTACATACTAACACAACGCATTTACACAGTTCAGTTCAATGCACTTTTTACCCTTGGCATTATGGGTTACATACAATGAGTGAGTTCATACCAGTCTACGAAACTCCATACACATGGCTTTTACAGGACATGGTGTGTCCTTAGCATTTGGGGAAGTAGTTACTGGTTGGAGGATACAACATAATTACTCCCAATACTTCTTCTACTATGGCGTCGGATCACCCAAAAACCAGGACAATACAAAGATCTCTTCACACACAATTTAGGGAAGTAGTTAAAGGTTGGAGGACACAGAGCATTTCCTCCCTATACTTCTTTGGCCTATGGCATCGGATCACCCAAAAAACCCCATGGAAATACATGATATCCTTCTACACCCTTTCTCTCGACATGGATCAGGTGCACATGTTCCATTTACACTTTTCATTTTGCGTACTTTACATTTACATGCATTTTTACATACATACACATACATTTTTTTATATAGCATTTTTACACTTACATACATATATATTTGACTACTTGATCATTTTCTCCTTGCAGTCCGCCGTATGAGAAATAAGCAGTCAAATGGGGGCAATAATAATGACGTCAACAACAACACTTCACGACAACACACACTATACTAACCATGTAGGTACACTACACACATCAACATCAACACACACATTTCCACCCTAGGTTCACTCTCATCAATTTTTTTTGTGCATTTTCATCTTTAGTTTCCACACTCCTCCATCTTTTTGTCATTCCATGCTTTTTCTAGTCCTTGGCATGTTTCTACTACACTCTTCATGGACATCAGGTACACATCTCTATCTACTTTATGTTACTGAGCTTTTCGCTCACCAACATAAAGTGGGGGAAAATGTAGTCACAAAATCATGCACTTTAGACATTATTTATCTTGATTTCATACTACTATTTAGAAGGTTCTTGAGTGAAGAAAGTACTAATTAACCTCATCTTTTGGCCATCTTGTTTTATTTTATTTTTCATTACCGACTTTTACACCTACATGCCCCCATCATCTATTTCAGTCATTTTAGCCCATTATTTTAACCTCGATTAGGGCACCATGGGTGCCCTAGTCCCACCAGGGGCCCATGGTCCTTTTCACACTTCCCACCACTTTTTGGGCTCTTTATAGCCATTTTAGATCCTTATCTTTTTGGTGGTCGGCCATTTTGGGGTTAATTACGAAATTAGATCAAGAGAACCCTATAAATATAAAGTTATGAGACCATAATGAGGGACCTAACATCATTCACTACTATCATCCATCTAGAGTTACATCCATCTATTGCATTGGAGATCACTTGCATCCACATAGCTCCATCACAAGGCATAAGGATAGGACATCTACATCACACTTCATAGGGGAGGATTCTATTCTATTCCATGCACACATTCTATTACATTTTCTACATTAGTTATTGCTCACTACTTCACAAAGTGTGATTGACATAAGAGCACCTAGGGCACATTATGCACACACTCACTAGAACTACATTTGGGTTTGAAATGTAGTGCAACGCTAGTTAGTAAGCCCATTATTGTGGCAGTTGAGGTCAATCTGACCCATTCATTTGCATCTTTTTTTTAGGGTTTTGATACTTCTTTTGGTCTTTTGTAGGTCTTTACATCATCTTGGATTATTGGCGACATCCGTTACGGGAAAACGAACTTGATGCGACAAACAATGAGGGTTTCAAACCACCTTCCAGCCCTATGAGATTCAGTTTCAAAGCACGCATGAGACCAGGATGCCCATTTTGCCGAGAGCGCACGTGGGCACCCTAGTCTCTCTCCAGGCGCCTTGATCTAGGTATATTCCTCAAATCCATCCTTTTTGAGCTCTTGCGACGCTGTTCCTACTTCCGATTCTCTAGTCAACTTTCATGACACGATCCCATGAGCACCTTCCATTCAAACTGAGTTCTTTCCTCTTCTCTCTTGCACATTAGGACTTTATTTATATTATATTAGTTGCTTAATTCATTTTTATGCTTCTTTGCTGTGTTTTTATGTCTAACTAGCTTTCATATTTCCATTTTTAGTTAATCAACATCCAACACCTCAAAGGTAATGATCCTCAACTTGCAATTGATTTTGGTAATGCTTGGAAGGATGGGAGTTTTAATTTGAGGGGGTGGAGATTTGTATCACTGAGGATGCCATTGTTGATGCAACATGCTTATCCTTGGAGGGCCTTAAACTCTTCAAGGATAAAACTAGGCCCAAACACAAAATCACCACTTTTTTGGCCCTAACGAGAGAATTCTTATGTATGACGATGACATTGTTAGAAGTTGTCTTCCAGATCATTGGGCGGATGTTTGTATGGTGGTAATGAAATATCTTACCCTAGAAGGCAAGTTTACGAAAATCTTCTCCTACCACCTCTCTATTCGCAACTATCTGAGAAGAAATGAAGCCATGATTTTCCCTATTTTATTTTGAGCTCATTAACATCTTCTATATATGATTTAAAAATGACAAGGTGGATGTGCCCTTGCATCAGGGTTTAATTCTGTTATTATTCCAAAATGGTAAACCCTTAATTCCCACTCAACCCTCGACCCCTAGTGAGGAGGACTCTGACAATGAAACCCTTGCCGTGGTCATGAAACGTTTCAAAAAAGGTGGGGTGCAGGACAATATAGATGACATTGTTGATGTTCTTTGCAATCAGAAACATGACGATAAGGAATGAGGGGAATGTTCTGCAAGTAAAGACAAAGATTGAAATTTAGTGGACTAGGAGGCTAGATTGTTGAGGGTTGAATCCATGACGGATACCATCCTCCTTGTCAACAAAAACCTTGTCCAGGAAGTCATGGAGTGCCAACATAAAATTGAGGTGCAGAATAAAAGAATTAGAGGGTGAAAGTGCGGAAATTGTTATGCAAGAACAAAGGATCTCCATCTGCAAGACCGAATTGCCAAGACAGAAGCTGAAGGTGGCAAGGAGAAGATGAAACTAGTGATGAGTAGCTCAGAGGAAGATGAGTCCACAAACACTGAAGCCAAAGACAACATCGAGAAGGCTCCTAAAAGGGTCATCATTCAAGTTACATGTGCAAAGGACATTGGCCCAAACACCAGGACCTGGAGCAGAGCTCCTCACAACAAAGCGAGATGAAGGCTAACCTTTCGTTTGCCCTTTTTGGTAGTTTCTTGTGTTGGTTTAATCTACTATCCTAGTTATGGCTTATGTTTTTGTATTATTGTAAAAAAATTATGATATAAATATGTAGCCCTTTCTCTGGTCATGCTTTGCTCTGGGGTTGCCTTTTTGTCAAGCTTGTTTGACTTGGCACCCTTTTCTGTATTTTTGTGGGCCCTCTTCTACCTGTATTTTTTTGTTGTAAAGGGGTTTTTGGTCCCTTCAAAACCAAACCTTTTTAACCTTATCTAAAAAAGAGAAGGGCATTTATGGGTTCTTTCATTGAATAAAGTGGGTAAAAACTCTTCTAGATCCGAATCTAAACCTGCACACAATCACACTTAGAAAAATGTTATTTATTTTTTGGTAGTTAGGGGACCTACCTTAGTCAAATCCCTAACTATTTAAGGGGTCTATATACATTTTATTGAAATAAAAATGACAAGTCAATGAATGAAAATGACAAGTATACTTGACTCAAATCGCTAGACAATCATAATTACGATTCCTCAAAAATCACACAGAGATCACAAGCCAATCACGATTCACGATTCCCGCCTTTATATTGGAATTTTACTAAAACAATGTTGTAGCAAGTTAGAACTATCCTTTGTGCTCTTCTTTCACTTCTTTAAGACTTGTAAAATTGAGATATGTGAACAAGAGAGCAAAAAAATTCAAGTGTGGCCTTAGTGCACTAAGAGTCGTGGGATTGAAATGATGGGGGTGAGTGGTATTTTATATTTTTTGAGTGCATGGGGGAATGAATGTATAGGTGGGTGAGATGATAAGGGTCCATAGTGCATTGGGCATGCAAATAGGTATGTGGGGTGAATATCATTAATGTGAGTGGGTAAGGGTTAGTAAATGAGTGGTGAGGTGTCTTTTATCCCCATTTTTGTGGGGTTTTATATTTTTATTTGCTTTTGTGGGATTATTTGATTTTTTTGGGATTTTTATGTTTTATGATGTTTTTGGTATTTTTAATAAGAGACTTCATGTGTAAGGTGCGTTTTCTAGTGTCTACAAAATAATACAAATATCTTGGTGAAGTTTTCACAACAAGCTCGGTTGAGAAACTCTTGCACGGAAAAAAAAGAATACAAGGGGGTGGAAGACATTATATTCATTACAAAATAGGTGCAAAAATGTAGAATAATGGAATTGGAAAACTAAAAAACCTTGTTTGGCCTACTTGTCACGCCAATGATTCTTTATGGTTGCGAAGTTTGGGGCAACAACATGTATAATCTTTAAGTGGAGATAAATAAAGAGAATTCAAAAACATTTAATCACAAACAACTTAAAAATAAAACATTGGTTCCATATGAGATTCTGTTAGACGAAGCGAGAACCTTCCTTTTAGAGGCATTAACATTATCCCAATTGTTAACTTATTTGAAGAAGGTTAAAATCATGAAGTTCACAAGTGCCTATAATGGCAAGTAGAAGAACATCTAGGTAGGAGGAAGAATATGTGGATAAAACAAAACATCAAATGGATGAGCAAATGGAATATTGCCATGCAAGAGTGTCCAAACACTAACGAGGAAATACAAAAGTATGTGAAAGGAAAATGTAGGATAAACATGTGGACACAATAGCTAGGCGGAAGAAAAACACTACAAAAATTTAATCCAACTTACGATCACAAAAAAAAACCTACTTAGGCGCATAAATCAAATGGAAAGCAAAAATGTTGATGGCCCAGTTAAAGATTAATTCACATCATCTTGGGTGCGAAACCAACAAATGGATGTCTTCTAAAGAAGAGTGGGAAGAGAGAACGTGTATGTTTTATAACAAAGGGGTTGTAGAAACAAAATGACTCTACATCATAAAATGCACATCATATAATGCCATTCGTATCGGGTATGAGGATAGTTTGAGAATAGATAGCCTAACATCCTTATTTGAGGAGGAAAGACCGATCCGTTGGAATTTAGCGCCAACTCCCTCTCAACCCTAAAATCAACGGAATTAGGGCACGGTCCCATGGAATGGGGCTTATAAATATCTCAAATGGGTGTCTTTGAGAGAATTTAGGAGCATTTTCGTTGTTTTAGGGTCCCATGAATTTGATTATTTTCCTCAAGCAATTCTTGTTGAGAAATAATGTGATTTGCGAGTATATAATGATTATTTTCCCCAAATTGACCTAAAAATAGTGGCGGGAATGCATGTTTGTTGCTAGATGGAAACAAACAACCTAAACTATAGGGGGAAATTGTCAGCGCCCCCTCTCCAACCACCTCTTAAGTTTAAGGGGCAAAAAAATGTGGAGCTCCTAATTTTCAGGTTTAGATTTTGTTTTTTCCCGTCACTAGTTGCAAAAAAAAATTACGGGACCCTGTATAGAGCTCCTAATTTTCAGGCTTAAATTATGTGTTTTTTGTCGCTAGTTGCGAAAAAATTACGGGACCTCCTCGGAAAATAGGAGCTATAGCCTCTCCATGGGGGCTTCCCCACATAGCCAACACTAGTGTGCACCCCTTAAGAGAATTTTTCACGGAGCTAAATATTCAACCTGTCCTAACCCAAATTTAGCTCTGCCAAAATTCAAACAGGTGAAAGGCAGGATGGCACGGTTCAGCAAACCACTCGATCTGGTGCATCCATTTGCGAGTACAATTCAAACAGGTGATAGGGGAAAGGCACGTATCATAGAACTTGCATGAGAAATTTGAATGAGATCCCTGCGAAGAAAGTGAGAATTGAACTGGGGAGAGGTGGCACATGGGAATAGAAGAAGGAAGGGTCGCTTCGTGCGAATCAATGAAGTGTCGTCGTCATCGCACTCGCATCAGGTGGCCGCATGCATTGACCTCAACTCTACGCTGGCCGACATTGATGGGTAACTTAAGGATTATTTCCGTGCTCTCTCGTATGCATTATTATTTTCGCTTTATTCAATTGTTCAAGTATTTTAGGGTTCGTTGTTCCTTAATTTTGTTAAATTGTTCCTTTTGTTGAAACGAGGGGTACAATTTCTTCTTTTTCTTCAGTCAATTAGGGTTCCTTATTTTTTCCGTCTGTTCAATCATTCTTTTCATCGAAATGAGGGGTCAAATGCGCACGCACGCACACTCACAGAGGGCTCTAAACATACTGGGGTTTGACTCTGCGACCTCAATCGTTAAAATTGGTGAACCCCCATTTGAATCGTGATAGTTAATCAGAGTGTCGTCGAGTCCGGATCTGGAATTGGAATAACAGAGGGCAAACTGTGCTGTCAAGATCACCGGACCTGGCACCCAACTCTGACCATTTATAACACGACAATATACTTAGCTTCGACAGGGCTTGAACTTTGGCCTTCCCAACATCGCTCCGTCTTTGCCAATAAACCAGGCCCGCCAGACACTCAGTTTAGTTGCTTGTCTGGTTTTGTTATTTTTCGGAGAATTTGGGGACTCTGTGAGATTTGACGTCGTGACCATTTGTTGGCCAAACATGGAAGTAGATAGGCAATCTGAGGTAGAAGATGTACAAAGTACAAACCATTACACGGGAAAAACGCTCCCATTTTTGTTTTGTGTTTATGTTTTTATTTAATTTTTAAATTATTTTTGATTTTATGTTTTTAACTTCACATTTGCTCATGGATCATTTCTATGCTCTCTTGTATGTGTAGTGCCCACAATCGAAGAATGGCCAAAATACAAGACTAAGTAATCTAGGATATATATTTTTTTGTCTCACTTACTGTTACAAGACACCACTTGGGCTTACTTAGAATAATACGACATCACACTAGATGCTTACACCCACATGGACCCACACATACAACAAGATAACACCACATATACATCAATGCCACACTTCCTCAAACGAACAAATACAAAACTATGACCTGACCACAATATGAACTCAACATAGGCATGTTCCACAACACGGTCATTTTCATGGTTTACATCTTTATTATAATTAAGTTCTCATTGTATAGCCTTATAGGTTCAAAGAGAATTAAACATGTAAGGGCATAAATTCCCTTTTCTCAAAACTTCATATACTTTATTTCACATAGCATTTATCTTAAAATGAGTATGCACTATTTGGTTCATTCCTCAATTGTCATTAATTATCCATAGCTCAATTGTTAGTTAAAATCATTTTAAACACATACGAGTCTCCTAATACTCGTTCTTACGCTAAAGGTTTGTTTCTTGGTAAGTATGCTTACTTTACATTTTGTTTAACCTTCATTGTAAAAAGGAGGAAAATTCACATGAAGATAAGGGGAGAATATTAGTTCAAAGAGTGGCAGATTCCCATTTTCCATCTTTGTGATAATGTTTAACAACAAGAATACACTCCATTCATTTAACATATTATTATGACAACTATGCAATTAACTATTTAGCTACATCATTCATGATATGTCTGAGTCGCAATCCACTTGTTCCCAATTAGGATTCCTAGGTTTCAATAATATGTTACACATGGAACAACTCGTTTCACTTGTATTAACATAATGAGTGCTTGCATCAAGTAAGGGAAATGATCACAGTTTCCACTTAACTGTACGCTAAAAGGGAAAGGATCCCAAGTTTTTCCTCATACTTGCAATATATCTTGAAGATAGGGTTGATTGAGAGCATTTAAAAAATATGCACGAGTCTCCTAAAGTCCGTGCATCAAAACAAGAGCTCATGGTTTCCAACATACACTTTCTCACATGGAACAATTCATCCTATCATTAATCACATGAAAAGAGTTAACATTGGTTTAAAGGGAAAGGATTCCATATTTTGTTTTACTCAAAAGATCAACATCTTAGGGACATAATTTTGATAGACAAGGTTGACTATAGGTTTTGAACACCAAAAGCATATTAAGAGGTCATAGGTTTTAATTTAATTCCATTTGCACTCAAGGACTCTACGTCCTACTAAAAGTCAATTTTAGAGTGTTCAAACATCTTTATCTCACAAAACCCCCAACTTTTAATCCTAGAGTGTTCAAACATCTTTATCTCACAAAACCCCAAGTTTTACTTTCTTTCAAAACCGACACCTCATGAATACAATTTAAAATCTAAAGGTTATTAACAATTTCATCCACATTTGAACTCTTAATGTTGCAATAGAGAACACAACTTTGACAGTTGGATCTAAATGTAAATCTCATCCGTAATTGAACCTTCTAAGAGATCTTTCAAAAAAACATCTCCTATTTGAGTCACCCTATACCCTCCAAAACACTCATGTACTAGGATTAATTAGTTTGCATTTAATTTGAGTTGGGATTCTCTTGAGGTAGAAATGTGAGGGAACCACCGCACTTTGCGGTTTACCAAAGTTTGTTTGATCACATTACAAGGAGTAATGATTACATTCCCTATTTTCCCTTATGATCCCATACACTTACATTGTTTAGCCCTTCCATTGAAGCTTAGTTTCTAAGACACCCATTTAAAAACGTTGTTAAGACATTACATCATTCATGTCACAAAGTGACACTGTACCTTTTAACCATTGCATTTAACACACTTCCACATACACGAAAACCCTCTACTTGGTTCTTGGGAAGAATCATGATTACATTAACATTACCACTAAAATCTCTAAAACTACAAGAGGATGTTGGTTACTAGAATGAAGTCACCCATTAGCAAGACACGTCCAATTTGAACCATTCTTAGATCGCTATTTCACTTAAATCCCATTGAAGTGAAAGAAAAAAAGGCTAACACATTGCTCGAAGGGTAACAATCCCAAGGATCGTTAGATTAGGGTCATTTAGATAACTTTTAAAGTAACATCATAATAGTGTTCAATCCAACGATCCTTAGTTCCTATTTTAACCTAGGTAAGGAGGACAATGACTAAGGTTTAAGAATCGGGCTCTACACCAGCCAACTACATTTTTGCTTGAGAGCTTCTAGTGCCTTTTTCAAATACTCTATAGTATGTGCATCCCGCAACCATGGCAAAAGGAACTTGAGCTGCATTCTCAAGGCATTTTGTCAAATAGTCTCGTGTGCCTAACTAGGCTCCCACATTTCCACGCTTGGTTAAGGCTCCCATTGGCGTAGGATCCCATATTTTCTTACAAGTCTTCCCTGGTGCCAACCGCAACAAAAGACAAGAAAAAATGCTTACCACCATGCTTTGGCGGATGGTCCAACCCGCTCCAAGGCTCGTGATTCACACGGGTAGAGAGTATGCCAAGAGTAAAGGTGGAACAACCACGAAAGCACTGTTGGTTGCAATTTGGTGAAATAGAGGTGCTACTCCCTAAGGATGCTTGTACCCTACTCCAAAGCTACCATTATAATACGTAAAGGAAATACGTTGGTTAAGGTTGGGGGGGTCGGATCTACACCGCCAATATCATTTGCCCGAAAGCTTCTAACCTCTTTCAACGAATATCATTTGTGCATATCCCGCAATCATTGTTATCCATGAGACCGCCTTTCTTTCGGGGCTTTTGTCAAACAACTCACATGCCTTGTCCAGGCTCCCACATTTTGCATATGGCTCTTCTAGGTGTTTGCACTATCTTGCATTGGTGGATGACCATTCCCGGTTCAAAGCTTTTAAAGTCTTTTAACAAACCTTTTCCATTGTGCACTTCGATGGATTTCCATAACTTGTTCTCTCCATTTTGTTGGTCCTGCTCTCTCTCTCTCTCTCAACTCGCCATCCACCTTCCCTGGCCGCCATTCCCATCTCCAAAGTGGAGGAGAAACAGGAAAATTAGTGCGAAGGAAACCCTAAACTAGACATATGCATAATTTTAACCCTCTCAAATTTCAATGCATTTCTTCGAATTTAGGGCTAACATAAAATAAAAGCAAGGATATCATCATCATCATCATTAATAGTTCCACAATTTGAATAAACAAAACCTAGATACATGACTTCGGAGCAAGATCAATTTTCGACGAGGATAATGCTCTGTTTAAGTTCGTCTGTGAGAGCTTTTGAAACCACAAAATCAATTGCTTGAAACAAGTAGCTATATGTACATTTTAACTAATATCACTAGTTACTATCGTTAAACAAGAGCAGGTTTTTAACACTATCTTACCAAATTACATTACACGTACAAAACTATCACACCAGACCAGTTGCTCATATGTGTTTCCGAAAAAATCCATTTTAACTCACCGGTGGAGGTTTATACATTTGTATTGTTTTATTTTTTCCTCATCCACGCCATCACTAAAAGGGGAAAGGGGCTTGGCCACACTATGACACTAGACAAAATGCTTGTAGTGTGGTTAATAAGGTAACAACAGGAGGGGCACTACATCATGTTTTTTTGATTTTTTGTGTTATTCCATTATTTCAGGTGTCCTAGGTTTTGTTTTTTCTTCGCTTTATCCAACTGGTTTTTGATTGAGAGCATTAAAAAAAAACACCAGGATTTCGTTCATAAGATCTAGGGGCCATATGTGACAACTTATTGAGCTGCATCTTGAGTTGGGGAGAGTTAACTTGAGCACCATATGAGTGTAGATGTCTATTTGGTATAATCTGAATGTACAAAGGGCAATCTATGCCCATAAAATTACCTAGGGCGTGCGGTGTGCACTGGCTTTGATCATTTTTGATTCCACTTAATAGGTGGCAAGCTTGAATTGGGGCATGGTTGGGCTTGATCGGTGGCCTTCTTGGTGACATCCAAACCCGACACACTTTATTCAATTGTTTTTGTATATATATTGATTAACTAAAATTTGACTCTGTAGTATATGGATAGTTAATCTAATCTAGGAGGACATATAAACGCAACAAATAAATGCACTAAGACAATATGTAAATGAGATAAATAATAAAACTAATGAAAATAAAAACCCTAATGTGCAAGAGGGAAGAGGAAAGAACTCAGCTGATTTGACGAAGTGGCAGGGACTGTGTTGCAGAGGAGACTGTAATAATCGGGAGTAGGAACGACTTTGCAGGGGTGTTGAAAAGGATGGAGCTGGAGGATCTAGTTGGACTGGAGCGCTTGGAGGACGATTGGGCGCTGCGGGTGCTTTGGTCTAAAATCAGGCGCCATGGTCTCGCGTAAAAGCTCAATCTTATCTTCACAGAGCCGAAAGGTGATCTCGAAAACTGGCCGCTGTCGCATCAACTTTGTTGTCCTGTGCCGGATGTCGCCAATAACTCAAGATGGAAGAAAGACTGCAAGACCCCAAAACAAGCATCAAACCCTAAAAAGAAAAATGCATATGAAGGGGTCAAATTGACCTCAGCTACCACAATGGTGGACTTACTAACTGAGCGTTGCACTACATCTCAAACCCGATGTAGTTCTATGTGCAAGTGTGTGTGAACATGCCCTAGGTTGCTCTTGTGCGCCGTCACTTTGTGAAGCAATGAGCAATAACTATGTGTAGAAAATATAATAGAATGTGTGCATGGAATAGAATAGAATCCCTCCCCTATGAAGTGTGATGCAAATGTCCTAGCCTTGTGCCTTGATGATGGAGCTATGTGGATGCAAGTGATCTCCAATGCTAATAGATGGATGCAACTCTAGATGGAGTGATAGTAGTAAGTGATGCTAGGTCCCTCATTATGGTCTCATAACTTTATATTTATAGGGTTCTCTTGATCTAATTTCGTAATTAACCCCAAAAAGGCTGACCACAAGAAAGATAAAGATGCCAAATGGCTAGAAAGAGCCAAAAAGAGGTGGGAAAGTGCAAAAGGACCGGGGCGCCCCAATACTAGTTGGGTGCCTCGGTCGAGACTAAAATGACGGAAAATGACCAAAACAAATTGGGCATGTGGATGAAAAGGGTCGATAATGACAAAATAAAATAAAATAAGATGGCCAAAAGACGAGAGTTAATTAGTACTTTCTTCACTCAAGAACCTTCTAAATAGTAGTATGAAATTGAAATAAATAATGTCTAAAGTGCATGATTTTGTGACTACATATATATGTATATATTTATTATGGTTTGGAATACTTAGTCATTTTATGAGATTTGACCTCCCGACCATCAAATTGCTAGCCGTAGCGGTAGATAGACAACCCTAGGTGGTATATGTACAAGCCCTCGAAGAATATGTATACACCAATTCTAGTTTTTTTCGTGGGTGAATTTCCCCTGTTATAACCATGGCTGGAGCGTATTTTCAACTATAATGTGAGACAAAGGGTTGTGTATTCTATTATTTTCACCTAGACCTTGTCTTGTTCATCACACCCAAAATTAGGTACCAAGTATTATTCATCTTTAATGCATGGAAATGTTTTTTTGGAGATTTCGAACCACCGGGGCTTCGTTAAGAAAACTCCATTGACTTACCACTTGAGCTCATTCCAAGTTATCAGCTGCAATTCTGGTCTTAGTAGAAACTAGCCTTTTATTTTACTCTAGTAACAATCTAGGATAGTGATCCGTGCTTTGTGGGGTTTTGACATTGCGCATGATTATCATCGAAGTCCAATTTATATGAGAAATCATTGAAAGCTCGGTGTAGTAGTGGCAGTTTCTTATAGGTTTTGAAGGAATTTATTGTGAAGCTCCCTCATTCTCAGTAGGCTTAGGAGTGATGGGACAAATAAACCCTCTTTGGAAAATCGGTGTCTTTATATTTCAAGAGCATGTAATTTGTCATTGCCTTTAGAAATGGATTTTCATTTTGATTTTGAGCTGCTAGGTCTCAGGGCTTAAGCTCTATTCTACATTTATTAGCACAAATTCTAACCTACATTTAGTAGGATGCCTGAGTTGAAGCTCGGCTACAGATGAATTCTCTAACAGGCATGCAATTCTCATAACCTGGAGAATACACCTAATATAGGACAAGAGGAATCATTCCAACATTCGCAAATAGTAAACGCTCAAGAGTAGGTTCACTTTGCATACCCTCTTGTTGGAAGAGGGTATGCCTTATTGTGCGTCTAAACATAATTTTGATATGTAATTGTTACCAAATTTTCCACATAAAGCATTGAATAACACTTGGCTATTTTTGGAAAATTGGCTAAAATTAGCGAAGTGCTAAAATAGAGGTTTGCTAAAAATGGAGGAGCTAAAAGACAATCTTGCAAAAGACAAAAACATAAAAGACAAAAGTAGAAAAGACACAAGGATAAATTGTGGAAAAGACGAAAGTGGAAAAGATAAAAGCGAGAAAAGACAAAAGGATAAAGCAGAAAAGACAAAAGTAGAAAAGACAAAAGGATAAAGCGTGGAAAAGACAAATGCAAAAGAGACAAAGCAGAAAAGACAAAAGGAAAAAGCAAATGAGACAAAAAGCAATATAAGACAACTTTTTGTCCCATGCATGGAAAGAAAGAAATTAAATAATTAAATAGCAGCAGTTTTTTATGAGCAAGGGGTGGCCTATATATGGGCTGATTTTTGATTGAAATCATACACACACTCTTCCAGTTGTTTTGTTTTGGCAATCCTAGCTTGTACTTACATCTCTAAGTAAAAAAACTCCATTTTTGCCTTCTCATATCGTTGGTTTTTTTTGTATTCATCGTGTTTATCAGGGTATTGTATTGCTTTGTTGTGGAATTTCTTCCCTATATTGTTGTCCCTTACTTAAACCTTTGAATTAATTTTGCAAATTAGCCTAGAGTTGTGCATGTGTGTGGATCTCTATATTTTATGTATGCAGTAGTACATGTGTGTGTCAAATCATTGGTGGATCACCTCAATTTTGTATTTTCTACATTCCTTCTCCCTTTTCCTTGTTAATTTTATTAGTTTTTAGTTTATTCACAAGGGAACCAATCCACTCTGGAGGTTCACCTCAATCATAGGTTACCCACAACCTTGAGGTGTTCCAATTTTGTCAACAGGAGAGAGAGTACACACACCATTCTCTATTTGGGTGCACTTCTGGGTGACAACAGTTTCTGCACCCGGTGGGACAATACAAAATTTGCTAAAGAAGTTGATGCTAGTCTTTGCAAATACTAGTGTTAGACACAAATATTCATCATCTAGTGAATCCATTGGATTAAGGATCTCGTTTTCTCAATTAGAAGACTAGTTTCCTTCATATTTTCATATTTTTATGAGGTTGTGTAATCATGACTTCAATTCCTCATTGGAATTCCTAGTTTCAAGAGAATTATTACTCCCCTCCACCTCCTTTTCCTTAAAATCCTCCTCCAGATCAGTATTATAAGCCCTATCACAATGAATATGCCCATGATCCAAACAATTTGTATGATTATTCTAATCATGGTGTTTTTCAAGAGTAGGTATATGCAGATCATGGAATGATTCCATGCTTAATGATGAAGAAGTACAACACTTGGAGAATAAAATGGTATAGAGAGAGCAACAAGCACTATCAAAGCAACAAAGCTTGGATTCGTGGTACCCTACCCTTGGGTTGGTCCTATACCAAGTAGTATAGCCCTCAAGAGAAGATAAACTTTATGTCCGAGTTGATACCACAAATATCAAAGTGGGATGAAGAGATGGAAGCTTACCAATATAGTGTTGGGAAACCTGTCAATGGGGTAATTCTTCACTATCATCACGCAACCCTCCCATTCCTATTTCCGAACCCACTCAATCTCAGTACCAAATTCCTAGCTTTTTAAAGCTTCTCCTCCACAAGATCTTACCCCTCCAATCTTCAACCCTCATATTCCTAAGTCTCATTAGTGGAATGAACCAAATTTGACAAAATGGAGCTTACAATTTGAGGGCATAGAGATAACACAGTTGGTTAAGCCTACCATAGAGGAGTGCATGAAAGTGGTTGAAGTTATAGAGCAGCAACAAAAGGAATATGATCAACATGCAAAGGTTAGACAAAGTTTTCTCAAATCTCTTGAGATACAACGTGCAAATAATATTTTTAAGGAGCATGTGAGTGTTTCTAAGGATCAGATCAACAATCTTGAGCCTATATCAATATTAGATCAACTTGTTGAAGATGAGGTTTTATATAGACTTAGAAGGATTTAATGATGAAGAAGAGTCAATTGAAATTGAATCAATATGAAGTTGTTTTATCTCAGAAGATGAGGTAGCAAATGTTGCAAATCAGTCTACAAACATCCAATATGAGTAGAAAAGGGCCTTAAGCACACTCCAAATGATGGAATTACACAGAAAGAAGAGGTGTAAATTAGGAAAATCAGTTTTTGAGTTATGAGAAGACCATGTCCAATCGAATATTTGGTTAGTTTAGAGCCATAAAAGGAGTTCTCATCGTTTTCTAACATTGGCTCATTTGAGCAAAAGAAAGAGCTTCTAGTTGTCAAAAATAAGCCTCAACATCTACAAAGACAAAATTCAAATCCTATAGAGGTGTTTATTCATTTCATGGTTGATATTTTGGGAAAATCAATAGTGTAAGCCATGTCTGCACTCATACCATGTGATCTAGTTGCAAAATTGATCTCATGGCCCCACTTTCTAAGGAAAGAGAGTTATTTCTCTCAACTAGTCTGTGGTTTTGTTTAGTTTTCCTTTTCTGTCTGGTTAGAGTAGGGTAGTTTAGGATTTCAATTCAATAAGTGCTTGCATGCACATGTTTTCTTTTGTCCTAAAATTAGCGAAGGGAGAGGGCATTTTCGGTGGTTTTGTTCCAAGAGAGGATGCAGTTATTGATAGAGGTATGTGACTTCATAGCTACATGGATTGATGAAGGCTATTGATCTCCTTGTTTAGCGAAGAGTGGGCAAATAATCGCGTGATGTCTGCTAAAATTGTTACCAAATTTTCCACGCAAAGTTATGAATATCACTTGGCTATTTTTGGAAAATTGGCTAAAATTAGCAAGGTGCTAAAATAAAGGTTTGCTAAAAATGGAGGAGCTAAAAGACAATTTTGCAAAAGACAAAAGCAAAAAGACAAAAGTGGAAAAGACAAAAGCAGAAAAGACAAAAGGATAAAGTGTGGAAAAGACGAAAGTGGAAAAGACAAAAGTCAAAGTTTAAAAGTGTGGAAAAGGCAAAAGCAAAAAGACAAGGATAAAGTGTGGAAAAGACAAATGCAAAAGAGACAAAGTAGAAAAGACAAGGAAAAAACAAATGAGACTAAAAAAAACAATATAAGAGAACTTTTTGTCCACTTGCATGCATGGAGGGGCATGGAAAAAAAGAAATTGAATAATTAAATAACAACAATCTATTCTGAGCAAGGGGTAGCCTATATATGGGCTGATTTTTGATTGAAATCATACACACACTCTTCCAATTGTTTTGCTCTGGCAATCCTAGCTTGTACTTGCATCTCTGAATAGAAAAGCTCCATTTTGCCTTCTCATATCGCTGGTTTTTTGAGTATTCATCGTGTTTATCAGGGTATTGTATTGCTTTGTTGTGGAATTTCTTCCCTATACTGTTTTGTCCTTACCTAAACCTTTGAATTAATTTTGCAGATTAGCCTAGAGTTGTGCATGTGTGTGGATCTCTATATTTTTTGTATGCAGTAGTACATGTGTGTGTCAAATCATTGGTGTATCACCTCAATTTTATATTTCCGCATTCCTTCTCCCTTTTCCTTGTCAATTTTATTAGTTTTTAGGTGATTCACAAGGGAACCAACCCACTCTGGAGGTTCACCTCAGTCATAGGTTACCCACGACCTTGAGGTGTTCCAATTTTGTCAACAGGAGAGAGAGTACACACACCATTCTCTATCTGGGTGCACTACAGGTGGTGACAATAATGAAATTGCCGCACTATTAACTATGCGATTGTGTTCAATATAGGAGCTGATTACGGCACACTAGTCTAGAGTGAAGAGTTAGATGTTATATTAGATTGAAGTCAATTGCATTCATCAATTTTGTATGGTTGCCTTCCTTTAGCCAAGCATTGGTGTTGTGATTCTTGTTTCGTAGGGCCTTGTGCACCTTCATATTTGGGGATTCCATTTTATTTTGTTTGTGATATGTAAATCCGGTTTGAAGACCAAAGATGGTGCTTATATCCGAGAATCCACACGCAAATCCCAGCCACAACAACAATATAGTAAAGGGAGCATGCCCACCGGGAGTGTCGCTAGTCATTATGGCCATATGTGCTCCAACTTACCATTAGACCTCAACTAGATGGATTTGGGGTTTCTGTTTTATTCTTGTGTATCTAGAATAAAAAAGTAACCCTAACTTAAGAAGTTAAGGAACATAATAGATCTTTCCTTTTTGGCGGATAAAACTTATTTGTAGGAGCCTACATCCATAATCAATTCAGACCTCTTAGATTGTTTTCATAGATATACATGATTATTTATGCAATTAGGTCATGGATTACCTATTATTAAACGAGGTTATGGCTATGCCGAGAAACAAGAAGGGAAGTCGATACTAAGTATTATATCAATGTGGTTATTCATACTTATTTTACCATTTTAGAAACTCTATGCCCCAATACTATTTGTACCACTATTTATTTAAGGAGCAGGCTTTCCTTCTTCTTTCGTAATCAAAAGAAAATATGTATTATTCAACAAATGATGAACTCAATTTAAATTTTTTCTTTAAGAACTTATGCTCACATTTTGGCCGTACATGTAACATGTTCTTTGCTTTGACATATTGATGTATCATTCTTTATCATTTTATCTGCTCCACGCAGTTTGGCACGTTGTAGTATTTTTTATTTTGCTACTTCTAAATTTACGATTAATGTTCCTAGATTCTCCTTGAATTTATCTTACGCTATACCAACAATGAACAAACGGAGGATTTATTGCTAATCAAATATTTGTAAAGTATGGGGTGTAGATTACTTCGTTAGAATGGGCATCAATTTCTGAGCCTAATTCAAACAGCAAAAGGTGGAAAAGGCACAGTGAAAGGGGAAAAGTTAGAGATGTTGAATTTGCATGAGATTCGTGTGAAGAAAGCTAGAATTGATTTGGGGGAGCATTTAGAAGAGGTGGAGAATTGGGGATAGGAGGAGGGAAGGGTTGCTTCATGTGATTGAACTAAGTGCCATTGGCGTCGCATCTCATGGCGGTAGGCATTGACCTCAACTCTACACTCGGCTGATCTTGATGGCCAACTCAAGGGTCATTTCCGCGTTCTTTTATATGTACTCATTTTCTCGGTTTATTCAATTGTTTGTTGTTTTAGAGATTTTTTTCTTAGTTTTGTTTAATTGTTTCTTTTGTTAAAATGAGGGGCACAATTTTGTTTTCTGTGTATTAGGCAGGGTTTATTTTTTTCACTTTGTTTAATTGTTCTTTTTATTGAAATGAGAGGTGAAATTTGTGCACACACACCGAAGACTCAAAACCTGTTGGGATTTGAACCTGCAACCTCCATTTGTTTAAATTGGCAGACTTGCACTTTGAATTATCATAGTTAATCGAGTGTTAGTTGAGTTTAGATCTCCATTTTGCGAAGGACGGGAGGGCAAGCCACTCTGTCAAGATCATTAGGTGTTGACACCCAGTTCTGACCATTTATAATCTGATAGTATACTTAGCTTTGGTGGAGCTTAAACGTTGGCACTCTTGACATTACTTTGCCTTTGCCACTAAACTAGCGATCACACGCAAGCAACGCAATGTGAATGCCGAAAGGGATTAGGTGGAGGAGGTGTGAAAGGCCAATTTTGAAGGTGGAATTTCGAGAAAGGAGAACGTAGGGTCGGGGGATATGTGGATGGAACCAAAATTTGAGAAAGGGAAGGTTGAAATGTCATTTGTAAGCATCTCGTCAATTGTTGTATAGTTTCTTTTCTTTTTTATCGCACTAAGGATGGGAATGGCAAGTTATGGCCTAAAAAAGAAAATGTGTTTTGTTTAGAAAATTAAGGAGAATTAGACAACCTAGAACATACATAAAGGCAAAATTCTTGAGAAATAAGAGTTTGAAAGAATGCATATGAAATCACAATTATATAGATAAACATCATGAAAACCGTTCTTAAAAAGTCCCACTAGGTAGCGGTTGAAACGGAAGAGATGTATTAGTAAATAAAGAAGGAAATGTAAGAGAACAATTAGGAGATAAGAATTTACAAAAAAGGTGTATTGTGTAGAAGAGAGTTCAAGTTTTTTTTTTCAATACACGATATCGCGGAGGCAATTTGAGGAAACAGTGTTAATATATTTGTTGGGAAATGTGAAGAAAGATGGAAATGTATGATAACTATGAAGACGATCAATCTACAAAAAGGAGAATTGGGCAGAGCATTGATTCTGGCCTCTTTAGCTTTTGTTGTTTTTACGTGAGGCCCAAGTGACATTTTGTAGAATTGGTCAAAGGAGAATGGAGGCGAGATCCGAAGGTTTTGAAGGGAGGGAACCCTGGAGATAGTTGTGAAAGTAAGCCCCTGTCTTTCAAAAGTGCCAATGTCAATTTTTGTTTTGTGAAAAGTAAGCCCTTGCAATTTGTGGATTGTCAAAGCCTAGGCCATTCTCAGTGGCAGTTGCCTATGGGACCCTTTTTCAATCAGAGGCACTAGAACATGCAAAGGACTATTTGTATCCCAACAAAGTCCAATGTACCTTTCAAATTTGACAACCACGACAATGGAGGAACTTTGGTTGCCTGTGGCTATGTTGAAACTTAAAGCTTCAAGTATGGTTGACAAAGGTCTAGGTGCCACGACTTCCGTGCTTCCACGGATTGATTCATAAGTAGGCTGCCTACTCAAAACTGAAATCGTCTGCAATTGTAAAGCACTCTATTCAATGGAAATCCTCATGGCATCAAATTGTCGCTAAATTTTTATTTGAGAGTGACTTTTGTTGACCTTCGTTCCTCGTCTGCCGCCTCTAATTCCAAACAGAAATGTTTGTCGACATAATGCAAAATAGTTGAACTCCGTGTCATTTTATCACAAACTTACAAAGCAAATCTATGCATGACAAAGAAACTAGGAGAAAGCAAAAGGCAAGATGACCGGTTGCGATTTGACCGAAAATCTTCAATGTCACAAACCGATATATGGCCAACAGATGCAACAACAAGCAAACAACGACCCTTGCTTTTTCATATGTCGTTGCATGCCACGTGTTAGTCGTCATTGTCGTGGATTGCTTTGATGATTGTCGAGCCCAAGGGCTCGCCTCCCCTCGTGTAACGCGTTTCGGCATAAATATCGTGTACATGCTACATGACTGTTCATTCCAAATGCAAGGTGTGAGGCATGCATAAGGATTGTTCTCTTGTTTGTGTTCTGGAAAACATTTTTGAAAAATTTAGGGGCGAAATGGCCAAGGGATCTACCACATGAAAATGTACATACTACTCGGGAGATTCATGTATTTCCTCCTAAAAATCTCGATTGTTTTTCATTTGATGTTTCAACCACATAATGTTTATCAAATTTAAGGTAGAAGGTATTGTGATCTGCGATTCTGCACGATTTGTTGGCTGGTTAGAGGGGTTGTACTCTAGCATTGGATTAACCCAACACTCCTGCAAATAAAGCTGAATATTAATGACATGTCTATTAAAAATTCAATTCACCACTATTCAAAACTCTCATTCTATCTTAAAACTGTAGGTTTTCGATCTATTGTTTATTACCATCAATTTAAAAGTTTCAAATTATCTTCAAGGAGAGGAAACAGGTTAAGGCAAGGGGATTTTTGGTCTTCATAGCTTTGCGTCTTTTGATTGAAATTTAATCCCAGTAAAGCAGTTCGCCGATAAATTTGTGTAACCACTACTCTTTTGTTGTTTATTGAGGGTCCGACTTTCATTTCGTTGGAGCTCGGTGTGTTGTGTTTTATTTGCATAAACAACCCATTGTAAACTACCGAAGTTATCATGACAAACATACAAACCAAATCTATGCATGACAAAGAAGCTGCGAGAAAACAAATGGCAAGACGAACTTGACTGTAAAACTTCAATCTCACAACCGATATACAACTGTTGCAGTGATAGGTGATCAACGGCCCTTGCTATTTTGTAAGTCGTCGCATGCCACGTGTCAGCGGTTTCCTCTGTGGATTGCTCTGACAGTTGTCAAAACCAAGGGGTTTGCCTCCTATACGCCTTTGGGCGTAATTAAAAAATTGTGTTAATAAATTACATCCTAGCAAAGGTTGGCCATATTGACGACACATCCACACACTTACATGGCAGACATATATCAATGAAAAATCTTTGAACATGTTCAAACATTAAAATACTAGATCAGATCATATTGCATATGTTATTTTCAGTACAAACATACTCAATCCCAAAAACAAAAGCTTACTCCATTCGGCACGATTCTTGCCCAATGCATGGCGCACCTTTTTAGATTAAACATTAGTCACCAACTTTGATATATCCATTCTCTGGTTTGCAAATTCAATTTTATGGTTCAGTAATTAGAATCGAAAGAGCGACTACGTTGATTTTGTGGTTCAGGAATTAGCATCGAAAGAGCAATTATGTAGTTTGCAAAAATTCCTCATGTCTGATTTAGATTGTTGGTGAAGGCACCAGCTGCCATTAAAGGATAATAGGGCACAACATAATACTATAAATAACAAAAGCAGGAGTTGGAAATCCTCACACAGGATCAACAATCGTTTCCACAGGATGGATGGTCACGATTTGACCTTAAAACTTCAATGTCGCAACTGATATACGATTGTCGTAGTGACAGGTGATCAACGACCCTTGTTATTCTGTACGTCGTTACATGCCATGTGTCTACGCATAGTTAGAAAACTGGGCGATTACTCGCCAAAAAATCTGCCAAACAAGTAATCTCCAGAAATACTTGCCATTTTTGATTCGCGAGTTTTTACCGAGTTTTGGCGAGTTTTTTTGCCACTTTATATGTTGCTTAAAATTTATGTTTTTTAAAGAAATTTGCATATTATTTAAGTTGCCGAGTCAAATTTTTTTGGTCTGCCGAGTATTTGCCGAGTACGAGTATGCAAACTATGTGTCTACGGTTTCCTCTGACAGTTGTCAGAACCAAGGGGTTCACCTCCCTTTGGTATACGCCTTTCGGCGTAACCAGGCCTGCTAGACACTTAGTTTTACTACTTAATTGTCTCATGTTTTGTTATTTTCTGGAGAATTTGGGGACTCTGAGATTTGACCTCATGACCACTTGTTAGCCAGCCATGGAAGGGTCTTAGGTAGAAGATGTACAAACTACAAACCATTACATAGCATAAATATGCTCTGATTATGTTTGCTCATGGATCATTTCTATGCTCTCTTGTATGTGTTTTTTTAGCATTATTCATGCAGTGTCCTATGTTTTATTATTCTTTGATTTATTTAGCTGGTTGTTGATTGTGATGGCAGAAAAACAACTCCAGTGACCTTGCCCCTAAGATCCTCCCGGGCATTATGTGACTGCTTATCAAGGCCCATTTTGAGTTGGGGAGGAGTAACCAGAGCACCAATTGATTGTAGATCTCCATTTGTTATAAGTTGCAATGTATGAAGGGCAATCTGTGTCCATAAAATCACCTAGGGCGTGCTCCCGACTTTGATCATTTTGACTCCAGATGTGGGGCTTGCCTGGGCTGGAACACCAAAGAGGGTACTAATATCCAGAGTCCACACTCAAATGCATACCACATTAACATTATTATTATAGGGAGCATGCCCGCTGGGTCATTGTGGCCATATGTGCTCCAACTTACCATTTAGACCACAGCCAGACGAATTTAAGGTTTCTATTTTATTCTTGTTTATCGAGAATAAAAACGTGACCTCAACTTAAGAAATCAATGGACATAATAAATCTTTCCTTTTTGGCCAGACAAAACTTATTTGCGGCAGCCAATAGCGATAATCAATTCAGACCTCTAGGTTGGTGACATATATGTAAATGATTATGTATGCAAGTAGGTCATGGATTACCTATTAGTAAATGAGGTTATTGGTATGCCAGAAATAAGAAGGGAAGGATGATACCAAGTAGTATATCAATGTGTATATTCGTGCTTCTTTTACCAGTTTAGAGACTGTATGGCCCAATGCCATTTGTACTACTATTTTTTAAAGAGCAGGCTTTCCTTACTATAATCAGAAGAAAATATGTATTTATTCAATGAATGATGAACTCAGTTATAATTTTGTCTTAAAGAACTTATGCTCACATTTTGGTCTTTCATTGAACAACATATCTTTTGCTTTGACATATCAATGTATCATTCTCTATCATTTTATCCTGTCCTTTACTTGGATACTCCCTAAATTTACGATCACTGTTCCAAGATTCTCCCCAAATTTCTTTGCATTGTACCAACAATGAACGAATGGAGGCTTTATTGCTAATCAAATATTTTCTGAAGTACGGGTGAAGACTACTTTGTCAGAATGGGCATCTATTGAGATTCACTGAAGTGAATGTCAAATGCAACATTATTCCTGTAATGGGGAAGCCTATGATGGACCATGAATTTTCGTAATTATGATAGGTAATTCGAGCTGTAACATTGCGAAATAATATCGTCATGTTGAAAGGTTGTCTCCATATTGTAGCCTCTATTTGAATTGTCTATGATATGTATGTCCGCATTTGGACATCATGCATGCCACAATTCTTTTTAGCACTAAGGACATTATCGGTTCCTTTTCGTATTCAATTCTTATATTCTACATAAAGCACAAACAAAGTGGGTTGTGTAAATTATTCTGCCAATTCTAGATCATTGACGTTGAGATTACAGGAAATATTAATTTTTTATTTTAAAAATTTGGAATGCTGGAAGGTTTCAAGTATTGAGACTTTACAATCTGACTCACTAGTTTATAAACCACTTTTTGTGTCTTTGTTTCAAGTGTATAGGTGTATTGAGAATGTTCTTTATATAGAAATCTTAATATGTGACATTTTCTTACAGAAATGGATTTCAGGAACTGGACAAAATTAAAGATCCAAACAGGCAGAGTAAGCAGCTCGAGGGGTTTATGAGAAAAATGCATGAATGTAAACGGTGTGTACTTTTTTCCTTAGCTTTATTTCATATGACAATGTACATTTTCAATTTGCCTTTAAATATTGAAGAAATTTAGAAGGTATATGTGCAAATAGTATAGTATGGTGGTAATTCATATCATTTGATTTTAACTGTTTTGTGCTTTGGCTTGTTTTGGCCACGATAAAAGTTTGTCTATATCACCGGCAGAAAAATCCGACAATGCCATTTTATTTTGTTTCGTTATTTATTCATGGAGTCTAGGTTTACTATTTTCCGTGTCAATCCCATTGCTATATGGCATGTTTGGTAGGGCTCGCACAAATTAAACTCAATAAACTTGTTTCCTGGATTCAATTATTCCACAACACAAACATCCATATATTGTGATCAAATTTCACAATCTAGTGAGCATTGACCCTGTCACAACATCCCTATTATTTCTCCATATTACCTATATGAGTTTTTGTAACCCTTCTAACACCTTATACATCTCTATTTTGAGTTGTTCTATAACAGCTCATATGCTCATAATTATTTATAATCTTATATTTCACACACTTATATAACAAGAAACATACATGTGAGCACTGACACCCAATATTCCTAACATTCACCCCCTTAAAGTGAAAATGGGGAGTAAGCACACCATAGGAACTAGAAGCAAAAATGCATGACCATACATGATCTAGGCATGCATTTTGCTACATGGGATATTTATTGCATGAGATCACCTACATATGCAAGCACAAGTGCGCATGCTTTCACTTCCAGCAAATGCTGGGTTTTTCCCTGGCCACCCACACACTTTCAATAATCACCAACATACGAGAACTCAACAATTCTCACTTTCACTTTTAGTGAGTGTTGAGCTTCCCACCGGCCAATCCCTCCAAAAGTATGCTACATAAAATACACAGTAGCCATTTGCTCTTCTGTTCATCTGTTTGCAGTTATCACACCATACATGAAATTAAGAAAATAAAAATTGAAGACCTGGTCCTCATTATCATGTATGCAGCCACCATTTTGGATCATTGCCACCTAATTGTAAAACAATACAAGACAGTCACCACTGCCATTTGGATACCATTCCCGACTTTAGTTGTTTTGGTGCAAATGGTTTGCCACTACTTCATCTGTGTGGTCCCGTTGCTAGTGACTGACGAGAGGTTGTATATTGAACTCCAACTTCCCTTTCCTTTGTCCTCTTGTTGACTCGGTTACTCAACAAATTGTATCATGGAGCTCAACTATTTGAGCATTGTGTTTAATTTTATCATTCACCCCCACAATACAAAAATAACTTGGATGTTGGTTTTGACTGATATTGTATCCATTTACATATATTTATTGATAATGACTTTTGTTGACTAACTATAGGTATTTGAGAGACTAGACTCTGTCTGTCATGCACTCGTGGTCATCAAATTAAATCTTCACTCCCGAGTCTTGTTCGTAGCGATAGAACCAAACAACAACTTTGTCAGGCATATAAGGATCATCCAAAGTTGCCAAAGCCTACACATCAAATCGTGTCAGGCCGTAGTCACTCAACTCCTTTCGCATATAGAACTGATGCTTTGCACATTAGTTGCTACGGCTAATACTTGTTTGAACTATGAGAACCGACAATAATACACGGCTCTGGTGCATGGGATAGTGGGGAAAATTTGATGAACTGTGTGGAACTGTAAATGAAAACTTTAATATTTCCAAAATTCCTTAAGAAATATGAGTTTCCCTGAAGTTCTTCTTTAGCTTTATTATGCCTCACAAGTATATATGGATTAAAATATATACCTTAAGTGTAATTGTTTTTTTGATATTATGTAAACTAACAACAATAAAAACATATAACTAACAAAAGTAACATCCCATACCAACCATAGATTGGCCCATTCCTTAGCCAATGCTTCAATGTTTGTGCCAAGGGTGGCTAGATTAGTTTTAGATATTTCCATTTTCCTCTTCTTCAAGGTCCCCTACTCATCACATTTCTTGTAGGCATTAGCCAACTATCCAAGAGTTTGAAGGTGTTGTAAAGTGGATTGACAAGTGAGAATAATCCACTTGTTGAAATTCTGAAGTATAGCCTTGAGCTGATCCACATCACTATTTATATTCTTACACTTTTCTTGTAGAATCTCTATGTTGCCACCATTTATGACTTGAGCCACATCCTCAACTTTCATCTTCATTGTGTGCCAGTCATTGAGGATAAAATAGATAGTGCTTTTAGTAAGCCTAGTATCACTTTTAACCTCTTCAAGGTATGCCACCATTTTAGCAAGAAGATCAACTGCCACCATTTTTGTAAGATCAAATCCTCCACACCCCCCTTTTCCAAGCACTTCCATTTGGGTTTTCTCCTTGGTGTCAATAAAAACCTACCTCCCTGTTGATTTGATTCACCCTTTTCATTCTTCCTTAAAGTCATCACCTTCTCCTTGTCTTGTTTTAGGTCTTTAGGCCCTAAAATGCTTCAACTTCAACTACATTTTGATCATCCCCTCCACTCTCCTCAAGGGATTCACTAGTCTCTTCCTTCTCAGAATTAGTTTCATCTTCCACAACATACTCTTCAAGGAATTTTGATAGGATACTAACCCCATTAATATTTTTATCCATATCCATGGCAGATCTCTTCACAATGGCCATAATAAAACCTCATGATGTAGTGGGATACTAATTTTCCTTTTTTTATATTGATCCAGGGTAGCACATAGAGAACACAACATAAAGTAAGGAAAGATAAAACTATGACCATGTCTGAGAAAATTGAGCATTGGCATATGGTAGGCATAGATACATTTGTGGCATCCCTCAAGAGTGATAAAATGGATTAGGTTAAGGGCCACTTCATTGAAAGGGGGAGGTAGGGAACTCCTAAGAAAACTAAAAAATGAGGGGTGAGTTTTTCCTTACCTCACAGAAATAACTTCATTTCATCTACTAAATCCTTTTTGGTTTGTAAACCTCATGACCTTCATGGACATGCCCATCACATAAGCCACCATGTTGATTGATAAATTGATCTTGTACTCCCACAACACCACACTACCTCCCAACCATTTCTTTGTAGGTTCCCAAGCCGACCCAAATTCCTTACTGAGTTACTTTTTCATTATGCCCCCCAAAATTTTTTTAAGAAGGGAGTCAGTCCCATTTGGTTGAACACCTCCATAGCCTTTGGTTTAACATCATTGAGGTCCCAAGGTTTCGATGTGAACCAAATCTCCCCATATTCTGATAACAATCAATCTATCACAAAGAAAACCTCTCTGATCAATGTTAAACAAAATTGAACACGCATCAACAATACCAGTACACCTAATAGGAACATCAAAGTTATATCTCATTGGCATGAGTGAGGCCTCAAATTCCCATTATTAGCATAAGTTCTGCACATTTCACCAAATATCTTGTATCTCTTACTCATAGAAAATGATTATTCGGATCCACCTTCCAAGTCATGTCACAAGTGTCAAGTAATGATGTGTCCGTCATCTGTTCCTTTTTTAATTGTGATCTCACCATGGGGTCAATTTCCAACATGTTAGAAATCAATTTCATACCATCATTTGATACCCCTTTGTTAGCAAAATAATCATCTATGCCATTAGCTTCATGGTATATATGTTTGAATTTAATGCCTTCAAAATTAGCACCCATCTCCTTTATGTTGTCTATAGAGTCTTTAATAGAAATAGAAGTAGTACCCTTATTTAAAATACTATTTATAATATTTAGAGAGTCACCTTCTACTTCCAGCCTCCAAAATTTTCTTTGGTCCGCAATTGTGACTCCCAAAAAAAGCAACAACCTCTGCTATGTGGTTCGATTGAACTCCCAAGTTGCAGTGATACCCAAGGATGAAATTACCATTATGGTCTCTAAAAACCCTCCACAACTAGATTTACCTAGGTTTCCTTTTGATGCCCCATCAAAATTCAATTTGACCCACCCCTCCTCACTAGGTTTTTCCATCCTTGCAATCTAGGATTCAATTTAGGAGACTCCTTGCGGTTGGATGTCATTCCCAGTTTCTAGATATTTTACTTTCATCCTGTAGGATAGTCTTCTTATTGGTCTAGATTATGGAAAAGTTAGCATTGATTGAATTGAACAAGTAATGAGCCACAACTCTCTTTTCCATTTCCTTCTTACCCTTGAAGATTCATCTATTCCTCTCCTTCCAGATTTCCCAACATAGGTGCATAAGGGTGAGAATCCACAAAGTGCTTTAAGACCTTGACTTCTAAAGGGATATGCCACTAGTTCCATAGAAATTTTAAAGAGGATGGGAAAGTCCAATTTATCTCAAAAAGATTTAATAAAGTATTTCTGACCTTTTCAAGAAGGAGCATTCAAGGAACAAAATGTGTTGCATTTTCAACTTCCTTTTCACATAGAACACATGTTAACCATATGAAAGTTTCTTTTATTGAGGTTGGCCACCACGTAATTTTTTTGTGAAGGACCAACCACTAGAACATGTTTACCTTTGGAGTTACTTCCTTAATCCATACACTTTCCCATTTGAAGCTTCTTGGTTCTGCCTCATCTTTAAATAAGGTGTTATAAGCACTCCTCACCGAGAATATGCCATTAACCTCCTTTGACCAATATATGCTATCTGGCTCATTCTTTCTAGTCACAATAACCCCACATAGCTAGTTGTTAAGAGAGTTCATCTCACTATTGTTTTGGCCTTCCAACTCTATGTTTTTCCACACTCTATAAGGATCCTCCATATTAAAATAATTTCTCACCTTGATCCCATACTTCTCTATAAATATATTTTTGGAGGTTGGGGTAGATGTATTTGAGAGGTATTTCTCCTAACCATTTATCTTCCCAAAAATTTACCATGTACACCCATCACCAATCTTCCATTTTCTTCCTCTTGAAACAATGTGTTTAGCCCAATTTATTGATTTCCAAAAATAGATCCTTCAAAATATGTTGTGCTAAAGCACCATTCAACAACACTACGGTTCCTCCAATATTTGTTCCTAACAATTGAGGTCCACACACTCTCTTCCTTGACAAGTCTCCATGTCATTTTGGAAAAAAGTGATTTATTCATCTTTTCCCAGTCTCTTATACCAAGACCCCCATCTTCTTTGGTTTGCAAATATTTTCCCAGGCTATGAGGGGTATTCTAGCTTTGTGTTTGACCCACTCCATAAGAACCTCTTTTGGATACTTTCCAACTTATTAGAAATTATAGTAGGTATTTTGAAAATGGACATAGTATACATAGGAAGATTTTGAATGGAACACTTAAGAAGTATGGCCTTACCTTCTTGAGAAAGCAGTGATCCTTTCCACCCTTCCAATTTCTTGATAAATCTGTCAATAAGGAAGTTCCAATCACCATTTTTGGTCTTTCAGTCCCTAATGAGCATCCCAAGATACCTTATGGGGAAGGTTTTTATGTTACAACCCAATATGTTAGATATCTTTCAAGCACCTCTTTTTAGGGGTATTGAAAAGAAAATGAAATTTTGCTGAAGTTGATGAGATGATCAAGAGACTTCTTCATAATCATCCAACAATTTTTTATTTTCTAGCTTCGGAACCATTGCCTCTCCAACTAGGATGGTATCATCAACAAAGTGTTGGTGCACCACATTTTCACTATTAACAACAGGGGATATTCCTTTGATTCTTCCTTCCATGTTAGCCTAGTTAGTGCTCTACTTAGATTTTATGCCATTATGATAAATAGAAAAGGTGATATGGGGTCACCTTGTCTTAATCCTCTCATGCTATTGAAAAATCCACAAGGGGTGCCATTGACCAACACTGAGAATTTTGCAGTAGAAATGCATGTTTGGATTAAGCTCCTAAACTCTTGATTGAAACCAAACTTTATTAGGACCTTGTGTAGAAACTCCCATGAAACTCTATCATAAGATTTTTCCATATCAAGCTTAATCACCATCATTTCTTTCTTATTGAGTTTGAAAGAGTGAAAGTCTCTTGGATTGTGACTATATTATCTTGGATCTTCCTTCCCAACACAAAACCACCTTGCTGATATGAGATAATGGATGGGAGAAGAATTTGAACACGTAAGGCCAAAATTTTTTAGAGCACATCTTGTATATAGTTACATAGACTGATTGGTCTGAAATTTTTAAAATCAGCAACATTATGATTCTTGGGAATGAGAGCTAGAAAGGTGTAGTTCATATCCTTCAACATCTTCTTATTTCTAAAGAATTCTTGGATAACAAGACAAACATCATTCTTAATGATATCCCAGAAGAATTGAAAGAAGAGGGTGGGAAACCATCTGGGCTTGGGGCTTTATCAGACTCAAAGTCTTCAACATAAATTCAATTTCCTATAGATGGAACCTTAACAAGCATATTATTATAGTATTTGAACACCATATGAGGTATACAATCTAAAAATTTAGCTTCCTTGGTGTTGTTAGGTAAGTGTTGATGAAAGAAGTTTTTGTAGAAAGAGACCACTGCCCTTTGGATTTTTCTAGAATTAGTTAAGGTTTCCCCATCTTCCTAAAATTCTCAAGATCCTATTAGACCCTCTTATTTTTAGGGTAGTAATGTGGAAAAAATTCATATTCTTATCCCCTTATTTTAGCCATTGCACCCTAGATTTCTGCCTAGAAAGTTTCTTCTTTTAAGAGGATGTTGTGATAATCAGCCAACAACTCTTTCTCTTTTTTGGCCCACCTCTAGGATTTCACAACTAAGATCTTCCATAGATTCTTGTAACATTGTTATTTCACTCTCAAAGAATTATTCTTCTCAAAAATGTTACCAAAGCTTGTTTTATTCCATCCCTTCAACTTGTTCTTAACTTGGATGAGATTTTTTGAAACTCTAAACATTGTAGTTCCTTGAATCTTCACGTCCCACCATTATTTCACAAGCCTTGTGATATCCTCATGTTGTAACCACATTTTTTCAAATATGAAAGGAGTTCTTCTTCTTTCCTTGTCTTTCACTTGGAAAAGTAAAGGGTTGTGATCTGAGCCGATCCTAGGGAGGGAGAAAAGACAAGATTCCTTATTCAACCATCCCCAAGAGGTCAAAGATTATGTCCATCTTTACTTGAATTAATTGATCCCCCTTCTCCTATTAGACCATGTATATTTTCCCCCTTCAACTCAGTATCCATGAGTCTATTTTGCAATATAAAGTCTGTAGATCTTCCATGCTATCAGTTAGGTCAATGTTTCCCCTTTCTTCTCACCATGACATCAATGGAGTATTGAAATATCCCATCACAATCCATTCTGTGTTAGATATTATTTCATGGAATTTAGATAGTTGATCCCAAAAACTCTTTCTTTCACCTTTGTGATTAGGTGCATAGATATTTGATATGACCCACTTTTCCTTAGTTTTCTTATCAGTGAAGAGCATGGCCAAATGATTTCTTCTTCTAAGAATATTTATACCTTGGAATATTTTAGGATCCCATAGAATAGCTATACCACCACATCACCTCTGGAACTGACAACCACAACTTCTTCCTTTCTCAGCATGTGTCTTTAGCTACCAAAACTTCCCTTCCTCCATTTTAGTTTCCTGAATGGACAATGATATCAACTTTATATTTAGATTTAAGTTCCTTTATGATCCTCCATTTTACATTGGGTTGTTCAAACCCCTTGCATTCCAAGTTATTACATTCATTTGGACACTTGGTTCTTAACTCTTCTAAATCTCCTCAAATTGAGTTTAGATTGTGTTCCATCATCAATATCTCTCTAGCTAATCTTCTTCCTTGTTATTTGTTTGTTTGGCCTCCCAGAGCCAGTTTTATTTTCCTTGGGGGTGAAATTTTTCCTTTTGACATTTCCCCAGTTTTCATAGGTGTTTTTCAGAATCTTTATCTTAGTTTTATCTCTCTCCTTCTATTTCCTTTTCTTTAGCCCTATCTTGTTCAATTTGATTGGCTTGGTTCATTGATTTCACTTCATTTATGATACTTTTGATTTTGTTAGCTTATATGTCTTCTTCAGATCCATTTTGGGGATAGTCCCATCCTCCCCTAAACCCATCAGATTGTCAAAAGCATTGGAGAAAAGGGCCTAAATATACTTCAAGACTTTCTTCATCTTCTTGACCCCTTTGAAGTATTTTGATTTTTTTTCCTTAACCACAACTTCCTTTAAAAGAGGCTCAAGATTCTTTGCAGTCATCATTTTATCAACTGTACATGTGTCTTTGTACCTAAAAATGTGGTTCTGAGAATGCCTTTCTATTTTTCTTTCTATTCCTTACTTCTATGAATCCTTCATCATCCATCTGTGAGGAGTTGTTAGTTCGGGATTTCTCTAGGTCATTTACCTTATGAGGTTCCTCTCCTTTCTTTCATTAATGACAATTCCTTTATTTGGAAATAGATTCCTGGTAGTATTAGTCTGCATAGTGGTCTTAGTCCTTTTCCCTTATCTGATCTTCTTCTTTCTGATTTGGGGACTTCTTTGTACACCTTAGAGATTACCATTTTGCATTGTTGTTTCACATGTCCCCATCCCTGACATTTTCACATTTCTGAGGGAAATTTTCAAATTTAATTTTCTACTCCCATGTACCAAAATCGAGATTTCAACGCTATAGACTTAGGTAATGAGGTGCCCATGAGTGAGTAAATACAGAACCTGACACAAACAACCCTAGTTTTTGTAAGAGTGGCATTGTCCACAGCTACAAAAGTCCCAAGGGTGTTTGTAATCCCTTTAAAAATGTCTATATCCCATAGCTCCATAGGTAAGCTGGTAATCTCACCCATACAGGGAACTGGTTGATGTTTTCCTTGTCAGGGTTAAACATTGGTGTCCATTTGTGAAGAAAAAGACCCAACTTTCCCAAGAACCAGGGGCCATCATTCAATACCCTTTGAGGATCTTTTGGGTTGTTAAAATTGAATAAGAAGAAGCATTAGGAAGTGTTGAGACTTCCAAATGTCCTCTTGGCTTCCATTTCTGAATGGACCATGATCTTATTGTTTCAATATTTGGTCTGCCTCCTACAAGCTTTCCAATCAATGCATGTTCAACTTTACCCAAGGTTCTATCAATGATGCAACTCCTGTCATCCCAGTATATGCATACTTGAGAGTTTTTATTTTGAAATATTCTACATTTTCTTTTCTCAAAGCTTATTAAAGAGTTTGATCGAGAATTCAAGGAAGGAAAGAGTAGAAATCCTTTTGAGATCAATAGGCAACTAAATGAGAAAACACTGCTACTTACGTGAAATGCCTAGGGCCCCCGTTTCCGTTTCCGAAACGTTTCGGAAACGGAAACTCCTTCGAAACGTCCTAGTCTCCTAGAGATAAGTATACATGATAATAATGTATAATTTCAATGAATACAAAATATTTTGAGTGTTTTATCAGTTATTCTTATCACTTATGGTGTATGGAGTACAATTTTAAAATGAGTACTATGCACACACACACATATATATATTTTAATAATATATTGTACAGACGTTTCCCGTAACGTTTCGTATCCAAGGTTTTTTGAAAATTGCCGTTTCCGCGTTTCGTACACGTTTCCGTTTCCGTTTCCTGGCAACATAGAGAAAAACAATCAATGGTAAACAACATGTATTCCTTTATCGTGGTATGCTTGATGGGAATGTTGAAGTTTTTGACCTTTGTTTGTACTTTTGTCATCTGTTGCCTTACCATTCTATGTTTTTAATGCAGATGTGAGATGAAAGAACTCAACTCTTATGTTGCATTGTGAAAGAAGTTTGTTATTACTCTAATTTTCTGAATGCTTTGTTTGGCTAGGAAATCAAAGCAACTTTTCTATTCATACTAACATAAAAGCTATTGTCAGGCCTCATATATCCAAGGAAAGGTAAAGCCACTAGCATGCCTGGTTTTGGACAAAGGCTTGCAGGAAATCAACAAGAGAATAAGCAGCTTAAGTACCAAAAATTTCGGTAATTTGAGGTTTGATTAACAGCGTCAACCAAGTCGTAGATATGTTCTTATAACATAGTAGCTATTGGCATCGTCTCTGTCTTTAGGGAAGGTTTCTGAAGAGGGATCGCCTTGATTTGTAAAGGTTGGTCTGAATGGTCTCCAGGTTATATTCCTTTCCTCCTTTTTTGAATCTACTCATGTGCACTGAGTTGAGGATTGTGTAGAAGAGTCTTATCACTTGCCTCAAGGTTCAAACTGACAATGTAAATGTTGATTAAATGGAAATGATCCCTCTTCAAGTTTGCGACCTGCATCCTTATCTGTTGCTAATCCAGCGACCAGAGGATTATAGGATAATCATAAGACCTGCGTATAGAATTTTTTTCCCTGCATTTTTCGGAGGACCGTTCCTTTGCTTCTTCTCAATGATCAGATTAATCTAAATCAAATGCCCAAAGAGGGTTGAATTTAAAAGGCCTGAATTCTGAAGTGTGCACTTAGTCTGATTTTCATTTCTAACTGGTTGGAAGATTTGCACTTAGTCTGATTCTCAATTCTAACTCATTGGAAGATTTGCTTTTGCCCATCCAGCTACTTTTTGACTGGTCATTTTCACCATGTTTTGTTCTAGAGATATCATCTCTTTCTTCCCTTGCCTTTATTCCATTTCTTTGTTTTCTGTTTTGCCTTTGGATTCCTGAGGCAAAGAATGTCTCAAATAACTTAGACAAATAAAATCTGCATCTAAAGGGAATATTTGTAGAATCCACCTGATGCTCAAGGTGTAATCCATCAACTTAAGCTTGACTGATTCTGCTGGTAATTTCCTAAAATCAAGATTGACATGGATCCTTGCTTTGCATGAGTTTATTTTATAAGGTATGATATCATTGTGATAAGAATCCTAAGAATCTCCAATTTGCTCAAAGATTATCTGATGCCAAAGTCTCAAAGGAACCTTGGCAAGTTATGCCTAAATCTGTGTTGTAATTGGTGTGTTTCATCAAAAGGGAAAGGGTTGAAACCCCTTTTTCACTTTTTCTTGACATGGTGGTACTTTCATCAATCACACTCTTCCCAAAACCCAATTTTGATCTTCAAGTAATTTTGAACATGTTACATCACTACCAGGACAATCCAAACCTTGATCTGTGACGTGCTACAATTTAGAGCTTTCTTACTATGTATACTTCTGCACCAAGAACAATTATTGGGGGTTACCATTGCTGAAAAACACCTTTGTTTACAGGGGAAGCCAGTGAAGGTTCTTTGCTTCATTTGTAAGATTCTGAGATTGTTGATGGTGAAAGGAGGGGAGTGGACTGTGCCCCCCTTCCTTCCTTCCAAGCATGTATCCATAATGGGAAGCTCAGAAAGCTCTTAAGCAGACCCATTATCTGTCAATAAAGCTAAATTGTCATGTAGCACAAAGCCTTGACCAAAGGAAGAGATGGTATCACTAGAGCTGCGAGAAAATAAAATAGAACTGCAGCTAATACTGAAAAAAACATTTTGTGCAATAAAGTGCGAACAAAAGAAATTTCCGGTAAATATGCAAAATGGGTGGGGCTAAAGCTCAGAAGCTCTCTTTGTAGCTGTGCTATCTTTTGTGGTCTGATATGTTTATTCTTAGTTTTCTGTATCTTAATGTGTGATTGTTTTGTATCAATATGTGCACCGTCTGGTCTGTCTTTGCATTTCATGCTATGATACTGGAGTTTAATCATTAAAAACAAGCGTCTGAGCCTATATATGAATTCTATTTGGCCGCCTTGAGTATGTGGAGAGACATTCGCAATTATTTTTTCCGGTTCTAGTGTCTGTCCATTCCACAAGATCAATTTTCAATGAGTTTGTAATTTTTAGTGTATACTAGGGACATGGATGATGATTGGGTACCCAGTATTTATCCAGTCAATTTGTTTTCTTTTTGAACCTGATTAGATAGGATCTTTAATGGCTAGTTCATGTTTGATGTGCACATTAGAGGAACAAACATGGCTAGTTGAACATTGTCGATCATAACCAATGATTATTATGTGGCCGAGGTGAATATTCTGTTGCCTCTCAGTTGCTTTTTCTGCACAAAATAGTTAACATAGCCTAGAATAAGGTCACTTTTTCTGAAAGTTAGATTTAGTCACAAAATCTAGTATTTATTTTTGTAGTAGGAAGTTATGGCTGCGATGATACCAAGGTATGTTGCTGGAATCTTTTGGTCTATTGTCCTTTGCCTTTATTTGGAATATGATTTGAGAAGGTAAATTTCATAGTTATTTATAAGGACATCCTAATCAATTCATGTATGTATATCATGACTAAAGTAATTGATGTGCTCTTGGGGCTGTTCTTCCTTGATATTCTGCACACTTAATTCTATTTTGCAATGACTTCAGAATCTTTAGCAGGATTTCCATATTTGTCCGGGATGTTAATCATATTTTCGTTCAGGCATAATGCTTGTTTTATTTCTACCTCACCCAATCCGTGGTCAGGAAATGATTGTTAGCTATTTTAATGTTGATTGCCTAACGTATCATTTCTGGCAGGATATTGAAAATAAAAGTGTAGATACCGACACTTGGATGAAAATAAGGGGCTTAAGCCTTAAGGAGTTTAGAAACAAACAAAACTGTTGTAGTCTTGTCATCTAAAGTTCTAAAAAATGCATTCACTTCAGGCAATCCCTTGTTATAAACATAGAATAAAGAGGTAGTGGAGTGTGAAAAGCTAGCTCTGATGAGTTCAAAGTGCCAATCTAAATGTGAAAAACATAGGAACATCAGGCATGGGGTTGGGAAATAAGAGATCTTTTTATGCGTTATGATCAATTTACATGGAATGGCAACCCTGCAAAGACCTTTATGTTATGGTCTCAAGAATGACCACATGAGCCGTGACATTCTACCCAAACATCTCTTATGAACATATGAGTTTGTTAATATGGTTTAAGCACTTAACAATTGATGACAACCACTAGCCACATCCATAAGCAAAATGATGATTGCATGTCGACCAATAATAACAACCCTAATATTTACATGCATACCTATAACTTATAAACCTAAAAGCAATGTGATTTGCTTATCAACATTTCCCCAGCCCATAGTCCTTGTCTTGTCTTTTGACATTAATTACAAACACATCTTCTCTGCGTTACTTTACATATCAAAATTCCTTATTCAAATCTGTTCTTTGGGTTGCCTCAGCAATTCTGACCAAACTTCTTTCTCTTTCATTCTAGTTACTCAGTTGTCTTCTTTTATTATTTCGTTGTAAGTTTGGGTTTTAATGCTTTACCATGAAAAAGACAAAAGGCTGGAGAATGCCTTTGACAATTGCAAATTTCAATCTTTAACATGTTCCAGGTCTTCAACGTGTTTTAATCTTTAACATGTCAGGTATCTTCAGCAGATGCGTATTTGAGAATTGAAACTGAAAACTTGTCCTTGACAAGTTGAACATGATTAAAGAGCTCAAAAATGTTTTTTAAATATTTCTGGAAATTTGCAGTATTCAGTTGGGTCAGAATTGACTTGGACAAGTATTCAATAATCATGGAACACAAATGGTTACATTCTGATACAGAAATTAAGTGATGCCAGAACAAAATAATGAAATTAAGGATAAACAGTTGAACACCTGTGTATGATAATTGTTTTTACCACTAGAACATGGGGATTAGATATGTATGTTATGAATTGGTGGGGTATAGCATTGCATAGTGCATAAAAAATTAAGAATATGTATCACGGGACTTCAATATGTAAAATTCTAAGCCAAAAGCCCATGCATGTAAAGGCCTAATGTACTTATTTGTCTTCTTCATGACGTGTTACAATGTAATGCTAGCCATATGGTTGTTATGTCCCATAATCTTCAAATTTGGTGCAAATGTTAATGATTTATAAATTGATGTCACATATGACCATATTCGACAGAGCCACTTGTTTTAAGACCCGAAGAGTTTTGACATATTCTGTGTAATACCTTATAACTTCAACGTCCGACATCACTTAACATTTTTAAAAAGATGACATGGTTAGGGTGGAACTCCTTGGCAGCATTAAGATATGTCTCCCAGCATATAATAATCTCACATTGACAAATCAATAAATAAGTTCCATAGTGATATTTATACAAAGTTCAAATACATCAATGTCGAGACAATCGATGAACACATGGAGAACCATTAACATATACACCAAACATTGAAGTTATATTCAACACTAGATTTTGATGGAGCTGCTTGTTTTGAGACCTGAAGAGTTCTGAAATATTCTGTATGATACCTAAAAACTTCAAATGTCTGACATCACTTGGGCATTTTTAAAAATGACATGGTTAGGGTGGGGTTCCTTGGCAGCATTAAGATATGCTTCCCAACCTACAATAATCTCACATTGACAAATCAATACATAAGGTAAGTAATGATATTTATACAAAGTTCAAATACACCACTTGGAGACAATCGATCAACACATGGAGAACGATTAACAAATTCATCAAACATCAAAGTTATATTCAACACTTTGCTTTTGGGATCTTAGAATTGGTTTTCTTACATCTTTAACCAGCTTCCAATGACTGGCAATGACGGTATATTTCTGACAAGGCTTCATTTTTTTGGATTTTAAACAACTCTTTGTATTCACTTTATAGTCAGTGTGATTTTCGAACATAGTCTATAGATTTTCACACGGAGCTATAGATTCTCACACGGAGCTCTATTAAAACATGCATATGCAAGAAACTGCAATAATGTTTGCAATAAAAATATATTAATTGTCTAATAGGGCAGTGGTGTTATTGTTACAGAAATTATGATGTATTCAGTGCACTGTTATTTCTGTTCATAACAGTCCTGCTTCATTCTATCCTTCTTCTACTACTGCTTTGTGAATGACTCCAAAGTGAGGGTACATCATCTTCCTTTCATTACATTTTGACTTGTATCGAATGATTTTACGTGCTGTTGATTTTTAATATCTTAAATATGCTTGTTCCATTTAATGACAAGTTCACACTTTTTTGATCACGATGTTGTAGGTAGAAAATATGACAGTGTTATGGTGGCACTAGTAAATAAATAAGCAAATGAATAAGACAAATGACATTGTGTTTGAAGCCTTTAACTAGTTGTTATGTAATGTATATAGGTTTCCCTCTTATTTTGAGTTATGACTGGTTGTTGCTTATGGGATGCTTGGATGGTTGTTGCCAATGAACATGTACCTTTTGTGGCCAACCCTATATGTACTAGTTAATTGATCACGGAGGGAACTCTCTCTCGATGTTGTATTGTATTGACGTACATTTTGGCATAGTTACTAGAGAACCAGGATATGGGGCATGAGATTAGGATGTAATTTCAAATTAGGGTATGAGAGTACTGAATAAGGGTGCAACTATGTTACATCTAAATATACTCTTAGGAGATGTGGGTACTGTTGAAAATACCTCTACAATATGGCCAGCAGACTCTAATCTTAGAGAACCGTCAACTATATAGCTCGAAACTGAAAGCCATTTGAAACTGTTTAAATTTAAATGCTAGAATCGACAACCACATACAATAGATAAGCACTAATTGAAAAATATTCAGATCTGCTCCAAATCAGAATGTTGTTTTAGTAATCAGAAAACAAAAGCGACGATGCTTTGGAACACACTCTAGAAATAAACACTCACACTGAATGTTAAACTGAATGAATAAAACACTTGCCACATGCCTTTTTTATGGCTAAAAAAGACCCTAGGAATAGCCTGAATCCTAAAATTGGATCCACCCCAAAATCAAAGCAATCCTTGACCTAATCTTATCCAAGGATCTATGCCCTTAAATAGATATTCGAACTTTGCAAAAGCAAATTGCTAAATAAAGAACTCTATTTCTAAAATTGGAAAAAGAAACTACACAAAAGCAACATCTAAATATTGACAACTAAGAATAGGACAACCAAGAATATGACAACCACGATTAGGCCTGTTGTTCTCTATGATTGTACACTCTGCTAAAGTGTGCCTAGGTTCCACATGTTCGCCTTGTTGGAGTATGTGTTTTGAAGTACCATGATTTTACACTTCCTCTTATTGACGGATATGTTCTCCACCAATCCCAGTCTCTTCCGAGAAGATTGCAAACTTCCCCTTGGCTAGAGGCTTTGTTAGGATATCTCGCACCTTGCTAATATGTCCGAACATAGTCTAGAGCAAATGCTCCCTTCCGAAACCGTGTCGAAGAATTTGATCTATCATGTCAATGTGCTTGGATTGGTCATGAAATACCATATTCTTAGAGAGTATTACCTGTTGGTCTCAACACTATCTCATGCAAATCATTCTTCATGGAGTTGTACTCTAACATGACATCTTGTCACACTTGATGACATGTTGCCACATAATTGGAAGGCTGTAATGTCCCTTTTTTGAAGTAAAATAAATTGAAGGCTTCTTAATCATCTTCTTTTCCATGGGCAAAAAGAAGTTGAAAAGGGAAGAACATGAGCTATATATTAGTTTCTTTATTCATATTTATGTTTTTATGTTGTGTTTTGCCTTTCAATGCAGGTCGGCTTGGTTATATAGCTTCCAACTTGAAATTAGAAGATAAAGTAAGCTCCTTAAGAGGTCCGCAAAGTTCGAGAGTTTCCAACATGTAAATAAAAGATAAAGCAAGCTCTTAAGGGGTCGATCTAGGGTAATTCCCCCTTGGACCCTTGGTGCCACCAAAGGGGTATAAGAGGAGACACATATGCTCATTTGCGTCATCACTATTTGGCATACACACTTTTATATTTGGTTTTTTGATTTTTAACAAACTTTAACATCCCATGCAGATTAACAACAAATATAGAAAACAAATCAATAACTATAATGGAGACCATATTCTTAGAATTCTTAAGTCAATTGTAAATTATTTCTGGAAAACATTGGTGTTTGTATGTAAATAGGATATAATTCTATTTCTATCTAGTATTATTGCTTAAGTTTAGAAATAATCTCAAACATTGTTGCATAAACTTAGCAACCAACTAGAAAAAGAACACGTCATAAATTTAGATCCACCAATGTAGGAGAAACAATCCCAACAATTGTGGTTGTTACTAAAAAGTAGCGATAGATGCAATAAAACGTAAGACATACCATCAATGCAATTTCGTTTGCCTATGCAAGATTTGGAAGGTGTTTATTCGCCATGTAAGATCTTGACCGATTTAGAACATGCTTTGTTGTGATTCACAACATTTAATTACACATTATTTTAAGCATTCTTATTTGCTAATGTTTTGCATGTAATTGTTTTGAATTTATTTGATTTGTATCTTCCGTGGTTCTTGCATCATTTCTAGATTCCAAATGATTTTGTTCCAGCATGTGGTGCATGCAGTGTTTACACGTTTTCCTAAGGCGTATGATTTTGTTTGATCATTTCAAATTGGGGTGCAACTAATGCATGATCCGTATGAAGTGTTTATTTTCTACAAATTAATTTTTAACCAAGTTGTATGCTAACATTCGCATGATTGCTGTTATCATGCAATTTGAAAATCTAACTGTATGATTTGTTGAGTTCTTTATAATGGTTTTAACAATAAAAATAAAAGTCTCAACCCAAAATCTTATTGCTCTTAGGGAAAATGTAGACATCATCAAACCTTACGTAGGTGTCAAACATACCTCTTTTGATTGATGGTCTTAAAGAATTTGATGTTGCAATGTCATAATGCAGATTGTCTACATCTCGACGTGGTTCAAGTTCTTTTTATCCCAACATGTTATCTCCAAATATAAAATTATTATTTTGTCCAACATATCTATGTTAGTGATTTCTAAAAATTCAATGCTCTTACTTGAAGGATTCAATACTCAACATTACTTTGCACTCAATCAATTATACGAACTCTATTGCAAATTTATTTGAGAAATCAATTAGTGGTAATGTGATTTTCTTCTTCTTTTATTTTGAAAATGAGCATTTGTATCTTTTGATCATTGCAATGCCATCTCCTTGTAAACATCATCCATCAAATTCCTCATCCAACTTGCATCAATATTCAATCCTTCATAATAATGTTAACAGTTACATTTTTCTACACAATTGGGTTAGTATGGGATGGAGGTTTTGTTCTAAATCCTAATTTGTAGAAAGGTAAATTTTAAGCTACTTGTAGGAAAGTAAATCCTAATCTACTTGTAGGAAGTAAATCCTAATATATTTGCATGAAAATAAATTCTAATCTATTTTTAAAAAGTAAATTTAAAGAAACCGTCAACTGAGTATCTCGTGCCACAATTTTCTAAGAGACATTCCTCCTCACAAGGAAATTTTTTATCCACGCCGTAGACAATTCTCGTAGAAAATTCCGAATCTTCTAATAACATCGTGCTCCTCGACAATGATGCCAAAATGATGATGGTCGTCAATCCTCTTCATTAAAGAATGTCAATTGAGGGTTGGTGTTCGAAGATTATATACAAAAAGAGAAAAATATTTGGCAATGATTCTTTTTGTTAAATCTACATTTGCATGAATTAATAAGCACACTTGTAGGAATTAGAAACACATTTGCAGGAATTGAAACACACATTGCAGAATTGAAACACACTTTCATGAAATTTAAACACGTGCATCAAATAAAATTATTGAATTTAAGGGAAAGAACAAACATAGAAAACACTGCAGTTTACAACGAACTACACAACAACAATAATTACACGACACAGAAAAATACAATCATAAATATATTTACAAAATGGAAAAATGAACGTGAATATATACAGATCCATCTTCCTTGGAATGATTGGCTAACTCATTCCTCAGAAGAGAATTTTAATTCACTATTTACAAATGGATGGAATAGAATCTCAAGAATAAATTGATAAGAAAAATAGAGATTGCATTCAAAGGTGTATGAGGTTGCATTTTTAATTTAATACTTCCAACCCACTCTTTATTTTAAGGCATACATCTCTATCAAATCTTATCAACTAAGATTTCAATCTATTCAAAAAAACATCAATCTCCACAAAATACGGAGAGAGTTGATCTAACTCCAATTAACAATCTGACTTTATTATTTTATTGATTGAGAATCAAAATGAATATTGATGCTTTTTTATTTTACAAATAATAAAACACTTATTTAAATCTGTATTTTAAAAATGACTTCCAAAAATAGATAACAATGCCACCCTTGAAGTTATGCTCACCTTTGTAACTCTAGTATTCATCCCCAAAGCTTTAACATCCTATTCAAACTATAATAATCAACTTCGGAAGTTATATTGGTAGATCTGAAGCAAAAATATTAGACTCAAGCAATTTGAGAAGACTATGAAGCGATTTGGGAAGACTCAAGTGATCGGTGAAGACTTGAAGCGATCCGGTAGACTTTGAAGTGGTCCGGGAAGACTCAAGCGATCCGGGAAGACTCCAAAGTGATCATGGTAGACTCACGAGAAGCCATATTAAAACAACTATAACTTTTGCATATAAACTGGAATAAAGATGGTTTTGTTCGAACTTGTATAATTTTTCGAGAGGAATCAATATGCAATCAAAGTTTGGGTTTAAATATATTCTTGATAATCGTATTTCTACTTCTTCCCAAACACATGCTTAAGGAGGCGCTCATAGATATGTTAAACATTTCGGAGTTAGTGAAGAAATTTCTTGAGCTAATGCAAGTGATGAAATAACAATCTCTAGAGATGATATGAGAGATTTTGAAGATCTTCCAAGGTTGGTTGTAGTTGGTGTTTAGTGCTCAAAATGCCTTATTCAACAATTATAACAAAGTATGAATTGCATATGCATAAATTGACATCTTTTTCCTAATAATAATTAGAAATAAATAACAATGAATTCTAAAGAAATAACCATGATATATACTTTCTATTTTATCCTAAATAAACCATAAGTTCAAAAATTACAGTTAGATCCACTTTATATATGCAAGGAAAAAGAATGCCAAATCCTTCATAAAATAGACCATTTGTGGGCTCACAAGTAATGGTTCCATTAATTATAAATAAATTGGAGAAGCATTGATTGATTTCATTTTAGCTTGATTGATGGGTGTTTGATGCCCTAACATGCAAATTTCAATTCGTTGCAAGGGTTTCAAGGAATATTGGGTATCTTGTTATAAAAATCAGATTATATTCAGTTTGAGGTTTGTTTGATTTCCTTGTTTGTGTGTTTTAGCCCCGTGAAAGGGACATTACTTATCTATGTTGCCATCAATTGTATGCTTCACCTTGTATAACCACATGAAATCCCTTATTGATTTCCCGTTGGTCTCAAGGTCGTCTCATACACATCATTCTTCATGGAGTTGTACTCTAACACAG